>CM051235.1:472444436-473644436 GCA_027917425.1 Gastrophryne carolinensis | reverse complement strand
TGTGTTTCTTAAGGCCTCTGTTTCTTATTTCACTTTGCCTTTGCCAGATATTCATAACAACATGAACTGGATGCAGATGGCCATATTGCTTCCTGGCCCTTTTATACTGGCATAGAGCTACCAGTTTAGTGGTAGCAATGTTAAAGTAAAACAAAAAACAAATCCCAGTTTGTTGCAAAACCTTGTAAAGATACAATCAATGTTTAACTCTCTGTGTACATCTTTCTACCTGCTGCTGGTGTCTTCGTCCCAAAGGGTTTTTGCTAGTGCAGGTCAGTGCAGCCCCCCCCAGTGATCAGCTTTGAACTCAGCATGTTGTTCAGAAGCCATGGTCTTGATTGCCCTGACTGATTCCTCACATCCCCTCTTAGACACAAGAGTTGTAAAATAGCTTGAGGTCCATTGCCACAGTATTCTTCTACGGATGCCCCATCTAACATCCTATGATGAAGGGAATAGAGGTTGGTATGCAACCACAGGCAGAGGCCAGCGATTTTATAGCTGGGCCCCAAAGTAGCCCTTATGCTTGGGGAACCGGGTTGGAAGCCTTGGAGGGTGAGCTCTTTTTTGTCATGAAATCATTGGATCATTAATGATATTTGGATTTCAGAGACTGAGGAGTACCCAAATGCTGAAATTTGTGTACCATTCATCTGAAATCTAGAAACACTACTAATTTATAGTGAATAAACACCTGATACAAGTTGGGTGCCACCATGTAGCATTTATGTAAAATTTATGTACTCCAAAAGGGCATAAAATAAGAATCGTGACTTCTTTTTGGAATCATCGAGCTGATACTTTGGTATCCCATGTTTAATTTCTAATTTCATTGAGCTTACTCAAGAAAAAAAAGGCTTATTTCAGGGATTTCTTCTAAACCATAGAACACATACAGTTTTATCACTTTTTTATATTGTGCTCTGTGCATCCTCTGAAAATTAGGTTAAAGTAACAGTTGCACATGTTGTAATTTAGAATTATCTGCAAGTTCAAAAATAGCTACATTGATTAACCTAAAACATGCTTAAGCCTAATGCATCACACAATTGGAATTAAGAGAGGCCCAGCATGTGTTTATGGAGATTATGTCAGCTGTAGGGACCTCTTTAACAAATTAATGTCACAATCGCAGCAGCGGACATGACAAGTGGCTGCAGGATTCACATCAAATCATACAAAAATAGCACATAGAAAAAGGCAAGGGGGACTTAGGCTCATTAAAAGCAGTTTTTATTCCGGTGAAGATGTATGTTGGAACTTTTAAGAAAGATACATTTTACTGTACAACATGTGTTTCACTGTAACGGCAGAGCATGATCCACCGTCATTATACATTCTTTTGTACTGTAATTCAAGCTTCATAAGTAAGAAAGTATGTCAGTAAGAAAATCTATTAAACCGGACCTTCACCATGATTTAATGAAAAGCCCAAACTCTTAAAAAACAATTCCTCAGCATCTAAAATTAATATATTTTACATGTTTAGTCACTAATTTATTATACTTTCCCCCACTGGGCTGCAACTCTGTTCGGGAATTTAGGATACGGGCGCCGCCATCTTGACTCAGAAGCATCACACTTACTGAGGAGAGGAGAGTGGGATAAGGTACAGGGGGGTGGGTTATAGCTGTGCTTTGCTCAGACAGAGCAGAGCTGGGGTCAGGGAAAGGTCAGCAGTCCCAGAATGCAGAGCAGCACAGTCACTTCCTGTTTGCAGGCACTTCCTGTTTGCAGGCTGCCTGCAAAAATGGCAGCTTCCATAAGCCGCCATCTTGGATGTTTAAAGGCTTATAAAATGCAGTAGATGCAGGTAGGATGATTTTTAATGTGAGCAATCTGTATGTACAGGGTGTGGGAAACATATAAGATAGACTCTTATTTAGAGTGAAGGTCCGCTTTAATATGAATATCATTCAGGATTCAATTTGGTTTAATGGATATATATTTAATGGCTTATATGTTTATCTCTAGTGTCTCCAATTAAAAAGAGGCTAGGAATTCTGGCATGTAGAACATATTTTATGGGCATCAGTCATCCTCTGCCTGTCTCCCCACAACCTATCTCTGATAATACAGCCGCTTTGCTGCGGAGGAAAGCCTGCACTGCTTGAGGAGATGGGAAAAATTTGTAAAAGGTCAGGACATAGGGTGGAGAATCTCAGGGACTAGGCACATAGTGGAGGGTGTCAGAGACTGGACACATGGAGGAGGGAAGTAGGTACTGAGCATACGGAGGAGGATAGCAGGAACTAGGCACAGGATATTAAAACGCATATTTAATGTGACTGTGTTGTTGATACAATATAGAACTTCATGCCCCACGTTTTAATTTGGTCAGGACCACATTTTGTTTAGATCTGGCCCTGTCCAGCGGTGACGCGGCTGCGTTCCATCTGACGTGTTCGCCCTTACGGCCTCATCTATTGGCCGGGCGGGGCGCACGCACGGATGGTGATGCGGCCTCCTCCCATTGGCCAGTGTTTCACTCACCTGGGATATTTAGGGAGGGGGATTCCCCAGCTGCCGGTACACCCTGGCGAAGTGTTTATATGACACGCAACGCGTCGGTGGCGGCTGCTGCGGGGGACCCCTTGGAGATCAGGTGATGTTAATCTTTTGTTTATTATTATCTTGTACTACTTTAGCCTGGTGGCGTTACTGACTATTTCTTATAATCCTCCTGGCTGGTTATAGCACCATGTGTGTGCTACACTGCACTATAGCACTTTAATCGTTGATTCATTCGGGGTTTGTTTATATGTTTTTTTTTTAAATATGTTTTTTGCTTTGCTTTGTTTTTGGTTTCACTTTTGAATCTTGTATGTATTACATGAGGACGCACAATTTTCAACATTTGTTACATTGTTTGATACTGCACATAGATTTGCACATATTGCATTATGCACTTTGTCATGTATTTTAAGGGGGTATAGCACCTCTTTTAACTTTCTTTCACATATTGTGGGCCATGCGTGGCTTCCAACCAGATTCATTCATTTATTCATCCAGTGTATCATATGCCACCCTGCATTATCATTATTATTAGAGTCTCCATATATTGGATCCCCTGTGTTTGTGTATATGTTTTTTAATTGTGTCATATGTTGTTGTATGTGTTGATATCAATAATTTTTATTGCAGATGTATTTACAAATAAAATAGAAATTTATTCTTTTACTTTTTTGAGTGCGGCCTGTTATATGGTGGTCATTTGAGGGGATAGATTCAGAACCCCCTCACTATATATATGCATTGTTTCTTCTTTTGACCATACGGGCCACAGCACCTTGATAATAGTTTTGTAGATAGCGAGACGGTGCATATCCATATATTTTTTGATTGTATTATGGCTATAGGCAGACATCAGATACAGACCCCACTCAATTTAGAGAGGAGCCAAATGCCCTCTAGCTACATCTATATGTGGCTGCATTCACTTGTGCTGCTCAGATCCAATGGGTAGCCCAGAAGGGTTAGCCTGTAGGTCAAACTTATATGAAGGTTGCTTTGTTGTTTGATCTGCAGCTCTGAATATCCCATCACCTTCTCATTCTTTTTCTCAAAAGATTGACAAAGAACTTTCCTTCTGTGGCCCCTGCCATGGACCAATTGAATAGAATGCCACTATCGATGGGACTGGGATCATGGGGCTCAGGTATGTTGTACAGCTGTGCTTCCTGTTGCACACCCGCCATCACAACATCACAACTTTTTTAGCCCCGATTATGCCTCTGGGGGGCCCTTGACCGAAAGGGTGGGTGGGGAGTGGGGGGGGGGGACTCCCAGAGACACAACCGGCCCCTAAGTTCGAGTCTTCATTGCCTGTCAAACCCAAACTTTTGGGGGTTTGTCCATCCCTACTGACCTCAGAATCCAGGTTTGAAAATCCACTCAAGTGAAACATCCCTAGGAATAAAACAGAGTTAGTCACCTGGACCTTGATTCAGTAACCATCCTTTAAAATGTCTAATGAAAATAATGGCCATTTAAGGTTTTATTTTATAATAAAGATACAATAATATGTGATGCTAAAAAGATAAAACATTACAAATATTTATAAATGTTTAGCATTGTAAATATGTTGGTTAATAATACTTAAAACTTTTAATGGCGCTAAAGAGATTAACTTTTACTATTACTGAATCAAGGCCACAGTCTCCAATCCTGCATTGCCACGCTAAAAATGGACCAATGGTCAATAGGGTTTGCAAGGTGCAAATGCGTCCACAACACATGCAGACGAAAGAGGACAAGTTAGATTCAGGCTCATGACCAAAAGTTGTTTTTTGACCTGCTTTAATGATTCAATTGCACATACACAGTCTAGACCCTTAAATTAACACATGGCTACTGTCCTACCCCTCGGGAACAGGTGATAGGTGTAGGTTAAAGCATGACAATTTGGGATTGAGCATACATTTGCAAATAGTGCCAAAAGTCTTAAAATACCTCTGGCCCACTTAATAATGTCTCTAGAAGGCAATATTTGGTATGCCCCCCCAGAGAGTACATCCAGAGAAAGCCTGAGATATACAGAGAATACCTCCAGAGAAAGCCTGAGATATACACAGAGTACATCTAGAGAAAGCCTAAGATATACAGAGAGTGCATCCAGAGAAAGCCTGAGATATACAAAGAGTACATCCAGAGAAAGCCTGAGATATAGAGTACATCCAGAGAAAGCCTGAGATATACAGAGAGTACATCCAGAGAAAGCCTGAGATATACAGAGAGTACATCCAGAGAAATACAGTGAATACATCCAGAGAAAGCCTGAGATATACAGAGAGTACATCACGAGATATACAGAGAGTACATCTAGCGAAAGCCTGAGATATACAGAGAGTACATCCAGAGAAAGCCTGAGATATGCAGTGAGTACATCCAGAGAAAGCCTGAGATATACAGAGAGTACATCCAGAGATATACAGAGAGTACATCTAGCGAAAGCCTGAGATATACAGAGAGTACATCCAGAGAAAGCCTGAGATATACAGAGAGTACATCCAGAGAAAGCCTGAGATATACAGAGAGTACATCCAGAGATATACAGAGAGTACATCTAGCGAAAGCCTGAGATATACAGAGAGTACATCCAGAGAAAGCCTGAGATATACAGAGAGTACATCCAGAGAAAGCCTGAGATATACAGAGAATACCTCCAGAGAAAGCCTGAGATATACACAGAGTACATCTAGAGAAAGCCTAAGATATACAGAGAGTGCATCCAGAGAAAGCCTGAGATATACAAAGAGTACATCCAGAGAAAGCCTGAGATATAGAGTACATCCAGAGAAAGCCTGAGATATACAGAGAGTACATCCAGAGAAAGCCTGAGATATACAGAGAGTACATCCAGAGAAATACAGTGAATACATCCAGAGAAAGCCTGAGATATACAGAGAGTACATCACGAGATATACAGAGAGTACATCTAGCGAAAGCCTGAGATATACAGAGAGTACATCCAGAGAAAGCCTGAGATATGCAGTGAGTACATCCAGAGAAAGCCTGAGATATACAGAGAGTACATCCAGAGATATACAGAGAGTACATCTAGCGAAAGCCTGAGATATACAGAGAGTACATCCAGAGAAAGCCTGAGATATACAGAGAGTACATCCAGAGAAAGCCTGAGATATACAGTGAGTACATCCAGAGATATACAGAGAGTACATCCAGAGAAAGCCTGAGATATACAGTGAGTACATCCAGAGATATACAGAGAGTACATCAGAGAAAGCCTGAGATATGCAGTGAGTACATCCAGAGAAAGCCTGAGATATACAGAGAGTACATCCAGAGATATACAGAGAGTACATCCAGAGAAAGCCTGAGATATACAGTGAGTACATCCAGAGATATACAGAGAGTACATCTAGAGAAAGCCTGAGATATACAGAGAGTACATCCAGAGAAAGCATGAGATATACAGAGAGTACATCCAGAGAAAGCCTGAGATATACAGATAGTACATCCAGAGAAAGCCTGAGATATACAGAGAGTACATCTAGAGAAAGCCTAAGATATACAGAGAGTACATCCAGAGAAAGCCTGAGATATACAGAGAGTACATCCAGAGATATACAGAGAGTACATCCAGAGATATACAGAGAGTACATCCAGAGAAAGCCTGAGATATACAGTGAGTACATCCAGAGATATACAGAGAGTACATCTAGAGAAAGCCTGAGATATACAGAGAGTACATCCAGAGAAAGCATGAGATATACAGAGAGTACATCCAGAGAAAGCCTGAGATATACAGATAGTACATCCAGAGAAAGCCTGAGATATACAGAGAGTACATCTAGAGAAAGCCTAAGATATACAGAGAGTACATCCAGAGAAAGCCTGAGAATACATAATTCCACAGTGACCAAATGTGGCAGCAGGGCACCCAGCAGAGCAGCAGCATCCCTGTTCCCTCTGCTCACTGTGTAGGTTAAAGCATGACAATTTGGGATTGAACATACATTTGCAAATAGTGCCAAAAGTCTTAAAATACCTCTGGCCCACTTAATAATGTCTCTAGAAGGCAATATTTGGTATGCCCCCCCAGAGAGTACATCCAGAGAAAGCCTGAGATATACAGAGAATACCTCCAGAGAAAGCCTGAGATATAAACAGAGTACATCTAGAGAAAGCCTAAGATATACAGAGAGTGCATCCAGAGAAAGCCTGAGATATACAAAGAGTACATCCAGAGAAAGCCTGAGATATACAAAGAGTACATCCAGAGAAAGCCTGAGATATAGAGTACATCCAGAGAAAGCCTGAGATATACAGAGAGTACATCCAGAGAAAGCCTGAGATATACAGAGAGTACATCCAGAGAAATACAGTGAATACATCCAGAGAAAGCCTGAGATATACAGAGAGTACATCACGAGATATACAGAGAGTACATCTAGCGAAAGCCTGAGATATACAGAGAGTACATCTAGCGAAAGCCTGAGATATACAGAGAGTACATCCAGAGAAAGCCTGAGATATGCAGTGAGTACATCCAGAGAAAGCCTGAGATATACAGAGAGTACATCCAGAGATATACAGAGAGTACATCTAGCGAAAGCCTGAGATATACAGAGAGTACATCCAGAGAAAGCCTAAGATATACAGAGAGTACATCCAGAGAAAACCTGAGATATACAGAGAGTACATCCAGAGATATACAGAGAGTACATCCAGAGATATACAGAGAGTACATCCAGAGAAAGCCTGAGATATACAGTGAGTACATCCAGAGATATACAGAGAGTACATCTAGAGAAAGCCTGAGATATACAGAGAGTACATCCAGAGAAAGCATGAGATATACAGAGAGTACATCCAGAGAAAGCATGAGATATACAGAGAGTACATCCAGAGAAAGCCTGAGATATACAGATAGTACATCCAGAGAAAGCCTGAGATATACAGAGAGTACATCTAGAGAAAGCCTAAGATATACAGAGAGTACATCCAGAGAAAGCCTGAGAATACATAATTCCACAGTGACCAAATGTGGCAGCAGGGCACCCAGCAGAGCAGCAGCATCCCTGTTCCCTCTGCTCACTTTAAATCAGAAGCTTTATAGAATCCTTTAACAAGAAGGGTACTGCCTAAAAACATGCTCTGTCAATTGGATGATGGTGCAGAATAATGTTGTTGGAGTCCAGAAGAACTGATGAAAATGACCAGTCTTTTTAACTTTCTAAGGGCAACATCTGTGAGCACACACACTCTTTGAAAGCTTTGGATCAGTCCCTGCTAGATCATGGTGTAGACCAGGGGTACTCAACCTCTTCTTGTAAAGGTCCATTTACAGGCATCTGGTGAGAGGCGAAGGTCCGGACGGGGTGCTGTCAAGGGGGATGGATAGTTAGAAATCAGCACATTGGGGGTGGGCTGGGGGTGGATTATACCTTGCAATGCCACTTCCTGTGCATGCAGTACTTCATATTGCAATGCTAGGTGCCAGGGAGTCATGACACTGGCAGGGAGACAAACAACTACAACGCCAATCTGTAAAGGGGCAGCGCTGAGCATGGCAACACAGAAGCAACTAAGTGCAGGGCTGTCAAGTCAGGGGTCCAGAAATTTGGCACCGAGGTCCGCCAGTTGAGTACCGCTGGTGTAGACCATGGTGTTCATGCAGACAAATAATGCAGGTAAGCATAAAATGCCCACACACACACACACACACACACACACACACACACACACACACACACTTTGAAAATTAACCCCCCGCCCGCAAGCATATAACCAGAATGTAGGTAGCCACAGGATAAGACCTTTGCAACACAAGGCGTCCCCACACAGTGTAGCAGTGCGAATTCCACACACATCTGCAGAATTTTTTAATTAGACTATAAGTTACAGATTATAGGATTGGTTGAAATCTATAAGATTTCGAGGGGTGGGTGGGAGGAGGGCCAGGCCAGGGGTTCCAGCCTATGGACTGCAACACAATCTGAAATTGTCATCTGCTCTGGAAGCCAAAGCTTGCATCTGCAGTCCTTCACCTTGGAATTCATTCTCTAGCTTCCTCTTGATTGGTGCAATGATGCAGTGGAGACAGGCACACTGCAGGTCAGTCTTACTATTTAAACAAAGAGATTTCATTATGTGTTATAAGGTGAGAGGAAGGCCCCCTGAAATGAGTCATGTGGATGTTCTATGTTTTGGAAGCTTGGACAGATTTTAAGGACATCTCCCAATAAATGAACATATTTTGCAGTCGGAGCTATCTTTCGTGCTCTTTTAAAACTTGTCTATGTCAAATTGCCTAGCTCATGTGTACCTGCCAGGTAAGATATAAACTTGATATAAGCGGCTGCCACCTTTCTTTTTTGTGACTTTTGTAACTTTTATGCAAGCACACAAGGGCCTTTAGCTGAATAGCTTTTGGTCCCCCCCCCCAGTGTGCTGTACTGGAGGTATAGGACTACCTCAGGTAAGGTTCTCCCTATTTATCCGTTTGTGTCTGTGTCCCAAAAAGGGCTTTCATAGGCTAGAGTTAGGATTGCTCCTGTGCTTCTACACAGAGGCACCATTGCATGGTGTTGCTTCTATACTCAGCTACTAGATTGTAGAGACAGACTATAGAATTGATTGGACGCTAGCTAACATTGTTGGGTGATGTGGCTCCATTTTGTCTTTTAGCATGAAAGCAATTTGATAGCTTCCAAATTTCACCCTGCAGAACATACAGCCCTGCCCCTCCATTCCATTTTGACAGCCTTAAAGAGTAATTCCACATTTGATGGCATGTTTACAAGTTTCCATTATTGTCTGCCAAAATGGTGTGCAGAGCTTATCTGTTTATTTTTTTCTTTTCTATTTGTTCAAAACTTTGTATTATAAACGACAACACTTTTCTCTAGCAACAATGTGTTTACCTTAGCAAAACTGATGTGTTTTGTAATCATCTGGCTTGCTAATCATCTGATTGGCTGAGGCAGAGAAGACACGCCCCATTCCTGAGCTCACAAGTTTAACCCCTCCTGCTGTAATTCAGCTTATTCAGGAATCACAATCTTTTGTTCCAGTAGTTAAAGGGTTACTGGCAGCAATCTCCCTGCTCATGAGCTGACTTGTAGTCAGTTGTTTTTACTAACAGCCAGGAAAGATGCTCCCACTTTAACAACACATGCATGTTGATAAGTAAATCACAGGTATGGGGGCACAATCCTAACACAAATGAAAACCCCAAAACTGACAAAAAGGAAGTTTTCCTTTAATATAGCAATACACAGTACAATACACAAAGGGGAAAGGGAGCAAGCAATGCCATAGGTACTTCAAGGCAGCTTGCACTAAGCCCCCATCTTCCACAAGCCCAGGAACAGCAGCCGCCCCTGCTTGTGCAAAGCATGTTTTAAAATAAACCCGGCAATTATTTGGTGGGTTATTATTTTGAGGGCCCTAGTGGCGTAAGGTGACCACACAAAAAAACAGAATAGATTTACTGGTTTATTAGATGCTGAAATTAGTAAACTAAATCGCTTTGTGAAATGGAATGGAATATTATAAAGATCTTAATAGAAAGGCTACAGATGTTCAATTTATATAGCACATTCTAGATCAAAGTATAATGACAGATTAAATCAGATGTACATGTATGAAAGTGTGAAAGGCTTTAAAATAAATGATGTGAGTCATAGGTAATACAGAGTTTAATTAAAAGACAGCCAAGAAGGTTTTGAATCTTATGATTTATACAGTATGTTATTTTTATTTCAGTTTAATCATTACAGTGCTCTCACTTAACAGCTCTAGAGAGGAGAAATGATTCGGAAGATTCAAGATTGCACATGATTGCACAAATTCCAAAAATTACGCAGACATTTTGTTCACGATTTATCAAATCATTGAAGAATACTATTGGGATATTTAGACCTTATTGGCCTTATTTATGATGTATGCCTTTTAGCATCTTTTTTGTGGCTATAGCACCAGTATTGGACGGCCGGCATTCCCGTCTTATCTTGCGCTGTTGGCTACATTGGCGCTAGCAGTCGCTGCGCCGAATGATAATAATTACCTTTGATTGTTGCACCTAGATAATGGCCTGGCTGTGTCAGCGCCTGTTGGTCCCGCCGGACGATTATCCATGCCCCAGTGAGCACCAATTTGTACTGCCGTTATTCCGGTGCTCCTCAGCATATTTATGAGTTTTTTCCCTCTTTAAATTTTTGGCGCTGTATTTTCTGATGCTGGTTAGGGTTTTGCCATTACAAGAAGTCACTGCTAGGGACAAAGAAGACAAACTTTACAGTTCGTTTCAGCTGTGTTTTATTTGTTGGTGTCCTAATTAGACATTGTTAAGCAGATGAAGCCATTAAAATCAATTTTAATAACTTCCCAAAAACATTTTGGCTCATCGAGGTCCTGTTTTTCAAATATTGACAAGTGCCAATGCAAATTTCATCTGGCGCTGCTTCAACCAGATCACCTGGCACTGCATCATTTTGGGCGCTAGTGTTAAATAAGACGCTACATGTCGGAACACGCTGAATGCCGCTGAAGCCAAAAATGTGGCGCTGTGTGGCGCAGTTGCTTCATTAATAAGGCTTCTTGTAATTCTGCCAAAAGGTGTTGCAGGCAGGATTACAGGGCCCCCATAGGTGAAAGGAAGCATTTCTTTTGGAGATGAGTTGGAGCGAACATGATGGAGACCAGGATATAATCTGAATGACCACATCTGTATTTTGCCTATTAATATTGGCTGTCCGGTAAGAGGCTTTATTACTTGGTGGTGGATTATTTAGCCTAAGAAGAACACGCGTGGATTGATTTGCACCACTGTGGACTTTTTGATAGCTCTGTGTAAATTTGGATATATACAATTTGTTATTTTTTGGTAGGAAGTGGAATTCTACATACCACACGTCGAGCTATACCTTTCTAAATCTTAACATAGTTTTGAGCAGCGCGGTATTTTACATCTGTACAGGATTACAGGGGAGATAGAGCAGTTGATCATAGCAGGTTGGGTCATTGTAGTTATTACAGAGGTGGAGAAATAATTTGTGTATATTATAAACAGGAGCAATAGTAAATGCAGACAATGACACTGTTTAATTTGGACCCATTAGAGGATGAATAGGAGATACTTATAGGAGTAAAACCCTGTACTTGGCCAATCTATTAGTGAATAAAGCTATAAATGCTTAAATAGATAATTATCCCAAATATAGGAATATTCTTAATATTTCTGTATTTACAGGTGTATTTTAATTTAAATGTTAGCGTATTTTAAAATAAAATTAATCACATGACAGTTTGTTGCTTGCTGGAAGATGCCTCTGCTCTTTTCTGATGAAGTTAAGCAGAATTTTTCATCTGCAGTTGCAGGGATCGCGGTGGCACAGAGGCTCATGGTAAGGTGGGGGGCCCGGTTGTCATCTCCCTGCGACCGTGTTTGTAAAACCCCAATAACATCTTTGGCCACTGTGGAGGAGGGAGTATTTGGGGTGCGGAGCACCAGTACCATCCTTCAGAGTATGTAGGCAGAATTGGTGCTGTATATTTACAGACAGACAGACTACTGTAAGCAGCTCCCTGAACTCTGTGCCACAGAGTAAGATGACACATAAAAGGTCATATTGCTGTGCAGTGGAGGCCAGAGGAGCCATGTACAAGAGCCAGTCTGTCTGTAAGTATACTCACAGCTTCTGCCTGCATACTTTGAACACCGGAACTAATGGCCCATACTTCCTGACCCCCCGATGCAGAAGTCATAGAATATTGATGGGGGAGGAATGGTTCATTTATTGTGCCTCCCATAGTGTAGGTGCTCCCCCTTAAAACATTCCCAGACAGGGCCCCCCACAGAAGGACTCCCGTTTTCCAGCCCCCAACCTCCAAGTATCAAAGCAGCCAGGGTCTTTCACACAGATGGACATTCCAAATCCAAGGGCGGTCATTCTACATTGAGCCCCAGTCCAGAAATTGCTTTGGGCCCATAGTGTCACACAACAGGCTAAGAGTGTTACAATGCTTACATTAGTTGCTATGCTGGCACCTCCACTGCTTCTGCAGCCAGCACTTCTGCTGAGTCCTTGGTCATTGCTGCCTCATTTGCTGCTGTCGGTACTTCCTGGTATTTAGTCCAGCTTTCATTGCCTTGCTATTGCCACCACTTGCACCACCGACTCCTGCTGCCATTAATCAGAATCCTTGCTGCTCTTCTCCACTGCCTCACTGCTACCATGGGTCACCCTATGGTCCATGCTGCTGCAGCCACAACCTCCTGGTCTTCACTGCAGTCTACTGCATTCCTGGAACAGCACGGTGCAGTTTTGTGTTGCTTTACGGTACAATCATATTGCATGAAAGGGACCACATGTCCAGAAAAATGTAGTAACAACTTACCAACCACCACATAGATCCATCCTAGTGGTTCACAGTCTGTATTAAAGTAAGAATATAAATAGATTACTATAAAGAGCAGCAAGCCAAACTGTAGATGAACTAAAATCCCTGTGTGAGCCCTTATCATTAATCAGCTGTAAAGCCATACTTTGTGTTTACACCAACATTTTCGAACTACAATTACCAGTAGATCTTCACATTGAAGGAAAAAGAACAGCGTGCCTTTAATTTATTGCATACAGCAAACCATATTTGTGTCCATTTGGTCCAGTAATTTCATCCCACACCACACAAATTCTGGCATTATCCCAATAGAATTGGGTGGGTCTAGGTAGAATAAGTGTGGGGTGGCAAAAGTCTTCTGACTTCTCAGTCTCATTATGTCACTTACTCACTCATCTGCTAGTTTCAGTCTTCCCTGCGTTCCAATTAAGAAAGATACGCACATCTTCCTGCAAACCTGACCTTTACTCCAACCTACTCACACAAACTAAGGGGTTTATTCATCAAGGGATAGCGGCAGGTAGGGCCTCATAGTGGCAGGCAGGACGCTGTACGCAATACCACATTTATGAAGGCGATTCTGATGAACGTCTCTAACAGCGCCATGTAGCGTATAATTCATCATTACAGGCGGCTCAGCGTATAGTACCGGGGCTCTAGCTTCCAGAGTGCCAAGTATTACCTGTCGCTACCTGTTGCTCACATTTCAATGGACGTTCGTTTTCTTCTGTTTAAACAGGGTTTTTTGTTTTTAATTTATTTTTTCTCAAATTATTGTGTTACCTCTCCTGGCCTAGAAAGAGTCATTTTTGAAAACTTTTTAGATTTTTTATATTTTTATGCAGAATTGTCATTACAGGTCTGGCACTAAAGTATTAATGTAACAATGTTACAACAATGTCATTCCATGTGTTTTCGCTTTGTTACTGGTGGATATGTGTTCAAAAGCAGACTTTAATCACACAGTGTCTGCCGCTCTATGCTACAGTGACCAGATCCAGACCGCCTACGCTGTGTGTGTGTTTTTTGTTGAATATGGTGTGAGTCGCTGAGAGTCGGTTGCAATGAGCTGGCGCTACCTTTCGCTCCCTGCAACGCTGTACTGGTGTTAGAACGCCCAACATACACCTCATTCATCAATGCCGGTCAGGTTACTACAGCGAATGAGACGCTCTGTTACAGCGCCTGACAGCCGATCACAGCGTATACCAACGATCGCTCTTAGCGCCTCAGTACAGACGCTCATCTTCTGATAGCTGGCGCTAGTAATGAATTAGCCCGACATATAACTGCTTATAACCCCATTTAGAAAAAGCAACCATGCTTTCCATTACATATTATATGCTTAAATAAGGTAACCTTCACATTACTGTAAAAAAATCAATGGTATGTGAATTTAAACATGCCTGGCATAAGCATACATTTATCTTAAGATAAGGAAACATACAGTAGACATATATGGACAGATTAAATGGACCATATGATCTCCTTCTGCCGTCAGCCTTTTATGTTTCTATAGCAAATTTTAAACCTAATTTTGGACAGTACTGTCACAAACCCAACCAAAAATAAATTAACTTTACCTACCTGATAGCCAAACCAGGTTTACTTGGTGCTTAAACTACCTAGCCACTATATGACTTTAGCCTGGAGTAATTGAACTACTAACAGGAACTGATCAGCTACTCCATTAGTGTGTGATACATAATAATGATAGCAGGAAAAAATATACTGTAAAGATTTAAAATATAGGAGCTGCAATCAAACAGTCCAAGACCCATTTCAGGTAACGTAATATGCTAGAATCAGTATTAGAAGTAATATATTCTCTGTTCCGTTAAAATTGATTTGCAAACTGCAAAGGAAAATCACCAATTCGTAAACTGATCACAAATAAAGCATCCCCTCTAAGCAACCTGAGTAATAATTGTGACAGGCTGTGGTTTCATTAAATAAGGATGAAAAATGACCAGATAACTGATACTTTCAGATCACTGTTTAAGTATGACAATGAACTGAACACTGTGCTTTCCTGCAGTGGAATGAGAAATGTACTTCTCCGTTTCCTAGGTACTGTTCTCCCTCTATTGGACAGTCAAACGATGCACACCATTAAGACACATGCTCTGTAAATGGAAATCCTCAGATAATACTTAATAGTAGACTGACATATATTGTGTATTTTAAGATAAAAAAAATATTATAATTGCAGGTAACATATATAGGTCTTTTTTTAATTTAGGTTAGGGAAGCAGTGACCATGCTGTGCACATTTTATGATTGCTAATAAATAGTTACCTACATAGTATTATTGTGTAAAATACCATGGTTTACCCACCATTTCCTTTTTGAAAAATGAAGTGCTTGACGCCATAATGGAGTTCTAATATTTGTTGTATGTTTGAGCAATGAAATACAGGAGCAGGAGAGAAAACTTGGCTCTATGGCCCTCTACAACTAAAATTCCCCTGTCGGGCTCGCGCCCATGCCTTCTCTAGTCAATGCAATGTAGAAGGTGTACCGAGGCCTGACATGCCCCCTTCATTGTCCTGAATGGAGAGGGTGTGGTACTGCTCTTGTGACCGATGTGGGGGGATGCATGCCAGGCACGGAAGCGCCACCAACTGCTGTTTAGGATGGGATCCAACAATCAGGTGAGTTGCTAATTGCCGGAGTCGGACCAATCAGTTGCAGGAGACAAAAGATGAGAACCTATTGGTATTTTTTTTTATTATGGGTGGTCAATAACTTAAAAGTTAAGGCGGAATTTCAGCCTGAATAAGAGCCTTTCCTGTATGTTTCCCCCACCCCCTACATACAGATTGCTCACATTAAAAATCCATGGCCATATCTTACTGTCACGGACCGGACGTGGCGGAACAGGTGTGGATCCGCTGTGACTGTGTTGCTGGTAGCGGGTACCGTGTCAAGGGAGCGGAGTCTAAGAGGCCACCGATATTCACCAGAGCCCGCCGCAAGGTTGGTCTTGTAGCGGCGAGTGACCCCCAGGTCGCTACCCCCCCAACAACGGCTCAGCCAGTCAGCCGAGGTACAGCGTGGTACAAAGGAGGCAGGCAAAGGCGATGTCAAGGTTCAAGCAGAGGTCGGGGCAGGCGGCACACTCTCGAGATCGAAGGTAAGTAGCCAAAGGTCGGGACGGGCATCGAAGGTTCAGAGTCGGGGACAGGCAAGGTCGGTACACGGGAGAGCAATACTGGAACAACTGACAATCAGTAACCATGGAGAGGCCAAGATCCGGCACTAGATGCAAAGGAAGTGCCCCTTAAATAGGGGAAGAGGAAGCAAGATTGAATGGCCGGACACCAATCAGTGGTGTACCGCCCCTAGAGGGCGGGGACGTGCGCAGACCGGATCGTCAGAGCAAGGAGAAGGAGGACAAGCGGCCGCAGCAGGCGCGCGGCCAGCCGCCGCGCTGGAAGCTGCGGACCCACCGACAGAAGCGGGCGAGAAGGGGGAAGGACAGACGCCGCGAGACGGATGCGCAGAGCCCGCCCGGGCAGCGGGAGCAACAGAGGAGAGCGAGATGGGCGCGCGGCACTCGCCCTAACACTGCCTTTACTTAGATAGGATTAGTGATGAGACAAACGGGGGTGTGTTGGTCTGTTTGGGCAAATCGACATTCGGGAGATGCAAAATACTATACTATTAAAGTTTATTTTGCTTTTAAAATAAAAGTGGCCCTTCCTTTGGAGCCAATAACCTGGCATAGGGTCTGGTATCCAGGTTATATGAGCCCCATGCCCTTGAAGACGGTCAAGTGCTGTACAATGGGTGTCTAGAGATCTTGAAGCAAAACAAAGGAAGGAAGACACTCGTAATAAATGAACTCAAATTTTATATTTATGTTATGTTTTTTTATTTAAGGGCAGGTGTGTGTTTATTGTTGTTAACTGCTGGTGCACTGGTAAAGGCCCCCCAGATCCCCTTTATCCGCATAAAGAGTAGTAGAGTCAGCAAGCAAGACCTACGTGCTCGCATGTCCGTGCCTTAAGTGCCAAGCCCGTAGGTGTTACGTGCTTGACTCCCCCCCCCCCCCCCCGCTAGTTAAAAAATAAAAATACTCACCTGACCCCTCCTTGGATCCGACCGGGTCTCCTCTTTAATTTGGTGCCATCCGATCCCCCCGGAATAGCCCCCCCCCCCCCGCTTCGGCAGCAGCAGCTGCTAACTGTAAAGAAACATAAATAAATAAAAATGCCATTTATTTACCTGAGGCCGTGCTGCCTCCAGACTGGTCTCCTCTTCACTGAGGGGGCCTCCGATCGCCCCCCCCAGCCTCTTCCGTGGTGAGGAGAGGGCAGAGATCGCCCTCTCCCCCCACTTCCTGGATCAAGACTGCTAGCCCCGCCCCCTGGGATCACTGTGATGTCACCAGCAGCCGGCTTTTTTGGTCCAGCACCCGAGACTAAGAATCAGTCTGCTCGGATGGTTGGAGGAAAGAGGTGGGGAGGGGGAGAGGGCTGTGATCGCCCCCTCCTCCCCAGGCTCTCTCCTCCAAACGCCCGAGCAGGAGACTGTCAGCTGTCATCGGAGATCACCGGGGGACACAGGATTGGAGGTGAGTAAAGAAGAAAAAAAATGTAATGTGTCAGTGTGTATATTTTTACATTTAACCCCTTGTGAACTGGTAAGGGGTCCATGAGACCCCTTATACCAGTTCACAAGGCTGGGGGCTGGCAAGTCACCTGCGGTAGCCGCAGGTGACTTGCCATTAACCCCCGGCACCCCTATTACCTGCCTCCCCAAAGCCCGGGGGGGGGCAGAAGAGCCCGGGCCCACATAGGCTATGTGGGCTTGTAGGCTGCAGGGTGGGGGGGGCACAAACGCTGGCCCCCCCACTCTGTTCCTACAAGCCCCCATAACTGGTCCCCCCCCCCCCCCCCGGGAGGGGAGACCCTATGTCATTTTTTTTTTTTAAATTAAGCCCTTATGTTCTGTCGCCCAGCAGCTAAAAAAGGCTTCCAGCTTGTTTCTGTGTTTTTTTTTTTACACTTAACCCCTTGTGGACTGGTAAGGGATCTATGAGATCCCTATACCAGTTCACAAGGCTGGGGTCTGGCAAGTCACCTGCGGCTAGCGGGTGACTTTCCGTTAACTCCCAGCACCCCAATTACCTGCCTCCCCAAAGCCCGGGGGGGCAGAAGAGCCCGGGCCATGGCTATGTGGGCTTGTAGCCCCCTTGCTCCCTGTTCTACAAGCCCCCATAGCTGGTCCAGGGCTGGTTATGATGGGTAAGGGGGACCCCATATCATTTTTTGGGGGGAGTTTTAAGGGTTTTTAACCCTTAAAATTCCCCAAAAAATGCCCCCCCCCCCCCCGTAATTTTTTTTTAATTAACCCCTTATGTTTATAGTGGGGATAGTAGTAGTATTTTATTTGTAAATGTTATAAAGTGCTATTTTCAATTTAGGGGTCTCCTGGGCAAGAATGGGGGGCTTCCAATACATATGTGGTACCGTTGTAATCGGGAGAAATTGGGCTTTCACATGCAATATGGTTTTCTCTAATAAAGTAAATGTTTTATTTAAAATAAAGGAGACAATTGTCTAAAAAATATTTATTTATTAATTTTTTTGTTTTTTTACACAAAAATATTTAAAAAAAACAGTAGAAAAATTACAAACAAGACATTTCATGTTAAAGCCTAAACTCTGCTGCAAATATATATATCTATAATTTTCCTGGAAATTCCAGCAAAAATCACGGTTAAACATGGCGCAGAATGGGGAAAAATGACCTGTCAACAAAGGGTGACAAAACTTCAAGTAGGCTGGCAATTAAAAGAGTCAATAGTACGTGTACATGTTGGGTATTGTTCTGCTCGGAGGACCTTGCTCTTTCAGATTTAGCTTGTTTTTTCTTGTTTGCATATTTATATTTTAGGAAAACATGTTATTTATTCCGTGTTTTTATTCATTTTTTTAGGAAAACCCTGTGCAACCTAAGAATTCTTCGAGGGATTGCTTCCATAAAGGTGAGCCTACTACAACAAGCTGGGTACTCTTAGAAAGCTTAACATGTGTTTATCGGGGATATTCCAAATGTAAAGGGTTGTTTTGGTTGCAAGGTGCGCACTTTGTCTGCAGAGCTGAAATTTTCAAGTAAAATTACTGTTACGCACGCTTTACTTTGTGGTGTTTGCTAACTCTTCCCTTGACAGTACCTATGCATGTTCGGGGCATGTTGATTTTTGAGATTTTACTTGTTATTTCTTGTTTGCATATAGTTTTTTTTAGGAAAATGTGGCTTGATTCTTCCGTTTTATTCTTTTTTAGGGAAACTTTGTGCAACCAAAGAATACATTGAGGGATTACTTCCAGAAAACTAAGCCCACATAAACAAGCTTGGTACGCCTAGAAGGCTTGAGGCATGTACTTCCAGAGAATATATAGTTTGTGGGGGGTATTTCAAATGTAAAGGGTTGTTTTTCTGGAAAAACTGCAAGGTGCGCATAGCGCAGTTGTAAAGCTCTGTTTCAGTTTGGGGGAGTCTCCTGGGCAGGAAAGGGTGTCTACCAATACATATGAGGTACTGCTGTGACCGGGATAAATTGGGGTTTCGCACGCAATAAAATTTTATTGACAAACTTACATTTTTTATTACAAAAAAACACTACAAATTGCAAAAAATAGATTTTTTTTTATTTTTTTTTGCACATATTTCGCCAAAAAGTATTGAGAATACACTAAAAAAAAGGCCAAACAAGACATTTCATGTTGAAGCCCAGACTCTGTTAAAAAAAACAATATATAATTTTCCTGGGAAATCCCTGGAAATTCTTTCAAAAATCACAGTTGAACATGTGTAGCACAAAATAGTGAAACATGGTCTGGCAACAGAGGGTGACAAAAGCTGCAGGTAGGCTGGCACTTAAAGGGTTAAATGAAGGTGTCCTCTACATAGTAGGACTGTCAGCTACTTTAAAATGTTCACTAGAGCAATATGACAACTTACTTTATTCACTTTTTAAAGTAAGTTTTATGTAAACCTTAGGTGTCAGCCAATGGATCCTTTTGCCTGCTCAGAGTCAAAGTTTTGGTGACAGCCAACATATAAATAGTCTCATGGGTTTGTAACTCCTGTATTGCTCTCTCTCTCTCTCTCTCTACCATATTATTTTATCTCATTCTCTGTTCTGAGAAAAGTACAGTGTCATTACATACAAAAAAGGAATACAAGTCCTTAATTTTAGTAGATGTTTTAAAGTAAAGTTTATTGTATGAAGTTGCATGGTTTTCTATATTTTTTTGTTACTGTGAAACTCCTTCTATAAAATAACATAGTCAGTCAGCTTGTAATAGTTCAGAGGTGAGTACTGAGCTATTGCTGACAGGCGGACACCAGAGACTACTTCCCAGAATCCAAGACTCGACCTGTTGGACTGGAATCTAAGGGCAAGACAAGCACACAAGCAGTGGTCACCTGCTCTCAGATGGAAGTAGGCCGTAGTTGTGGATAAGCCAATGTCCAAGGGTATGATGCAGAGCTTCAAGTCCAATAAACAAAGCCAAGGTCAAAGGTCACAAGCAAGCTTGAAAGTCCAGAGGAAGTTGAGGTTGTAAGGAAGCAATCAAGCCAAGGGATATCAATAAAGCAAAGTCCAAAGAGTAGGTCAAATACGAGTAATCCAAAAGCAAAAGGCACAGGCAGATAACATAGGAATCCTCTGGCGCCATATTACTGCCAAAGATTTTCTTATAAGTGCCTTAGAGTACTTTGATTGGTCTGCACAGTCAGCTGACAATTCCCCTTGGATGATAACTAACTCAGCACGTACGCGCTATTAGCTGTATTCCGCGGCCAAATACTGCTGACAATATCCCATGCATGTGCAACAGCAGACTTTAGTGCATTTGAGCAATGAGCCTGGGGATTGGACAAATCCAGAGGCACCTGTGCAAAAAGATGTGCCAGATTATGACAAAGCCATTTTTATTTGTCTGCTTATAAATATATGATGACAATTTAAAGCGGAACAAACCCAAGAGGGCCGGTCCTGCAATCCATATTATTCCAGGACCGGTCACTGCCCTTCCCCTGGGCATCCCAAATTAGGATGCCATGCTATGTAAAACCCCCTGGGTCCCAGCAAAACTCACCTCCTTCCTTGCTCCCTTTCCCATGCATCTAAGGACTGTGGAGGGAGGCCTGACTTCCACTGCTTAGGGTGCCACTCATAGACTACTGCCCAAACCCGCGACTCTGCAGGACCGGAATCTAAGGTCCACCCCTGTTTTACTAGAGCCACCACAAGGAAGGATAGATTTGGTGTTTGGGTGGTCCCAGATTATTTCCCAGGAAGACAAGAGTCTGGACAGGCAGCCTCTACCGTATCAGGATAAGAGGCAGATGATGAAGCAATGCCGAGGTCAAGAGTCACAGGGACAGGTGCCAGGTCAACAAGATAGCTGAGGTCATACACAGAGCATCTGTTCAAGGGTTAATCCAAGAATGAGGTCTAAGGGTAAACTGAGTCATGCACATAAAACAATTCAAGGGTTAATCCAGGAGTGCCTCAGGATAAGAGGCAGATGATGAAGCAAGGCCGAGGTTGAGAGTCACTGGCACAGGTGCAAGGTCAACAGGATAGCCAAGGTCATACAAAGAGGGTCCATTCAAGGGTTAATCCAGGAGCGAGGTCTAAGGGTAAGCCAGGTCATGCATGATAAGGAAATCCAGGGTTTAATTCAAAGACACAGAAGGCTGGTACAGCAAGATGATCCAAGGATCTTCTGGCGCCATATACACCCTAAAATCTCCTTTGTATAGGGCCAGGGAAGTGCTGGCAATTCAGCTGATCGGGAGCAGCTGACTAGGAAAACCTTTTAGGAAGATGCCTGTGCAAGAGGTAGAATTATGCAAGTACCTGCCGCTCGTGCATGGAGGTAGATACAAATATCTGACCTTGTTGTGTCACTTTCAGACTGTAATTTTAAGAGTCTACCAACTATTTTCTCATCTGTTTGTAGCTCATCATACATGAATTTGGATAGTAATTGCTAGTATTAATTAAGCCCCCACCATACATAAAGCTCTGTTCAATAACATCTAATACAATGCCCTCCTTAACAATGCTTCTCACAGTCTACAATATGCCATTATTGCAACAATTATTCTGTTAATTCATTAATCTGCCAGGAATGGGTTCTTTTGACCTATCCACACATGTTTTCACCTACTCTAGCCATGAATAAATAGCTTTGCTGATTGTATTCAATCAACTTCTTAATCTGATGGGTCAAGGTTGGATCTGCCAGCACACAGGCTGCATTCTCATTAGTAAAAGCTCTTCATACTTTCCACATACCATTTAATAGATTAGATGGAAGTTAGAAAATTTCAGTGAATGTATATATTGAATATCAGTTTGTTATTGTGCAATTACTGGGTTGTCTGTGCTACAATCCATTTCTGATTGTTGCAAAATGATTTGCTTTAATTTGCCTTCTTCTATTTATTATAGCCTTTTAGCTGTAATTTAGAATCACAGGAATGGAACACAGCGCATTAATGGTTGTTTGTTTTGTTTATAAATGAAACCTTTAAATAAAAAAGGGTAACATTGATTTATGTTACTTGATGCAGTGTAGGGGTCTTTAAATAAACGACTAAAATAAATAGCAGCCATTATAACGATCATAGTGTTGTAACACAAATTGTGTTTATTATGCTAATGGAACATGAAATTAAGAAAAAGACCTTTATGCCGGTGGAATTAATTAATGAGTTTTATAAAGGCATTGGGATGTAATTTATTCCTAGATAAGTAAGTGTAATTTGCAGTTCCACGGGTCTCTGCTATGCTGATTGTAATAGTTATTTCTACAGATATGTTGCTCACAGCATGTCTTTCCATTAGAAATGAGAACCTCATTACATCAACTGCACCTAATTGAACATAATACAGTGCTGACTCCATACTAGCCCTTTCCAAACCAGCTACTGTCAGTATCGTATAGATAACTCATTTACCTCCATTTCATTTTTTTAAACGACAGTCTGGTCAAAAACAGTTTGTTCCATACCCCACATCACAGCGTGCAGCCTATGAGGGCTCACCAGCAGCTGTGTACATTACCAGTAAGGGCTTCCAGTCTGAAAAGTACAGACTAGAATTAAAGGGGGTCTAAACCCAAAAAAGCCCATAGAACCATTCTGTCACCATCCCTCACACATCAGGATGCTCATTCCTCTTTAATTAATAGTCACCCTTCCACACCCCTTAAAGAGAAGAAACTACCTCCCTAGAGTCTATAATACTTTAGGCCTTATGGTCTCCCTCCTAGACTAAACTAGGATGCCCCCAGCAAAGGGTACAAAAGTTCCCCCAGGGTAGTGAAAATCTTGAGTTTTATTACTCTGTAAAAGGAAATTAAAGACCTAAGATCAACACTAAAATGTGGGAACTGGTAAGCGGGAGAGCCTCATGGAAAACCTGATTGGAGGTCTGTGGCTTATATGGTTCTACTAGCCAATAGGACTTACAATGCAGGCAAGCATTTTGCCATTAGTTTTAGGAATGGTAGACAAAGGGTGTGGGAGCCTAACTTTACGTTTTCTGGGAAATTTACTGGGGTTGCTTCTCCAACCACCAGATGCCAGCCCCGTACATTCTACGTGGCTGGAATTTCCCCTGTTTAGAAGCAAAAACATTTTTTAGAAGCTCACCTATGTCCAGGTTCCAGCACCAGGCTTCTCCCCATGCCCCAGTGGGCCTCAGATTATCATGCTGGGGTGTCCAGCAAGCAAGAGAATGGTTTTGGTTTTCTGCCCCAATAAGGAACCTGGCCCGACTTCTAACAGCTTGCTTTCCACCACAGGGAGGGGCCTTTTATACCACCAAGTGAGCTTAGGTCTCTTGTTTAAAAGAAAAAAAACATTTTTCCATATATTTCAACTAAAATATTGAGAAGGCACTGAAAAAATAAACACAAACATTTCATGTTAAAGCCCAAACTCTGCCAAAAAAACAATATATATAATTTTGCTAGAAAGCCTTGGCAATGCATGCAAAAATTACAGTTAAACATATATAGTAAAAAAGCTTAAAAATTGCTTGTCAAGAGAGGGTGACAAAATCTTGGTAGGTTGGCACTGAAAGGATTAACCCTTTAAACGCCAGCCAGTAAAATTTACATGGCTGCCTCCCCTGTAGTTAACCGCCAGCCACGTAAATTTTACGTGCCTGACTTTCCCCCCTGCTAGTACAAGCAGTAAAAAAAAAAAGTCACTTACCTGACCCCTCGTTCGATCCAACCGGGTCTCCTCCTCAGCCAGAGGGGCTCCGATCACCAATTGGGCTCCTCCGGCTGCAGGGGAGTGCCCAAAATAGGGCTCCGATCCCCCCCCCGCTCTTCCATCTTCTGGAGGGGGCCTAACAGTCCTCCTCCCTCGGATCTCCGATGGCCGCCGCCATCTTTACTTCTAGCCCCGCCCCCTAGGGGGGGCAGGTGTCATTGGGGCACCCGGCAGTTCAGCCTCCCCCCTTCTCTGCCTAGCTGTCACCTGCATCAATCAGATTGCCGCGGGACACTGCATATGAAGATCGGAGGTGAGTAAAGTTTTTTTTAATAAAGTTATTTGCAAACTGTGTGTGTTTGTTTTTTTTTTTTTACTGTTAACCCATTGTGAACTGGTAAGGGGTCCATGAGACCCCTTATACCAGTTCACAATGCTCGGGGGTCTGGCAAGTCACCTGCGGCTAGCGGGTGACTTGCCATTAACCCCTGGCACCCCCAAATTACCTGCCTCCCCAAAGCCCGGGGGGCAGAAGAGCCGTGGCCCTAGGCTATGACAGCTTGTAGCCGGCAGGGCCAGGGGCCACTAAAGCTGGCCCCTGCGCCCTGTTCTACAAGCCCCCATAGCTGGTCACAGGCAGGTTACGCTGGGTAGGGGAGACATCACACCATTTTTGGGGGGGATTTTTAAGGGTTTTAACCCTTAAAAATAAAAAAAAAATGGGGTCCCCCTCCCTGGGAGGGGGGACCCTATGTCATTTTTTTTTTAATTAACCCTATGTTACCTGTAAACCAGTAGGTATAAAAGGCTTCCAGCAGCAGCAGGAGAACAGAAGCCTAAGTGATCAGCGTGGGACACAGGGATGGCTGGGAGGTAAGAATTAAAAAAAATAATTAAAAAAAATATATATTTTTAATAAAGTTATATACTATATGTGGATAGTAGTTGTATTTTATTTGTAAATGTTATAAAGTGCTCTTTTCAGTTTAGGGGATCACCTGGACAGGAACGGGGGGCTACCGATACATATGTGGTATCATTGTAATCGGGAGAAATGGGGCTTTCACATGCAATTTGGTTTTCTTTAATAAAATAAATGTTTTTGTTAAAATAAAGGAGACAATTTAAAAAATATATTTTTTTTATTTGTTTTTTTACTTATTTATTTAAAAATATTTAAAAAAGTAGAAAAAATACAAACAAGACATTTCATGTTAAAGCCTAAATTCTGCCACAAAAAGAAAATATGCCATTTTCTTGGAAATTCCTGCAAAAATCACAGGTAAACATCACGCAAAATGATGAAAAATATCCTGTCAGCAGAGGGTGACAAAATCTCAAGTAGACTGGCAGTCAAAAGGTTACAGGCACCTATGCATGTTGGGTATTGTTCTGCTTTCAGATTTAGTTTGTTTTTTCTTATTTACATATTGATATTTTAGGAAAAGGTCTTTTTTATTCTGCTTTTTTTTTATTTTTTTGTGAAACCCTGTGCAACCTAAGAATTCTTTGAGATATTACTTCCAGAAAGATGAGCCCACTACAACAAGCTGGGTACGCTTAGAAAGCTTAACATGTGTACTTTCAGGGAATATATGGTTTTTGGGGGATATTCCAAATGTAAAGGGTTGGTTTGGTAGAAAAAGCACAAGGTGCGCACTTTGTCTGCAGAGCTGAAATTTTGAAGTAAAATTACCGTTATGCGCATGCTTTACTTTGGTCTGTTTGGCAACTCTTTCCTTGACAGAACCTATGCATGTTGGGTATCATTCTGTTTGGGGGATGTTGCTTTTTCAGATTTTCAGTTTTTATCTGGTTTGCATATAGTTTTATTTAGGAAAATGTGGTTTTGATTCTGCTTTTTTATTCATTTTTAGGGAAACCCTGTGCAACCAAAGAATACATTGAGGGATTGCTTCCAGAAAACTGCACCCATGTCAACAAGCCTGGTACGCCTAGAAAGCCTGAGGTGTATACTTCTAGGGAATATATAGTTTGTGGGAGGTATTTCAAATGTAAAGGGTTGTTTTTCTTGAAAAACTGCAAGGTGCGCATATTGCATAGCATAGTTGTATTTTATCTGAAAATCTCCTAAAGCGTTGTTTCAGTTTGGGGGAGTCTCCTGGGCAGGAAAGGGTGTCTACCTATACATATGTGGTACCGCTGTAACCGGGAGAAATTGGGGTTTCACACGCAATAAGATTTTATTGACAAACTTACATTTTTTATTACAAAAAACACTACAAATTGTAAAAAATAGTTTATTTTTTATTTTTTTGCACAATTTTCACCCAAAAATATTGAGAATACACTTATAAAATGACAAACAAAACATTTCATGTTAAAGCCCAGGCTCTACTGAAAAAAACAATATATCACTTTCCTGGGAAGTCCCTGGAAATCCCTTCAAAAATCACAGTTGAACATGGGGAGCGCAAAATAGTGCAAAATAATCTGGCAACAAAGGGTGACAAAATCTCAAGGTAGGCTGGCGGTTAAAGGGTTAAAGTATATTGGGCAGGCTTACGAAATCTTCTACTGACTCACTCAGCTTCGGCCACCACAAGGCCCTTTTACCAGTTTACAAACAGAAGAAAAAAGCAGTTCCAAATAAAAAAAAAAGTCGGGGTTTCCTCTGCTCTCACGCCCTGGTCTGCTGATGATGGGGAGCCACGATTGCTGCTGCCCCACCAACAGCTGTAGTTATGGGGGACATGGGTCCTACACATAAACTTTCCCCTTGCATAGTGGAACATGGTGTTGCAGGCACATTGTTTCAATGATTTACACTTAGGTAATTAACAACACCCTTGTGGCTCTCTCCAGATTTTGATTGCAAAGAGTGGACATGCACCCAAGAAATCCCCAGGTGTGTGCACACCACCAGAACTTATCTTGGGAATGGGTGAGTATTAGATTACCATACCTCAATGAAGTAACTGCAGGGGAGAAGAGGTTAGTATATATTTTTATTATTTAAACTTTCAGATTCTCAGTGAAAGACCATTGTAATGCCGGCAGCTTTTGGCTACCCAGGGTGAAATTATTTTTAATTGTCCTCAATGTCAGTTTGCAGGTGAACAGTTCTTAAAGCAGAGCAACACCCTCTGCAGCGAGGGTGTTGATGGCCACTGGGGCCACCTCTAAAATGGCAGAATCTGCATTTGATCGCTGGTAAGATTTACAAAGCAGGACTGTAGCGATAACATTTATCGCCGGAGGGCTTCCCCGCCAGAAACGTCCTTTTCGCAATGGTGAGAGGTGCTGCGGGAATTCCAGAGTTATCCGTGAGGAAATCAGGAACAGCTCTTACAAGGGCTAGTGAATGGCTATATAGCGTTTCCCCCAATAAAAGACGGAACTCAGTATTGAGGGTGAAGATGACCTTGTTTTATTAGTGCCACCCTGGGCCTTATATGCAAGTCTCCATGCAAGGGGACCTCCCCTGTGGACCTGATGGAGAACTGCATGAAAAACGTACAGACCAATGGGAGCAGGCCACACAATCCCTCAACTCTGCCGGTAACACAATCAGCAACACAATGGCAGTCTGTAACACAATCAACAACACAATGACAGTCTGTAACACAATCAACAACACAATGACATTGTCTGGAACATGCTTAAGAAAATGAAAGTAATGAATCTATGTAAAGTCCAAGGGGCAGAAACAGTGCCTTTAAAATCCAATATGCCCAAGTAGGGTCCCATGGGCCGTATAGAAAAAGGAACAGTGGGCATCCAATGAATGACCCGGTGGGCAATTGAATAGTGGCGAAATCCAAAAGGCAGAGAGTGTGTCACAAGGACCTCCCGATTGAGGTTGGCCCAAAGGAAGCATCTTTTGGAATCTAGTGTTATTGTTATTAAACAAGATCAGCAAGTCTTTCTGCAGGCCACAGTTTCTTACAACTGCATACCATATTGTTATTAAATTATGTGTAATTATCATTTCAAACTTTAGTTTTTTTCGTACTTTTCACTTATTTAAAATATAAAAATGAAGGAGGGAATGCTTAAAACTGTATACATTGTGTTAATAGTTATATTTAAAGTGTTTCCTTATGTTGCCTCATTAACATTAGCCTTCCTTTTTATCTTTCTGCTGCAACTTTTAAGCACAATACGGGTTGTTTGACAAGTTCATGCCTTAGATACATGACTAAACCTGGAAAAATAGCAGCTTATTTTTATGCAGTGGCATATTTAAATTGTGTGCCTGTTTTCCTGTGGTTTATGAAATCTGGTGTACAGTATGCTAGAGAATCCATGCCAGATAATTAGAAAATAGCAGCTACTTTGGTGCCAGTGAAGAAAGACATCTAAATCTAGTTGTGAAATATACTGCAGGTTGACTCACATGCGTAATAGAAAGGATTTAACCATTTACTAAGATGGTTTATATAAATGCACATACTTTATAGTACTATTATTGACAGCTGACAAACTATTGTTATCATGGAGTGGCTTTAGTTCAGTTTAAGTGGAGATAAAAAATCAATTGAGAGTACAGACTTCTACATTCAGTGAGGTCCACAGAAATATAGGAATAACAATAACCATATCATCCCATGTGACTTAAACCAGCCTTTGGTTATGAGGGGGGGGGGGGGGTCCTAAAAGAAGAAGCAATCAATGAAGGAAATAATTTGTTAAGCTCTTACCACCCTCTGTACCTTGTCGTATACCTATGGTGAAGAAGGTAAGCTCACTTACATTCTGCACCACTTATAAACTCTCCGTATGCTTGCCCTGCCGCTCACCTCCCAACCTGTCCCCTCCTGCTTTCCAATCAGCAGAGCCCATGCACTCCTGTGGGGAAGATTTGCAGGTAATGCCAATGTCTATGCTTTTATCACACTGAAAGGGACAAAATGTCAGTAGGTTGAAAATGTTCAGAGTCTCGCCATCCAGAAGCAGAGCACCATCACTGAAAGTTATCCTCTTTAAAAGTTATCAATGCCTATTCAATTGTTGTTGCAATGATTATTATGTTTTTTTGCATTGGCAGTCTATCGTTATTCTGGGTCTGTAGGAAGTCTTATGACAATGCCCATTACCCAAGAAGAGGGACTGCTTTCCCTTTCGTTGAGGACACCCCTAACGGCTACTGCCATAGATGATTCTATACTACACTTTGAGGCATTACCTTTTCACACACAAGACTTGATCTTAACCACTAGGACCTTACAATCAGAGTAGACTTCCCTGTCCAAAGTACCTGCAGTGGTCTTGGGTGTAGATCATTTTGAGTGTGCAAATGAATTAAACTACAAAATACTTGGTTTGCTTAGTTCGTGTTTGAGTGGTCCTCACTCAGAACCTGCCCTGTGACATTAAATTCTGTGACTAAATGTCACAGAAGCAAGGCAGTTCCTCTAAGTGTCCAGCAGAGGTAGCCAGGAGGTGGTTCCAGTAGCAGGCCCATACCAACCAGTTATCAACAGAGGAGGCCCAAGCTCCATAAACACCAGCAATTCCACACTGGAATAGCATTTGGTGGCAAGAGTGTGCGCATGCAAACACACCCACAAAGGCCCGCAAGTTGTTGTGGTGCATTTATGCACACACATGCACAGTGCGTGTAAGTGAAACTTTGTTTGCTTATATGCAGGGGGCCTATAAAGCCCAGTGAACCCTGCCCTTCAATACCTAGTGGTCATTCTGCTGGGAGTTCCTGATGTTTCTGTGTACGACCCAGCTTGCTTCTGGCCACAATCCTGATCTTCTCTCCAACCTTGCCTTGTTCATCGTTCTAATCCTTCGCTGCCCACCCACAACCTTGACCTGTTTACTATTTATGATCCAGTTCCGCCTACCCACGACTTTCCTTCAGCTCCGGTCTGTCTGTTACTCCAGACTTGACAATATCCCCTCCTCTGTCACCTGAACTAGGCCCCACCATCAGGGGCTCTAGCGAAGACAAGGTTGGTTCTTAGACTCCAGGCTTCTGGGTTGAGAGGTGAGTCGGTCTGTTCATCTCCAAAGTCGGGGCTAATCTCATTATGCAAATCTGTTAATGACAGCAATTATATTGTAGCAATAGTATGAAAACAAATAGTTTTTAGACCCATTAAAGTTATTGAATATGCTTTATGCTATTATTCTTATATTGTTCAATGTCGTTATTAAGCTAGAAACAACCAATGATAAAGTTAATAACACAATCTCTTAGAACCTCCAAAATGGTACAAAGTTCATTATGAATTATTTAAAGCTGACCAACAGACAAAATTAGCTGGTGGTCCACTAATTTCTGCAGAAAGACTGTGGGTTTGGGATAGGCATAGCAGCAAGCCCGAGATTGTGCAGACCTACACACTTCCACCTTCACTCACTGCCATATGTCAGTTCACTATCCCATGGGAACATTAGTAGGGTTCGCTGGTTGGGCAAGAGCAGAAAAGTGTGCTACCTTATGCTGTTAGGTTATGTGCAATGGGCCTTGCTAAAATAATTTGGTTTGTTGGTCCACTTTAAGATGCTGAAACTCTATCCTTCTCTTACAGTATACACATTCATGAATGAACGTATTAGTTGTCTGCCAATTTAATTGCTTTCTTACCACTAGGCTACGCCTGCCCCTTGATGTAAAACCTAGCAACAATCTTTGAAATGACCATGTTTATGTAGACAGTTGCATTAACATAGAAACATAGAAACATAGAAGGTTGACAGCAGAAGGAGACCATACGGTCCATCTACTCTGCCCTTATGTGAGCACATAACAGTATACACATAAAGGGCAGACTAGATGGACCGCATGGTCTCCTTTTGCCATCAACTTTCTATGTTTCTATGTTAATGAAACTGTCTACATATACATGGTCATTTCAAAGATTGTTGCTGGACACAAGCTTATAGGTTTTACATCAAGGGGCAGTTGTGGCCTAGTGGTAAGAAAGCCATTTTGTGACCAGAGGGTGGCAGGTTTGAATTGCTCTTAACTGTTCTTAACTTAACTGCTCTTAACTTAGCTCTTAACTAACCCCCCGACTGCTCGCATGAGCCAGCCCACAACTCTGGACATGTGTACACTCACTGAACAGATGAGTTAAATGAGAAGGAAAAAAGTGTGTGTAAACGTACAAGGGCCATATAGGCACAAAAAACCCACATCAAAATGTTCAATTCCCCTCCTTTACTTTACTGAGAATAATTGCTCCATATATACTTCAGTTTTCTCTGAACCGGTCTAGATGTTTAACAACCCAGTTACAATCCATTAACTCATTGTAAGACATTTTAAAATTTGCCTTGCAAATTATTCACTATTAGTGAGGGAACTATACACAAAAGAGTTAAAACAGATAACAGACCCAAAGACAGATCTGCTCTAATATTTTGCTTTTGTGTATCAGCTGCACACTTTACAAATAAAATCTAAATGAGAACATAATGATACAGCAGGCTATCATATCTGTTTCATTGGATTGTGGCTCCCATAACGATTATACCGTTCACCATCATAAAGGCAATATGGCCTCACATAAATTGTTGACATTTTGCTAGTGATAAGTTAATTTGCTAACAAATGACAGCCTTTACAGTGCTACTATAATGGTTCATACTTTCTGAAATTGCTCTGTGACTTTCCCAATTGCTGGTAAAATGTCTGGTAGATGACCAATCCTGGATAGATTAACAAAGGATATATCCAAGAATTCGGTGGTTGAATTATTAAGTTAATTTGTCAGTGTTATGTATTGAATCCAAACTACAGAATTAAAAGTGCTATTATGAATAAGTCTATCTACAATTTTTACATGGCCAAATTATGTTGCCAAGCAAATGCTATACCTATATACAGGGCTGTGATGTCAGGGTCGGAGCTTGTTTCGGCTGAAATTGGTAGAAATGTTCAGACACCACTATAAAGAGAAAATCTTTTACTGATATTGAAATATTAATGTTTAGGAGCTTAGACGTGTTAGTCATTTTTTTTTCAGTTTAAGGCCTTTGTTTAAAATAAAATCAGTGATAAGCTGCAAAAGCAGCAGCAGGGAAGGACTACTGGTGATAGAGAGTTTTGCAATCTCTCCCGCCCCTTGTATTAGGTAACTTCATGCTGCCCTGAGGTCCTCAGTAACAATGCCTGGAACAGCTATTTAAAAGGATTGTCCAGGCAGAAACTTACCTTTTGTCCCCACAGCTCCTCGGTGCAGGTCCAATGTTCCCCGCAATCTACTCCATGAAGCATCATCTTTATACATACTGAAAGTAGGAAGCCATTAATTCCGTCTTCCAGCACCTGCAATTTCTGATTGCAGCGTCAATAGAGCCTTGCCTGTATCCCCACGTACTTGCTCCATTCATTGCAATGTTGGGGACATGTCAAAGTGGGTTTGGTACTCCTAGCCTTGGCATGCCACTGTTTATGTAATGCATGGTGTCAGCATGTTAGGAGGTGTAAATTCATATTGAAGGATGCCACCATGTCTGCTGACGATAAAGGATGTTTGTACGTTCTCTCCCATTGGCATGTGCATGCAGATGTGCATATGCGCGAGTGTGCAGTTGCACAAGTGCACTCAAATGTGCGCATACGCAAGCACACACAATGAGGTTTAAGAGGAGCACACTAGCCCCAAGACATTGCTGGATTATCCTAGTGAATATCTATCATTCTCTCCCTTCTTTCCCCCAGACTGTACAGTTCAAATTATTTAAGTCTCTCCTGATAATTTTTTTTTGATGGTTGGGTTCTTACTGTAGTTTGACCTGGACCTCTGGACCACTGTAACCAAAGCAGCCAGGCTTACCTTGTTATTCAGGCCTCCTCGCTGCCTTCTTGGCCATCTATTGCTCAGGGGTAGGCCTCTTGGGGGTAGTTCGTGATATGCAAGTGCCCATGGGTTGGGCTCCAAGAGGGACATAAGTCCAGGATCTTCCTCTGCCTCAGTCTCCCCCTCGGGTGAGGCTGCTGGTCCCTGAGGTACAATCTCCTCTGCTGCGGCCTGGGTGCTCAGCACAGGTAGACATCATCTTCATCCCAGGATCCATCATGACAGAGAGAGTGGGGGGGAGCTACTCTTTGTAGTCAGGCAGCTTGGTGGAGAGACAGGGGTGAGAAAGAGGTTGAGAGGGGAGGAACCAATGTCAGGTGTCACATTCACAGTCTGGACCTGAGCATTGTTAGAAGGAGTGACAGATGAGGGAAAGAGAGGAACGCCCTACCTTGGCTGGCTTAGACTCCAGGAAGGACAGTCTGCTCCCCTCTACCTCCCCCCTCAGCTATAGGCCACATCTGCCACTGTGGTCCCCAGTTATTACCAGATCCCCCACCTGGACACCCGCTGTTCAGTACAAACCCTGAACTTTACAGTCCGGGTTTGCACATCCCTAATGATGTCCTGCCCTATTGTGTTCTCAGTACTCTGTGACCCTCACTGGGAAATACTAGTGTTAAATTTGAACCAGGCTCATGTCTATTTAGTTTGGTCATGCAAAATCAGGATAATGGCAAGATCCAGCTCAAATTATTCAGCCCTTCTTTTCTATTTTAATATATTTTTTTGCTCACTGCAAAGAATGGCCATTTCCCCTGCTAGCGTGAAATATCAGACACGGGGGGGGGGGGGGTCCCCAGGGCTTGGAACTGGAGCAGCAAACAGTTGAGCAGCATACCAGTTCCAATGCTCTTAGACACACTGTGATCATGGAATGGGCACTGGGCTCCTCTGCACACCCCTGGCTGGTGGGAATAATTGGGTGATGGTTTTGGCACACCACCCACAGGCATGTCAAACAAAACCCTTACGCATCCACATGAAGTGTAAAAGTAAAAACATGCACAGCAGCTTAAAGGAGCAGTATCGCGAATATTTCTTGGTGACTTAAATGGTACTTTGAATGTAGGTAAGTGTTGGAGTAAGAATTACAAATGTAGAAAAAAATTATGTCTGTGTTGAACAGCTGGAGACTAATAGCTCATGTTTATGTCTTCTGAGTGTCGGGGACCCGACACTCTGGCCTGTTCCACGCTGAGGAGAGGGGTAAACAATGTATCAAAGTATCAGCTGTTCAGTGCTGGCAGCCGTCCAGCATAAGATAACAACATTGCAACATAGCCTGGCCAGAACTTATATATCTAAAACAGAGAGAAAAGCTCTAGAAGTCATTTAGCTGATTTTGACAGTTTTCCCTTCATGTTGGCTCTGCTGCAGAATCTTTCAGTTTACCATTTTCTCTTTCATATTCTAATTTTTCATTTTTCCATATGATCTTTCTTTCAGCTTTGTGTGTTTTGAGCAAAGCCCAACGCAGGATTTTCACTATCTGGAGTTTTGTTTTGTGACCCTAAGGGCATCCCGACTTGGGATGCCCTGATATGTGAAATCCCCAAGTTCGCCTGTGAAAACGTACTTTTCCCTGTCCCACAGCGCATGTGCGGGCTCTCATCCAATCAGCGCTGTTTGCACGCAGATGGGGAGCCAGAGAAGTAATCTTCCCAGCCTGTCTAAATGACTATCTGCGTGAGCGCGCCAGAAAAATGGAGGGGATCTGTGGTTATCCAGGGGTTGTTTCACACAGTGGGCATCCTGATTTAGAATGCCCAAGGGGGAAGGTCAATGGCCGGGTCTTATAGACTTCAGGGTCGGCAACTCAGGTTCCACTTTAATACCTTTAGATTTTCCTGCACAGTTATTCAAAGAAGAATTTCAGTTATTTTCAGTCAGTTTAGTTTATTTAGTATAGATTTTACACATTTGAGTCACCTGGTCTCATAACAAAAGCAGCACCTCACACACACACACACAGCCGTTACCACTGATTACAGTGTCAGCCTCTGAGGTGGGGAGGCCGATTCATTAATAGCGCCAGGTAGCGACAGATGAGCGACTGTAGCGTGATTTTTTCAGCGCCAGCCAGTATTCGCTGTGCTTGGCCGGCATTAGCTTGATGACAGCGACTCAGTCGGTGTGCGGTAATGTTGAATACGGGCTGGGGGGTCGCTGTTTCACAGGTCCAGTGTTGTATGTGAGCGCCTGACAACGAATGGCCAGAGCGAACGGCTAGCTTCATATTCATCAACAAATCATGCTCCGAATGTGCTGTCGCTATCCATTCCTTGTTTAAACCCCAGAGCGCTGGCGGCGATGTGTATTAACTAGTTTTTAACCCCTAAACAACCATATTTTTTGAATGTAACATTATACATGTTTTTAGAATCATTTTGTAATATGAATACATTAATCTCAGACCTGTTAGATCAATTCTGCACATATTTTTTTTAATTTTTTTTTTTACTTAAAAATAAATCCTAACATTGCAGAAGTGTTCTCCAATTTTTTGACATTAAAAAAATAAAAAAAAGATTAATACCAATTAATTATGAATAATTATAGATTGCTCCATTGAAATGCATTGGACATTGCCAGGGAGCGACAGCTCATACCTGGCGCTGTGAGGGAATTTGCAGCGGCGCTGTTCGGTCCAGGCGGCTTCATGATGAATGCCGCGCTAGCCGTCGCTCTCGCCGGCGCTAGCCTCATTTTGCTTGATAAATGCGTCATTGTGACCGCCGCCGGGCCTACTTGAGTCGGTAGTCGCCGTTAGCTGCCGCTACCTGGCGCTCGTCAGACACTACCTGGCGCTATCGCTTGATGAATAAGGGCCAAAGTGTTGCTAGGAGACCAGTGGGCTAAATGAAGCAGCTCACTAAAAACAACCCAGCAGATCCCCCTATTCAGCAAATGGACTGAGCCATTGTCATTATACAATTTAAAAGAAATACATATATTTTTTCCTTTTTCTATCGCCAGATTATTTATACACATGTTAGAAGCTATTGTGTGGCTATTTAATTATTTATCTTTTTTAATGCAAATTTCGCGATACCGCTCCTTTAAGTGGTGGGTCCGAGGCTCGCTCTTGCCTCCGGCTGTTGGTCCTATTCATAGAGACACTCAGTCCCTGCCTACTTTTTATCTGGCATCCCCCAAAGAAATCACCCTGCTACTATGCAGGGAAGCTTTTATACAGCAGAGATGTGAAATCCCAAGAAGCCAAGCCTTCCAGATTTAACATCCTCCCCGTGAAGTAGGTATGACATGTCTATGATACATCTGTGAACAGGTGACACTATATGTCAACAATGGTGTTACAGAAAACAAAGCCAAAATGCTTTATAGTGAATCTAACCCCTTCCCATACAAAACAACTAAAAAAAAACACTTAAAGTGGACCAAAACACAGCAGCCAGCCCTGGAATCACCCTCTGGATTGCGGACAATATAGGTATTTTCTAACCCAATCAGCGTGTGCCATTGCCTCCATCTCTTGATTGTGTGTGGTCACTCCAGCCATTCAGTTACAGCAGACGTGACCGTGGTCCTGTGGCCTTAAAAATTCCAGGGTAGCTTTTGGTCCAGCCATTTGGATAATATCAAGTTAAGTATTGATTCAAGCATCACCAACTACTCAGTAATGGAAGATGGCGAGCCAGTCTTAGTAGCTAGACAGTGGGGACCCCATCGTTTTTGCCATGTACAGACCATGTGGAGACCTTTTCTTTAGAAATGAATCAGTTGGAGCAAAATGAGGAAAGAACAGAACTAGAGATGAGCGAACTTTTGAAAAATTCGATTCGACTGATTCGCCAAATTTTCCGACAAAAATCGTTTCGACCCGAATTTATTCGCAATGAATCGCTATTAAAAGCGGATATTTCTGAGCCTCCTAGAGCCTCAATAGGGTTGTAAACCATTCTGCCTTGCTGTAACACGCATAGGACGCGTGCTGGGTTATTGAAATAATACTGTAAATAAATTATCACACGATCGCAGATCGGAGGCTTCGCTAATAGAATCGCAAAGCTGCACAATTGCAGAGAGTTGAGGTGGCATCACTATGAGGGGCCCCTATAGTGCCTGAAAAACACACCCTGGAGCTGGCAGCAGCAGGAGCCCAAAAATTAGCTGAATCACACCCTGGAGTTGCAAGCAATAGCAGCCGCCCAAACATTGGTTGAAAGAGACACTGGAGCTGCCAGCAGGAGCCCAAAAATTGGATGAATCACACCCTGGAGCTGCAAGCAGCAGCCCAAACATTGCTTTAAAGAGACACTGGATTTGGCTGCAGGAGCCCACAAATTGGATGAATCACACCCTGGAGTTGCAGGCAGCAGCAGGAGCCCAAAAATTGGATGAATCACACCCTGGAGTTGCAAGCAGCAGCAGCAGGAGCACACACATTGCTTTAAAGAGACACTGGAGTTGGCTGCAGGAGTCCAAAAATTGGATGAATCACACCCTGGAGTTGCAAGCAGCAGCAGGAGCCCAAGCATAGCTTGAAAGAGACACTGGAGTTGGCAGCAGGAGCCCAAAAATTGGCTGAATCACACCCTGGATTTGCAAGCAGCAGCAGCAGGAGCCCAGACATAGCTTGAAAGAGACACTGGAGTTGGCTGCAGGAGCCCAAAAATTGGATGAATCACACCCTGGAGTTGCAAGCAGCAGCAGCAGCAGGAGCCCAAACATAGCTTGAAAGACACACTGGAGTTGGCAGCAGGAGCCCAAAAATTGGCTGAATCACACCCTGGAGTTGCAAGCAGCAGTAGCAGCAGGAGCCCAAACATAGCTTGAAAGAGACACTGGAGTTGGCAGCAGGAGCCCAAAAATTGTATGAATCACACCCTGGAGTTGAAAGCAGCAGCTGGAGCCCAAACATTGCTTTAAAGAGACACTGGAGTTGGCTGAATGACACCCTGGAGTTGCAAGCAGCAGCAGCAGGAGCCCAAACATAGCTTGAAAGAGACACTGGATTTGGCTGCAGGAGCCCAAAAATTGGATGACTCACAGCTTGGAGTTGCAAGCAGCAGCAGCAGGAGCCCAAACATAGCTTGAAAGAGACACTGGAGTTGGCAGCAGGAGCCCAAAAATTGTATGAATCACACACTGGAGTTGCAAGCAGCAGCAGGAGCCCAAACTTTGCTTGAAAGAGACACTGGAGTTGGCAGCAGGTGCCCAAAAATTGGATGAATCACACCCTGGAGTTGCAAGCAGCAGCAGCAGGAGCCCAAACTTGCCAGAAAGACACACTCTGGAGTTGGCAGCAGCATGAAGAGAACATATACAGATTTTCGGCACATATATCTTATCCGAAGAATATTAATAAAAAGTAAGAGTAACGTAAAGCATTTCCTCAATAATTACTTGTGGTCTGATGCGGAGGAATGTCTGTAACTAGAGAGCAGCGCCTTAAATCTGTTTTGCACGATCCATATTTCTTTAGTGTTGGTCTGGCCCCATCATCAATCTACACTAATACATCAGGCATTGGTGGGTGGAAATCTTGGCTGATCCATGCCCGATTCATTTCTCTAAAAAAAAACATGGAGAGTGACAGATTAGTAACATATTAGTAACATAGTAACATATTAGTAACATAGTAACATATAAGGCCTCATTTCATCAAGCAGAGGTCTCTGCAGAATAGGGGTGAGTGGCAGCAGGAGTCTCAGTGAGAGGCCTGATCTCCCGGGATCAGCTAGCGGTCGTGTCTTGAACAGCAACCCATCTGCCGTCATCCATTGGTTAACACTATCATCCACTGCATCACAAGTGACATCTGACACCCCCAGTCAACTGTCTGTTGTATGTTATGCTTTGGGTTCAGCTCCACTATTCAGTGAGGACGATCTGATAATCAGAAAAATCAGCAGCTACTGCCCAGCCAAGAAGTGTAGGAGACACTTGCCGCTTCTTCCACTAGGCGGGCAAGTAGTGATAAGGAGAGTGTCGTGGGAGGAGGTGTTGCAAGCGTTTTGGCTCCTTAAGCAGACACTGTTGAGGAACCTGAGAAGGACATCAGTGAGTTTTGAGGGCAATTTTAAAGGCTTGGAGTGATGGAGAGTGACAGATTTAGCGGCCAGCATGGTGGCAGAAGGGGAAAGTATGGAGGCAAATGTGCTCGAGGTAGACCACTCGCGCGGCAGGCTATCTTCCCAGGAGGTAGTGGAAGAGGGTCCCTGGAGTTGGCGGCGGCGGTGGCAGCAGCATCAGTGAATTAGTGCGGACTGTTGGTAGGAGAAATCAGCTACAAGCCCATGTTGCAGTTTTTCATCAAGCATCCGCAGGAGGTTAACATGGCTATGTGAAAGATGTGTAGGCAGAAGGTGAAGTGTGGCCAGGGTCCCAATGTTGGACCCACAACCCTGCGTCAACATTTGCAGCGTCACCATAAAGCGGCCTGGGAGAGTTGGCTACAAAGTGGTGGTCCAGCCTGCTGCATTACCCAGTGGCACACCGCTCTCTGTTCCAGCCAGCCAAGGCTCCACCACCTCCTGTGTGTCATACCCATCCTCTGTCGCTCCAGATGCTTCTCCTCCTCTTAATCTGAGTCAGTCATTCCGCCAGCAATCCATTGCCAAGCCATGTCCAAGAGACAACAGTATGTGCCCACTCATCCAACGTGCAGAAGCTAAATGTGCTCCTGTATAAGTTGCTGGTGCTGCAGTCCCTCCCTTTTGAGGTGGCGGACCTTTCAGAGAACTGATGGCTTGTGCCGAGCCGAGGTGGAGAGTCCCATGCTGTAATTTCTTTGCGAAGAAGGCAGTACCAGCCCTGTACAATTTTGTTGAACAGAAGGTGGGGCAGTCCTTTAGCCTGTCAGTGTGTACCAAAGTGCACAGCACTGCCTACGTCTGGAGCTGTAACTATGGTCAGGGACAATAAATATCCTTTTAGGACCACTGGGTGATTGTGGTTCCTGCACAACCACAAAAGCAACTTGGACAGGTCCCTTCGCTGTGGCCTCCACGCTCCTAGGCCTTTGTGCCTGTGACAGTGCACTTGCACTTAGCAATGGTGTCACAGAGAAAAGTGGCAAATTGTCAATTACATATTAATAGTTAACATTTATCTTATTTGAACATATTTATAATAATAACATATAATAACATATAACATAGCAACAATAACATATAACATAATAACAGTAACATATAAAATGTATCAACTTTTTTTTTGTTAATTTTGTATATTTTTTTTAATATTTTGTATTTTTTTTAATATTTTGCATTTTTTAGAAACATATATATATATATATATATATATATATTATATTTTTTTCCCTTGCCTTTTAATATTTTGTGAATTTTTGTACACATTTTTTTTTCATTTTTTTTTTTTTTTTACTTTTTTTTCTAAATATTTATTTTTTCTTTTTTTTTTACATTTTTGTTTTTTTTCCCAGTGCCCTTCCGGCCTACCATGTGTACAGGACACGGTGGTTTCACGCTGTTCTTCACATGGTTTGTCTTGAGCAACAGAGTCACACATGGGAGGAACTGCTAAAAATGAGAACTCAATACATGAAATCATGGCTTACTCCACGAAAACTGCAAATGGGACCCATGGTGACTGACACTGGGAAGAACATCTTGTCTGCGCTGCGACAAGGAAGCCTGAGCCATGCGTCCTGCCATGGCACACGTGTTCAATCTAGTTGTCAAGCGTTTTCTGAAGTCTTCCCCCCATCTGAAAGACATCCTAACAACGGGAAGGAAACTTTGCATGCACTTCAGGCACTCCTACACCGCCAAGCACACCCTTCTTGAGCTTCAGTGTCAGAACGGTATCCCCCAACATAGTCTTATTTGCAATGTTTCTACCCGTTGGAATTCCACCCTCCATATGCAGGATCGACTATAGGAACAGAGAAAAGCCATCACAGATTTCTTGATGATCCAAATGGATAGGGGGACTCCCCTGTGTAACTTCAATGTAAACCAGTGGCAGCTCATACGTGACACCTGCCGTTTGCTCAGGCCCTTTGAGGAAGCTACTTTATTAGTCAGTCGCCAGGACTATGAGATGAACGATGAGATTCCACTGCTTCATGTACTACAACACATATTGGAAACCATGGCTGGTCAGGGCACTAGAGACATGGCACATACATTTCACAGCCACATGAAGCCTGTGGGGGCTGAAGTGGAGGAGGAGGGGGTGGGGCACACTGAAGCACAGTTTAGGTTTGACAAAATGACCATTTTATCTAGTCATCTGACAGGAGAGGAGGAGCAGGAGCAGCCAGAGGAGCTAGAGGGTTGTGAGGAAGGCGAGACAGAGAACCCAGACCCACCGTGGTAGTTTGCAGTGGAGATGGAGACAGGTAGTCCCTCCGAGTCATTTGCACAAATGGCACGATGCATGCTCACATGCTTGCGTAGTGACCACAGAATTGTCTCCATTTGTCAGCGGGATGACTTCTGGCTCTCCACCTTATTGGACCCTCGCTTCTGGCACAAAATGGGGGCATTTTGTACACCCACTGAGAGGGAGGACAAACTGAGCTACTACAGAGACATCCTACGTAGTCAGTTGGGCGATGTCTATCTGTGCCATGGTCCATACTCTCGCAGGTCTGACGAGACGGGACGGGGGGACCTCTGCGCTCACCTTCCACTGCCATGGCTTCCAGGGGAGGGGGGGGTGGCAGCAGCAGCTCCATCAGCAGCAGCCTCAGTCTTCAGTCGCTAATGAGTAGCTTTCTACACCCGCATAGTGAGTCTACTCATGAGCAGAAGGAAGACCTGGAGCAGGTCATGTCATACCTTCACATGACCATGCCAACACACCTTGAGGATCCGCAAAATGGCAAATTTACCTCATAGTATAAGCTAATGCCCCTCAGATTTACACAGGGGCTGCTCTATATTATGCTGCAAAATGGCAAATTTACATCACAATATAAGCTATTGTCCCTCAGATTTACACAGGGCCTGCTCTATATAAATAAATAAAGGGGGTGGGAGCAGCTCAATCACTATTATTTATACAAAATTATTATTATTCTTCAGGGCCTGGGAACTAATTTACCGCCCAGTTTAACCCTCTCATCAACTAAATATCAAGCAACAAACATGTCTAGCTGTGTGGAAAGACAGAGATTTGGTTTCATATATCTGCAGATATATGTGGAAGCCACACTGCCCCGACAAGGCACTCTGTGTTTAGTGTGGTCACTACTCTTAATTTTGAGTCCTCAACATTGGGATTGGGACATGCAATGCAGACAAATATCTGAGAGCAACTCACCTGGGAAGCTGCCAGCCTCCCTTTAGAACACTTCACAAGTAGAAATCCATATTGACTGAATTCCTCCCTGTTTGTGCTCATGGCAATTCAAATGAATAAAGGGGGTGGGAGCAGCTCAATCACTATTATTTATACAAAATTATTATTATTATTATTCAGGGCCTGGGAACTAATTTAACGCCCAGTTTAACCCTCTCATCAACTAAATATCAAGCAACAAACATGTCTAGCTGTGTGGAAAGACAGAGATTTGGTTGCATATATCTGCAGATACATGTGGAAGCCACACCGCCCCGGCAAGGCACTCTGTGTTTAGTGTGGTCCCTACTCTTATTTCTGAGTCCCCAACATTGGGACATGCAATGCAGACAAATATTTGAGAGCTACTCACCTGGGAAGCTGCCAGCCTCCCTTTAGAACACTTCACAAGGAAAAATCCATATTGACTGAATTCCTCCCTGCTTGTGCTCAATCACTATTATTTATACAAAATTAATATTATTATTATTCAGGGCCTGGGAACTAATTTACTGCCCAGTTTAACCCTCTCATCAACTAAATATCAAGCAACAAACATGTCTAGCTGTGTGGAAAGACATATATCTGCGGATACATGTGGAAGCCACACTGCCCCCAAAAAGGCATGTCTAGCTGTGTGGAAAGACAGGTTTGGTGCTTAATACTTGGATGATGAGAGGGTTAAACGGGGCGGTAAATTGGTCCCCAGGCCCTGAATAATAATGATGATGATTTTGTATAAATAATAGTGATGGAGCTACTCCCACCCCCTTTGCTCAGTTTGAATTGCCATGAACACACACAGGAAGGGATTCAGCCACTATGGATCTCTCCCTATGGAGTGTTCGAAAGGGAGGCTGGCAGCTTCCCAGGTGAATAGCTCTGGCTGCATTGCATTTCCCAACATTGGGGACTCAAAAATAAGAGTAGGGACCACACTAAACACAGAGTGCCTTGCCGGGGAAGTGTGGCTTCCACATGTATCTGCAGATATGTGCAAACAAATCTGTCTTTCCACATAGCTAGACATGTTTGGTGCTGAATACTTGGATGGTGAGAGGGTTAAACTGGGCGGTAAATTGGTTCCCAGGCCCTGAATAATAATGATGATTTTGTATAAATAATAGTGATGGAGCTACTCCATCCCCTTTTCTCCTGCTCTATATAATGCTGCAAAATGGCAAATTTACCTCACTATATAAGCTAATGCCCCTCAGATTTACACAGGGCCTGCTCTATATTATGCTGCAAAATGGCAAATTTACCTCACAATATAAGCTATTGCCCCTCAGATTTACACAGGGCCTGCTCTATATAATGCTGCAAAATGGCAAATTTACCTCACAGTATAAGCTATTGCCCCTCAGATTTACACAGGGGGTGCTCTATATTATGCTGCAAAATGGCACATTTACCTCACAATATAAGCTATTGCCCCTCAGATTTACACAGGGGCTGCTCTATATTATGCTGCAAAATGGCAAATTTACCTCACAGTATAAGCTATTGCCCCTCAGATTTACACAGGGGCTGCTCTATATAATGCTGCAAAATGGCAAATTTACCTCACAATATAAGTTATTGCCCCTCAGATTTACACAGGGCCTGCTCTATATTATGCTGCAAAGTGGCAAATTTACCTCACAATATAAGCTATTGCCCCTCAGATTTACACAGGGCCTGCTCTACATAATGCTGCAAAATGGCAAATTTACCTCACAATATAAGCTATTGCCCCTCAGATTTACACAGGGGGTGCTCTATAAAATGGCAATTTTACCTCACAATATAAACGATTGCTCCTCAGATTTACACAGTGGGCTTCTCTATATAATGGTGCAAAATGGCGAATTTACCTCACTATATAATCTATTACAGCTCTATATAAAAAAAAAATCAATAAATAAAAAAGGGCCTGTAGAAGCTTATTTAGTATAACAGGTAGGGTGACATGTGCTGGTTTGGGATGCCCATGTGGGCTAGTGTTTTGACAGCAGGACAAAAACCAATTCAAAATGCAATAGCTTAATAAAACTGAGGCTGAACAAGCTTATTTAGTATAAAAGATAGGGTGACAAGCTGGTTTGGGATGCCCATGTGGGCTGGTGTTTTGACTGCAGGACAAAAACCAATTCAAAATGCAATACTTTGATTAAGCTGAGGAAGGATCAACAAGCATATTTAGTATAACAGATAGGCTGCCTAATGCAGGTTTGGGATGCCCTGCGGCCTGGTGTTTTTTTTGTTAAAGGCAGTCCAAAAACCAATTCAAAATACAATACTTTGATTAAGCTGAGGAAGGATCAACAAGCGTATTTAGTATAACAGATAGGCTGCCTAATGCAGGTTTGGGATACCCAGGTGGGCTGGTGTTTTTTTGTTAAAGGCAGACCAAAAAATATTTAAACTAATCCAGTTATATTATGATAAATGCTTGTGTGTAACAGATAGGGTTAAATAAGCCACTGCATAGATAGCATGCACAGTGGCAAGGCAGATTTACAGCACAAAGAACTGAAATCGAATTGAAAACTGATCTGGCTAATGAAAAAAATAAAATTTTCACTGTCACTTCTAAGCTGTCCCTGGCTGGATGGTTCCGGTTTTTCCTTAAATTTCCCTATCTTTCCCTGGCTCTGTCTACCTCTCTGTCTGCCTCTCTGACTCTCCCTACCTATCTCTAACTCTCTGTCCCTGTCTCTAACTAGCTGTGCTCTGGCCGCAATGCAAGGCTGAAATGCGCACAAGCAAGATGGACGCCGCTTTATATAGCACGGTGACATCACCGGGCTTCCTGGCTACTGATAGGCTGCATGATACATTGCCCCAGGGGGTATGTCTGGACATGTTCATCCACCATTTTAGAATGCCTGTAATTGAAATTAATGGAGTTTAAAGGAAAACTTCGATCGATCGAATCGCGGGGAAATTCGGATTCGTTCAGAATCGAATTTTCCATGATATTCGGAACGAATCCGGGTTCGTCCGGATCGATTCGCTCATCCCTAAACAGAACATCCCCAATTTGGTTGGGCCTATGAAGCGGCTTGAAGCGGTTTATGTTGTGCCCTTGAGGTGGCACCTAGGGACCTGAACTTCACTGTTATAAACCCTACCCGGCACTACCCAGTTATAAACTCCCTATTTCAGTTTTAAAGAAGGAAAAATACATACTCACATTTAAACAGTCCTTTGTCAAACATTGGTATGGAGATAAAGTTAACCTTCTCGGGTAAATGCTACATCAACGGCTATACCGCAGAAAGTGGTAATCAAACCTGTGCTATAAGCAATCAAATCAGATAAGTCTGATTCTATGGGTCAGGCTGAACTTAAAGCTTAAATTTTATTAGCCCATGATTGAAGGTTAAAACATGTCTTACTAATTTTGTCTCGGTAAGGAAAATCACAGTACCCATTCTTTTATAACGTAAGAAAAGTGTAAAAAAAAAACGTACAAATGGTCATTTAGATAATTGATTGTTTCTAACTATTCAGACAGTTTTTTTCCGCAACTAACACTGTGCCTCTTGCATAAAAGAAAAAATAATTCTGCACTAATTTGAAGAAAAATTAAAAGTATTAAATCTTACCTTGATCATAATATGCTGAATAGATGAGTAGCAATAATATATTGGAATTATTTTAAACACTGCTGAGCAAGTGTGATTTTCCCAGGAACTGCTTTTATTAAGATTATTACATATTCCGTCTATCAGTATCCTCATCTATAATAAATGCACATTCTTCAATTGGTCATTCACTAAAGTCCAATCAAGTCTTAAAAAACGCAAATTGTAAGAAATAAAGAAAAAAGGAAGATTAATTTATCATTAAGGTCTCGCTTAATTGAAGTCAATTCTGAACAAACTTGAATTCAATTTCTGCTCATTAAATTGAATGTGCTTTGCTATTCTTTCTCCATAGCTTTGAGCAAGCAGCTGAGAACAAGGAGACTAACATCAAAATTATTAAATTGAAGAGATTTTTATTTGGTTTTCCTAACGTGCCAGAGTGGCTTTGATGGGGGAGATATTTTTTTTTCAATTTTTTATCTTGGCATTGAACGGGGAGAAGAGCAGCTGGAAGGAGAAAAAAATCAAATGAAGCTGAGCCTTGAAAATTAAAGAAAATGCAAGCTTAATAATATTTAATAATTACATTTCCACAAACAATGGTAGCAAATGAAGTAATCTGCAAAGTCTGTGAACTCATTTGCATAATTGATGCCGGTCCCCTGTAAATGAATAATGAAGATAATAAAAGATGTTGCTAAAATGAGTACAATAACATGAAATTTCATCAAGCTGAGCTCCCTGATTAATCTGCTCTTGCAAATCAGTACTGAGAGGGGAGAGCGTGATTAACCGCACTGAGGACTGCGGAGGTAGGCATGGAGCTCTTTTTTTTGCAGTCTCTAAGCACCCCCTGATGTCTCCACCATCATCACCACCACCTCCCAAGGTGTGCACCCTCCTCTGGTAATCTTCGCTGAAATCTGTGCGCTAGCTCCTTCCCAATTTCCTGTCATTGTATGTGCCCTGTCCCCTAGCTCCGTCACTCCTGTTACCTCTAGACTTGGTGACAGCTTCTGTTGCAAGTGCACTTTTTAATGGAGCCTTGGATCCCATAAGAAAATAACCTAAACAGCAATCAGTGCTGCCATTAACCACTTCTGCATTCCATATTGTCACTTTTTTTTCACAACAGCAGGCCGATTGTTAATTGAGTTTAGAAAAAAAATAATTGCTATGGTTGATTGTTCTCAGTCGCAAGTAGAATAGTCAATGGCTCTAAAGCTGGGAATAGACATAGAGAGAAACTGCAATTAGTTAGTTATACATTTAAAGTGGGCCCTTCAGTACAATTTATACCCTAGCTAGGGAGGGGTGTATCAACTTTCCTATTCACTACCCCTTTATGCAAACATCTATTTATTTAAGTAGAACTATCGCAAAAAACATTTAAAAAACCCAGCTGCTTGTATAGACTGCATGAAAAAAATACAGTCAACCTCTTTCTATTTACTGAAAAAAAGAAGGGACAGGGTGAAAGTACCAGTCCACTTTTATAACTTGTCTTTTCAGCCATCCTATGGAAACCAAATTTTCCCCACTAAATGTGGGTCGGTTCATATTGAATTTTAATGATTTGCTGTTAATTTTTTTTTTGTAAGTCTCACTTCCATCCTCATTCTAGCCCCAGGCAATATCCTTATTTCCCCGCTTGCAGGCAGGTGACTTGATTGGCCCCTCCTTCCCTCTGAGCTGGTATAAGAGTCCCAACCAGTTCACAAAGGGTTAAGCAAACACACACACACACACACACACACACACACACTCCACAAATACATTTTTTACACCAGTAAACACAAGCCCTCCACCCCACACTGGCTCCTGCCACTAACTCCCTGTCTCAGGGAGGAGTTAATTATATGCAGGAAGCAAGCCCTTCACACCTTCTGAATTTGATTTCACTTTGAGTGAAGGTGAGCATAAAGGACTTTCCGACCAACTCACTCCCCACCTATAAAAAGCACTTCCCTGCAGCTGGTGCCCAGTGAAGGACAGAGGATCTGCAACTCTGTCTTCCTGAAGACAGCGAAGAGGGGCTTGGAACACCAGCTCTGGAGGAATGTGAGGGAGAGGTGAGTTTGTTGCTGTTTTTTTAACTACAGTATTTTAGGGAACAATTTGATCGGCACAAGTCTCTAGAAGTTTAGATTCGTGTTAAATTAATTTTTCCCTGAAATTTGGAGAAAATTCCAATTTGGATGGATCAGTTCACTCATCTCTACCCATGATCACTTCCAACAGCTTCTAACATTCTGAGACTGTGCCTGACAAGCGCCTCTCTTTTTTGAGAACGGTCCTCTCTATTTAATGTGATATTGTCAGTGACATCCCCACCCAACTTAACTTTAAGAAGGCTTCTGCAGAACATAATTTGTCAGTGCCCCTTCTAGTCTTTTAAAAAAATAAACCTAGCTAATGCCTGACACTGATCATATACTAGACTATCTACTAGCTAGTGTAAATTCACAGAAATAGAGATAATGATGAGATTCATATTCCCCTTTTTTTAGGCATGGGAGATCTAGAAAGAACAAAAAAAGAAAATCCCAGCAATGTATAGTAATGTATACAGTATAAGTTATACATTTATATATATATAACCCTCTTAACCCTAGATTCATGTATCATAGATCACGTATCATAGATCATATCATAGATAGCGCATAGATCAATCAGTGCCATTGTAGCCGGAAGAAATGACACCCACAACAGTTGCATGGTTAAAAGAGGATTTATGGGGGGGGGGGGGGCAGTCACAGGTAAGAGGGGGATTAGGAAAGATAGCGCAGGGTTAACAGGGTTCACTGGGATTTTCTCTCCTAGGAATGGGAATGCTGGAGAGAAACATGTTCCTGTCAAGGGATTTAGTTACTAATGTCCCACATGGGCAACCCAAGCTGCAAACTAATACTTTACTCACTTGGTGGGTGTTGGAAGGGTAGCATGGGCCCATACAGGGAAGCTGTAGATCACGCTCATGGGTATTCCTGGGGCGACATGCGCCCCTTGCCATCCTGAGGGTCCACACGACATCCCCCAACATCCACATCTAATGCGGGTCTGTGGCAGTCTGCATTCGAGTGTAGGTAAGCCAAAGCCTGACTCAATGCAATTCAATTTATTGTTCACCAACTAAACACAGTGGCATTTACACAGTGCAACAGATATTTAGAGTTACATAGAAATTGAAACAAGAGATACAAACTACATTGGGTATAGTGGTGAACAAGATTTACAGGTGATTTTACATAGTGCAAGTGATACCAGATAATACAAGCCCTTTGAGCTCGGGCTTATGATGCCTGGCCCTTGTTAAAGTGGACCAACACCCACCCGTGATCGGCCCGGGAATCTATAAGATTCCCGGGCCGATCACCTCCCTCCCCGCGGGACATCCGAGATCGGGATGTCCCGCGGGGTGAAACCCCCCCCAACCCCCCAAACTCCTTACCTTAGTTTCGGCGGCGGCCGGCCGCCGCCGCCTCCCTCGCGCCCCTCTAGTCGTGCGCGCGCCCGCGCCGGCCGTCTGTGAATGGCCGGCGCGGGCACGCGCGCGTCAACAGGGACGCGCGGGAGGCGGCGGCGGAGGAGCCGCTTGTCCGCGGCTTGTCCGTCGCCGCTGACAGAGGTGAGTTCGGGGGGTTCGGGGGGGTTTCACACAGCGGGGCACCCCGATCGGGGGTGCCCCACCGAAGTGGACCAAGACCCAGGATAGTCAAAATCCTGGGTGTTGGTCCACTTTAAGGGTGCAGACAGCCAAAGGAAAGAAACCATTCCTAGACCTAGAAGTCCTGCAAGTCCTCCAGAGCCCTGTCTGCAACAGTCACAAAAGCCAGCAAATGGCCAATTAGGCTACTTGAACGAGTTCATGGAATGATCCAGAACCACTAGCATACATCCGTAGTTGAAACTAGAATTGTTAACTAAGGAATCAATGAAAAGCTTAGTATTAGCTGAATACAGGACTGCTACCAAAGCTTGAATACGCAGATGATTGGAACGCTTGATATTTAAACCCTGATTTATGTGATACAACTGGTTGAGTTCAGAAAGAAAAGAAAGGCCAGCAGGATGCTTCCAAATGAAGGTAGAGGATAGTGATGGTAGGCAGTAGATTCATTGGAAGAGCATGAGATGAGCATTAAAGGTTGGCCCATATGTAAGTAAAGGAAAAGAGAAATCTTATTCACAGTGCACCTGGCCCCTACTACCAGCCCACTGAGGGTGAGCCCACTGGGGTTATGTGAGCAAAGCATCCCAGCCCCAGAAGTTTTTTTAACTGCCATCAAAAAATAGATGAATGAAAGGTTGTGCTTACGTTATGACTTAGTATCTAACTTTTATATATGTAAAGGAAATAAAATAAAAACTCTTTTAGATTCCAGGCCGGCCACTGCTGGGTTTTGTTACGCTTTAATGAGCTTTTCTATGATTCTTATGATTCGCATGATTACTTTAGTGAAAATAAGCTACAGATTAGTACCAAAAAAACAGGAGCCAAATGAATGCCAAAGACGAGAATTCCTTCACGAACGTTCTAAATGAAAACTTGATGTTGTATATTACTGGTCCATGGACCAATGACCAGGTGCTTGCTTCTCTCCAGGTTTCTGAATTCATCACCCAGATAAGAGTCAAGAGACTAAGCCCCTAGATTAATTAATATGACCGCAGACAATGAATCATACATTTGCTCCCTTCATTTTTAATTAAGAAGACAAACTATTTGGCATTTGTGAACGTTTTAACATTGCCTTACCTTATGTAAAATATTCTTTCATAATCCCCTAATTAAATCAAGTACAAGCCAAATACAGATGAATATAGCAGTGTTACAAAAATACATACATTCTTTATATGTATAAATGTTTATTCAGTACATAGAAAACCTACACCTTAGTGCAACCAAGATTTTCCCCTCGATTCAAAGAGCAAAAGTTAATTGATTTCGTATCGAGAATCGTAAGTTTGGGTGGGTGTTAGTCATTTTTTCCTGTTTTTTTGGCCATTTCCGACTCGCACGAGCCTACGTACGAATGCGTATATGCTCTTACGATCAGCGGAAGTCCGTTCCTAAATTTTAGGATCAAAACGTAAAACTTAGGATCAAAACGTAAAACTTAGGATCAAATCCTAAAACTTAGGATCAAAACGTAAAACTTAGGTTAATTGGATGTGTTTAGGTGTGATTCAGAGAAACCTCTAAACGCGTTTTAAAAGAAAGCCACAGCCGACACCTTTTAGCAGTCGGATTGCTGTTCTTGAACAGGTTTTTTGGCTATGTGGAGGAGTCTGCGCGTCTTGAGCTCCAATGAACTGCATGTATCAGCATGGCCGAGCCCATAAATTGTATGGCAATGCATACCTGATTCATGTATGCCTTATAAAAGCATTTTAATGTGGACCTTAATTAGTCCTTTGCATGTAAACCTTTATTTTGCAATATATTTGCGTTAATTAAAGAAACTTATGTCCTTTGTTATTTATTTTAAAATTGAGGTACTAGAATAATATTTTTAGATTGCATTTATTGGTGTAGTTGTTTACCTTTGCTTTGTTTAATTATTTAAGCACATCTTTGGTCAGATGCATCACACTTACTGAGGAGAGGAGAGCGGGATAAAGTGCAGGATGTGGGTTACTGCTGTATTTTGCACAGACACAGCAGAGCTGGGGGCATGGAAAGGTCAGAAATCAAAGAATCCAAAGCAACACAGTCACAAGGCCCTTTCTGTTTGCAGGCTGCCCGATAATACCTGAGCCGCCATCTTGGCTGTTTCTAGGCTCATAACATGCAGAAGTTGCTGGGTGTTTTTTAATATTTGTGAGCAATCTGTATGTAGAGGGTGTGGGTAACCACACAAAAAATTTAAAGTTGTACCATTTGAAGCCTAAATATTAAAATTAAATCCACAAGTAAAAAATGCAAGTTAACTAAAAATTAAACAAAGTAAGATTTACTTATGCAAATGCATTCATTAATGGTTGGTTACTACAAAATGAATGAAATAAAGAAAAATAAAAGACCAAATATTTAGAATGCACTTTAATGAGGTAAGTTTGTAGTGCGGAGCCGCAAGATCAGAAGGATTTACGTCCAGACAAAAAAGGAAAAAGGGCAAAACCAATGTTGCAACCTGAGAAATGAAACGGAAAATTCAGGATGGAAACTGACATAGGTCTGATTCCCGAACTGCCATACGAACGGACGGACATTTTAGGATAGAAACGTATTTGCTTATAGAATCACTCGCAAGTTCATACGAACGCACGAGCGGACGTGAAAAATAGGATGATCGTGAGCCAAATCCAAGCTGTTACATGTTTCTTTGAATCAACCCATTTGTGTGGAGAATGCTACATCTATATACCGTATGTATATTTTGGAACACATTTGGGTTGATTCAAAGAAACATGTAACAGCTTGGATTTGGCTCACGATCATCCTATTTTTCACGTCCGTTCGTGTGTTCGTATGAACTTGCGAGTGATTCTATAAGCAAATACGTTTCTATCCTAAAATGTCCGTCCGTTCGTATGGCAGTTCGGGAATCAGACCTATGTCAGTTTCCATCCTGAATTTTCCGTTTCATTTCTCAGGTTGCAACATTGGTTTTGCCCTTTTTCCTTTTTTGTCTGGACGTAAATCCTTCTGATCTTGCGGCTCCGCACTACAAACTTACCTCATTAAAGTGCATTCTAAATATTTGGTCTTTTATTTTTCTTTATTTCATTCATTTTGTAGTAACCAACCATTAATGAATGCATTTGCATAAGTAAATCTTACTTTGTTTAATTTTTAGTTAACTTGCATTTTTTACTTGTGGATTTAATTTTAATATTTAGGCTTCAAATGGTACAACTTTAAATTTTTTGTGTGGTTACCCACACCCTCTACATACAGATTGCTCACAAATATTAAAAAACACCCAGCAACTTCTGCATGTTATGAGCCTAGAAACAGCCAAGATGGCGGCTCAGGTATTATCGGGCAGCCTGCAAACAGAAAGGGCCTTGTGACTGTGTTGCTTTGGATTCTTTGATTTCTGACCTTTCCATGCCCCCAGCTCTGCTGTGTCTGTGCAAAATACAGCAGTAACCCACATCCTGCACTTTATCCCGCTCTCCTCTCCTCAGTAAGTGTGATGCATCTGACCAAAGATGTGCTTAAATAATTAAACAAAGCAAAGGTAAACAACTACACCAATAAATGCAATCTAAAAATATTATTCTAGTACATCAATTTAAAAATAAATAACAAAGGACATAAGTTTCTTTAATTAACGCAAATATATTGCCAAATAAAGGTTTACATGCAAAGGACTAATTAAGGTCCACATTAAAATGCTTTTATAAGGCATACATGAATCAGGTATGCATTGCCATACAATTTATGGCCTCGGCCATGCTGATACATGCAGTTCATTGCAGCTCAAGACGCGCAGACTCCTCCACATAGCCAAAAAACCTGTTCAAGAACAGCAATCCGACTGCTAAAAGGTGTCGGCTGTGGCTTTCTTTTAAAACGCGTTTAGAGGTTTCTCTGAATCACACCTAAACACATCCAATTAACCTAAGTTTTACGTTTTGATCCTAAGTTTTAGGATTTGATCCTAAGTTTTACGTTTTGATCCTAAGTTTTACGTTTTGATCCTAAAATTTAGGAACGGACTTCCGCTGATCGTAAGAGCATATACGCATTCGTACGTAGGCTCGTGCGAGTCGGAAATGGCCAAAAAAACAGGAAAAAATGACTAACACCCACCCAAACTTACGATTCTCGATACGAAATCAATTAACTTTTGCTCTTTGAATCGAGGGGAATGTTTTCACACATTCTACTAATCTAAGCAAAACTAACTAAAACTAAACTAAACTAGGCAATACTATTAAAACAGTATACAAACAATATTCAAGAAATTGTAGTTAAATTCTATTTTTTTATAGAAAAATCCCTGCTACACTTTGCCTTGCTTGTGAAAATCGTAATACTGGTACTGGTAGACCACAGGCTAAATAACAGTATGCAATGCCAAGCAGCCTCTCCCATGGCTACCAAGATGGGATAGGGATGTAATATTGCCTCTTTACAGGGCACTGGTGTGCCCTCACCTGGAATATGCCGTCCAGTTCTGTGCACCAATTCAAATAAAGACAAGGGGGCACTGCCTCCATCTGGAAAAAAAAGATTCAGTTTCTGGAGGCGACAATCATTTTTACCATAAGAACTATGAATCTGTGAAATAGTCTCCCAGAATAGCTTTTTACATCATCAACAGCTTCAAAAAAGGATTAGATGCTAACACTAATAGTTACTATTAGCTGTAAAAACTTTCCCCAACCCTGTACCTTGGTTGAACTTGATAGACAAGTGTATTAACTATTGCTCTTCATGATTGTACTTAAGTTGTATGGGGAAGTCCATGAAGCATTAATTCATGTTATATTACACTTCATGTTATTGTCTGTCTGCTTTTATTTAGCATTTGATTGTTATCACAAAGCATGCAATCTGATCTATGTCATCTCTATACACATATACAATCCCTTTTGTGTACGCTATCTCATGTGAGATTGCCTAATTAACCCCCTCCCACCATCAGTGAGCCCTGCATTAGAAAGATATATTCACCATTTCCTAGCAGAGCTCATTTTAGTGTGGGGACAGGAAACAGTGCACATACTTGCAATAATTACCACTTAAAAAAAGAAATGCAGCACCACAGTGTGCATCTATTTGCTGCTACTCACTGCCACCTTTTCTGCCAGGTCATCAGGTCATCGGCTACTGCTGTCTTCTCCGGTGGACCCTATGGTATTAACTGCTGGTTCTCGTTGTAGTCATTGGGTGCTCTTTGCCATCATTGCTCCCCTAGCAACCACACCTACAACCCCACCCCCCCCCAAGAAGCCACACTTACACCCACTTCCCCCAACAGCCATACTTACACTTCCCCAGTCACATTTGCACCCCACAGCTATACCTTCACCCCCTGCTGCTCTGCCTTTCTCCAATCCCTCCCCAGTACCTGGGATGCTGGTAGCCCCCCCCCAGGCAGTCACCCATACACCCTTGAATTCCCCCTGTATACACATTCACAGCCCTCATTCCCACCTATACATCCCCATTTCCCAGCCACATGTACACCCCTCATTCCCCCCTGCAGCCATAATTACACCCCCACTACCCCTGCCATTGGCACATTTAAACCCTTAATCCCCCCCAGCAGTCACACTTTTCAGTATCCTGAGTTGTGTTCCTCCTGCTGGGGGTATCCCAATTCAGGATGCCCTGCTGTGTGTATCCTCTAGATCGCCGGTAAACTTACATTTCCTTCAGTTCCATGGGGTCGCCAGCCAATTAACGGTGCAAATTTTATTCAGCTTTTGCTTTGTCACTTAGAGCAGAAAGCAAAGCTGAATGGAGATCCAGCATGGTGTGTGTCTGTGATGCACCTGGGCTATGGCCACGCCGTGCACATGCATTTTTGGGCGAACTCAGGGGTCTCACATATCATGGCATCCCAAATCGGTATAGTCTCTAGGCCAGTGGTTTCCCTTTAAAGTGAAAATCCAGTCTCAGTGTAACCCCCCACCATATCCCTCACCTGGCACTGAGCCAGGAGAGAGATTACAAAAGATTATATATATATATATCACTTTAGCACTTTACAAACATTATTTTTAGTTTTTGTGCCTGCGCAAAAATCGTTTAGGGTGTTAGCTATTTTTGACATATTGTTGTCCCATAGTGGTCATTATTGATATTCCCCTTGTTTTGGGTATCATTTATGTAGAAGAATTTAGGGGTTGGAGCAGTGGTTTTTAATTGTCCTGTGATATGTGTTTTTAGCCCTTTTTGTATTAATAAAGCATTTATATAAAACTATTGGATGTGTTGGTGCTTAGTGGCACGTCCCCTCCATTTTTTTTTTTAAGATTCTAGTTATGTTGCTTCCCATTTCCTGTTTTGCTTTGCTTTGTCTTGCTTTTGATTGTAGCAGAATAGGCTTGGGCAAATCTGGTGAAATGGTCCATGACCACTATATTCATAGCCTCCTTTGCACTTGTCAAGGTGAAGAAGGTCTATGGACACCGTCTCAAATGGCTATGCTGTAGTAATATTTCCCATTGGTGTTCTTGTTGGTTTGTTAGGGCGTTTATCTTTCAAACAACCACATTCTCTGGTCACATATCGTTCAATGTCTTTCTGCATATATAGCCAAAAGAAGCGTTCATATACTATGGCCCTTATTCATCAAGCGATAGCGCCAGGTAGTGTCTGACGAGCGCCAGGTAGCGGCAGCTAACGGCGCCTACCGACTCAAGTACGCCCGGCGGCGGTCACAATGACGCATTTATCAAGCTAAATGAGGCTAGCGCCGGCGAGAGCGACGGCTAGCGCGGCATTCATCATGAAGCCGGCTGGACCGAACAGCGCCGCTGCAAATTCCTTCACAGCGACACGTATTACCTGGCGCTACCTGCCGCTCTCCCATACATTTCAATGGCAGACGCTGCAATGATTGTTCTTAGTGGTTTTGGGGTTTTTTGCTTTTGCACAAAATTCAACACATGTTTATATTGATATGTTTTATTAATCTAGCTGGTTATTTATCTTTTTTTTTTTTTTTTTTTTTTTTTCACAATGTAATGTTGTGAGTGACATGGGAATTGCATCTCCTCCACCCAAACTCATTGGCCTCAAAAGCGCTGGTTTTCCACACAAACGGGGCTTGTAAAGCTATTTTGTAGCCTGTCAGGTTGGGCGGTCACGTTCGCTCTTCGAAATTGTCAGCGCCCAAGCTATTCGGCAGCCCTGTCCTTGATGAATCTGTGTTGGTCAGTGTTTCTGCAGTCGCTGTTTTAATTCGCTATGTGGCGGCGCCAGCGTCGCTGTGCCTCGCTGCGCTGCGTTGTGCGGCGCTGTGCTGTTCATACATGTGCCCTTCTGCCATTTGCAAGGAATTCACTTCCCGCGACCCCAGTCGTTGTTAATGAATACACTGTAGTTGTGAGCGTGCCTGGCCACATATTGCAGGATTAACATTCAGTCGTACCAGCTCATAACAACCCGTTATGCATTCTCATGTGTGCCACATTTTCAGGTAGTTGTCTAGTTTGATTGTGTGATGACTTTGTGAAGGAATAAGATTTGTATATTTAAGCACAACGGTGTATGCTTTAGAAGGACCTATGCATTCCAGTATGTAGAACCCCCTGCTAAATCAAGCTAATAATTTGTGGCGCCGTGGGCCCTAGCTTGTTTTTCAGCGTCATTTTAATGTTTTTCCGCCACTTAGCTTGCACATAGCTGATATTAGCTTGTCCCTGCTGCGCGCATTTTTTTTTTTTTATTTTGGAAGCACAGTTGCTTGCGTCATATCCGGTTCCGGGATCCTCCTTTGCGTTTCAACGCCACCTTAAGGTAAAACTGTCTTGCGCTTATGCCAATAGCTTGTTTTTCTGCGTCATTTTAATGTTTTTCCGCCACTTAGCTTGCAGATAGCTGATATTAGCTTGTCCCTGCTGCGCGCATTTTTTTTTTTTTTATTTTTGAAGCACAGTTGCTTGCGTCATATCCGGTTCCGGGATCCTCCTTTGCGTTTCAACGCCACCTTAAGGTAAAACTGTCTTGCGCTTATGCCAATAGCTTGTTTTTCAGCGTCATTTTAATGTTTTTCCGCCACTTAGCTTGCACATAGCTGATATTAGCTTGTTGCTGGGGCGCGGTGCGTATTTTTGTTTTGTTTTGTTTTTTATGTCTCATGTCGCTAGCGTCATTTCCGGTTCCTGTTTCCTCCTTAGCGTTTCCAATATGGCTCCCAAACGGCGAGTAATGCGCCTCCCCAGCTCCTCCTCAGATTCCGGCCCCACCACCCCTCCCCCACATCCCCCACCTACCTCACCTTCCCCAAATACCACCCCTCCCACCCATTCCCCTCCTGTGCCCCAAAAACAAAGGCGCACCCGGGTGGATAGCCGGGTCAATGGCCAGGTTGTTAAAGTGAGTATTTGAGTTTTGTATTTTTAGTTTAAAAATGTATAAACACACAGGGTGGATAGGGGCTGATTTTTTTTTGTTTTTAGTCCAAAATTGTACACTCCACATGGGGCATCCCCATTGTGGATGTCCTGCTTGGATGCCCCCCCCCCCCCTGGAGGGCCACAAAAATTAACTCTGGCCCGTCCCATCTGTGCATGCGTGAGTTGCGGATGCCTATTGCGCTTACCTCTAGCATGGTGTACCCCTGCGCCATACATATTTTCAATTGGTGTGCAGGCGCACTCCCTGTTAGAGTCAAACGCCACATGCGTACTTTGCCGTGCAGATGCAGCTGAGCTGGTATGCACCTCCCAAGGCCCTTGGTTGCGCATACCACACCGGCGTGGACCGCTGTGTTTGGCTTGCGGAGTGACGTGGGAGTGTCCTCAGCTGTGTATTTGGGCTGCAGAGGGGGTTGCAGACAGTGGGCCACCCACAATAGTTGTGGCCCAAAAAAGTGCACACAAACCCAGACTAATGTAAATCCTGGGTGTGGTTCCACTTTGATCTTGTCTCTGTATAACTGTTTATGACATTGTTCTGAGGTCATGTTTTGATTTTTTTTTGTTTTTTTTTTTTTTCTTTTTTCATAGGACTTCTGCCTGGCCGAATACGACTATGCCCGAGGAGCAAAAAAACGCCTTGCCATGGAGGTGAAGGCCACTGTGTCCCGGCGCTTCAAGACCGACCTGACCATCCGGGCGATACAACAGAAATGGTCTGATTTTAAGCGCCGGGACCCAGAAGGCGTGTACCGCCTATATGATGCCTACGCATCAGGTAAGTTAAAGCTTATGTTCTTTTTGGCCTTTGTGCAGAATCATCTGCTAAGCTGTGTCCTTTTTTGCTCTTTATATTAATTATTTCCTTTCACCCCCTCCACACAGATAAGCGTCCTCCCCTGGGGAAACGTGGGAAGGGATTCCTCCCCCGAACCAGGCAGGCGGACTCGGGGGAGTCATCGGGGGAGGGTCCCTCCCGCGGGTCCTATTTAGAGGACCCAGGGGAGGAAGGGGATGACGCCCCAGAGGAGTGTGCTGCTGGGGGGCAGGCTGGATCAAGCCTCAGCTCCTCACACTCTGAGGCTGAGGACTCTCACCAGGCAAGGGGCCACTCTCAAGCAGGGAGTGAGAGGGAGGAGGGTGGCCCTTTGCCTGGTGGATCTTCTGAGCAGAGTGTGAGGAGCCGAGGCTCCCCGCCTCCTCCTCAGAGCCCTCCCTGGGCTTCAAGTGGCGCTTCATCCCCTGGTGAGTTTACATGTTTTAATTGTTAGTCTGTGCCAGGTTTCATCTGACCATTTGTGCTTAGCCCTTGCAATTCCTCTGTAATTTGCAGGGCATCATATAGGCGGCACCTCCATGGATTTTTGGCGTCAAATCCTCCTCGGGCATAGTCGTGGTAAGTGTATGTTTTAAGCTAGTTCATTTTGGACTTTATGTCATTCCTTAAAGTGGACCCACAAACCTTGCTGATATTGTTTGGATTATGGCGCCTTGCCTGCCAAATCACATCCCTCACCCAGGGCCCCCCCCCAACCAAACACCACAAACTACTTCCCTCTTTGGGGGTGGCAGAAGCCATTGTCCCTGCCTCCTGTGTGGCACTCGAGATGTGTGTGCGCCTGCGCTCTGTTTCCTACTGGCATGCGTGTGCGCACACACTGGCGGAGTGATGTGCGGAAGGCAGGGGCGGTGGCGGACTAAAATTGTGTGGCTCTGCCAAAGTAGACTACTACACTGAATAATCACAATCCTGTGTCTTGGTACACTTTTAACAGACACGTTTCCTGGTCCATTGTCTAAGCTGGTTTGCTAATGTACATTAACATCACCAACCACACTACAGTGCTAGCCAACTGGAAACCACCCCTATGTTTCTGGCCACACCATGATGTGTGCTAGCAAAAGTTAATTTACGTGAAGTAGTTAGGGCAAACACATGTTGCACACTGGTAACATTATCCATTAAATTGGTAATGAGTCATTTACATTGCAATGTAAAGGTTAGTGCCAGATTGGCAAAATGGATACATGTGGCAACCATAAACACTTCACATTAACTAATGGGCCAGGAATATAGCAAATATCGTTTAACATGTATGTAAAGAAGTGTTTGTTTTTGGAGCTAAGACTCAATAACCAGATTGATGTCCAAACTTCGGGTGTCATAGCTCCACTAAATGTAGTTTGGGTTTTTTTTTTTTTATGGACAGATGTTGCTACGCAGACGGAGGCAGAATTCCTCCTCCCCACACCAGCTCCAGGGACGGCCAGCAGCATGGCCCACCGCCACAGCTGCGATGGTGAGTACATCCAAATTAATATGGGTAAATACTTTGTAAACATTTCTCTTCTACTTACATTTGTAGAAATGTGAAATTGACCAATGTGTGAATATCACACACATCTAGGTTAAATGTGTTTGGTCAATAATCCAACATGCCAGTCACCATCCTTGATAGTTGCCTCACATTCTTGTTACGGACACATACGGACTATTTGTGGCGTATAGACAACCAAATGGGGCTGATTAGGTGTTTACCAATAACATTATAGGGCAAACTTCCCTCTTCCTTAGGCACTGATGTTTGGCTTGGACTAAAGACATAAATGTCCTTACTTGCCCATAAACATTATTACCTTTGCAAGAGTGAACCTGGCCCAACACCAAGGCTGTTTAATGTGCATTAAACATTTAATTTGCCAACAACTAACAACTAACACCCCGCAGAATATACGATAAGTGCAGGGACCACGGGTCCACCCCACCAAGCAAACCCCTAATTATGGGAAATTATCTTCCGCTGGCTCCTGCGCAACACTCCAGACGTGCATTTTTCCCCCCTGGGCCTCTGTGAATGGCCGCCGGGTCCCCATGAGCAGCCAGCGAGTGACATGCGTGAAGAGGGGTTGGAAGAGGAGTGTACATTCCTGTTCCCTGCATAGACATTAGCGTGCCTTCTTTGTGCCAAGCACGTTGGAGCATGGAGAGGTGAGTGGCTATGGATTACTGTGTGTATACACACATCAGGGGAAATACAGATCTGTGAGAAACAACAAAGTGGGCCAAAACCCAGGATAAACTATATTGTGGGTGTTGGTCCACTTTAAGAGTAAAGGTATGTGGTCCTAACATGTTTTCAAGTCAATATTAAAACTTTATTTTAAAATGTTAGGGGCACATTGTTCACCAATGTTAATGTGAGTGTTAGCAAGTTAGAAACACTGACATTACATTGCTACATCTGTGTATGTTGAGTTGCCAAACAAATTCAAATATATTATTTTTTATCACATCTCTACAGCTTGTATACGCCAGCATCGCAGACTGTGGCGGGCCTTCCGACAGATGAAAGGGATGCTGCTGGCCATGAAGAGGCGTCGGAGACGTTAGGGTGGGGGGGATGGCTGCCCTGGCCATGTTTTCCTGGCTTTGTTGGCCTATGTTGCCCGTGTTGGGCCAATTTCTATAAAGACATTGATCTTTACCAAGAACTGTGTTGTTCCTTGACCAGCATAGGTTTCGATTCCCCAAAACCATTATGTCTAAAATTAGGCTGCCATTTTGAGCCAGTACATGTTTACACCATAGTAAGCAATGTTAACTAATGTGGCACATAAATGGTGGCATAATATTAGAGATGATTGAGCAAATCAGCCCTGACTGTGTATTTAGCTTTCACATGTATGGATAAACACAAATTAGAGGTGGTTTTCCAAAATATATTTACATAAATCATAAGAAAAAGGTATACAAATTAATATTCTTGGCTGGGTGGCCGGGGAGGTTGGGAGTCATTGCTAGGGGCGGTGTTGGGGGACAACAGTGCAGTAAAAAATATAGACTGCTGTTGTATGAGCTGTTGTATCAACAACAAAGTTTGGTCCTGCCGCTGTATTGCCTCTGCCTGGCGCTGTATTGCCTCTTCCTGGCGCTGTACAGATTGCTCGATAACATTGGCAAGGCGACCAAGGTCCTGGTTCTGTTGTAGGTTTTGCCTTAACTGGTCCACCTGGCGCTGCAGGCCCTCATTTTGTTGCTGACACATCAGCACCTGATTTTCCAACGCCGCAATGCGCTCATTAGTTCCATCACGCGGCTGTTGGCGACTGTAGTCCTCCAGCATCCGGACCCCTAGTGTGTAGAAATCGGCACTGGTTGGTGCCACACCTCCTCTTGCTGTGGTTGGAGGCTAAAAAAATAGTAAACCACATTTTAGTCAAACGGAACAAATGCAGTTATGCCCCTCCCCAAAGTTACCATAAACACTCACTAGACAACTTACCCTTGTCTGAGCCTCTGAAGCTTGGCCACATGGGACTTGGGAAGAGGTCCCAGCTTGGGGTTCTGGTTCCGCCTCCTGCCAAAACAACAATGAAATGAAATGTTACATGTTGCTTCTTCCACTACCCACGAATATGCCAATGGGTTTAGAGGTCGTCTACATCAGCCATGTTACCTGCGTGTCCTCCAGCCCAGGTAGGCTCGAGGTATCGCTGCCAGAGAGTCGCGAATCAACATCAGAGATGTCGGGCAAGTTGGCAAATGCTAAACAGGAAAATCAGGTTAGTAGGTCTGTGGGCAAAACTCTAATGTAACCTGGTTAGGCTATCGAGGCCATACCTCTAAAAAGTTAAAAAATACACAGTAGACCAAAGGTCTTGGTTAAACTCAGATTGTTAACATGTATGTTACAGGACTAAGACCCACTAATTTCTGCAAATCTCATCATAAACATTGCTTAAATTAAACATACCCGCAATATCCCAGATGTCTGGAGTGGGGTCCTCACTCGAGATTGGACCTTGAAAATAGATGTGGACACACAAGTTGCCAGAAGCAAGTGGCACAACATTAGAGCCAAAATACATACTATAGCAATGCAAAAACACTTACCCTCATCTCTGGCAGCTGGAACTTGAGGGGCCCTTTCTGGACAGCCACTTCCGATATTCGGGTCAACTAAAAAAAAAAAAAAAAGTGTCTAAAGATTCAGCAAACTACTACAGGGAATGTTTTCCTAAAAATATGTCCGCAAATATACATTGCTATCACTAAAATAACTAATAGACTGACCCTGGGGAGGCAACCAGCACTCCCAAGAGGCATCTTCAAGTTTACCAAGCAAACATGTAGCTTAGTAGACTAACCAAATGGAACCAGTGTAACCTAAACAGCAGAAAGGATACATTATGTATTGCTCTACACACCAACAGGGTCCTGTTGACCGGCAACATCGGAAGTGGGGTCCAAAGATGAACCAGTCACTTGCCCTACAAAGAAAAAAGACAAATGAGACACATGCACTTGAGTCAAAGTGGATCAAGCAAGGTGAACACATGCACTTACCGACATCCAAAGAGTAGGTGGGATCCGGAGGAGATGCTGGGGCCAAGGGCATGGGAGCTAGGGCAAAATAAAACCAACATTGAGCCATAGCTAATGTGCGTGCCAAAATACAACATGCATTAAGGTGTGTGAGCAGCTCTTTCACTAATATTGACTAATCAAGCCAAGTGTGGCTCACACATTGATATGCCTATATATGGCTACACATCTCTGGCATCCTACATATCTACACATGTTAGGGCCTTGTTAGTTACTGACTGTGAGTGTTACAGTGGGCGTGCAATTAGGGCGCACCCACATATTATTAATAGTCAACAGGGCAAACCTTTATTGCTTGAGCTGCTCCCACACCCATTTGTTTTTCAAAAAACCAGCAAACAAATAATGGGTAAATACCTTCAATGGCAGACTGGGGTAGCCTTGAGGTTGCTGGAAGGGCAGGAGCTTGGTTGTCCGGAGCCACATCCCGGACAGCAGCATGTGCACCTATGCATAAAGCAACAGACAGAAAAGTTACAAATGTTTTAGCTATAATGTAATACTTCACAGGTCCTACAGTTAGTTGGTCAGAATGTAAAAATGCTAATCACATAAATTAACATTAGGTTATAGTAAAAGCCATAAAATATGTACCTTCAGCCCAACCGGTGGTGTCATCCCCAGGATCCACACCCTGCAGCCGAGCCAGTGGGATTTTGGCCTTCAGCATCTCCTCATACGGCCTGTAGGTACTCTTTGGAGCCTGGATGAACCCACTGTCCACATCAAGATCGTGATTCATCTTTTTCATAAGGGCCCCTCGCAAAGTGTAGAAGCGTTTCCTGCAGGATGGGCCACTACGTGGGTGTTGAGCTGTGCTACTAAGCTCCACACCAATGGCATCCCACAGTTTGCTTCTTTCTTGTTTGCCTATGGACTTGCTTTGGGAGCCAAATATCAGCTCCCATTTCGCAAGTGTCAGGCGCACAAGATGATTATTCTCAGCCAAATTAAATTCAGGCTCCCTCTTGGCACCTGGGCGCTTAGCCTGGGGTGCTGCCCCACCTTCAGGCTGTGCCCTTTTCCGTAAGGGAGGTCTGCGCACAGCACCCACCAAACTCCTACTCGGGCCTGCTGTGGCCGGCAGATGTCCTGTATTTGGCTCCATCCTGTAGCTGCACACACACAAAAATCAACACCCCACAAGCACGCATGCACACTACAGAATGGCATCGCAATCTCTTAGGCTTGGGCAGGTTTTATGTGCTCTAACAGCCAATCCAAAAGCAGCCCACTTAATTGATTCACACCTACAGCCCAGTTCCTTCTAGGCACACCTCCACTGCACTGACAGAAGCATGTGTGTTAGCCAATTAACTCATTACAGACCTCAATCAACAAACAACACACACCCAAATCCAACAATGGACTGATGTATCTGCAACCCTTGTGACATGTGCTTAGCCTAACGGCTATTTAAAAAAACAACAGCTTCACTTTCATTGGTCCCCACCTGATTTTTGGCCCATGTCCGTTAATGCACGCACGTTACGGCTCAAGTACGCTAGTAGCGCTACTAGCGTGCGCGTGCGCACTCTGTTTTACGCACACCTGGGTCGGCTAATTGGCGGCCGGAAATAGCAGAGCGACGCAAAAGGCGGCAAAGCGGACCTGTCACTTTTGAAAATGAAGTATAAAAGGAAGGAATGAACTAGGTTCTGCTATTCTTACACTGTGGCAAAGGCTGTGGTGTGGTGCTGTGCTCGCTTCCCTTAGCTCATTTGAGCCTCTGTCTGGTTTCTGTCCTCACTCTCTGTGGCTTGTTGGGTGATTTCTGACATCAGTGCTGTTTCTTTAGGAGCTTGGTTTGGGTGGCATCTGCAAATATTGTGTAGCATACAGCAAGTGAGGCTTGATTTTGGGGCCTTTTGTGGGCTGTGCAGCAACTCCCCTCTTGGTTGTGCTTAACTTAGAAAGCTGGTTTTCAGCAGGCTGGTGGTTTGGACCACTATAGTTCTGGTTTTGTGGTGAGCTGCATTGTAGCGGGTGTGTGTGTAGTGTGATTGTTTGTGTGTGTGTTGTGTGTTAGTGTTTTTTGTTGTTTATTTTTGTTTTTGTATATATCTTTAGTGTGTGTGATGGATAAGAGGGTGATGTATGGTGTCTGGGTGGATGGATGTATGTGTATGCTGAAAGAGCAGGAGGAAAGGGAGCGGGGTGTTGTGAGGCTTAGGGCACCCCGCTCCTTTGCAATCCGCCTTTCAGTATGGGACTTAAGTGACGAGCAGATCAGGAGCCGCTTCCGTCTGAATCGTGCTGCACTACAGTCCCTATATGATCAGATTAAGACCAAAATCGAGCCATCCACCAAACGCACTCACTCCATTCCAGGCATAGTACGCCTGTGTGCCACTCTTAATGTGTTGGCACGAGGGACCTTCCAGGCAACCTCAGCCCTCCTCAGCGGGATAAGCCAGGCTACTATGAGCCGCATCCTAATCCAGGTAGTTCTGGCAATTTGTGATTTAATCCCAATTTACATCAAGTTTCCTGAGGAGGAGGAAGAGGTTGCCAAAATAAAACATGCTTTCTATCTGATGGGAGGGATCCCGAATGTGCTAGGGTGCGTTGATGGTACACATATCCCTTTCCGCCCTCCCCGTGCACAGGAGCTGTCCTACAGAAACAGGAAGCAGTTCCATTCATTTAATATCATGGTGGTCTGTGACCATGAGATGAAGCTGCGGGCGGTGAGATCGGGGTTCCCCGGCTCATGCCACGATTCTTACGTCTTGCAGCGGACAGTCCTGTGCCGGAAGTTTGATAACAACGAAATGCCAGCTGGCTGGCTACTGGGTAATAAATTAACCATGTCTATGTATTTTGCTAATATGTGGCCTAGTAAGGCAATTTTAAACAAACTACCACCCAAAAACATGTACTAGTACTAATTGCTGTCTCTCTCCTTGTGTTTTGTCTACAGCGGACAAGGGATATGGGCAGAGAACGTGGGTCATGACTCCGGTCAGGAACCCACGGACCTCTGCCCATGAACGCTACAATGCAGCGCATCGCAAGACCAGAAGCATTGTGGAAAGAACCATCGGCCTGCTGAAAGCACGCTTTCTCTGTTTGGCACGGCCAGGAGGAGAGATGCTCTACAGCCCACAGAAGGTTTCCAAGATCATCCTTGCCTGCTGTGTGCTACACAACATTTGCATTTGTCACCGAATCCAAGCCCCCGAGGAGACAGCACTGGTGCCAGAAATCCCCAACCTGCCCGCAGATAGAAGTGAGGACACCCAGACTGGCGATGAGCTAAGGGAAAGGCTGATCACTTCTTATTTTGCGGTAAGCTAACTACCCTTCACTCTAATGCAAGTACTGCACTCCTGTTTAAATGTCTTTGACCTCCCATCCAAAAGAGCAACCAAACGCACTAAGGGGGGGTTTAAGATGACCCAAACCACTCTAAGGGGGGTGTAATATGACCCAAACCACTCTAAGGGGGGGTGTAAGATGAGCCAAACCACTCTAAGGGGGGTTTAAGATGACCCAAAACACTCTAAGGGGGGGTTTAAGATGACCCAAACCACTCTAAGGGGGGTGTAATATGACCCAAACCACTCTAAGGGGGGTTTAAGATGACCCAAACCACTCTAAGGGGGGTGTAAGATGACCCAAACCACTCTAAGGGGGGTGTAATATGACCCAAACCACTCTAAGGGGGGGTGTAAGATGAGCCAAACCACTCTAAGGGGGGTTTAAGATGAGCCAAACCACTCTAAGGGGGGGTGTAAGATGAGCCAAACCACTCTAAGGGGGGTTTAAGATGAGCCAAACCACTCTAAGGGGGGTTTAAGATGACCCAAACCACTCTAAGGGGGGGTTTAAGATGACCCAAAACACTCTAAGGGGGGGTTTAAGATGACCCAAACCACTCTAAGGGGGGGTGTAAGATGAGCCAAACCACTCTAAGGGGGGTTTAAGATGAGCCAAACCACTCTAAGGGGGGTTTAAGATGACCCAAACCACTCTAAGGGGGGGTTTAAGATGAGCCAAACCACTCTAAGGGGGGGTGTAAGATGAGCCAAACCACTCTAAGGGGGGTGTAAGATGACCCAAACCACTCTAAGGGGGGTTTAAGATGACCCAAACCACTCTAAGGGGGGTGTAAGATGACCCAAACCACTCTAAGGGGGGTGTAAGACGCCAATGTTGGTTATCAAGTTATGCATTTTTTTAAAAGAAAGCACAAAATAACTATAAAGATATATACTAACTGCACTTTTCTTAATTTTTCAGGCACAAAGAGATGCACCATGATCTCGACATTCCTCTTACAACCCTTTCCTGGACTTTACTTTTCTTTTGCATTTCTGCTGGACTTTTCTTTTTCTATTTCATTTATGTTTTATTATTAATTTTTTTTTAGAGACAAAATTAAAAAAAAATTAGATATATACATGTGGCTATGTGTTTAATTCGGTTGTAAGTTTCCTTTACATTCTAATTCCTATTTTCATTTTCCTTTTCTTTCTCTGTTCTGTTATTATTTTCCTTTTCTTTCTCTGTTCTGTTTTTATTTTCCTTTTCTTTCTCTGTTCTGTTTTTATTTTCCTTTTCTTTCTCTGTTCTGTTTTTATTTTCCTTTTCTTTCTCAGTTCTGTTTTTATTTTCCTTTTCTTTCTCTGTTCTGTTATTATTTTCCTTTTCTTTCTCTGTTCTGTTTTTATTTTCCTTTTCTTTCTCTGTTCTGTTTTTATTTTCCTTTTCTTTCTCTGTTCTGTTTTTATTTTCCTTTTCTTTCTCATTGGTGATTTTATTGTATTTCCTTTTTAGGTAACAAATAAAAATAAAAAAAAATGTGGCTATGTGTTTAATTATGTTTTATTTTCCATTTATATTCGAAGATCTGGTAGAATTTAATTACCTTTTACACACAATAAAAAAATTTTTACATTTCAAAACAAATGTGGCAATGTGTTTTATTCAGAAGGTACTGGATGGCCAGGACACAGCAAAGCTAACAGGCGCTGTGTAGAATAGCGTGGTCACACTGACTGACAGCGCCAACAAAGCTGAGGGCCAACATCATATTCAGCAATGTAGGCGTTGTTCGCAACAACGCCAGGTAGCGACTGAGGAGGCCTGCTATAGCGAATCGCTAACGCCCGCGGCTGACGCTAGCGGCGCTCATAGCGCCATACTTCAGTCGCTCATCTGTCGCTACCTGGCGCTATTGATGAATCGGCCTCCCCGTTCACTGTTCTTTTGATTCCCAAGTGTGCCATTTCTTTATGAAGTTTTCTGAACACCTTTGGTGATGATACACCTTTGGCAACACTGGTTGTGAACGTGGTCCTCTCTTGTTGTGTAGGATACTTACAGAATTCAGGTACAACTTAGGCCACTCTTTCAGCAAAATATTTGTAGGCGGCAATTCTTCCTTTTCTCTCTTGCTGGAAAGTCTATCTTGGTTGATGTACTGGAGTACTGGAGTACTCTTCCAATGACCTTATCTTTATGTTTTTATCTTTCCTGATTGATTCTTTTGAAAGCTAGGGAATAGAGAATGTGGAGTTCTGTTCTAGGTCTTCTACAGTTTCTTCCACTGTAAGAAGACACCATATTGGCCTATATTCTTCTCTCTGGATCTGTACTGCTTGTATGGTGCTTACAATAGCTTCCATACTAACTTCTTCAGAACATTGTTGCATGAATTTATCTGGTTCTATTGCCATTATCCATAGTAGATCTGCATCAGCATTGGACTTTCCTGAGTAATACTTGATGCTAAAGCTGAAGTCAGCAAGTTCAGCAACCCATCTCTGACCAGTTGCATTGAGTTTTGCTGTGGTGAGTGAGTTGTCTGTGTAGCCCATGAACTATTGACTGTAGTACAGGTAGTCTCTGAATCTTTCACACATGCCCTTCTTCATGGCTAAGAACTTCCCAAAATGCAGACCGTAGTTCTTCTCAGCCTCTGTCAGTGTTCTTGCCAGCTTGCCGTCTTGAGATTGATACAGGTCTGCTCCAAGTCCTAATTCAGATGCGACACAGTGTAGTAAAAATGGTATATTGAAGTCAACTTTAAGGCTCATGGGATAAAACTACTTAAAAGACAATACTAGCACTGGAATTCTAGATGTATTCCAAAAGATAATCCCCTAAGATGAGCCGCACTATAAAATCAAATATTTTATTTTATTGAAAAATCTATAAACAAATACAGCGTGCAATATAAAAAAGACACAATTAAAAACATATATACAAGCAACACTGGTTGGAGGGGGACTACAAAAAAGGGACTATATACAAATTAATAAATTATACAGTATTTATATCAATAATGTGCTGCCAATTCATGGAGAAGAGAAGGAAAAATGTTTATTATTATAATTAATGCAATTTTTAATAATATATTAATATTATATATATTATTACGTGAATTATATTATATATTATAATACATACTGTGGGCGATTGGGGCGAACAGCAGTGACACGGACAAAAGTTCTTCAACAGCAAAAGCAGGTTTATTGAGAAACAAAGTGTTCAAAAGCAAAATATCTCTCACTTCAGAGGTTGCAGCAACAACGCAATAAAACAAAGTGGTTACTTCACCAATTCAAAGTAAGTCCAGGGCTGGTTACTCCAGCAAGCTGCAATTCCAGGGTAAGACAGGTCCACTTTGCATGGCCTACAAGCCCTCCGCTGCTCATCCCCACAAGTCCAAGTTTAGGGGGCGCAAAAGCCAAGTCCTTCGGGTTACGTTCAGTCCTTTTGTTCACCACTTGTGCAATGCAGCCTGGGCTCCTTCCTTCAGGCTGGTGAACAGACAACTGACAGGCTCAGTGGCACCTTTTTATTCAGGCTTCCCCTGCAATCAGCCTGATCACCTGTGCAAGGCCTGAGATCAGGAAACAAACCTGAAAAGCATTCGGGAAAGTGACCTGTGTCCTGAAAACCCGGCATGGACCGTGCCTGATACAGCCTAGCAGGGGAGAAATACACATCATTTATGACATTTACATACACTTTACCACAATACATATACATCTACTCCCAGATGTTCAAGTGACACTGGTGGGTCCCACTGCTCTCTTGATGAGGGCATCTTCCCCTAATGGACAACTGTTCACATGAGGAGATGATGTTGTGTGCTCAGGAGACATCTGGACTCTCACACTGACAGGATATACTATCTTCATAGCTTCAAAGTGTCCCAAAGCAGTTTTGGGATCCAACCCCACTTCGTGCTTCATGTTCATCACCAACACCGTCACTTTTGCAAAGCCACTGTAAGGAATGGTATATGACCTCGTTAACTGCCACTGATGACTCCATCTTCCTCATAGCTTGCACAACTGTTTCAGCTACTCTGTCAGGTAAAGAAATGGACGTGGCTACTAAATCTACCAAAGGAATAAGAGTAGTTGTTACGTGGATCACTTCAGCAATCACAATGTAACCAGTGATTGGCTCTTCTGCCACCTTTTGGTCGCTGGTCACCAGGAATGGTTCACAGGGAATGCTTTTCTTGGCATGGAGTTGAAATGTCACTTCTACCAATCCCAAGGGTATTGCCACTTGGTTTATGGCTCTGCTGCAGTATGCTCCAGGCTCTATGTGTGCATCCACTGGCCTGAGTCTTGTTTGGGGTAAGTGTTGTCTTCTCCAGTTTTCACTTAGGATAATAGCTTGAGCTCCTGTGTACCATAAAGCTTTAAAAGGAAGCCTGATTAATTTGCACTGGATCATGCACCAACAAGATTGATGAGCGTTGATCTTCGGACGTACTTCCCTGTCCCGGGGGTATAGATTGAATAACTGTCACATTCAATACTGTTCAATGTGTAATTCTGTCTCTCTTCTAGCTGTTGGAGACGATCAAACACCTGTGGAGAGTACTGGCACAACTGGTCATCATTGTGGCCAGCTTCAAAGTACAAGGTTTGGTTGGTTTGAGACTGTATTGGAGTTGAGGTTATTGGTTGTCCAAGCAGAAGGTGGTATTTCCAGGAAGGGATCTATTTTGGAAGACTCTATGTGTCCTGCTGAAACGTTGAACTGTTTCTGTCGTCATTGCTCTCTTCACCTTGGCCAACTCAGCATGGAGGTCAATCAGCACTGCTTCCCAGTTGGTATTAGTTACTGCCTATTTTTGCAATGTCTTCAAAGTGACTGGGGTAGGACCAGGTGAAGGGTAAACTTCTCTGGCAACTTCTTTCTGCACACCCACTGTTCCAGCTTTGGGTGCAATGTTACTTTGGCCATTTTGTTTGAAAATGTGTTCTCTTTCTTATTCAAGACTGGCAGCATCATTTGTCTTCTCTACCAGCTTCATCTGTGGTGCGGGTCTCTTCCAGATACTACTTCAGCTGAAACTTGATGTTTTCACTTAATAGACCTGTCCATACTAATCTGAGAAACTTCTTCTGGATCAACCCTGGATCAAACTGTTCTTCAACTGGGATGCAGACAAACGTCTTTCTTTAAGAACAATAGCTCTGAACAAGGAGATTCTCTGTTATCCTGAGAGATGTTGTACTTTTTTCCTTGCAATGTCCCTTTAAGATAGTTCCTAACCCGAAGAAAGGTAAGATTGTTATACATCTCTAACATGTTTCTGAAATGTAACCATAGACTGGTGGCTTTCATCATGGCTTCTATGATCTATTTATCTATATTTCCTATCTGGACCCCCAAGGCTATTTGGTGAATAAAATTGGTGTTGGACAGTTTTTGTCTCTGTTCTTATTCCCTGATTTTCCATTTGTCTTGAACTCTTTCCTTATGATGATCTCTAGAGTGTGACTGGTTCTCTTTGTTGGGGATACAGGCTTTGACCTACTTGGAGACCTGCTCTGGCTCAAGACTTTTGCCAGCATTGTAGCTGATTCTTGTACAGTCTTCTGCAGAGCAAGGAACTAGTCTTGCAACTCCTGCAGCTTCCTCTGTTGGGGAGATATCTCCTCTTCTGGCACTGGGACTGTTTCTGTGTCTCCTGTTCCCAAATGACAAAAGTTGTCATCTAGGTAAGCCTGGCAGATGTCACCTCTCAGGCCTCCCAGGCATGCTCCAGGCATTTCATGTTAACTTCTCCAGAAATGCCATCATAACTTCCTCCTCCTTGCTCTCCTCCAGTTCTTCTAGTAATCTGTTAAAGCATTCAAAAGGTGTCTGCAGGTGTGAGCAAGGTTGAGCTGTTCTTCTGGTACCTTAGCATATCTGGCTATGAAAACCAATCCTGCATGGGATAAAGACAGCAGGGACTCACTGATAGCATCTAGTTGCTGTTGCATACCTATGACTGCCCCTCCTTTTCTCTGTAGAACATTGCACTTTTCTTTGAAAACAGTTTAGTTGTTTTACTGGTGGTGCGCTGTCCCTTTGAGGCTGTCTGGACACTTTATTTAGCTAGACACTACTGGCTTTAATGTGCACCAATGTCCTTAACTGGCCCTTTAAGACCAGATCTGCCTCTGTTAGTCAGTCTGTTGGCTTGTAGTGACACTCTGCTAGGTTCTTTATTGTGGCAGGGGTGTGCTGTGTGGCTGTGTATGCTGCAATGTCCTGGGGAGTAGGTTTCTGCCTGTGGGCAATGTGTTGCTTCAACTTTTAGCAGCGCGGTGTTATGCCGCAGTGTCAGCGCTGCTAATTTGCAAGGTACTGTAGAGAGGGTAGGCGGGTAGTCAGCGCTATTGACTAGCACTCATTTTCTCGGGTGCTCCTGGAGCCCACCGGAGGGTTGGTGTGATGTCACCAGCAGCATTCGAGCTCCCGTCAAATACTCCCTGAAGTCTCCCTCTCAGGTTGCTTATGTGGGTCTTTACTATTCAGGGTGGCCACCCCACTTTAATTAAATGTTCACACTCGCACTCCCCCACTTAGTAGTGCAGCCATTTCCGTTGTTAAGGCGGGAGGCGAAAGTGGTGTTCAGCCAGGAGATGGACCTGTACCATGCCCATATTTTTGTATGGTACAGGTTCATCTATGACGTCCTTGGGATCTAGGATGGCCCATTGGATCTGTGCCAGGAATTCATTAGGCAACTTAATACAAATTACTTTGACCATTAACACCTAAAACATTATACTTACCAGTTCCTTTCCCACCCCACACGTGACTTTTCTGGACACCCTGTCAATGATTGATGGGAACGGAAAGCTATCATCCAGTTTATTCCGGAAGGAGACGGCAGTTAATTGCCTCCTTCAGAGTTTTCACACAATAGGCTCGATTCAGAGAGACAAAAAAATACTTCCGTTTTAGTGCCGATCTGTGTTTTTTTTGTGAAATGTTTCCGATCTCGTATGAGTGTACGAGCGATTCTATGCATGCATTGGAAACCTTCTGTAAAGTTTCCATCCGTTCGTACGGCAGATTACGAATACGAGGATGTCATTTTCCAGCGTGACTTTTCCGTTTCATTTTCACATGTTACAACGTAGGCTTTCGTTTTTGCCCTTTTCCCATCGTATCCTACAACGAATCCTTTACGTTTCCCGTTCGATTCTGTTTCCCTTTTTCAATAAATATCAGTCCAGACGGAAATCCTTACGATCTAGCGCCTGCGCACTACAAACTTAACTCATTAAAGTGCTCGCCTACATATTTGCCACCCTCACTTCTACTACAATGTTTAGCTAAATCACTTAGCACTATCCTCCATCTTCCCTTTTGGACCCTTAAAGCTCACCCAAACCACTTAGCACTATCCTCCATCTTCCCTTTTGGACCCTTAAAGCTCACCCAAATCACTTCTCGGTCATGTGAATATTCATCTTTAAATATTTCTGGGCCCATTAGTTTTGTGTTAATGTATTTTGTAAATGAAATGACACTGTAACATTTTTTTTTGGATTCCATCATAAAATATAACATTTTTAAAAATTTAGAAAATTTCTAATTTTTACAACTATAAAAAACAAAATACATAGCAATGGCAGGCCACAGAACATTATTCTTCATCTGTGGTCCCCAACGAGTTGCGCAGCTCCTGCATCTCGCCCACCAACTGAAGGACCCTGAAACTCAGTTGTGCCAATCTGGCACGTGGGGTCCCTGTTAAAAAACTTAAATTAAAATATTGGTATAACCTTGTTGGGGTCATACTGCAGTGCCCCCCCCCCCCCCTGTATGGTCCAAACACCTAAATCTGGACTTCAAAAGGCAGAGGGCCCTCGCCACCACGGGCCGGGTTTTGCATAGTGCCCGATTAGAGAACCCCTTGCCCGCATTCTGCAGGCGAAGAACGGGCATCAGGCGCAAGGGCAGGAGTGGATATCCAGAATCCCCTGAAAGAATTTAAAAATAATAACATAAAATACACATTCTAAGCTACAATAATGTTTAACATGTCATCAAGGGCTAAAAACAGCAATAGGTTAAGTCATGAGTAATCAACTATATTCATTGCCATACAGTGAAAATGGATTGATGGAATGTGAGCAAACTTACCCAGGAGCCATCTACCAGATAATTCTCCTGACTCAAACTGACAAAATAAGCCGGAGCTCTGCAATATATAAGCATCATGGGACAACCCTGGATGCCCTGCAAGAACACTGAGGAATCGCATAGCTGGACCGAAGACTGCTTGTATGTTGTGCGAGTGGCACATCTTGCGGTTCCTGCAACCAAATATAAAATAATTACACAAAGCAAAGGTAACCGACTAAAACAAGAACTCCTACAACAAATTAAGATTCAAGTTCAACAATCCAAATCTAATAATTCACAAAGGACATAAGTCTAAAAAAATATAGCAATTATATGTATGTGTGGGAAAATAAATGTTTACATGCTAAGGACTAATTAAGGTCAGCATTAAAATGCATCTATAAGGCATACATGAAATGTATTGATTCATTGCTATACAATTTATGGCCTCGGCCATGCTGATACATGCAATGCCTTGGTGCTAAAGGCGCGCAGACTCCTCCACATAGCCGCAAAACATGTTCAACAATAGCAATCCAAGCCCTCAAAGGTCCCGTAAGTGGATCGGAAATTAAACGGATTTATAGGGTGGTGGTCCGTCGGAATCAGACGGAAACCCATCCCAACAACGGAAATTATCTGAACGAACGAAAAAATTCAGTTTTTGTTCGGAAAATTATCCGAACTAACGGAAATGTTCCGATTTGCTTCCTTTCATCGAAAGCGCATATACACATTTTCCCGAACGTTCGTACGAATGAAAAATGAACGAAAAAAAGCCAAAAAAAGACTAACACCCACCCAAACTTTCACAGACAGCTACGGAAGTCCGGACGAATGTGTCTTTGAATCGAGGCTAATGAGCCTACGAAATGGGATCCCGACTGGTCAGGTGCTACGTGTAAGGAGGAACTGTTCAGATTATTATGACTTTCTTAAACAAGCAGCTGACCTCACCAGCAGGTTTAAGGCTCCAGGTTGTCCTAAGAAAAGGAGATTTCTAAAGCATTTGAGAGGGCAAAAAAAACCAAGAGAGACGATCTGTTGTAAATTTGCAGTAGGACACATATGAAGGAAATTAGATACATCATTTGCACATCCTCCAAAGTGATGAGGACTTGATACCATGGTTGGGCCTTAGACCACGGATGACGGCAAGACATGCTAGGAACTTGAGAGAGATATGTCATAGCCATTTCCAAACACAGAAGAATTGACTATTCAACAGCTGGAGAGCTGCTATCCTTGTGGCTGATGCAGTACCGTCTTGAAGAGGCCAAGCACCAAGGATGGAATGGAAATATTACCTTCACCTCTGTATGCCCATTGTAATGGTTGTGTAATTCTCCCTCCCAGGACAGCCTCAAGGAGCTTTATTTAGTTGTCCTGGACGATCTGAGCCAAAGAAGTCTCGGTACTTACTGTAGGATGTAGTTGTTTTTGGTGAATTTGGGGTGCCCTCTTCTGCAATGCCAGATACATCTCCTTTGGATCTGATTTTTTTTTGTCATGTCCACATATGAATTTGAGATCAATCTTGGGGGTTATCACCTTTGGGTCTAAGTCCAGCTTCAATCAATTTGCATTTTTCATTTGCACAGTATTGAGAGGATTTTTGGTGGAATTGGAATGTCTCTGCCCTTAGTGTTATTTACACTTTGTGGGTTTTTGTGAACCTTATGGAATTTGTGGACTTTATCCTATTATTATGTTTAAGCTATACATATATTTTAAATACCATTAATGGTTAGTCTGGAGTCTTCTTATTGTGGATCTTTTTAATTAGATATACTTAAAGTATTTTGGTTGATGATCATATTTCCCCAGGCTGTATATGCCTCCATGCTCCCAGTTGCTGAATTGCTCTTATTTTGGGTGCATTTCTGAGCCTGCTTGGGTGTGATGTCATGTGCATGTATAAGCTTTTTTTAAAATAGCCATAATATAAGACTAACTGTTAGTATTATTCTCATATATTGTGACACATCTCCTATGTATCTTTAATCCTGTATTGTTAGTTGTTAATTGTGTATATTATTAATACATGATTGTTGATCATTATGTACATGTTTTCCATTATATTTGTTTTTATAGTATTACTTTTGTGTACATCTAGTCTTTATGGTGTGGGCGGTCGCGGCGGGTGGGCTGCACGCACTGTGTTGGGAGAGCAGGCACCATCCTCTGTGTTGGCTTCGGCTGCATCAGCGCACTGGGCAGCGCTGCGGCACCCAGATTGATGGATACCTCTCTTGGGCGCTTGCCACATTGCCGCTCTTTGAAACATAGAAACATAGAAGGTTGACGGCAGAAGGAGACCATACGGTCCATCTAGTCTGCCCTTATGTGTATACTGTATGTACTCTTTATCTTAGGATAGATGTGTGCTTATCCCAGGCATGTTTAAATTCACTTACTGTCAATTTTCAACTACCTCTGCTGGAAGTTTGTTCCAAGCATCTACTACTCTTTCTGTAAAATAACATTTTCTAACATTGCTCCTGATCTTCCCCCCGACTAGCTTCAGGTTGTGCCCCCTTGTTCTATCATTAAGTTTCTTCTTAAAAACACTTCCCTCCTGAACCTTATTCAATCCTTTTACATATTTAAAGGTCTCAATCATGTCCCCCCTCTCCCTTCTTTCCTCCAGTCTGTACAAATTAAGTTCTTTAAGTCTCTCTTGATAAGTTTTAAGTTTAAGTCCTTCCACCATTTTCGTTGCCCGCCTTTGGACACGTTCTATTTGAATAATGTCTTTTTGCAGGTAAGGTCTCCAGAACTGCACACAGTATTCTAGCTGTGGCCTTACCAGGGCTCTATACAGCGGCATCACAACCTCCCTCTTCCTACTGGTGATGCCTCGAGCTATGCAGCCGAGCATCCTGCTTGCTTTTCCCACTGCCTGGCTACACTGTCCACTCATCTTGCAGCTATCAGTAATCAGTACCCCTAAATCTCTCTCCTCCGAGGTCCTGGCTAACACAGTGCTGCCCATACGGTACTCAGAGCAGGGATTCCTTCTACCCAAGTGCATGATTTTACACTTAGAGACATTAAACTCTAGTTTCCACAGTTTTGACCATCTATCCAGTAACGCTAAATAATTTTCCATGTTGCAGACACCTCCAGGAATATCCACCCTATTACTAACCTTTGTATCAGCTGGGTTTGTGGTGTCATCAGCTCGGTCACCCCTCTGGACAGCATGATCCCATGCTGCGCGCACAACCTGCCTTCCAACGAACGCTCACACTTTGCCCTTTATTTACGCACGTTAACACGTGTAGCTGTTTGTATGTGCACAGGGATCATGTGCTTCCTGGTTTTATCACATACACCTGCATGTTCTCAACGCTCCTATTTGGCAGGCAGTCAGGTATAAAGGCTCAGTTGTGTCAGTTATCTCCCTTGTCATATCAATAACGGAATGTGTGGGAGCGTGAGACTATCAGCCAGCACTGCAGCACTTTATCAGGTATAAGGGCAGTATATACATTCTTTTTAATTTTGGTTTTGTGCCAATTATCACTTTGCACTTTATTAGACTTAAATAAATGTGTATGATTTCAAGTATATATAAAAGGGGAGGTTGTTTATTAATTATTGCTTGGGTGTTTGGGTTGCAGCACATTACCTGTTATTATAAATTCTATAAATTTATGTTATCGGCTCTGCTGATTCGTCATGTTCCCCCCCCCCGATTGCCCACAAGCTCCCTTACCTTTTCCCTGGTCCTCGCCACAATTGCCAGCAGCCATCATGGGCCAGCAGCCATCTTTGAACCCAACAAGGGGGGGGGGGGGGGGCAGCAGCATTAATCCCTAAACCCCCCAACTATTCTTTCGCCACTGCACCCCTTTGAGCCATACTTCCTCCAGCCCGCCCAACTGCCACCATTCTTTCACCATCCCTGGGGTAACATCAGCTGCCAGTGAACACCTGAGAGAACTCACCTTTTTAAACACTCGTCTGGCAAAATCAGCACCTGTGATTGGCTGATATGGTTACGTGGCACCAAAAACCAATTGCGGGTGCCGTTGGCTGGCTGGTCCGAAAATCTGGCTGGTGTCAATTTCATAAGGGAGCGTGGAAAAGGAACGTTTGCTTAGGCTACAGGGGGACCGGAAATTTGCAGCAGGCCAAAATTTGGCTGAAAGGCACACCCTGAAGTTGGCATCAGCAGGAGCCCAAAAATTGGCCTAAAGACATAAATATGTTTTGTACCATTTGGAAAGTGTAAAACGTGGCACCATGCTGAATCTAGTCGCATGCATCAGCCATTGGTGGGTGGAAATCCTGGTTGATCCATCCCTGATTCATTTTCACAAAGGTGAGTCTCTCAACATTTTTGGTTGACAGACGAGTTCTCCTCGTCGTAACTATGGCCCCCGCCGCACTAAACACCCGCTCAGATGGCACGCTACTTGCCGGGCAGGACAGCTTTTCCAGGGCAAACTCAGCTAGCTGCGGCCACAAGTCAAGTTTGGCTGCCCAAAAGTCCAGAGGATCCTCAAGGTGTGTTGGCATGGTCATGTCAAGGTATGACATGACCTGCTGGTTCAGCTCCTGCTCCAGGTCTTCCTGCTGCTCATGAGTAGACTCACTATGCGGGTGTAGAAAGCTACTCATTAGCGACTGAAGACTGAGGATGCTGCTGATGGAGCTGCTGCTGCTGCTGCTCCTGCCAACCCCCCCAGCAGCCATGGCAGTGGAAGGTGAGTGCAGAGGTCCCCCCGAGTCAGACCTGTGAGAGTATAGACCATGGCGCAGATAGGCATCGGCCAACTGACTACGTAGAATGTCTTTGTAGTAGGTCAGTTTGTCCTCCCTCTCAGCGGATGTAAAAAAATGCCCCCATTTTGTACCGGAAGCGAGGGTCCAATAAGGTGGAGAGCCAGAAGTCATCCCACTGACAAATGGAAACAATTCTGGGGTCACTACACAAGCACGTGAGCATGCTTCCTGCCATTTGCGTAAGTGACTCGGAGGGACTACCTGTCTCCATCTCCACTGCATACTGCCACGGTGTGTCTGGGTCCTCTGTCTTGCCTTCCTCACAACCCTCTAGCTCCTCTGGCTGCTCCTGCTCCTCCTCTCCTGTCTGCTGACTAGATAAACCAGCCATTTCGCCAAGCCTAAACTGTGCACTGTGCCACTCCTCCTCCTCTTCCTCCTCCTCCTCCAGTTCAGCTCCAACGGGGTTCATGTGGCCGTAAGATGTAGAACACATGTCTTCAGTGCCCTGACCAGCCATGGTTTCCAACATGTGCTGTAGTACATGAAGCAGTGGAATCACATCGTTCATCCCGTAATCCTGGTGACTCACAAATAAAGTGGCTTCCTCAAAGGGCCTAAGCAAATGGCAGGTGTCACGTATGAGCTGCCACTGGTTGACATTGAAGTTACACAGGGGAGTCCCCCTATCCGCTTGGATCATCAAGAAATCCGTGATGGCTTTTCTCTGTTCGTATAGTCTGTCCAACATATGCAGGGTGGAATTCCAATGGGTGGAAACATCGCAAATCAGACTATGTTGGGGACTACCGTTCTAACGCTGTAGCTCAAGAAGGGTGTGCTTGGCAGTGTATGAGTGGCTGAAATGCATGCAAAGTTTCCTTTAAGTTGTTAGGATGTCTTGCAGATGGGGGGAAGACTTCAGAAACCACTTCACAACCAGATTAAAGACGTGAGCCATGCAGGGCGCATGGGTCAGCCTTCCTTGTCGCAGCGCAGACAAAATGTTCTTCCCATTGTCGGTAACCATGGTTCCCATTTTCAGTTTTCTTGGAGTAAGCCATGTTTGGATTTCTTGATGAATAAATTTAAGCAGTTCCTCCCCTGTGTGACTCCGTTCGCCAAGACAAACCATGTGAAGCACAGCGTGACACCTCCGTGCCCTGCACACATGGTAGGCTGGAGGGGCACTGAGACTTGACCCTACAGTGGAGGGTGAGGAGATGGCGGAGGATGAGGAGGCCGAGTCGCACGGTGTCACAGGTACAATGGGCAGGGAGCGTGTAGGCCGAAGCGGCGTGACCTGTCCAAGTTGCTGCTGCTGCAAAGGGACCACATTCACCCAGTGGACCGTAAACGACATGTACTGTCCCTGACCGTAGTTACAGTTCCAGACGTCGGCGCTGCCATGCACTTTGCTACACACCAACAGGCTCAAGGACTGGCCCACCTTCTGTTCAACAAAAGTGTTCAGCACTGGTACTGCCTTCTTGGCAAAGAAATGATTGCTTGGGACTCTCCACCTCGGCTTGGCACAAGCCATCAGTTCTCTGAAAGGTGCAGAGTTCACCACCTGAAAAGGGAGCGACTGCAGCACCAGCAACTTGGACAGGAGCACATTCAGCTTCTGCGCCGTAGGATGAGGGGGTGCATACTGCTGTCTCTTGGACATGGCTTCGCTGATGGATTGCTGGCGGGATGCATGACTTGGAGGAGGAGGAGGAGCAGGAGCATCTGGAGCGACAGAGGATGGGTATGACGCACAGCTGCCTTCGGCTGAGGTGCTGGACCCTTGGCTGGCAGAAATTGGGAGCGGCGTGCCACTTGGTGAGGAAGCAGCCTGGACCACCTCTTCGGAGCCTCGGTTCTCCCAGGCCGCTTTATGGTGACACATCATATGTTGACGCAGGGCCGTGGTGCCCACATTTGGGCCCTGGCCACGCTTCACCTTCTACCTACATATCTTGCATGTGGCCATGTTACCCTCCTGTGGATGCTTGAGGAAAAACTGCCACACTGCCGAGTAGCTACTTTTCCCACCAACAGCCAGCACTGATTCACTGCTACTGTCACCAACTCCAGGAACCCCTGCTCCACTACCTCCCGATAAGGTAGCCTGTCGCGCAGCAGGTGCTCTACCCCGGCCCCGTTTGGCTCCAGGCTTTACAATTCTGCCCCCATGCTGACTGCCAACCATGCTGCTAACACCTTGCTGCCTCAGCTGCTGACTCCGGGGCAACCTGCGCCCCTCTTCTCCTGATGATGAGGATGGAGCCCCTTCTGCACCCGGCTCCCAAGTGCGATCGGCTTCATCATCATCATCACCGAGTTGTGGCTGCACGTCACTGATGTTCTCGGTTTCCTCAACAGTGTCTGGCGCAGGAGCTGGAACGCTCGCAACAACACCCACGCCACTCTCCACATCACTATTTGTCTGCCTAGCGAAGGAAGCCACCTCCATTTCTTGGCTGGGCAGTAGCTGCTGACTGTCCTCTATCTGATCGTCCTCCTCACTAAAGTGTGGAGCTGAACCCAAAGCATAGGATACGTCGCTGGGGGAGGGAACGGCGTAGGACAGAGGTAATGGGAGGACAGGGACTGCTCTCGGGCCATGCCAACTCAGGGTTGTGTCAGAGGAACCTACGGAACCTAGACTGGGGGTGTCAGATGTAACTTGTGATGATGTGGATGACCGAGTTAACCAATCTACCATGGCAGATGCGTTACTGGTGGAGACACAACCGCTAGCAGATACCGGCAGATCAGGTCTCTCACCGTGACTCCTGCTGCCACTCGCCCCTAGTCTGCTGCGACCTCTGCCTGCAGAATCTTGGCCTCTGCCACTCCTCTTTGAACATCCTGGCACTTGTCTGCCTGACATTTTTATGTATTTGAAATGCGCAACAGGCACTTAAAAAAATGTGTTTACTTTAAAAAGCAGAAGCTAAATAAAGTGAAATACTGCTTCTCTGTACCAGAAACTATGAAAATTGGAAATATGGGATACCCTGCGGGCTGGTGTTTTTACAAGACGCAAAAAAAATTCAAAATGCATTATATTAATAAAACAGAGCCTGTAGAAGCTGATTTAGTATAACAGATAGGGTTAAATGTGCTGGTTTGGGATGCCCATGTGGCCTGGTGTTTTTACAGGACGCACAAATCCAATTCAAAATGCAATATATTAATAAAACAGACACCTTAGAAGCTGATTTAGTATAACAGATAGGGTGAAATGTGCTGGTTTGGGATGCCCATGCGGCCTGGTGTTTTTACAGGATGCAAAAAAACAATTCAGAATGCAATATATCAATAAAACAGAGCCTGTAGAAGCTGATTTAGTATAACAGATAGGGTGAAATGTGCTGGTTTGGGATGCCCATGCGGCCTGGTGTTTTTACAGGACGCAAAAAACCAATTCAAAATGCAATATATTAATAAAACAGAGCCTTTAGAAGCTGATTTAGTATAACAGATAGGGTGAAATGTGCCGGTTTGGGATGCCCTGCGGCCTGGTGTTTTTAAAGGACGCAAATAAACAATTCAAAATGCAATATATTAATAAAACAGAGCCTTTAGAAGCTGATTTAGTATAACAGATAGGGTGAAATGTGCTGGTTTGGGATGCCCATGCGGCCTGGTGTTTTTGTAAGAATAAAATGGAAGAATCAAGCCACATTTTGATAAAAAAAAACTATATGCACACAAGAAAAAACAAGTAAAATTTCAAAAAGCAACATGCCCTGAACAGAACAATACCCAACATGCATAGGTACAAGGTCAAGTGAAGAGTTGCCAAACACCACAAAGTAAAGCATGCGCATAACGGCAATTTTACTTGAAAATTTCAGCTCTGCAGACAAAGTGCGCACCTTGCAATTTTTCAACCAAAACAACCCTTTACATTTGGAATATGCCCCATAAACCATATATTGCCTGAAAGTACACATGTTAAGCTTTCTACGCGTAACCAGCTTGTTGTAGTGGGCTCACTTTCTGGAAGTAATCCTTCGAAGAATTCTTAGGTTGCACAGGGTTCCCTAAAAAAATGTATAAAAAAGCTGAATAAAAAACATGTTTTCCTAAATATTAATATGCAAACAAAAAAAAAAACCAAGCAAAATCTGAAAGCGCAAGGGCCCCCAAATAGAACAATACCCAACATGCATAGGTACCATTAACCCTTTTAATTGGCAGCCTACTTGAAGTTTTGTCACCCTCTGTTGACAGGTCATTTTTCCCCATTTTGCGCCATGTTTAAACATGATTTTTGCCGGAGTTTCCAGGAAAATTATATATATATATATTTTGCAGCAGAGTTTAGGCTTTAACATGAAATGTCTTGTTTGTAATTTTTCTACAGTTTTTTTAAATATTTTTTACGTAAAAAAATAAATAAATAAATATTTTTAGACAATTGTCTCCTTTATTTTTAAATAAAACATTTGTTTTATTAATGAAAACCATATTGCATGTGATAGCCCCATTTCTCCCGATTACAACGGTACCACATATGTATCAGTAGCCCCCACCATTCTTGCCCAGGAGAACCCCCAAACTGAAACCACTTTATAACATTTACAAATAAAATACAACTACTATCCACACTATAAACATAAGGGGTTAATTTAAAAAAATGGGAGGGGACCCATTTTTGGGGGAATTTTAAGGGTTAAAAACCCTTAAAAATTCCCCAAAAAAATGAAATAGGGGGTCCCCCTTACCTATCATAACCAGTGCGGAACCAGCTATTGGGGCTTGTAGAACAGGGCGCAGGGGCCAGCTTTGGTGGCCCCGCACCCTTCTTGCTACAAGCTCTGTGGGCCATGGCTCTTCTGCCCCCCCAGGCTTTGGGGAGGCAGGTAATTGGGGGTTCCGGGGTTAATGGCAAGTCACCCGCTAGCCCCAGGTGACTTGCTAGCCCCCAGCCTTGTGGACTGGTATAGGGGTATCTCATTGATCCCTTACCAGTTCACAAGGGGTTAAGTGTTAAAAAAACACACAGAGACAAGTAGAAAAATATTTTTTTTATTTATTTTTAATATTTACCTCCCCATCCATCCTCAGCCACTGTCCCATGCTGATCACTCTGGCTTCTGCTCTCCTGCTGCTGCTGGAAGCCTTTTATAGCTGCTGGGCGACAGAGCATAAGGGGTTAATTAAAAAAAAATGACATAGGGTCATTCCTCCCAGGGGGGGACCCCATTTTTTTGAGGAGTTTTAAGGGTTAAAAACCCTTAATAATAACAAAAAAAAATGACATGGGGTCCCCCCTGCCTAGTGTAACCAGCCCAGGACCAGCTATGGGGGCTTGTAGATCAGGACGCAGGGGCCAACTTTGGTGGCCCCCCACCCTGCAGCCTACAAGTCCACATACCCTCTGTGGGCCCGGGCTCTTCTGCCCCTCCCTGGGCTTTGGGGAGGCAGGTAATTGGGGGTGCCGGGGGTTAATGGCAAGTCACCTGCTAGTTGCAGGTGACTTGCCAGCCCCCAGCCTTGTGAACTGGTATAGGTATCTCATGGATCTCTTACCTGTTCACAAGGGGTTAACAGTATAAAATAAACACACACACACACATAGGAAAAAAATGACATTTATTCATTTTTTTTCTTTACTCACCTCCGATCCTCCTCTGTCCCCCGGCGATCCCTGATGACAGCTACCGGGTGCTCGGTGGAGGGAGGCTGGGTGGGACAGGGATCACAGCCCTCTGCCCACCTCCAACCTCTCTCCTCCGAGCACCCTGCAAGACTTATCGTCTCAGGTGAGGGTGAGAGAAACTGGCTGCCGGGTGACGTCACTATGATGTCCTCGTGAACCTCACCACGGAAGAGCCCGGGGGCGATTGGAGGCCCCCCCAGTGAAGAGGAGACCCTGCAGTCAATTGTGCCATCGGCCAAAGCGGGGAGGGAAGCTGTTTTGGGCGCTCTCCTGAAGAAAGAAGAGCCCCGGGGGGGGATCGGATGCCCCCCGGGTGAAGAGAAAACACGGCCCAATCCAACGAGGGATCAGGTGAGTATTTAACTTTTATACTTTTTTTTCTGTGGGGGTTTAAAGTCAGCTATGTCAGACTCACATGGCTGGCACTAAAAGGGTTAAAAATGTAATGGAATAAGTTTGCTCTAGGTGAAAGTTTTAGGTTCAATTTGTATGCTAACTTTACTGAATGACACATTATTTTACGTAATACCTTATTCTGAAATAACCAAAAACAGGAATAACTTTTATGAGACATTTTAAGGCAAGTTTACTGAATCAAGGCCCTAGTCTCGCTTCCTATTTTGGATTTTTGTGAATTTAATGGGACTGCAAAGAAAAGCTTAGAACTTTTCCCACTCTTTACAAAACACAATTCTTAGTAAAAGCTAAGTTTATTTAAAAAAAAGTGTGTGATCAATAGACTTTCATAGCTGTATTGTCTTTCTGCTCAAATAACTTTTAATATTTTCCATGCTGTTGAATTACATAATCTTTAACACATATTGTAGATTAAAAAGGGAAAAGAATAGTCTTGCTGAGGGGTATATTACTCAGAGAAGTGTTGCTTTCTATAGTACCTGATTGTATAATAAATTAAATAAAGACTCCCACATACGTGAGTAGGCAGATGCAACATTTGTCTCCATGTGTCAAGTGTAATATTAACATTTTCTAATTAAATTATTTCTGTATTAAAATACATTTTGAATTATTCAGACACATGTGTATGTTTTACCGGTTATGCTTTAAATGAAAGAAAGCTAGTAATAAGGCTTACTGTAAACTTGGCAGGAAACTCAGCACACATGGCCACAGGAATATCCATTTGATTTTGAATGTGCTCCTACTGTGTTAATCTAATATGGAAAGGTCTCCTTGAACATGGAAAAGCCTTGCTTACTGCGCATTTGTAACTAGGAAAAGGTATACATTTTTACAGCAATGCACATAAAGACATATGGGGTATATGGGGTATGATTCATCAGTATAAAAAGGCAAAATGTTATGTTTTTAGCAGCTGTCGCTGTCCCCGCACTCAGATGCCTCCTTAGCACCTCTGTGATAGGCGATTGGGAGGCATCAGTAAGTGGGGACAGAGGCAGCAGGAACTGCACACAGCATCGGCGGACGTCGCGTGATAGGAGCCCGAGAGAGGGGCAGAATACACAGATGGGAGAGGGGTGGGCTAAACACAGTAGAGGGGTCAGATTAAGGAGAGTAGGAGGCTACATGTCAAGGATCAGAGAACCCTGATAGCTTGACGTCCATGGGGAGGTAGGCAGGGGTGGCGGAAGAATGAGGTCATGTTTTCCCTTCTGTCCCGGTCCTTGCCAGCTATGATGCTGCTGAGAGGCAGCAGCCAGAGATCTGCTGCCTCTGTCTCTCTTGCCTCTATCTGCTGCCTCTGTCTCTCTTCTTTTTTTTTTTTTTACTGAAAAAGCACTTTAAAACGGGACAGGAGCATGGACATACTGCTACTGCTGCCTTTGCTGGTATTGGTGTAGCTGCCAGAGTTTGCAGCATCTTTTGTAGGCCCCAGTGCCGCTGGTGCAAAGGATCTTCCCAGCATGGCATTTTTTCAAGCAGTGCAAGACACGGGACATTAACATGCTGTGCCACTGTCAGGGACCGCTGGACACCCTTCTCTCGTGAGCCAACAATCCCCAATCTCCACTGCCTCCTGTGCCTATAAACAAGCCCCTGCTTGCTGGAGACACGGATTTTGCCTCTCCAGACTCGGTTGCCCTCAGGACTTACTGGCGCAAAGATTGCTGGCTTACGATAAAGACAGATGAACTGCGGGGTATCCCAAAACAAAAGTTCCTGCACAAGAGTCCGTAAACATCAAAACCAAGGGGCAAGGCAGAGAGTAGTCGGGACTGGCAAGGGTCAAGGCCTGGTGATCACAGAAGCGCGGTATCCAAGGGGTTAAGCAGAAACGAAGTCAGACAGGCAGAAGGTCGGTTCAGGCAGAGAGCAGGAGTAGTCAAGGACGAAGCCGGATCAAAAACACTAAAATGAGATTCAGAAGCACACCCAAGCTAGTAAATGGCTATAATGGGCATTGGTGGTCCAGGCAGGAAAATATTTAAATGGTGACTGGCCAATGGGAAGGGGAATTTGCTGATTGGTGCAACACAAGATCTTGCCCCTGATAGGAGAACACCAAGGAACTGGACCGCCCTGGCCAGTCAGGCTGTCCAGTCCCTGACCTCCCCAGAGCAGAGGATCCCTGGACCAGGATTGGTCCCTTAAAATCTGCCCCCGACGAATGCGCTGGGAGCAGTGCCGCCGGGGAACATAAAAGGAATGTGCTCGCGCACACACGCGACCGTCGGGAGCGCCTTTCGAGGAGGAGGAAGAGGCTGCCGGCGCGCCCGACGCTGGAGGAGCGCACGGAGGCGCTGTGGGACAGACTCCCAGGTAAGTGCCTTTCATCCCCCCCCCCACCTTGAGGAGGGGCCTCTGGACCCTCCAACCTGGATTTCTGAGGGTTCTCTCTGTGAAACTTCCTAACCAACCTCACGCGAGGACATCTCTGGCCGGGACCCAAGACCTCTCTTCCAGACCGTATTCCTTCCAATCTACTAGGTACTGGAGAGAGTTTCGGAAGAAACGCGAGTCTAATATCCAGGCTACATCGAATTCTTGCTGCCTGTCTACCAGGATGGCAGCAGGGGAAGTATCTGGCTCAATACCCTTGGCAGATTTTAAAAGGGAAACATGAAAAGAATTGGAAATTTTCATGGAGGGTGGGAGATCAAGGTGATAAGTAACCCGATTAATCTTCCGTAGTATAGGAAAAGGGCCAATAAACCTCGGACCTAGCTTGGCAGAGGGTTGATGTAATGCCAAATTTTTGGTGGAAAGCCAAACTTACTCCCCCACCTCATAATCAGGGTCACTAGACCGACCGTGATCTGCAAAAGTTTTCTGCTGGCCGACAGCCCTGGTCAAGTTTTGCTGGATCTGTGCCCATAGGTCCGGCCATTAGGACAACCATGCCTCAAGCGAGGGCACGCTAGAGGGTACGTCCGGCAAAGCAGAAAACTTGAGGTCGAAAACACAACGAAACGGGGAAACCCCTGTGGTAGTGTGGGTGGCATTATTTAGAGCGAACTCAGCAAACGGAAGGTACAGAAACCTGGACTGGACATCGGAAACAAAACATTGAAGGTATTGCTCCAGTGATTGGTTGGTTCTCTCTGTCTGCCCATTTGACTGGGGATGAAATGCGGAGGACAAAGAGACAGCGAACCCCGACCTGGCACAAAATGCCCTCCAAAACTGAGAGACAAACTGTACCCCCCTGTCTGAGACCACATCCTCTGGTATTCCATGAAGTCTGAATATATGGGTCAGAAAATGCTGTGCAAGGTCTTGAGCGGGACAAAATGTGCCATCTTACTGAACCGATCTACCACCACCCAGATGACGGTAAACCCTTGGGATGGTGGAAGATCGGTAATGAAGTCCATGGCAAGGTGTGTCTAAGGTCGAGAAGGAATGTGCAAGGGCAACAGTGCACCTTCCGGAGAATGTCTAGGGATTTTACTCCGGGCACAAATCTTACAGGCCAGCCCATAATCTTGAGCATCTTTTTCAATAGAAGGCCACCAAACATGACGTGACAACATGGAAATGGTTTTCTTAACTCCAGGATGTCCTACGGTTTTAGAGGCATGAAATTGCTGTAGGATGGCCGAACAATGTGACACAGGTACAAACTGGACATGAGCCGGTTTACCAGGCGGAGATTCAGACTGAAATTGATTCAGGTCTGAGAGGTCTGGCTGAATAACAGCTACCACCATGTGTTGTGGCAGTATGGGCAAATTTTTCCCCTCAGGTAAGTTAGTAGTGGAAAAACTTCGAGACAAAGCATCAGCTTTTACGTTCTTTGACCCCGGTTTGTAAGTAATTGTAAAGTTAAACCGGGAAAAGAACAGGGACCACCGAGCTTGCCTAGGGGTTAACCTCTTTGCAGACTGAATATATTCTAAATTTTTATGGTCCGTGAAGACCGTAACAGGGAACTGGGCCCCTTCTAACTAGTGTCTCCACTCCTGAAAGGCTAGTTTAACCGACAAGAGCTCCCGATTCCCATTGTCATAATTCCGCTCAGTGGGATTGAATTTTTTTGAGAAATATGCACAAGGGTGAAGTCATTCCAGGGAGCCGCTGTACTGCAAGAGAACTGCCCCCAACACCAAGCTCGGAAGCGTCAACTTCGACTATAAAAGCTCGTTGACATTCTGGGTGAACTAATACTGGGGCGGAGCTAAAGACTTCCTTTAACATTCTGAAGGCTTGAATGGATCGTTCCGGCCAGGATGATGGGAAGCCCCCCTTCTTGGTGAGATCTGTGAGAGGTGCTTCTAGGGTGGAGAAGTTCTTAATAAATCTCCTGTAAAAGTTGGCGAAACCCAGGAATCTTTGTAGCCCCTTTAAATCTCTAGGTCGCTCCCACTCAAGGACAGCTTTGACCTTGGCCTGATCCATAGATAACCCAGTATTAGAAATCATATACCCTAAAAAAGGGACCTCAGGAACCTCGAATACACATTTCTTGAGTTTAGCGTATATACAATTCTCTCTTAATTTTTGCAAGACAAGGCGAACATGTTCACGATGTTCCACTAAAGAGGATGAAAAAATCAAAATATCATCTAGGTACACTACTACAAAGCGACCTAAATACTCTCTGAAAATCTCGTTTACAAAGTCCTGGAAGACGGCCTGGGCATTACACAGACCAAAGGGCATCACGAGGTACTCGTAATGCCCATCTTGGGTGTTGAAGGCGGTCTTCCATTCATCACCGTGACGGATCCTTATCAAGTTATAGGCCCCCCGTAGATTCAACTTGGTAAAGACTTGGGCCCCAATGATCTGTGTAAATAACCCATCAGAGGAAGGGGGTATTTATTTTTAATGGTTATTTTATTCAAACCCCGGTAATCTATACAGAGGCGGAGCCCCCCATCTTTTTTTTCAACAAAGAAAAAACCTGCCCCAGCCAGGGAAGTGGATGCCCGGATGAACCCCTTCTGTAAATTTTCAGCTATGTAATCTTTCATAGCTTTGTTTTCTGCCCGGGTCAAATGATAGATTTTCCCCCTGGGCAGCATAGTCTCCGGAAGAAGTTCTATGGGGCAGTCAAAGGACCTATGAGGCAGAAGAACATCCGCCGCTTTCTCAGAAAATACGTAGAGAAAATCATGATAAGGGCCTGGAACCCCATCGGGGAACAGCTGTGTGGCACGCACCGGAACGTCCAAACAGGACTGGAAACATGGCGGGCCCCATTTAGTAATCTGCCTAGCAGCCCAGTCATTCTGAGGGTTATGCTTTTGTAACCAAGGCAACCCGAGTACTAATGGAGTTAAGGGCATTTTTAAGACAAAAAAGCAAATCCATTCAGAATGCCCCGCTCCCACTCTCAGAAACACTGGTAGGGTCTTAAAGTGTATGAGGCCCCCCGCAATAGGTGTGTTAGACACAGGTTGGAGTGGAATCTTCAAACTTCGAGCTAGCTCAAAGTCAAGAGAATTCCCTGCAGCCCCACAATCAAGAAGAGCCTCCAAATTTTTAAATTCAAGGTCCACTTTAATCTGGACTGGGACCGTAAACTGGGAATAGATTTGATGATATACTTTCCAGCCTAGGTGGGTTCCCTCGACCCCACCTAGGCTCTGAAGTTTTCCCGGCTGTTTCTTGGGGCAGACTCTGACCAGGTGACCGGTCCCCCCACAGTAGAGACACAGTCATTCCGACAACCGCTGTCGCCTCTCAGCCTCAGAAAGCTTGGTAGCTCCCAGCTGCATAGGTTCCTCGACAGGTAAAGGGGCTGGAGCTCCAGCTTTCCAGCTGGTATCGGGATGCGCCCCTCTTTCAAGGCATCTCTCCCGTAAACGTTGGTCGATTCGGATAGCGAGTTGCATGGTTTCGTCCAGAGACTGAGGTACAGTGTGATTTACAAAAATGTCCTTAATGGCGTCAGATAGGCCCAACCGGAATTGACCACACAGGGCAGGGTCATTCCACAGAGAGTCCACAGCCCACCGATGGAATTCGGAAAAATACTCCTCGGCCTGCCGGAGACCCTGGTTTGGCATCCGCAGTGGCACCCCTATCTGGGATATCATAAAGAATTTCTATAGCTGAAAAAAAAAACACATCGACCGATTGCCGTGCTGGGTCCTGAGGTGACAGGCCGAATGCCCAGGACTGAGGGTCCCCTTGCAGGAGGGAGATGACCAGGCCCACACGTTGTTCTTGGGATCCAGCGGAGTGTGGGCGGAGCTGAAAATAAAGTTTGCAGGCATCCTGAAAATTGGAAAACTTGCTTCTATCCCCAGAGAACTTATCGGGGAGTGGGATCTTGGGTTCCACAGGATGGACGGCCGGTGCCCCCAGAAGGACAGGGTTGATAGGAGTTGGACAGTTCTCCTGGGCCGCCACTCGATGAGCCAGGTGCTCAACGGCCGCAGTCAAGGCCTGCACCTGCTCCAATATTTGGTCCATAGTTATGGCCCGTTATACTGTCAGGGACCGCTGGACACCCTTCTCTCGTGAACCAACAATCCCCAATCTCCACCGCCTCTTGTGCCTATAGACAAGCCCCCGCTTGCTGGAAACACGGGTTATGCCTCTCCAGACTCGGTTGCCCCCAGGACTTACTGGCGCAAAGATTGCTGGCTTACGATAAAGGCGGATGAACTGCGGGGTATCCCAGAACAGGAGTTCCTGCACAAAAGTCCGTAAACGTCAAACCAAGGGGCAAGGCAGAGAGTAGTCGGGACTGGCAAAGGGGCAAGGCCGGGTGATCACAGAAGCGCGGTATCCAAGGGGTTAAGCAGAAATGAAGTCAGACAGGCAAAAGGTCGGTTCAGGCAGCGAGCAGGAGTAGTCAAGGATGAAGCCGGATCAAAAACACTAAGACGAGATTCAGAAGCACACCCAAGCTAGTAAATGGCTATAACGGGCACTGGTGGTCCAGGCAGGAAAATATTTAAATGGTGACTGGCCAATGGGAAGGGGAATGTGCTGATTGGTGCCACACACGATCTTGCCCCTGATAGAACACCCAGGGACTGGACCGTTCTGGCCAGTCAGGCTGTCCAGTCCCTGATCTCCCCAGAGCAGAGGATCCCTGGACCAGGATTGGTCCCTTTAAATCTGCCCCCGGCGAATGCACTGGGAGCAGCGCCGCCGGGGACATAAAAGGAACGTGCTCGCGCACGAGAACGTGCATGACCGCCAGGCGCGCCTTCCGAGGAGGAGGAAGAGGCTGCCCGGCGCAGCAGCCGGAGGGGCCGCGCCGCCAGTGAGCGCGCGAAGGCGCCGCGGGACAGACTCCCAGGTAAGTTCCTTACAGCCTCCAGTCCCTGAAGCAGGGGAAAAGCTTTAATAATCTCTACACTGTGCCCAATGACCAGGCACCTGCAAACTAAACATGAGCTGCAATGCCAGAAACCCCTAAAAAATGTGCAAGCTGCTGAGGCTCCATCTGCCGCTTTGGTTGCTTCTTCCACCGCATCCCCAACAAGGCCACCTGTCTCCTCCAAAGGAAGGATGTGAGAGCACCACCACCAGCAGTGGCACCACCATCACCAAGCCTGTCCAAAGCATCCCAGGGAAGTATTCAGCTGTTCATCCCTCAAATTTGGGAGAAAAAGTGGAAGTTGGGCCAATCGCACCCACGAGCCTTGGCCCTGAATGCGAGAATTTCAAAATTGATGGCCTTTAAAATGCCCCATTCCACCTGGTGCAGATGGAAAGTTTTAAAGATTTGATGGTGGCGGCTGTTCCCCATGATGCCCATCTCACCCGCCACTTTTTTTCTTTTCCAGGCCATTCCTGCCCTGCACCAACAAGTTGCAGAGAAAATATGGTGTGCACTGAGTTCCAGTGTCCACCTGGTGCATGTGCTCAACTTGGTGGTGCAGAGCTTCCTGGCCCATTATCTAGACATACCGGAGCTGCTGCATAAAGTCCATGGCGTTTGCCTTCATTGTTGGCGTTCCCATCCCGCTGCTGCTCACCATCATCAATGCTACCATCCCCATCCTTTGCATGCTAGCAAAAACCTTCATGCCATGACAGGTGATGTGATGATGGCATAGGAGGAAGCAAAGAAGGAAGATGAAGGACCATTTTCCCAGGTGTCAGGGCAGTGCACACATGGCTCACAGGGTTTTGGAGGATTCAGAGAATTCAGAGGAGGAGGAGGACTTTTTCTCACAGCAGGGTGGCACCCAGCACAGCTCACGGCATCACTGGAGAGTGTCTGGAAGGAACAAGAGGACGATGAGACAAATGACACTGAGGACAGCTTCTCCTTGACTCAGGGCAGCCTGGCTCACATGAGCCACTACATGCTGCAGTGCCTGCAAAATGACCGCAGAGTTGCCTGCATCACCAGTGCTGATGTGATGCCCAGCGTGACACCAGCCTTCTTTAAGCAGACAACCCTCAATCTCCACCGCCGCTTCTGCCTATAGTCAAGCTCCCTTTTGCCGGGACGCTAGGAAAGCCTCGCCAGACACGGTTGCCCCTAGGTCTTAATGGGCGCAAAGGATGTCTGCTTACGGTGAAGGGTGATGAACCATGAGGGTATCCCGAAGCCGAGGTCGTTCACAGGTAGTCAGTCCGGAAGGTGCATCAGTGTACAGGGATGAAACAGGTGTGTAGTCAGGGATAGCCAAAGGGTCAAGCCAGGAGGTCAGAGATCACAGGGTATCCAAAGGGGCAGGCAGGTTCGAGGTCAGACAAAGCAAAGGTCGGTACAGGCAGTGGACAGGAATGGTCGATCAAGCCGGGTTGGAAACAGATAACAACTAATGTAAACACACCCTACTGGGCTGACACCATTTTATTGGGGAAGAGACCAATTGCCGCCCTGGAGGGGGGTTGTGTATGTGCTGATTGGTGTAACACTCCGTGTGATTGGTGTGACTTTCCAGGGGCCAGTCAGTCCTGGCAGCAGGGCTGACCCGCCCCTGATTCAATACAGGTGAGAAGGACGCTGCGCCGCCTGCCACTGGCAGAGCAGCGCCTCCTGGCTGTGAACACACGGGACTGCGGGGTGCGCGCCTGAGCACCCTACTGGATCTCCACTATAAGGATAACATCACCCCCTTGATTCCACCACTGGAGTGGTATAGAAAGAGAGGGAGTAAAAACGCACTCTGGTGGATGCACAACTGGCGGAGTTTCCAGCTGAATTTGAGGACTCAGTGGCAGGGCAAGGCCGAGGAGGAGGTGTAATTTGCCAATGCAACAGGGGCACTGGCACCATCACACACCTTATTTCATTATCATGGTGGATGACTATCTTATGACACATTTCTTGGTACTGAGCTGTGGGTCCTCCCTATTCAATTTCTGGGTCGCTAAATTGGACATGTGGCCAGAGCTTGCCCTCTATGTGTTGGAGGTGTTGGCTTGCCCTGCAGCAAGTGTCCTATCAGAAAGCAGGGGGTGTCATCACCTTCAGGAGGATTCGCCTATTCACAGCCAATGTGGACATCCTTACATTTCTTCAGATGAACCAGGCATGGATCCCACGGGACTTGTCTGTTCCAGTATCTGAATGAGTGGTTTTAGTGTTGGATGCCTCCTCATCTGCCTCTTCCACCTACATCGCCACATCCACCTCCTCTGCCTCCTCCCACTGGATCTCTGACACCTGTTAAAAAATTATTTTTTTATTTATTTTAGTATGTATTTCTTTATTTTGTTGGTTTTCTGTTATTGTGTTGAGTAGTTTCCTTACTCCATTTTGTGCAGCGCAATCTTCATGATGCTCTCCCCAAATATTATTTATTTTTTAAATATATTTTTAATATGTATTTATGTCTGTATTTTTTTTCTGTTATTGTATTGAGTACTTCCCTTACTCTATTTTGTGCAGGGCAATCCCTTGGTGTTACCCTGAACTGGCCTAAAAATAATATTTTATTATTTATTTTTTAATGTATGTATTTCTATAATTTTTTTTTGTTTGTTTTTGTTTTGAGTACTTTTCGTTGTCCATTTTGTGCAGAGCAATTATCCTGTTGTTTGAAGGGGCAGTCACATGCAGCCTATCAGCAGCCAGCAAGCCCGGTGACGTCACAGTGCTATTTAACCCTTTCGCTGCCAGCCTACCTGCAGCATTTGCCACTCCCTGTTGCCAGACGATGTTTCACTATTTTGCGCTACACATGTTCAACTGTCATTTTTGAAAGGATTTCCAGGGATTTCCCAGGAAAATTATATATTGTTTTTTTCAACAGAGTCTGGGCTTTAACATGAAATGTCTTGTTTGTATTTTTTAGGTGTATTCTCAATATTTTTGGGTGAAATGTGTGAAAAAAAATAAAAAATAAATTACAATTTGTAGAGTTTTTTTGTAATAAAAAATGTAAGTTTGTCAATAAAATCTTATTGCGTGAGAAACCCCAATTTCTCCCGGTTACAGCGATACCACATATGTATAGGTAGACACCCTTTCCTGCCCAGAAGCCTTTTATAGCTGCTGGATGACACAAAGGGTTAATTAAAAAAAAAAATGACATAGGGTCCCCCTTCCCGGGGAGGGGGACCCCATTTTTTTTGGGATTTTTAAGGGTTAAAAACCCTTAAAAATCAAAAAAAAAAAAATGACGTGGGGTCCCCCTTACCCAAAGTAACCAGCCCGGGACCAGCTATGGGGGCTTGTAGGCACAGAGTGGGGGGGCCAGCTTTGGTGGCCCCCCCACCCTGCAGCCTACGAGCCCACATAGCCTATGTGGGCCCGGGCTATTCTGTCCCCCCCTGGCCTTTGGGGAGGCAGGTAATGGGGGTGCGGGGGTTAATGGCAAGTCACCCGCTAGGGCAGGTGACTTGCCACCCCCCCAGCCTTGTGAACTGGTATAAGGGGTCTCATGGACCCCTTACCAGCTCACAAAGGGTTAACTGTTAAAAAAAACCATCACACAATAATAAAAAGTATTTTATTAAAAAAAAAAAATGTTTTTTTACTGTACTTACCTTCGATTGCAAGCTCTTGTCCCTCGCCGCTCAGCTGACAGATGCCGGTGATCGGCATCCAGAGAAGGAGAAGGCAGGAGATCAGAGGATCTCCTGTCACCTCCTTCCAGGGCACCGATCACCAGCATCTGAGAAGCTGAGAAAGCTGAAGCCCGTTCGGGGCCGGGATGACGTCATAAGCCCCGCCCCCTTAGAGGCAAGATGGCGGCCGCCATCGAGAAGAAGAGAGGAGAGAGCCTCCCAGGCTCTCTCCTGAAGATCGGTAAGTCCTGGGGGGGGATCGGAGGCCCCCCAGGTGAAGAGGAGGGACAGCGGGAGCCAGCGCACACACAGGTAAGTGAATGTCATTTTTATTTTATTTTTTTTTTTACAGTTAGCAGCTGCTGCTGCAGAAGCGGGAGGGGTGGCCTATTCTGGGGGCTCTGCTGGAGCCATCCGACCCCCCACGGGGGATCGGATGGCACCAAATTAAAGAGGAGACCCGACCGGATCCAACAAGGGGTCAGGTGAGTATTTTTTATTTTTTAAACTAGAAGCGAGGAAAGTCAAGCACGTAACACCTACGGGCTTGGCACTTAAGGCCCAGCCAAGCCAGCACGTAGGTGTTACGGGCTTGGCAACAAAAGGGTTAAGGCCGGCCATCTTGCTTTTCCTTCCTCATTTCTCTATTGCATTCGTGAGAGACAGAACGCTGTGTAGCTGAGGGAGAGACAGTTAGACAGGCAGGGACAGACAGGGACAGGCTGGAGACAGGCAGGAGACAGACAGGAGACAGACAGAAAGCCAGCAAAAAACAGGGAAAGGAAGGGAAAATCGGAGGCTGTCACAGGGAGATTTTTTTTTTTTTTTTCATCCAGCCTGACAGGCTTTGTTAGCTTGTCAGGCTGCTTATACTAACTAACTGTGCATATATACTGAACTGATCTTAAGTCTGCTGTGAGGCATCCCATTCTGTGACTACAGCAGCCTCTGTTTAAGACCATATAACCATTTGCACTTATTATAATTGAAATTAGCCCTGATAAAGACACTTTTGCTGGGCATAGCACTACTGGATCTTTTTTTAAGGCATCCCATTCTGTGACTACAGCAGCCTCTGTTTAAGACCATATAACCATTTGCACTTATTATAATTGAAATTAGGCCTGATAAAGACACTTTTGCTGGGCATAGCACTACTGGATCTTTTTTTAAGGCATCCCATTCTGTGACTACAGCAGCCTCTGTTTAAGACCATATAACCATTTGCACTTATTATAATTGAAATTAGCCCTGATAAAGACACTTTTGCTGGGCATAGCACTACTGGATCTTTTTTTAAGGCATCCCATTCTGTGACTACAGCAGCCTCTGTTTAAGACCATATAACCATTTGCACTTATTATAATTGAAATTAGCCCTGATAAAGACACTTTTGCTGGGCATAGCACTACTGGATCTTTTTTTAAGGCATCCCATTCTGTGACTACAGCAGCCTCTGTTTAAGACCATATAACCATTTGCACTTATTATAATTGAAATTAGCCCTGATAAAGACACTTTTGCTGGGCATAGCACTACTGGATCTTTTTTTAAGGCATCCCATTCTGTGACTACAGCAGCCTCTGTTTAAGACCATATAACCATTTGCACTTATTATAATTGAAATTAGCCCTGATAAAGACACTTTTGCTGGGCATAGCACTACTGGATCTTTTTTTAAGGCATCCCATTCTGTGACTACAGCAGCCTCTGTTTAAGAACATATAACCATTTGCACTTATTATAATTGAAATTAGCCCTGATAAAGACACTTTTGCTGGGCATAGCACTACTGGATCTTTTTTTAAGGCATCCCATTCTGTGACTACAGCAGCCTCTGTTTAAGACCATATAACCATTTGCACTTATTATAATTGAAATTAGCCCTGATAAAGACACTTTTGCTGGGCATAGCACTACTGGATCTTTTTTTAAGGCATCCCATTCTGTGACTACAGCAGCCTCTGTTTAAGACCATATAACCATTTGCACTTATTATAATTGAAATTAGCCCTGATAAAGACACTTTTGCTGGGCATAGCACTACTGGATTCTTTTTTTAAGGCATCCCATTCTGTGACTACAGCAGCCTCTGTTTAAGACCATATAACCATTTGCACTTATTATAATTGAAATTAGCCCTGATAAAGACACTTTTGCTGGGCATAGCACTACTGGATTCTTTTTTGGGGCATCCCATTCTGTGACTACAGCAGCCTCTGTTTAAGACCATATAACCATTTTCACTTATTATAATTGAAATTAGGCCTGATAAAGACACTTTTGCTGGGCATAGCACTACTGGATTCTTTTGTGGGGCATCCCATTCTGTGACTACAGCAGCCTCTGTTTAAGACCATATAACCATTTGCACTTATTATAATTGAAATTAGCACTGATAAAGACACTTTTGCTGGGAATAGCACTACTGGATTCTTTTTTTGGGGCATCCCATTCTGTGACTACAGCAGCCTCTGTTTAAGACCATATAACCATTTGCACTTATTTTAATTGAAATTAGCCCTGATAAAGACACTTTTGCTGGGCATAGCACTACTGGATTCTTTTTTGGGGCATCCCATTCTGTGACTACAGCAGCCTCTGTTTAAGACCATATAACCATTTGCACTTATTATAATTGAAATTAGCCCTGATAAAGACACTTTTGCTGGGCATAGCACTACTGGATCTTTTTTTAAGGCATCCCATTCTGTGACTACAGCAGCCTCTGTTTAAGACCATATAACCATTTGCACTTATTATAATTGAAATTAGGCCTGATAAAGACACTTTTGCTGGGCATAGCACTACTGGATCTTTTTTTAAGGCATCCCATTCTGTGACTACAGCAGCCTCTGTTTAAGACCATATAACCATTTGCACTTATTATAATTGAAATTAGCCCTGATAAAGACACTTTTGCTGGGCATAGCACTACTGGATCTTTTTTTAAGGCATCCCATTCTGTGACTACAGCAGCCTCTGTTTAAGACCATATAACCATTTGCACTTATTATAATTGAAATTAGCCCTGATAAAGACACTTTTGCTGGGCATAGCACTACTGGATCTTTTTTTAAGGCATCCCATTCTATGACTACAGCAGCCTCTGTTTAAGACCATATAACCATTTGCACTTATTATAATTGAAATTAGCCCTGATAAAGACACTTTTGCGGGGCATAGCACTACTGGATTCTTTTTTGGGGCATCCCATTCTGTGACTACAGCAGCCTCTGTTTAAGACCATATAACCATTTGCACTTATTATAATTGAAATTAGGCCTGATAAAGACACTTTTGCTGGGCATAGCACTACTGGATCTTTTTTTAAGGCATCCCATTCTGTGACTACAGCAGCCTCTGTTTAAGACCATATAACCATTTGCACTTATTATAATTGAAATTAGCCCTGATAAAGACACTTTTGCTGGGCATAGCACTACTGGATCTTTTTTTAAGGCATCCCATTCTGTGACTACAGCAGCCTCTGTTTAAGACCATATAACCATTTGCACCTATTATAATTGAAATTAGGCCTGATAAAGACACTTTTGCTGGGCATAGCACTACTGGATTCTTTTTTGGGGGCATCCCATTCTGTGACTACAGCAGCCTCTGTTTAAGACCATATAACCATTTGCACTTATTATAATTGAAATTACCCCTGATAAAGACACTTTTGCTGGGCATAGCACTACTGGATCTTTTTTTAAGGCATCCCATTCTGTGACTACAGCAGCCTCTGTTTAAGACCATATAACCATTTGCACTTATTATAATTGAAATTAGCCCTGATAAAGACACTTTTGCTGGGCATAGCACTACTGGATTCTTTTTTGGGGCATCCCATTCTGTGACTACAGCAGCCTCTGTTTAAGACCATATAACCATTTGCACTTATTATAATTGAAATTAGGCCTGATAAAGACACTTTTGCTGGGCATAGCACTACTGGATCTTTTTTTAAGGCATCCCATTCTGTGACTACAGCAGCCTCTGTTTAAGACCATATAACCATTTGCACTTATTATAATTGAAATTAGCCCTGATAAAGACACTTTTGCTGGGCATAGCACTACTGGATCTTTTTTTAAGGCATCCCATTCTGTGACTACAGCAGCCTCTGTTTAAGACCATATAACCATTTGCACTTATTATAATTGAAATTAGGCCTGATAAAGACACTTTTGCTGGGCATAGCACTACTTGATCTTTTTTTAAGGCACCCCATTCTGTGACTACAGCAGCCTCTGTTTAAGACCATATAACCATTTGCACTTATTATAATTGAAATTAGCCCTGATAAAGACACTTTTGCTGGGCATAGCACTACTGGATCTTTTTTTAAGGCATCCCATTCTGTGACTACAGAAGCCTCTGTTTAAGACCATATAACCATTTGCACTTATTATAATTGAAATTAGCCCTGATAAAGACACTTTTGCTGGGCATAGCACTACTGGATCCTTTTTTAAGGCATCCCATTCTGTGACTACAGCAGCCTCTGTTTAAGACCATATAACCATTTGCACTTATTATAATTGAAATTAGCCCTGATAAAGACACTTTTGCTGGGCATAGCACTACTGGATTCTTTTTTGGGGCATCCCATTCTGTGACTACAGCAGCCTCTGTTTAAGACCATATAACCATTTGCACTTATTATAATTGAAATTAGCCCTGATAAAGACACTTTTGCTGGGCATAGCACTACTGGATCTTTTTTTAAGGCATCCCATTCTGTGACTACAGCAGCCTCTGTTTAAGAACATATAACCATTTGCACTTATTATAATTGAAATTAGCCCTGATAAAGACACTTTTGCTGGGCATAGCACTACTGGATCTTTTTTTAAGGCATCCCATTCTGTGACTACAGCAGCCTCTGTTTAAGACCATATAACCATTTGCACTTATTATAATTGAAATTAGCCCTGATAAAGACACTTTTGCTGGGCATAGCACTACTGGATCTTTTTTTAAGGCATCCCATTCTGTGACTACAGCAGCCTCTGTTTAAGACCATATAACCATTTGCACTTATTATAATTGAAATTAGCCCTGATAAAGACACTTTTGCTGGGCATAGCACTACTGGATTCTTTTTTTAAGGCATCCCATTCTGTGACTACAGCAGCCTCTGTTTAAGACCATATAACCATTTGCACTTATTATAATTGAAATTAGCCCTGATAAAGACACTTTTGCTGGGCATAGCACTACTGGATTCTTTTTTGGGGCATCCCATTCTGTGACTACAGCAGCCTCTGTTTAAGACCATATAACCATTTTCACTTATTATAATTGAAATTAGGCCTGATAAAGACACTTTTGCTGGGCATAGCACTACTGGATTCTTTTGTGGGGCATCCCATTCTGTGACTACAGCAGCCTCTGTTTAAGACCATATAACCATTTGCACTTATTATAATTGAAATTAGCACTGATAAAGACACTTTTGCTGGGAATAGCACTACTGGATTCTTTTTTGGGGGCATCCCATTCTGTGACTACAGCAGCCTCTGTTTAAGACCATATAACCATTTGCACTTATTTTAATTGAAATTAGCCCTGATAAAGACACTTTTGCTGGGCATAGCACTACTGGATTCTTTTTTGGGGCATCCCATTCTGTGACTACAGCAGCCTCTGTTTAAGACCATATAACCATTTGCACTTATTATAATTGAAATTAGCCCTGATAAAGACACTTTTGCTGGGCATAGCACTACTGGATCTTTTTTTAAGGCATCCCATTCTGTGACTACAGCAGCCTCTGTTTAAGACCATATAACCATTTGCACTTATTATAATTGAAATTAGGCCTGATAAAGACACTTTTGCTGGGCATAGCACTACTGGATCTTTTTTTAAGGCATCCCATTCTGTGACTACAGCAGCCTCTGTTTAAGACCATATAACCATTTGCACTTATTATAATTGAAATTAGCCCTGATAAAGACACTTTTGCTGGGCATAGCACTACTGGATCTTTTTTTAAGGCATCCCATTCTGTGACTACAGCAGCCTCTGTTTAAGACCATATAACCATTTGCACTTATTATAATTGAAATTAGCCCTGATAAAGACACTTTTGCTGGGCATAGCACTACTGGATCTTTTTTTAAGGCATCCCATTCTATGACTACAGCAGCCTCTGTTTAAGACCATATAACCATTTGCACTTATTATAATTGAAATTAGCCCTGATAAAGACACTTTTGCGGGGCATAGCACTACTGGATTCTTTTTTGGGGCATCCCATTCTGTGACTACAGCAGCCTCTGTTTAAGACCATATAACCATTTGCACTTATTATAATTGAAATTAGGCCTGATAAAGACACTTTTGCTGGGCATAGCACTACTGGATCTTTTTTTAAGGCATCCCATTCTGTGACTACAGCAGCCTCTGTTTAAGACCATATAACCATTTGCACTTATTATAATTGAAATTAGCCCTGATAAAGACACTTTTGCTGGGCATAGCACTACTGGATCTTTTTTTAAGGCATCCCATTCTGTGACTACAGCAGCCTCTGTTTAAGACCATATAACCATTTGCACCTATTATAATTGAAATTAGGCCTGATAAAGACACTTTTGCTGGGCATAGCACTACTGGATTCTTTTTTGGGGGCATCCCATTCTGTGACTACAGCAGCCTCTGTTTAAGACCATATAACCATTTGCACTTATTATAATTGAAATTACCCCTGATAAAGACACTTTTGCTGGGCATAGCACTACTGGATCTTTTTTTAAGGCATCCCATTCTGTGACTACAGCAGCCTCTGTTTAAGACCATATAACCATTTGCACTTATTATAATTGAAATTAGCCCTGATAAAGACACTTTTGCTGGGCATAGCACTACTGGATTCTTTTTTGGGGCATCCCATTCTGTGACTACAGCAGCCTCTGTTTAAGACCATATAACCATTTGCACTTATTATAATTGAAATTAGGCCTGATAAAGACACTTTTGCTGGGCATAGCACTACTGGATCTTTTTTTAAGGCATCCCATTCTGTGACTACAGCAGCCTCTGTTTAAGACCATATAACCATTTGCACTTATTATAATTGAAATTAGCCCTGATAAAGACACTTTTGCTGGGCATAGCACTACTGGATCTTTTTTTAAGGCATCCCATTCTGTGACTACAGCAGCCTCTGTTTAAGACCATATAACCATTTGCACTTATTATAATTGAAATTAGGCCTGATAAAGACACTTTTGCTGGGCATAGCACTACTTGATCTTTTTTTAAGGCACCCCATTCTGTGACTACAGCAGCCTCTGTTTAAGACCATATAACCATTTGCACTTATTATAATTGAAATTAGCCCTGATAAAGACACTTTTGCTGGGCATAGCACTACTGGATCTTTTTTTAAGGCATCCCATTCTGTGACTACAGAAGCCTCTGTTTAAGACCATATAACCATTTGCACTTATTATAATTGAAATTAGCCCTGATAAAGACACTTTTGCTGGGCATAGCACTACTGGATCCTTTTTTAAGGCATCCCATTCTGTGACTACAGCAGCCTCTGTTTAAGACCATATAACCATTTGCACTTATTATAATTGAAATTAGCCCTGATAAAGACACTTTTGCTGGGCATAGCACTACTGGATTCTTTTTTGGGGCATCCCATTCTGTGACTACAGCAGCCTCTGTTTAAGACCATATAACCATTTGCACTTATTATAATTGAAATTAGGCCTGATAAAGACACTTTTGCTGGGCATAGACTTACTGCTGCCTGCCAGGTGCACTTCTGTTGGGGCATCCCATTCTGTAACATAGCATACCCCTCTTTATTTACACTAAGCAGCTCTCTTATTTACACTAAGCAGGCCTGTTGGAGGCTGAGTGTTACTGCTCACTTTTGGTGTGCATTATATTCTGTTTCATATAGACCCACCGCTGCCCGGGGGATCTTAAAATATCACCTACTACCACGCCAGTTAGACTATGTCGGGCAGACAAGTGCCTGGAAGTGAAAAGAGGAGTGGCAGAGGCCAAGATTCCGCAGGCAGAGCTTGCATCAGACTGGGGGCCAGTAGCAGCAGGAGTCACGCTGAGAGACCTAATCTGCCAGTATCTGCTAGCGGTCGGGTCTCCACCAGTAACGCATCTGCCGTGGTAGATTGGTTGACGCGCTCATCAACAACATCATCACAACTTACGTGTGAGACCCCCAGTCTAGGGCCGGTAGGTTCCTCTGACATAACCCTGAGTTGGCATGCCCCGAGAGCAGTCCCTGTCCTCCCATTGCCTCTGTCCTACGCCGTTCCCTCCCCCAGCGACGTATCCTATGCTTTGGGTTCAGCTCCACTCTTTAGTGAGGAGGACCATCAGATAGAGGACAGTCAGCAGCTACTGCCCAGCCAAGAAATGGAGGTGGCTTCTCTAGCTAGGCAGACAAATAGTGATGTGGACAGTGTCGTGGGTGCTGCGAGCGTTCCAGCTCCTGCGCCAGACACTGTTGACGAATCCACGAACATCAGGGACGTACAGCCACAACTCGGTGATGATGATGATGACGATGAAGCCGATCGCACTTGGGAGCCGGGTGATGAAGGGGCTTCATCGTCATCAGCAGGAGAAGAGGGGCGCAGGTTGCCCCGGAGTCAGCAGCTGAGGCAGCAAGGTGGTAGCAGTCAGCATGGGGGCACAATTCCAAAGGCTGGAGCCGGCCGGGGCCGGGGTAGAGCACCTGCTGTGCGGCAGTCTACCTTATCGGGAGGTAGTGGAGCAGGGGTTCCTGGAGTTGGCAACAGCAGCAGTGAATCAGTGAGGCCAGGGGGTGGGAAAAGTAGCTACTCGGCAGTGTGGCAGTTTTTCCTGAGGCATCCGCAGGAGGGTAACATGGCCACATGCAAGATATGTAGGCAAAACGTGAAGCGTGGCCAGGGTCCAAATGTTGGCACCACGGCCCTGCGTCAACATATGATGCGTCACCATAAAACGACCTGGGAGAACTGAGGCTCCCAAGGGGTGGTCCAGTCTGCTTCCTCAATTTCTGCCAGCCAAGGCTCCAGCACCTCAGCCGAAGGCAGCTGTGCGTCATACCCATCCTCTGTCGCTCCTGCTCCTCCTCCTCCTCCTCCAAGTCATGCATCCCGCCAGCAATCCATCAGCGAAGCCATGTCCAAGAGACAGCAGTATGCGCCCACTCATCCTACGGCGCAGAAGCTGAATGTGCTCCTGTCCAAGTTGCTGGTGCTGCAGTCGCTCCCTTTTCAGGTGGTGGAATCTGCACCTTTCAGAGGACTGATGGCTTGTGCTGAGCCGAGGTGGAGAGTCCCAAGCCGTCATTTCTTTGCCAAGAAGGCAGTACCAGCGCTGCACACTTTTGTTGAACAGAAGGTGGGCCAGTCCTTGAGCCTGTCGGTGTGTAGCAAAATACATGGCAGCGCCAACATCTGGAGCTGTAACTACGGTCAGGGGCAGTACATGTCGTTTACGGCCCACTGGGTGAATGTGGTCCCTTTGCAGCAGCAGCAGCAACTTGGACAGGTCACGCCGCTTCGGCCTCCGCGCTCTCTGCCCATTGGGCCTGTGACACCGTGCGACTCGGCCTCCTCATCCTCCGCCATCTCCTCACCCTCCACTGTAGGCTCAAGTCTCAGTGCCCCTCCAGTCTACCATGTGTGCAGGGCAAGGAGGTGTCACGCAGTGCTTCACATGGTTTGTCTTGGCGAACGGAGTCACACAGGGGAGGAACTGCTTAAATGTATTCATCAGGAAATCCAAACATGGCTTACGCCGAGAAAACTTAAAATGGGAATCATGGTTACCGACAATGGGAAGAACATTTTGTCTGCGCTGCGCCAAGGAAGCCTGACCCATGCCCCCTGCATGGCTCACGTCTTCAATCTGGTTGTCAAGCGGTTTCTGAAGTGTTCCCCCCATCTGCAAGACATCCTAACAACTTCAAGGAAACTTTGCATGCACTTCAGCCACTCCTACACCGCCAAACACACCCTTCTTGAGCTACAGCGTCAGAATGGTATCCCCCAACATAGTCTGATTTGCGATGTTTCCACCCGTTGGAATTCCACCCTTCACATGTTGGACCGATTATATGAACAGAGAAAAGCCATCACGGATTTCCTGGTGATCCAAGCAGATAGGGGGACTCCCCTGTGTAACTTCAATGTCAACCAGTGGCAGCTCATACGTGACACCTGCCGTTTGCTCAGGCCCTTTGAGGAAGCCACTTTATTTGTCAGTCGGCAGGATTACGGGATGAACGACGTGATTCCACTGCTTCATGTACTACAACACATGTTGGAAACCATGGCTGGTCAGGGCACTGGAGACATGGCGTTTACATCTTATGGCCACATGAACCCCGTTGGAGCTGAACTGGAGGAGGAGGAGGAAGAGGAGGAGGAGGAGTTGCCCAGCGAAACACAGTTTAGGCTTGGCGAAATGGCTGGTTTATCTAGTCAGCAGACAGGAGAGAAGGAGCAGGAGCAGCCAGAGGAGCTAGAGGTTTTTGAGGAAGGCGAGACAGAGGACCCGGGCACACCGTGGCAGTATGCAGTGGAGATGGAGACAGGTAGTCCATCCGAGTCACTTGCGCAAATGGCACGAAGCATGCTCACGTGCTTGCGTAGTGACCCCAGAATTGTTTCCATCTGTCGGCGGGATGACTTCTGGCTGTCCACCTTATTGGACCCTCGCTTCCGGCACAAAATGGGGGCATTTTTTAAACCCACCGAGAGGGAGGACAAACTGCACTACTACAAAGACATTTTACGTAGGCAGTTGGCCGATGCCTATCTGCGCCATGGTCCATACTCTCGCAGGTCTGACTCGAGGGGACCTCTGCGCTCACCTTCCACTGCCATGGCCGCTGGGGGGGTTGGCAGGAGCAGCAGCAGCTCCATCAGCAGTAGCAGCCTCAGTCTTCAGTCGCTAATGAGTAGCTTTCTACACCCGCATAGTGAGGCTACTCATGAGCAGCAGGAAGACCTGGAGCAGGACCTCAACCAGCAGGTCATGTCATACTTTGACATGACCATGCCAACACACCTTGAGGATCCGCTGGACTTCTGGGCAGCCAAACTTGATTTGTGGCCGCAACTAGCAGAGTTTGCCCTGGAAAAGCTGTCCTGCCCGGCAAGTAGCGTGCCATCTGAGCGGGTGTTTAGTGTGGCGGGGGCCATAGTTACGGCGAGGAGAACTCGTCTGTCAACTAAAAATGTGGAGAGACTCACCTTTGTCAAAATGAATCAGGGATGGATCAGCCAGGATTTCCACCCACCAATGCCTGATGCATGCGACTAGATTCAGCATGGTGCCACGTTTTACACTTTCCAAATGGTGCAAAACATATTTATGTCTTTAGGCCATTTTTTGGGCTCCTGCTGCTGCTGCTGCCAACTTCTGCCAACTCCAGGGTGTGATTCATCCAATTTTTGGGCTCCTGAAGCCAACTCCAGTGTATATTTGGGCTCCTGCTGCTGCTGCTGCCAACTCCAGGGTGTGAATCATCCAATTTTTGGGCTCCTGAAGCCAACCCCAGGGTCTCTTTAAAGTAATATTTGGGCTGCTGCTGCTGTCAACTCCTGCCAACTCCAGGGTGTGATTCATCCAATTGTTGGGCTCCTGAAGCCAACCCCAGGGTCTCTTTGAAGTAATGTTTGGGCTCCTGCTGCTGCTGCTGCCAACTTCTGCAAACTCCAGGGTGTGATTCATCCAATTCTTGGGCTCCTGAAGCCAACCCCAGGGTCTCTTTAAAGTAATGTTTGGGCTCCTGCTGCTGCCAACTTCTGCCAACTCCAGGGTGTGATTCATCCAATTTTTGGGCTCCTGCTGCCAACCCCAGGGTCTCTTTAAAGTAATATTTGGCCTCCTGCTGCTGCTGCTGTCAACCTCTGCCAACTCCAGGGTGTGATTCATCCAATTGTTGGGCTCCTGAAGCCAACCCCAGGGTCTCTTTGAAGTAATGTTTGGGCTCCTGCTGCTGCTGCTGCCAACTTCTGCCAACTCCAGGGTGTGATTCATCCAATTTTTGGGCTCCTGAAGCCAACTCCAGTGTATATTTGGGCTCCTGCTGCTGCTGCTGCCAACTCCAGGGTGTGAATCATCCAATTTTTGGGCTCCTGAAGCCAACCCCAGTGTCTCTTTAAAGTAATATTTGGGCTCCTGCTGCTGCCAACTCCAGGGCGTGATTCATCCAATTTTTGGCCTCCTGAAGCCAACCCCAGTGTCTCTTTAAAGTAATATTTGGGCTCCTGCTGCTGCTGCTGCCAACTCCAGGGTGTGAGTCATCCAATTTTTGGGCTCCTGAAGCCAACTCCAGTGTATATTTGGGCTCCTGCTGCTGCTGCTGCCAACTCCAGGGTGTGAATCATCCAATTTTTGGGCTCCTGAAGCCAACCCCAGGGTCTCTTTAAAGTAATATTTGGGCTCCTGCTGCTGCTGCTGTCAACTCCTGCCAACTCCAGGGTGTGATTCATCCAATTGTTGGGCTCCTGAAGCCAACCCCAGGGTCTCTTTGAAGTAATGTTTGGGCTCCTGCTGCTGCTGCCAACTTCTGCCAACTCCAGGGTGTGATTCATCCAATTGTTGGGCTCCTGAAGCCAACCCCAGGGTCTCTTTAAAGTAATGTTTGGGCTCCTGCTGCTGCCAACTTCTGCCAACTTCTGCCAACTCCAGGGTGTGATTCATCCAATTTTTGGGCTCCTGAAGCCAACCCCAGGGTCTCTTTAAAGTAATATTTGGGCTCCTGCTGCTGCTGCTGTCAACTTCTGCCAACTCCAGGGTGTGATTCATCCAATTGTTGGGCTCCTGAAGCCAACCCCAGGGTCTCTTTGAAGTAATGTTTGGGCTCCTGCTGCTGCTGCTGCCAACTTCTGCCAACTCCAGGGTGTGATTCATCCAATTTTTGGGCTCCTGAAGCCAACTCCAGTGTATATTTGGGCTCCTGCTGCTGCTGCTGCCAACTCCAGGGTGTGAATCATCCAATTTTTGGGCTCCTGAAGCCAACCCCAGTGTCTCTTTAAAGTAATATTTGGGCTCCTGCTGCTGCCAACTCCAGGGTGTGATTCATCCAATTTTTGGGCTCCTGAAGCCAACTCCAGTGTCTCTATAAAGTAATCTTTGGGTTCCTGCTGCTGCCAACTCCAGGGTGTGATTCATCCAATTTTTGGGCTCCTGAAGCCAACCCCAGGGTCTCTTTAAAGTAATATTTGGGCTCCTGCTGCTGCTGCTGTCAACTTCTGCCAACTCCAGGGTGTGATTCATCCAATTGTTGGGCTCCTGAAGCCAACCCCAGGGTCTCTTTGAAGTAATGTTTGGGCTCCTGCTGCTGCTGCCAACTTCTGCCAACTCCAGGGTGTGATTCATCCAATTTTTGGGCTCCTGAAGCCAACTCCAGTGTATATTTGGGCTCCTGCTGCTGCTGCTGCCAACTCCAGGGTGTGAATCATCCAATTTTTGGGCTCCTGAAGCCAACCCCAGTGTCTCTTTAAAGTAATATTTGGGCTCCTGCTGCTGCCAACTCCAGGGTGTGATTCATCCAATTTTTGGGCTCCTGAAGCCAACTCCAGTGTCTCTATAAAGTAATCTTTGGGCTCCTGCTGCTGCCAACTCCAGGGTGTGATTCATCCAATTTTTGGGCTCCTGAAGCCAACTCCAGTGTCTCTTTAAAGTAATATTTGGGCTCCTGCTGCTGCCAACTCCAGGGCGTGATTCATCCAATTTTTGGCCTCCTGAAGCCAACCCCAGTGTCTCTTTAAAGTAATATTTGGGCTCCTGCTGCTGCTGCTGTCAACTCCTGCCAACTCCAGGGTATGATTCATCCAATTGTTGGGCTCCTGAAGCCAACCCCAGGGTCTCTTTGAAGTAATGTTTGGGCTCCTGCTGCTGCTGCTGCCAACTTCTGCCAACTCCAGGGTGTGATTCATCCAATTTTTGGGCTCCTGAAGCCAACCCCAGGGTCTCTTTAAAGTAATGTTTGGGCTCCTGCTGCTGCTGCTGCCAACTTCTGCCAACTCCAGGGTGTGATTCATCCAATTTTTGGGCTCCTGAAGCCAACCCCAGGGTCTCTTTAAAGTAATATTTGGGCTTCTGCTGCTGCTGCTGTCAACTTCTGCCAACTCCAGGGTGTGATTCATCCAATTGTTGGGCTCCTGAAGCCAACCCCAGGGTCTCTTTGAAGTAATGTTTGGGCTCCTGCTGCTGCTGCTGCTGCTGCCAACTTCTGCCAACTCCAGGGTGTGATTCATCCACTTTTTGGGCTCCTGAAGCCAACTCCAGTGTATATTTGGGCTCCTGCTGCTGCTTGCAACTCCAGGGTGTGAATCATCCAATTTTTGGGCTCCTGAAGCCAACCCCAGGGTCTCTTTAAAGTAATATTTGGGCTCCTGCTGCTGGCAACTCCAGGGTGTGATTCATCCAATTTTTGGGCTCCTGAAGCCAACCCCAGTGTCTCTTTAAAGTAATGTTTGGGCTCCTGCTGCTGCTGCCAACTCCAGGGTGTGATTCATCCAATTTTTGGGCTCCTGCTGCTGCCAACTCCAGTGTCTCTTTAAAGCAATGTTTGGGCTTCTGCCCCTCATAGTGATGCCACTTCAACTCTCTGCAATTGTGCCGCTCTGCGATTCTATTAGCGATGCCTCTGATCTGCATGTGATATTTCTTCAAAGTATTATTTAACTAACCCAGCACGCATCCTGTGCGTGTTACAGCAAGGCAGAATGGTTTACAACCCTATTAAGGCTCTAGGAGGCTCAGAAATAGCCGTTTTTAATAGCGATTCGTCGCGAATTTATTTGGGTCGAAACGATTTTTGTCTGAAAATTCGGCGAATCAGTCGAATCGAATTTTTCAAAAGTTCGCTCATCTCTAATTGCAATCGATGGAGAGGACATGGCCATGACCCTGTGACAGATGGTGGTAGGGCATCCCAACACAGAAGAACCAGTTTTGGCCCAGCCGGCTTGATTTAGCGACGTGCTGATTGCCGAAGTGGACCAATTAACTTTGGAGGACAAAGGAGTAAGTATTATTTTGTTTTTTTAGTTGGGTGGTCAATCACTTTAACAAAATGATCTCATGATGGTGCACCTCCTGTGTCTTTTTCTGCAGGTTTAAAACAACCTCTACTGCATACATTTCTAAACACCATGGACAATACTGAAGATGGTAACTTTTGTGAAAAACTTTTATGAAAATGATTGTGGTATTCTGTAACAAATTGATGATGACCAGACAAACGGAGAGTATAGACAGGTTCTTTTTTGAAGCTGTCATCTATTGATGCTGTAACAGACATCTCCTCATCATTCAATGGCTTTGCATAAAATGCCGTTGTTGTAGTTTAATTTAAGAGGGGGGTTGTCTTTATAAGATATGTTAAAGTCCGGTCATAATTTCGGTGGAATTGTCCTAATACATATTGACATCCTTTTGTAACTTTTTGCCTGTCCTTATTTTATTTTATTTTTATTTTATTTTATTATGTGTAATGGGAGTGTCCTAGTGCCTGTTATAATGTGTGGGGTTAGTTAGTTAGTTTTGGCTCTGATGCCTGTTATACCCTCCTCCATTAAATCATAACTCTTCAGATAAGCCACTCAAGCCATTTCACACCTTCACCTTAGGTCCCTTGTTCTCTTTCACCCCCTCTAAATCACAATGTTATCCCAGGGCCAATATTACTACAAATTGCTGCCACCACAGTACCCAGACATTTTTACATTCACGTTAACCGATCTGAGATCTTCACACACTGAGGAATACCAAAAACAAGGACAGCTCTCTACTGCTACATCAAGTCCACTCCACCTTAAATACCACAAACCAACAAATACATACCATACACTGAGTTCTTGCAATTCACATGTTTCCCATTCCAGAAAAAAATCTCACTCACTAATTATCAGTTTAATAGTTAAAATTAGTAATGATATGAACAGCATGGGCCTACATCATTAGGGCTGAACATTGTAAATGACGATGGAAGGAAATGGGTTGATCAATGCAGCTCTCAGTGAAGCATTTGAAATTAGACTTTGTTGATGCATCAGCATTTTTCATGCAGCGCATCCCACTATGATTTCTTCCCATTTTTTCCAGCAATTATCCATCTGTTACACCATTATCAACGCAATATGCTGTCAATCTAGGGCAGCTGAGTAAAACTCTAAGTTACATCAAATTAAAAACATACATTTGAAGCTAAATGTTCATAGACACTCCTAATGCTGTGGTCAGGTTTTTAAAATAAAGTAGGCAATAAAAAATGTCAAACCTTTGCCATTCACTCACTTCTGTATATATAAAAATGACTTCTAGTAGTTGCAAACGCATTTAACCACTTTTAATAAATATTTAAATGAATACATCAAAAAAGAAAACAGTAGAGCATGTAAACCTATAGACTAGTCAGTCTGACCTGACCTGTAGTATGTGAATTTCTAAAAAGATTATAAGTAGGGATGAGTGAGCCCTATGAAGTTCGGGTTCAGAAGTTCTGTCAAACTTGCCGCTAAATTGTAAGTTTGGGTCCTACCTGAACCTGAGCCCCATTGAAGTCAATGGGGACACAAACTTGGGGGCCCAAAAAAGTCTGTAAAATGGGAGTAGCAAGGGCTAGAGGGCTGCAAATTGGGGGAAACAGCAGGGTGATTGCCCTGCACAAAATGGTTTAGGGAAAGTACTCAAAACAATAACAGAAAACAAAAAAATGACATACAAATACATACAAAAATAAATTAAATATAAAAATAAAACATTAATTTTCAGTTATCAGAGGTCCAGGGGAGGAGGCAGAGGAGGTGGATGTGGCAGTGTAGGTAGAAGAGACAGAGGAGGAGGAGGTAGCCAACACTAAAAACACTTATCACTCAGGCGCTGGCGCAGCCAAGTCCCGTGGGAATTAATGCCTGGTTCATCTGAAAGGAATGTAAGGATGTCCATGTTGGCTGGAGATAGGCAGATTCTCCTGATGGTTTTGAACACACGTTCTGATAGGACACTTGCCGCAGGGCAGGCCAGCACCTCCAAGGCATAGAGGGCAAGCTCTGGACACGTGTCTAGTACCAGGAGATGCTTTGACAGAGAGTCATCCACCATGCAAGTCTGCCTCTTGGTACTACAGGCCGTATCCGATGGTGGAAGAACTGGTGACAATGAAATAAGTTGTTCCATATTGGGGCCATGCTCACCCTCCCTTGTGCAGTGATGCTGATGCCCCTACTGCATTGATGACTTGCTCCTCCTCCTCCTTGGCCTCGTGCAGCCACTGAGCCCTTCAAATTCAATTGAGAACGCTGTACTAGAAGAGAGTGTTGCTGTGAGCTGCACTGGGTGTCAACCTGCTATTAGGGAAAGTCCTCCTCCTCCGAATCCTCTGAATTTCAAAGCAGTGTAGTATCTGCCGCTGTTGGCCTAAAAAATCCACCCTGCAAGCAACGTATTTACTAACATGGCACCTGGGAAAATGGGCCTTCCTCTTCCTCCTCTGCTTCCTCCTCTGCCACCATCACATCCCCTGTCATGGCCTGAAGGGTTTCTCTAGGCAAGCAAAATATGGGGATGGTAGACCTGATGATGGCGTTATCAGCGCTGTACTGGAAGCACTGCAGCATGGCACATATGTCCCTCATGGAGGCCCACTCATTGGTGGTGAAGTGCTGTTTGTCTGCACTTTGCTTCACCCTGGCATTTTGGAGCCTGCTGCTGCTCACACACCCTTTCCAGCATATACAAAGTGGAATACCACCTGGTTGGCAAGTGGCATATGAGTTGGTGGGTGGGAAGTTCAAAGTTCCTGTGCAGTGCAGTCAGGCGAGCAGCAGCAGCGGATATGTCTGGAAAATGGGCCAGAAAGCTTTACACCACCAAGTTGAGCATATGCACCAGGCAAGGGATATGCATAAACCTGGTTCAGCCCAAGGCTGCTACATGTCACGGTTACTGTCATGAATGACTTGCCTTCAGCCCATGCCCGTGGTGTCCCTAGGCAACTGGCCGGGGTTTCTCCTGCCCAGCAGCCACTTCTGCCTCAGATGCCAGCTCTAGCGGCGCGTGTGTCGCAGAGCGTGCCCTCCTCCCTCGTCCACTGTCATTCTACTCATGCTTGCGCACATGTACAGTCAGCTTATGTCCTCCGGTGTTGCTATACACAGAGTGGCCACTGGAGACTGTTTAAAAGAGCTAAACCTAGGAGGTCCAGTTCTTGGCAGTATGCCTTTGGAGTGCACCAATCAAACCACAGATCCGAAAGCACCAATCAGCACACAGATCCGAAGTGCACCAATCACAGTCACTACCTCCCTGTCCCATCTAGCCGGGTTCAGTCCTATAAAGGGATTACCACTTCAGTGTGTCAGTGCCTGTGATAGCGTTTAGCTGGCTTTGATGCTGGTCCACAACTCCTGTGAGGTGGGGGGCCTTTCACCCAGAAAGATACATTTTAGCACCGCATGCTGCCGTTTCCCCATGGCTGTGCTCAAATTGGCAGTGCAGGGTCTGGGCTGACTGCATAAGAGGAAGCAAAGGAGTACGCAGAGGAGGGGGCAACAGGCACCGACTAATGTCCAGCAATCCTGGGTGGTGGAAGAATAGGCGCCAAAGTGCTTCCTGTCTCAGTCCCAGCCTCTGCTACATTGACCTAGTTAAGGAGCTGTAACGTGATTGGCCATGCTTATTTGTCCATGTGTCAGTGATGATGTGGACAACGGAACTAATAACATTACCCAGTGCACACCTTGTTTTCTCCACAACCTCCACAAGCCCCACTAACTAAACTATGTGGATCAAATGTGGTATACAATTCCCACTAACTGTAGAATGCAGATGAAGTGTGTTATACTGTTTTAGGGCTGTCTCTTATGCATTGGGCTTATTGAGATAGTTGCTCTTTTATATGCTCCTAAGACACTGATGGCCAACATAATATATGTGGCAGGTCCACATTAAACTACTCTGAGACCATTTAATCCCAACAAACATGAATAACACACAGACACTTCAGACTGAATTGATACAAATTGAAGGTACATATTGTTTTGAACTTACCTCCCCATGCACAGGTAGACAACTGGCATCTCCAACATCACCTTGCCCTTTCTCAATTGCTTGGGTGCCTTTGTAAAGCATTTAGTCTCACCGTGTCCTGGGGGCAACTGTGTCCAGTAAAGCTTACCAGCTTGACGGCAAAATGGGGGCTTGGCTATAAGCAGAGGCAGCAGTGGAGATTGGGGGTTGCCACCGGAGACTGGGATTTTGGCAGGCAACATACATATGTTTAAATCTTCCTGCTTTTTAAGTTTTATAGATGCTTTTTAGAGCTGTTTTACAAATGTATGGAATAAGGGTGTTTTACCATTGTAAACATACATAGAATTCTTAGTTTACTTACTTCTGGTATCTGTAAAAATGTTGTTGTAAAACTTTATTTGGAATCAATGGACAATACATTTAGATTTTACTGGACTTAACATAGAAGCAATGAAAACACATACCTTTGTCTTATTGTTCCACTTAAAATGCACCTATACTAAAAGGAAGTATATGTAGTCACTTCCATCCCCAGCCATATGCCCCAAAACAGCTTGTGTTTTTACTCAGCCCTATAAAGTATTTCCATGTCACTCAGTAATTGCCCGTGATAGCATGATGCTAGGTGTTATAGTGCCTCTGCTATTATATTGTTATCCGTTACTAACCTTGCTTGCCAGACCATTCCTTTGACCGCTGTTTGGACCGATGCCTGCCTGCTTGATCTCAAAGCCATCTCATCCTCTGTACTGCAAACCCTCTGACCACCCAGGCTTGACCCTCGATCCTTCTCTTGCTACTCCCCTTGGTGCCATGTATCGCGAGGACTGTCCTTCTGTGGATGACTCCTGCCTGCCCGACATTGCCCAGTCTAGTCCCTGGTTCATCCGTATTCACCCCATAAATCTACATCCTTTGTGCTGTATAAGTCCCAGGGGCAACAGTGTCCAGTGAGGTGTACAAATTATACCGGAAAATGGGGGCTTGTCTAAAGGCTGAAGAATCACTAGAAGGTGGGTATCCCATGGGGCTTGACACTAATTAATTCAGTTACAACCAAACTGTCACATAATGGCAGCTAGGTTGAAGCGCTCCCTATTGCTGAGCTGTGTGTACTCTCACTGATTGCATCATCACTGGGGGTGGGGCTGTTCAGCCACAGAGCAATATGGTCCCCTGCATCCGGTTCCTGTTGTTATGGATATTGGGCAAAGGCTGAGGTAAAAAACGAAACACAGATGGTGTAGTAGTGCCATTTAACTGATGGCAGATGGGTCCTATGTGAAAGTGGTGGTGACTGGAGTTCAGGCCCAGTTGGTGCAGGATGCAAGCCAAGAATTGCTGATCGCCAGAGTAGGACTGACCCGTGTAGGCAAGGACGGGGAGATCCCAGGCAATCCTCCTCAGAAATAGTTAATTGCAGTTTTTGTCCAGCCTTAGAGTAAAATTTTACTTTTAATAGGTCAGTTTAAAATAAGACCATAAGTGGAAAAAGTATAAAGCCAAAATAATAGCAGAAAAGTACCCCAGCCGCCACAAGTTCAGGCCAGGCACCTGTAACGTGCTTAAAGCCGCAAGGGCTCTTAGTCATACCAATTGAAAGCAAAATTTTACTCTAAGGCTGGACAAAAAACTGTGATCAGCTGTGGGTGACAGCTCTCTGAGTATAGGTGTACTTTAATGCTCAGAATATTGCTTGCAACTCAAATTCACCACTGATTTATTTATTAGGTAATGTAGAGACATTCCTGCAGATGTGACCATATCATGAGATAATAGCTAATAATCATTTGCTCTGGAAGCATTAACGAACTGGTAGGAGCACCGGTCAGTCTATTCGATAGCTTGGGAAGAATGACCTTGTAAGTCACCAAAATAATTATGTATGAATCATGATATGAAACATTCTATTGGTAATGTACTCTCAATATATTAACTTCAGTCTCAGACATGCACATCTCATCTGCCTCCCCCCAACCTTCCCCAGCACATTCAATATTTTGTAATTATAGATAAGCTTTTTCTGGAGAGTAATTGTTCTGATATGTGAGATCATTAAAAACCAGACTATACCTTGTACGTGAGTTCATACGCCTATATTATTACAACTAGGGATGAGCGAACCGGTTCGGACGAACCGGAATTCGCTCCGAATTTCAGGGAAAATTCGATTCGGCACGAACCCGAATTATTTTTGGTTCGTGCCGATCGAATTTTCCCTGAAATAAAAAAAAAAAAAATGCCGCATGGTGGGAGCGGGCAGGCCGGCTACGCTGTCAGTGGGCGGCGGAAGCCGGCCCACTGACAGCGCAGCCGGCCTGCCCGCTCCCACCATGCCGGCATTTTTTTAAAAAGCAAACACTTACCTGCATGGTCGGAGCGTGGAGGCCGGCGCCGCTCTCAGGCGCCCTCTGATGACGCGTCCTCTGATGACAGCTGAGAGCGGCGCCGGCCTCCACGCTCCGACCATGCAGGTAAGTGTTTGCTTTTTAAAAAAATGCCGGCATGGTTGGAGCGGGCAGGCCGGCTGCGCTGTCAGCGGGCCGGCTTCCACCGCCCGCTGACAGCGTAGCCGGCCTGCCCGCTCCCACTATGCCGGCATTTTTGCTTTTTAAAAAAATGCCGGCATGGTGGGAGCGGGCAGGTCGGCTGCGCTGTCAGCGGGCCAGCGGCGGCCCGCTGACAGCGTAGCCGGCCTGCCCGCTCCCACCATGCCGCCATTTTTGCCGGCATGGTGGGAGTGGGCAGGCCGGCTACGCTGTCAGCGGGCCGGCGGCGGCCCGCTGACAGGCGTAGCTGGCCTGCCCGCTCCCACCATGCCGCCATTTTTTTTTTCAGATGAGCAATTCGTGAAAGTTCGATTCGGGCGAACCCGAATGTCTTGGGGAAATTCGGCGAATCACCCGAATCGAACTTTCAAGAAGTTCGCTCATCTCTAATTACAACCTCAAGCTGCTTCACTTTAGCACTAGGAATGCAGTTTAGGTATATATATACCTGACAAAAGCCTCGATTCAAAGACACATTCGTCCGGACTTCAGTAGCTGTCTGTGAAAGTTTTGGTGGGTGTTAGTCTTTTTTTTGCTTTTTTTCGTCCATTTTCTACTCGCACGAACGTTCGGGAAAATGTGTATATCCTCTTTCGATGAACAGAAGCAAATCGGAACATTTCCAAACAAAATTGGAAATTTTCCGTTCGTTCAGATAACTTCCGTTGTTGGGATGGTTTCTGTCTGATTCAGAGAGCTGATTTCCGACGGATCACCACCCTATAAATCCGTTTCGTTTCCCATCCACTTACGAGACCTTTGAGGGCTCGGATTGCTATTGTTGAACATGTTTTGTGGCTATGTGGAGGAGTCTGCGCGCCTTTAGCACCAAGGCATTGCATGTATCAGCATGGCCGAGGCCATAAATTGTATAGCAATGCATGCCTGAATCAATACATTTCATGTATGCCTTATAGATGCATTTTAATGCTGACCTAAATTAGTCCTTAGCATGTAAACATTTATTTTCCCACACATCCATATAATTGCTATCTTTTTTTAGACTTATATCCTTTGTGAATTATATTAATTTGTTGTAGGAGTTATTGTTTTAGTTGGTTACCTTTGCCTTGTGTAATTATTTTATATTTGGTTGCAGGAACCGCAAGATGTGCCACTCGCCCTTGCTCCTGATGCCCGTTCTTTGCCTGCAGAATGCGGGCCAGGGGTTCTCTAATCGGGCACTATGCAAAACCCAGGCCGTGGTGGCAAGGGCCCTCTGGCTTTTGAAGTCCAGATTTAGGTGTTTGGACCATACGGGGGGGGGGGGAGGGCACTGCAGTATGACCCCAACAAGGTTATAGCAAAATTTTAATTTACGTTTTTTAACAGGGACCACACGTGAGTGTCAGGGTCCTTCAGTTGGTGGGCGAGATGCAGGAGCTGCGCAACCCGTTGGGGACCACAGGTGAAGAATAATGTTCAGTGGCCTGCCATTGCTATGTATTTTGTTTTTTATAGTTGTAAAAATTTTACATTTTCAATTTTTTTTTAAATTTTATATTTTATGATGGTATAAAAAAAATGTTACATTGTCATGTTACAAATACATTAACACAAAACTAATGGGCCCAGAAATATTTAAAGATGAATATTCACATGACCGAGAAGTGATTTGGGTAAGTTTTAGGGGGCTAAAATGGAAGAAGAACCTAACCGAGAAGTGGTTTGGGTGAGCTTTAAGGGTCCAAAAGGGAAGATGGAGGATAGTGCTAAGTGGTTTGGGTGAGCTTTAAGGGTCCAAAAGGGAAGATGGAGGAGAGTGCTAAGTGATTTAGCTAAACATTGTAGTAGAAGTGAGGGTGGCAAATATGTAGGCAAGCACTTTAATGAGTTAAGTTTGTAGTGCGCAGGCGCAAGATGGTAAGGATTTCCGTCTGGACGAATATTTATTGAAAAGGGGAAACAGAATCGAAGGGGAAACGTAAAGGATTCGTTGGAGGATACGATGGGAAAAGGGCAAAAACGAAAGCCTACGTTGTAACATGTGAAAATGAAACGGAAAAGTCTGGATGGAAAATGACATCCTCGTAATTCGTAACCTGCCGTACGAACGGTCGGAAACTTTACAGAAGGTTTTCAATGCATGCATTGAATCGCTCGAACGCTCATACGAGAACAGAAACATTTCACATAAAAAACAGATCGGCACGAAAACGGAAGTTTTTTTGTGTCTCTCTGAATCGGCGAACCAGTAAGCTGCTTAGATCGAGCTGGTAGATGGTTGGCCTAGAGCACACAGCTTAGTGGACACAGCTGCACAGCACCCCCCTGACCCTGGCATCCTGTGTGATGGAACACCTTGTACAACCCTAAAGCCGGCCATTGCCCCTGGGGGCTAACTGATCAACCCTAGCACACATTTGAATTGAACAAAAAAAAGGGTGCTCACCTTTTGTCACCCACAGCTTATCAGTCCTACTCAGGCGATCAGCAATTCTTGGCTTGCATCCCTCACCAACTGGGCCTGAATTCCAGTCACCACCACTTTCACGTAGGACCCATCTGCCATCAGATTATCACTGCCGTAATAGAACAGATAAGCTGTGGTGGACAAACGTTGAGTACCCGTTGTTTTTTTGGGTAATCAAACACTTTAACTGACAAATTACCAGGTACTCACAAAAGCTATACAGGGAGAAAGTTGAACTAGGAAAATCAGAAGTACTCTACCAGATGTCAAAGCCATTTTCCCGTATGTTAGTAAAGAATTAAAGGTGATATATGCTTATCAATCAGTTATGTGGATAGTCCAATTACTAGAGCTTATGGTTAGGAAATCAGATGAGGGTCAGTCCAAGTGACAGGCAAGAGTCAGGTTAAAACAAGGTCAGAAACAGGTTAAACACAAAACAGACACAAATACAACAAAACAGATACAAACTTACAAGCAACAACAGAGAGCAATCAGGTAGAATACAGTTAGCAAGCAGGCAGACAGCTAGGATCTTGATAGAGAAATGAAGAGGAGGATCAAGGCAAGAAGGCATGCGCCAATGAGGGAGCCAAGGACAACGAAAAAAACAGATAAAAGTACAATGACACAGGAAAAAATGGCAAGAGGAATCCAAGGGTAATCTAACTCTGATCTGCTGCCAAGGTGCTCCTTGTATGTGTCTGTTCATGGTAAAGTCCTCACATGTGTGAATAGGAGTACAATACCCCCAAGTTTGTGCTTGTCTAAGTTTGTTGTGTGTGTGTTTGCTGATTGTTTAACTTTCTGACCTTGCTTCTTCTTGACTTTCTATTGCCTGCCACCTGAACCTTGATTTATAGTTAAACCTTAGGCTCTCTTGTCAGGTCTTGGCAGTGTCTCTTGGCAGGTTTTTAGTTGTGTTCTCAAAGGTGGTGCTGGCCTTCCCTTTTCCTGCAACTTTTCTTTTTAGATGTCAATTGGAAACGCAATGAAACTACAAATATCACAGAAAAGACAGAGAAGCCTATCTCCACACACCAGGTTGCTCTTCGGTGCTTTTTTTCAGGACAAAACACGCTGGATCCTGCAGGGGGTCATTCCTGGAGATTGAATGGAGATGGAAGAAAATGGAGGAAAGACCTGTGTCTATGAGTAAAGTCATTGGTGATTTAATATAAAAGGGGTGATTCACTACACTTGCGCCTGTTTGCCAGATTAGCATTGGTCAGATGTGCCATGTGTGCAGTGAGTGTGGAATAAGGTGGTACTCTAAGCTATTTTGCGCTGGCGAATGCAGGGAGCTTTTTGGAATTTTGCTGTGTCTTCACCGCAGTTCACTGCTATTTGATAGCGAATAGGGTGCTCTTGACCACAGACGAACTGCGGCAGGGCAGTTTGCTGTTACAAAGCCAGAAATTGTACTGGAAACCCACATAACAGCCTATGGCAGCATGGAATTTGTCTCAGAATCTATGTGTGGTGTCTCTGTCATGCCTGGAGGTCCTCCTTAGCCTTCGCCAGGTGGTGCTGTCCTGCAGAGCTCCTGGAGATCAGCCAGCACGTGTGCTAATTACCTGCTGGCCTTTATATGCTGATTCTGCTTTGCAGTCAGGGCTCAGCATTTACTCTGTCTTTTGGAACCTGACCTCTGTACCCAGAGCCTATGAACCTGGTTCCTGAAACTCTGAACCCAGGACTTCCTTGTCAGCCATTGCTTTCCCTCCTTTTTGCCCAGTTCTTGTCTGTCTAGTCTATTTATCTATTTGTCTCTCCTGTGTTTCCCCTTTCCCAAGTCTGCGACCCCCACGGGATTACCTGGGGGCCTGTGCATCTTCACCTTCAGAAGCTCTGCCGAAGAAGTAGGTAGATTACGGGCTCCTCGAGTTCCAGGTCCCCTACGCCTGTGGGTAATCGGCAGTTTGCCTCCCTGGTGGCGCAGTCGGGTTGTCTGTCTGTTTGCGTGTGTAGTCAGCTTTAGCCCCAAGATGTCCATAAGGGCATTCGTTGTTATTGACTCTGACCGTCCCACGGTTCCCACAGATGGATATATCTTTGTGCCTCCACCTCGCTTTAAAGAACTCACCCTGGCAACTTACCCCCAGTTACTCCAGGCTGTCGCAAAGTTACTGCTGGAGCCTTATATTCGGCAGTCTGCCATGACAACCTTGAGTTTTCAGGTGGCTTACTTCCTGTTTGAGGATGAGCTGTTTTTCAGGGATGAAGCCAGTTTAAATCATAGCAAACCTCTCAGTGAAAATGTGGTTGAATTCCTGCTATTCATAGCTACTTCCTACTTAGGTATTCCTGAGTGTTTGCTGGCTTTGACCTGACTACAGTTTTTGCAGCCCAGAAATCAGAAATTCCAGCTGAGGCTGACCAGTCTGTGCAATCTGACCAGTCTGTCCAATCTGACCAGTCTGTCCAATCTGACCATTCTGTCCAATCTGACCTGTCTTTCTGGTCTGTCCAATCAGGGTCCTGTCTGCCAAGTTTGATCGCCCTGCCGAGTTTGATCGCCCTGCCGAGTTTGATCGCCCTGCCGGGTCTGCCAGGTTTGATCACCCTGCCGGGTCTGCCAGGTTTGATCGCCCAGCCGGGAGTGACCTCTCTGCCGAGTTTGATTGTCCGTCTGGCGAGTTTGATTGTCCGTCTGGCGAGTTTGATTGTCCGTCTGGCGAGTTTGATTGTTCGTCTGGCGAGTTTGATTGTCTGTCTGCCGAGTTTGATCGCCTGTCTGCCAAGTTTGATCATCTGTCTGCCGAGTTTGATCTCCCTTCTGCCGAGTTTGATCGCCCTGCCAGTCTGCCGGGTCTGATCGCCCTGCCAGGTCTGCCAGGTTTGATCGCCCCTCTGCCGAGTTTGATCGCCCGTCTGCCGAGTTTGATCGCCTTGGCCAATTTTTCATTGACTTTGATCCTGGGAGGACTTCTATGTCCGCCAAGTCTTTGCCTGCTTCGGGTTATATCCCTATCTTACCCATCCTGTGGAGCAGTTATTTTAAGGCGTTTGGTGCCGCCTGGTCGGGGGGAGGATATTGTCATGCCTGGGGTTCCTCCTTAGCCTTTGCCTGTTTCTCTGTAGTATACAGCTTGACCACCAGGTGGTGCTGTCCTGCAGAGCTCCTGGAGATCAGCCAGCACCTGTGCTAATTACCTGCTGGCCTTTATATGCTGATTCTGCTGTGCAGTCCGGGCTCAGCATTCACTCTGTCTTTTGGAACCTGAACTCTGTACCCAGAGCCTTTGAACCTGATTCCTGAAACCTGAACTCTGAACCCTGAACTTAGGACTTCCTTGTCAGCCATTGCTTTCCCTCCTGTTTGCTGTTTTCCATTTTTGGACTTACCTTGGACTGGACTTTATGCATGTATGTTTTTCCTCACTACACATTGTGTATGTATAGCAATCTGAGTGTGAATGTTTGCTTGTTTCTGACAATAAACACAGTTTGCTGCATAATCTTAGTCTCTCTGCCTTGCAGTACTCAAGTTACTGGTCACTCTTTATTAGTGGATTTCTCATTTGAGAGATCCGTAAAAGTCTCTAGAATGTCTCGGGTGTTTGGAAAGCCTTCAAAAAACAGTTATAAAAAAAATAAAAAATCAAGTGAAAACCATTTTTATTAGTTGTTCCTCCAATACTAGTTATCTATCTGACCTTCACGCTCGATGTATTACTGACAGATGTAAAAATTACATAAACAGCCATTCTTTCCGAAAATAACAGATTTCTACGGGGTTCGCCACTTAAAGCTGTTTACCAGCAATCACCCGGCAAAAACAAAGGGACACACATACGACAAACACAGCCTTCGTCTGGCGAATAGGCCATTTTTAGCCTAGTAAATGTGTCAAACTCGCGAAAGCATGGCAAATGGCCAGCGAATAGTTGGTGAACATTGACCCCCAACATTTTTGGCAAGCCGGGTTAATGCGTCTCTCATTCTTATGTGTATGCACTTGTTTATACCCTGCATTACTTTATCAAATCTAAAAAAACATTTCTTTAAATTAGGCATTTAAAAGGCATGATTTGTTTTTCATTTCCATTTACAATACTCTTTACAGCAGCAACGCAGTCAGTTTTGTCAGAAAAGGTTAGTCAATGCCTAGTTTTAAAATGTCATTGAACACTTGATGGAAAACAAACTAGTCTTTCCAAAGCACAAACTATTATTTAATGGAGAAGAAAAAGAAATTCTTATTTCTGATGTGCAGCATTTAGCATCATTTTTTTGGCTATAGCGCCAGCTTTGGAGCTCCGGCATTTCCATATTATCTGGTGCTGTGCTGTGGACTACATGGCCGCTAGCAGTTGCTGTTGTACTTTGGCCCTTATTTAAGAAGGGATAGCGTCAGGTAGTGGCTGGTTAATGACAGGTAGCGACAGGTAGCGACTGGTGAACGCCGGACACAGCACGCAATTACACATTTATCAAGCAGAATCTGTTTAGCGACTGGGATAGCGCCATGTAGCATCTGATTCATCATTTTCACAGCCTCAGCGAACAGCGCCAGCGTTCAGCCTTGCACAGCGCCAGGTATGACCTCTTGCTACCTGTTGCTCTCCCATACATTTCAATGGACGATCCTTTTCTTCTCTTTAAAATCACAAATAATTCTTTGACCTCTTCTGGCATTAAAATAGCAGTTTTTTCATAATTTTTTCATTTTTTATATATTTCCTCAGAAATTACATTACAGGTCTGGCATTAAAGTGTTCATGTTCCAATGTTGTTACAATGTAATTCCATATGTTTTCGCTTTGTTACTAGTTGATAGATGCTTGAAAACACACTTTAAACACACCGCCTCCTGCGCTCTGGGCTTCAAACAAGTATTTTTCAGCGCCAGAGATTTGTGAGGCTGTTTTTTTGCTGAATATGGTGTGAGTCAGTTGCTATGAGCAGTCGCTAACATGTGCTCCCATACAGCGCTGTACTGGTCAAACAGTGACTCCTCACAATGTATTCAACATTACTGAACAGCGACTGAGTCACTATAAATTAGCGACCCACGGCCGAGCACTGCGACTACTAGCGGGCGCTCTGAAAATGCCTGCTACAGATGCTCATCTGTCGCAACCTGCCACTAATGATGAATCAGCCTCTTAGTTATTGGCCGGCCTATTCCAGAGCCAGGATGTCCCATTCAGTGCCATTTCTTCTCCTAACTGCTTACTTGTACCACTTTCTCTATTGCCATCCAGTGCCTTTTCTTCTCCTAACTGCTTACTTGTACCCCTTTCTCTATTGCAATCCAGTGCCTTTTCTTATTCTAAATGCTTACCTGTACCACTTTATGTTTTGACATCTAGTGCCCTTTCATCTCCTAAATGCTTACCTGTACCACTTTCTGTATTGACATCTAGTGCCTTTTCATCTCCTAAATGCTTACCTGTACCACTTTCTGTATTGGCATCTGATGCCTTTTCATCTCCTAAATGCTTACCTGTACCCCTTTTTGTATTGGCATCCAGTGCCTTTTCTTATCCTAAATACTTACCTGTACCACTTTCTGTATTGGCATCCAGTGCCCTTTCTTCTCCTAACTGCTTACCTGTACCACTTTCTGTACTTTCTGTATTGGAATCCAGTGCCTTTTCTTCTCCTAACTGCTTACCTGTACCACTTTCTGTATTGCCATCCAGTGCCTTTTCTTTTCCAAAATGCTTACCTGTTATAGTGTAGCTCCTTCTCCTTTCTTGTTGTATTTTTGGGATATCCCCATGTATATAATGTACACATTGCTATTGGAAACAATTTCAGACAGACCATACCTGTCAGTAGACTCCCCACTCCTAAGCCTGTACGTTGTGCAGCATTCTTATAGACCATCATTACTAGCTTCCACCAGGTACAACTTCAGCTAGCCACTTTCTACTTGTGGACAAGTGTAGGGTTAAATCTCATCAGCAAAAGGCTGAAAAAGATGAGCAAACCTCTTTTGGGATAGGCCCATGTTAGGCCTCATATAGTGGACAAAAAGAAACAAAAAAGCCCCCTATTCAACAGTACAAGGTAATGAGCGTTTTCTTAAAATAGAAAGTATTTACATGCAATGGGATATAAAGCCCATGTTGCATGTGACAACTTTCTGTTTTTAAGAATGCTCTCTTTTGCTAAAAGTGCTGAGGAGAATTTTGTCGGCAATATCAGATAAGCTATGGAGGTGAAAATGCAAGGTAGGAGACATGCGGCAAATCTGATGGGGTTGCCAAAAATAACAGCCCGTTTCAGAACCTGAATTTTGATGTGACAAGTTCTGGGCACAGACAGTACATGTATTTTCACAGATTGATTTTCACATTGTTTTTATCATTTATTCCAATGATTCTAAATAAATTGTGGTAGTCTCAAAGTTTTAATGTGTTTCCATCTTTTTACTTTGTTTCCATCTTTTCTTCTTGACATTGTCTGTTTTGTGGTTAAGTGGGGCTAAGATTAAAAATAGCCATCATGACCATTTTGCCCCTCAGCCATCTGATTGAAATGCCTGGCATAAGCACTTCAGTGTTCCTGTATAAGTAGTGATCAGGGCTGGTCAGTGTTCACAGCAGTGGAGTTAGTAAGTATCCTTGCTGACATTTTGCTGGGAATGTAATGCAGTAGGGGATGCCCTGGAGGGGGGTCGCTTTAAGTTTAAAGTTTAGACTGTGATGAAACCCGTACCTTGTGCCCCCTGCTGATATCATCTAAATTACGTGGTATGTTTTTGCTAACACAGGCCTTGAATACCTTGTATGGCTGTGGGGCATCTTCTCTTCAATAATGTGTAATATAAACAACCCATGTAATATAACCCATGTAATATAATGTAATATAACCAAGAATCACGGACAAGTGAGAATTTGTGGATCAAGGTAAAAGAGCAGCCCAAAACGGGCAGGCTGATTCATTACTAGCGCCAGCTATCGGCAGATGAGCGTCTGTACAGAGGTGCTAAGAGCGACCGCTAGTATACACTGTGTTGCAGGGAGCGAAAGGTAGCGGCAGCTCAGTGCGATCGACTCTCAGCGACTCACCCCATATTCATTAAAACTTGACACTGAGCGAACACAGGTGATCTAGATTGTGAGCCCATAGCGCCGGACGCTGTGTGATTATAGTGAATTTTTAAAGACATTAACATCAGTAAGCAAGCAAAATGTATGGAATGACATTGTTGGTGAAGTGTGACATTAACACTTTAGTGGCAGACATGCATATACATTTAAAAAAAAAATCATAAATAACATTTTATGGGCCAGGATAAATATAAGAAACATTTGAGTTAGAAAATTAAAATAAAAAAAAAATGGGATCAGGAGTAGCTCACCAGATTCAGCTTCATAAATATGGAATTGCGTGCCGTGTACCTGAAGCTACCTGTCGTTTACAATGCACTACCTTTCGCTAACCCTTCATGAATAAGGCTCTAAGTTGCTTACTTTAGAAGCACTCTAGACAAACTATATACATACAATGAATAGATGCAATACAGATCAGAAGGGCAATTGCCCTTCTCCACAGAAAAAGGCAGTTTGCCTCCCGTCTACATTTAAACTCCTGTCCGGTCACTCACCCCCTGCCTTCTAGAATGAACCTTGTCCCTCCCACTAGCACATACCGGGTACTTAACTTTCTGTGGGAGAGTCATACGATGTTGGTGCTGATGTCAATTAGTCCAAAGGGGTTCTGGACATGTTTTGAATCCAAACATCACTGTTATATATGGCTCCTAGCCTGAGTTTTGCAGATCTATAGCCCTGATCATCTGGAAATGATGGGATGTATGAGTTAGGACTTCCAGATTCCAAATATGTGTTTAACTTATCATTAATGTTCACTGCAACCTCCTAATTGTTTATGAAGTACTGGCCCCATTGTGTATGGATTTATGCTTTGAAGCCTTCCATTACAGCCTCACACCAGGGGTTTGCTGCCAGCTAAGGCTTGTGGCTGATCGGGCTCGTAGAGGTGTAACCGATACTAGCAAAGTCTTTTGAAGTAGAGGCCACCTGTGGAGCACTGTGTTTACCAACCTGCTTATGAGCTGGCTATCCCCGAGATAGGTCACAATTTCTCAGCTGGGTTAGCTGTTATGGTTGGGGGGGTCATTTAATTCTTAAGGATTATAAATTAGGTTCACAATCAGAATTAGGTTATATTGTAGTGTACGTGTAATTTGAAAATCTTGCTTATTTCCTAAGCATGTCACAACTATGTTTGCGTCAATGGCAGGCGCACAACTGAAAGTATGATTGGTCATGGCTTGTAATTTGTGTGTATTAAAGGGATTGGCAAGTCACAAGTTACATAAAATATCAATAGCTTAACTTTGGATTAAGTGGGTCCAGCACTATGATTCCTCTTCTGTCTGTCTCCTAAGTGAGGAAATCTTTTTCTCATTCAGCTTTCAATCACTATCCCGCTGATCTGGTCCATCAATCAACCTTCAGTGGACCAAGACGGAAGCACCCCCCACTCCCTCCATAGGTGTCCTGATTGGCTGCCTCTCTCTGCAGCTATGAAACCCTGCCCTCCTCTCTGGTCACACTATGTGCTGGCAGGATGGAGACACTTTTAGCCTGAAGCATCTCTCACCTCCGTTTTCTGGTCACACTATGTGCTGGTAGAAATAACTAGAGGTACAACAATGCACTTACTTTTTACACACAGTGTGCTTACATCACATTGCTGTTGCCACACCCACTGTTTCTCCTCATTTTTTCTGCATCTCCTTTGCTCTAATGCTTTTACAAATAACTGAGGGGCTACAGGGTCTTTTTGAAAACAGACTGAAGTTTGGGACAGTGCAACATGTAGCCTGAGACAATGGGACAACAATAGGGCTTGCCCTTACTGTAACTTTAAGCAGGCACATGCCCCACCGTCCCCAATTTGACTATTTAGACCTGTCAATTTCTGTTGTCATCTGTTATTTTGTATGATTTTTTGAAACATTTAAGAAAGAAAAAAGTATTGAAAGATATTTTTTAAATAAAACAAGAAAAAAAGTAAACATAATCATAACTTATCCCTGCCTGCTATCCTTGCTCTAGGCACTGCCAGCGCTGTTCCTTGAGCGAGGCGCATGCACACACCTGGGTCTGCACAGAGGGTGGGCGTGTCCTAGGTCCACGTCTATTGTCCCCAATGGGAGCTTGCCACAGACCACGCACGGACCAGGCATGTGTTCGTGCCCCACCCAAGGATCTACGTTGGCTGCACCCAGAGTGGGGGCAGGGGGCAGTGATCAGTTACCCAGCCCTTTCCCTGCCCACCTGCTGCTCCCCCAGGGGGCAGTGGCATGAAAGTGACAGTTATGTAAGCTTCTTTTGTTTTTCCTCCAGCTTCAGGGGAGTCTAGCTAATTATGCTACACTGCCTATAATTGGGAATGGGAAGGGGGAAGTCACACTGCCTATGGGGAATCGGAGGGGGAAATGCCACATTGCCTATGGGGAATGGGGGAGGGATGTCACACTGCCTATGGGAATGGGAGGGGGAATGCCACACTGCCTATGGGGAATAGGAAAGGGGAATGCAACACTTCCTATGGGGAATGGGAAAGGGGAATGCCACACTGCCTATAATAGGGAATGGGAGTGGGGAGAATGCCACGCTGCCTATAATGGGGAATGGGAGAGGGGATGCCACTTTGCCTTTAATGATTCTGCGCCTTGCCTATTATTTGGTTCTTGGAGGGGTGGTGTTTTTTTTTTTTAATCAATATTTTTATTGAAAATATAGGAGCAGTACATTAAGTTACAACATACAGTACATTTTGTGGATCATATAGTCTCCCCCGAGGGGGTGTCGACTTGTACATAGACTAGAAACTAGACTAGTAAAGGGCGGAGAACCCATCTGGGCCAGGCTGTTTCCCACTCTTCAAGGAACTAATTGCTTCCTGCACCTCAGGTAATTCGTCCGGCTTGTCAGGGAAAGTCTTGGCCTCAAGCAGCAGGGAAGGTAATGACAGTTGTCCTAGCAATTTATCTGCAAAGCGCTCATCCAGTGCAGTCTTAGATTTGTATAGGTCCTCAAGATGTTTACCGAAGGTTGATACCACCCTCGATGGGTTGCTAGATAAAATGCCCTCTAGAGTCCTAATGCGCACTGGTTTAACCCTGAGTGACTCCTCTAAGCCTTCTGGCAAGAGGGGTGTTCGGTTTGTTGCTGATGCGATACCACTTAAACCTAGTCCGATTGATTTCACGTTCGGCCTCACTCGTAAGGCACAGGTTGAATTTATCGCCTGCATGGTTTAATCTGATTCTGTTGCATCTAGTCGGGCGTTCTCTATAGGCGGAGGTGGCTGAGTGGTAAGTATCTAGCAATTTTTGGAGCTGTTCCTTAAGTGAGGCTTTACGCCGGGCCGATTCTTGGATGAACTGGCCACGCATTACCGCTTTATGAGCTTCCCAGAGCAGGGCCTCAGAGCTCACCAACCCAGTGTTTTGCAGGAAGAAGCTCTCAATCTCTTTGCAGAAGCATTCGAGGAGTATACCTCATCAGACAACATGGGGTCGTAGAGCTTTCAAGACCTCTGGGGGGATCTTTGGGTGAGAGAGACCAACTCAACCGAGACAAGGTCATGGTCTGACCACACAATTGGGACTATTGAAGAGTGGGCGAGGTGTGGCAGGGAGGGCAGCTGCAAAAAGATGTGGTCTATCCTCGTGAAGACCCTATGTGAGTAATGAGTGAAGTCCCTCTTAGTGGGGTGGATCTCTCTCCATGCATCAGCAAGGTGGTATTGGTTTAGGAGGGAATGAAATGCTTTACCTGAGGAGCCCTCCCTGGGGCAGTCCATGGAACGACCCACCATTTGTCTGTCCAGAGTGGGGTGCAGGATCTGGTTTGAATCACCTGCCACTATGAGGAGCCCCTTTACCTGGGTATCAAAAGTCCTAAGGAACTCCTCAAAGAAAGCGTTCTGGTTAGGGGCATAATAAGTGGCAATAGTGACTGATTGGTCTTGTACCATACCGGTCACAATTAGAAAGCGACCCTGGGGATCCCGTATTGTCTGCTCCATAGAGAAAGGAAGAGAGCGCTTAAAAGCGATGAGGACTCCTCTCTGCTTGGTATCTGCAGATGCCGTGAAGAAGAGAGGGTAGTCTGAGCTGAGGAATTTAGGGTTGTTCCTCTTAGTAAAGTGAGTCTCTTGGAGGCAAACAATGTTGGCATGTAGGGCCATCTGACGGAACGCCTTCACTCTTTTCTGGGGGGCATTCAGGCCCTGAACGTTCAGCGAGACAAGTTTAACCGCCATCTCTAAACCATACAGTAACTGTTAGCATCAGGGGGCTGGACACCCGAGGAGGGGTAGGGGGGGAGGGAGAAGGAGAAGGAGAAGAGGGTGGAAAAAAACTAAAAACATTTTAAATCGAGGTAACAACTAGGTATAAAAGCTTCCTTAAAGAAATTTCCCAAGGGGGTAGAGAGGTCCTCCACCCCGGTGGGGAAAGCTATCTGGTTGGGGGGCTATCCAAGGGAAGCTCCTTAGACCAACCAGTGTAGAGACTGACCCACAATGTGGGTCAGAAATAAAGCTTCCTAACTCGACGGGGTCCCAGCGAGAGAGGGAGCGGAGAGTGTACAGGGCTCAGGGACCCAAGCACCCGGCCCAACTTTACCAGTAAGCAAAGCGAATGAGTAACAATAAGCGGAACATTCAAGTAACAATCTATAACTTAGTACTTGAGATGCATATCAAACAACAAGGAATGAACCAAATGGGGCTCAATCAGCAGGAGAACCATAAAAATGGTATACTGAAAGGGTTTGTGCATAGGAAGTACCAGTAACATAAAACAGGGAACCAAACAAAGGGCAAGGCAGTCCCAACCATACAGAGCGGTAGCTTCAAAGGTGCATCCTACGCGATCATTGCGATGAGAGAGTGAGGGGCAAGATCCCCTGGGTAATGCACAGGGAATCCTACCCATCATCCCTCCCCCCCGCTGGCTTACCAAACCTGTGGACAAGCGCCCCCTCGTTGACGGGATGCTCCTTCGCGGACCACGTCTGTCCTTAGGTACTGGTGAAAATGAGAGGGCTCTCTTCTTTTGCGGGGGGGGGGCAGCTGTGGAGGCAGCGGGAGCCTTCAAGCCGGCCGAGGCCAGTTTGGCCTCCAGGTCTTGTGGAGTGGATGCCTCGAAGTGCTGATCCAGGTAGCTGAAGGAAATTTTAAAGGGAAATCCCCATTTGTAATTGATCCCTTTTGCTTGCAGAATTTCAAGCGAGGGTTTCATGGCACGTCTTCTGGTGATAGTTTGGGGGGTCAGCAAAGAGTTGGTACTCAAAGTTCTGGAATTTGAGAGTTCCTTGGTCCAGCATAAGTTGTTCCTTCGTGCGGTAGAAGTGAAGTTTCACTAACACGTCCTGCGGGAGGCCGTCCACCCTTTTTTTCTGCAATGCTCGATGGATTCTGTCAAATTCCAGCCTTTCGATAGGGATGGCCGGGCAGAGCTCTTGGAAGAGGGCAGTGACGGTTGAGTGTAGATCAGTGACTGCTTCCGGTATACCTCTTATCCTGATGTTGGCCCTACACGAGCGGTTCTCCATATCTTCAAGCTTGTGATGCAGGGTGAGGTTCTCCTCCTTTAAGACCTTCATGTCTGTCCCGAAGGAAGATAGGTCTGAGCCTGGCGCTGAGGATTACTGCTCAAGGAGGTCAACACTTTGGCCCAGTTCTTTTATTTCAGCTGAGAGGTTAGCTGTAATCTGAGATGTAATATTTAAGGCCCACTGCTCAAGGGCTTTTTCAAGCATGACTTCATATCTATCAAGTGATGGCGGGTGTGACTTCGGTGGTGACCCATGCAGGGAGTCGTCCATCCAGGACTTGTCCTCGGGTAGGAGGTCCGCGGGGACTTGAGGGTCGCTCTGGGACGGTGTGGAGGTTTTCATGGTACCAAGACTTGGCGGCGCCGTCAAACCGGGCCACAGGAATAAGTGGTAAGCCGGAGGGGTGGGGCCAATCTGGGCCAGAGGAACTCCCTAGCGAACCGCAGGTGGGGCTCTGTTCGTAGCTTGAGTGGATATGCAAATCAGGCGGATTGGTCCGGACTACAAGGGCAGGACAAAAGACCCAAACTCATCAGAATATAAAAAGGTATGGTGCCCCTTTAAGATGGCCGTGTAACTTGGTGGGGATCTCCAAATAGTAAGCAATGGTGGAAGAAGAATAATAAAGGGTTGATGATTATTGCTACTTTGTGCCCGAGGTGATGTAATAAAAGATCAGTCCTCTCTAAGTGCCTAGCGGGGAGGTGATGTAATAAAATGTCAATCCTCCTTAAGAGCCTAGAGGGGAGGTGATGTAATAAAATATCAGTCCTCCTTAAGAGCCTAGAAGGGAGGTGATATAATAAAATATCAGACCTCCTTAAGAGCCTAGAGGGGAGCTTGAACTGGCACAGCTTATGAAGGCTCTTTATTGTATCCTGTAAGGGAGAGATCAGAAGGGCTGAGCTGCTTCACTTCTTTGTGTGTCCAGCCTGAGAGAAGGAGGGACCCCCAACTGTAGACCCCTGCACAGTAGCAGAAGGATTATAGGACTCTGCTGGAGCTTCGTTTTTTATGCAGAGGAGAGGAGGAGCTCCTATGCTGATAGGGAGCCTCCAGGAAGTACACGCTGGGCTGCTGCTCACAGTGCAGCCAGGGACAAGGTGGCGGCCATCCCTTACCTCCGTGCAGCACTTCTCCTGTGTGATTCGGGGACCCGCGCCAAACAGCTCAGGAGGAGGTAGGTGGGATCCGGGGGACCATCCGAGCCTCCCAGGCTCAAAATCGCTATATGCAGCACTCGAGGAAGGGGCGAAGCAGCAGGTCTCTGCGGAGCGCAGATTCAGGCAGCCATCTGCGGTCCACGCATGCGCACTCTCCCCGAGGGGTGGTGTTTTAACACAACATTTGGTTCAGATTATTTCTTTTTCTTATTTTCCTTCTCCAAATCCTATGTGTGTCTTATGTGCAGGTGTGTCTTATAGGGTAAAAATACGGTTTATTTTTATTTATCCCCAAATCATGCTTAGCCTGGGAGAGGTGTGATGGTTGGGTGGGTACTTCCCATCAAAAGGATTTACTGACCCTGCCCTAAGCACTGACAGATTTTCTTTTTTCAAGTCAGTCTTTTACATGATAAAGAGGAGTTCAAGCAACAGAAAAACTATAACATTGATGGGATGGACTAGGCCGACATTAATGGGAGCACACAGGTAGAGGGTTTTTTTGCAAGGTCATAAGACCGACAGGGAAATGCTGGAAATTTTTAGAAATGATTGATCGTAAAAACGAATAAAGCTGTACTGCTGCTGCTGTTGGTGCTGTTAACATTAGGTTTTTGTTCAAGGAAATCTATTGTCAAATTGATCAATATCTATATCAAACATATAAAACATGCTAGAGAGTCAGATGAGGCATTACTTTCACACTTTAAAAAAAAATTAAAAAATGGCAAGCTGGTGTTTTTTATGCACATGAATAAAATCCTGACAGTTTGGGGCATACCATTCCACTTTTATGAGGGAGACCTGCTCAGCTCTTAATGCAAACCTCCAGTCAAAAAACAAAAAGTTTAGTAAATTGCTCCCCTAAACCAACCCTCTGATGATCAGTGGCAATAGCTGTTTGAGAGGGCTTAACCCCAAGCAGATGTTGTGGAATAGCTGCCTCCTGAATTAAATGGGAGCGGCCACCTTACTACAAACCCGACAGTCCTGCTTACACATGATCATGAGGGGGGGAGCTGTGCCAGCAGAAATTCACACCAAACTGTTTCTTCATGTTATTTGGTTACAAAGAAAAAAAAAACCTGACCTCTTACATGGCCCAGCCCTGTTCAACCAGATCTCTGCGGCCCTCGTACAGTAAGACACAAAGTGGCAGCCACAGAGCATCCAGACAATGTAATCAATGTATCTAAAATGTATCTAGGAGATCTCTGCTGTGCATAGAGCAATTATCAGTCATGACAGTTGATAGCTTTTTACTTCCTTAGAAAATAGGGGATGATTGCACAGAGATTTGAGCAAAGTTTTTCAGAAGTAGCTCCGATGGCAGCTCTGATGTAGTTCAGGAGTACAGAATCTGTGTGTTAATCCACAATATCTGCATGGGGTGAGCCCCCCTCATATAGCTTTCATCACTGTTTGCCAGAGTGGTGGCTTTAAGGAAGCAATTTACTAAGCTTTAATTGTTTGGAGGTCCACATTAACTGGTTGTCTCCTTAAATAACTTGTGGGGAACAATAACAGTAACCACTTTGCATGTACCCAAATCATAGCATGATATGTAAAGTCATTAACGCATATTAGAAGAATTGTAATAGCAATAAACTATAATCTATAATAACTATATATACTATAATCTATAATCTATAATAACTATAATAAACTATAATCGCAGCACAGGCCAGCTCAGGAAACTGGCTGTTACAGTAGCGCAATTCCTCCTTGTTAAATCAAAATTGCACTTTTAAATATTATCACCTTTTCCATTTAGCAAGTAAATGAAGCTTGGCTAAATTTGTGATTCAGGTGTATAAGTAGCCCCTCTCATTAGTATTTAGAATATTCATATGGATTGATATTACTGGGCCATTTTTTCAGGATAGTGCTCCTTTAAGGGCTGCTTTCAGATATAAATGTATTGTACTTCTGTCATAATGTATTTATGCCACTGATAAACTCTAAAAAATGAAGTGCATAAACTTCTTTGAGCTAACATGAGTAACTTAAGTGATTAAACTTGAAGGTTCTAAAATAATAATACAATTACATAGCCTCCTGCAGCTCAATTTAGTTTTAATTTCTTTTTACAAGATAGCCTGTAACCAAATGCTGAGAGCCTCAGCCTCCCACTGGTGCTAGCCCAGTGTCTTATTAATAGACAACTAGAAAGTAAATGGAAAATTACACTTTTTATTAAATGTGTGTACAGAGTTATGATTAACATATTTAATATTAACATTACCTGAAAGCCTATTTTTGTGCAGCTTTCTAATTACCTTTTAAAACGCACATACAATATTTTCTTTTAAGCCTTTTCATTAAATACCCTCAGTAAAACTGAAAGTAGAATATTGGAGCAATATATTTCAATGAAAAATGTATGCTGAGCAAATAGGCTTCGGAGTATATAGCTTTATGTTTCATAAAAGCAGCATTAACGCTTTCCTTGCCAATTCTACAAATTCTTTGGTAGACTGTTAATGGTTTTTAAGGTTAAAGAAGCACTATTGAGGTCTAATGCACATAAAATATAGATAGCAAAAGGTCTTATACACCCTGCAAAAAACTTTCTAGCAAAATCTTTTCCTTTAAATGAAGAAGAATTTTACAGCGGAGGACAGCTATGGGGGTTATTCAAGAAGGGATAGCACCAGGTAGCGCCTCGTAGCGGCAAGCAGCGGCAGGTGAACGCCGGGCCCTGTAGACAAAACCACATTTATGAAAGCGAATCTGGTTAGCGCCTCTAACAGCGCCATGTAGCATCCGATGTATTATTACAGGCGGCTCAGCGTATAGCGCCAGCGCTCTAGATTCCCATACATTTCAATGCCCGTTCATTTGCTTGTGTTTTTTGCTCAAATCATTGTGTGATCTCTTCTGGCTGCAAACAAATATTTTTAGAAACTTTTTTGACTTTTTATATTTTTATGCAGAATTGTCATTACGGGTCTGGCACTACAGTGACACTGCAAGTTTTATTGTCCCAGTGTTAAAACAATGTCATTCCATGTGTTTTCGCTTTGTTACAGGTGTATATGTGTTCAAAAACAGACTTTAATCACACAGCACCTGGCGCTCTATGCTATAGCGCCCAGCTTTAGAGCGCCAACACTGTGTGTGTGTCCTTTTTTGATGTATGGTGCGGACCGCTGAGAGTCGCTCGCACTGAGCTGGCGCTACTTTTCGCTCCCTGCAGCGCTGTATTGATATTACAGTGCCCAACATACATCACATTCATCAATGCAGGCCAGGTTACTACAGCGACTGAGACGCTCTGTTACATTGCTTGATACCCGCTTACAGCGTCTACTAGCAGTCACTCTAAGCACCGCTATATAGACGCTCATCTGCCGATACCTTGGGTTAGTAATGAATCAGCCTCCATGTATATCCCCCTAGCTAGCCTGCACTGTTCTGCTGATGTGTTTTTACCCATCATGCAATGCCTTGGTAAGATATTCGAGTGGTTATTACTACTGTTTCCCACAGCCTGGCTTAGAGGACAAAGATTAGTGGTCTGCAGGGCTGATGTCATCACTTCCCCTGCACCTTAAGAGGACCTAACTCATTCCCTCTACCCTGGGAAAACCGCTTTGCAGGGTGCAGGACTGTGCAGTAACCAGAACAAAAGACTGTCAGCCAGGGGCAGATTGCCCATTCATCTATTCCTTCTTTCCATCTATTCTTTGTTGCTTTCTTTCATCTTTTCTTTCTGCAATCCTTTTTATTTTTATTTTTTTATTTCCTTCTATTATTTCTACCAATCCTTCTATATTTCGTTTCCTCCCTTCTAGTCTTTTTCTTTAATTCTCTCTTGCCATCTATTCTTTCTATATTTCTTTCTTTCCTTTCATTCCTTATCTATTTCCTGATTTTATTTCTGTAATTACAATAATTATTGTATGCTTTTGTTCTTTCTTTCTTTGTAAGAAAATGCAAATGCATCCAAATCTTTAAATCGATGGACTGTGGGATAAACAGGGACAATAATTTTAGGTGTCATTATGACATGGATTGAATAGACAAGACTCATCACAAGGTCTGATATTAAACAGACTGTCTGGCCTGGTGTGAGAGCAATAAAAATTCCACACACTTTCTCTCCCCCTCTCATTCTTATCAGCCCACCATTAATTGTTATAACCCCCGATTCTTATCTCACAGTATACGATTTTACGACTTAGCTATTTCTCATGTGTGTCAGTGTAAAAACAATTGTCACTCCTTTGTAGTTTTTTGTATAAATGTGTGTCTAAGTTACAGATCTGTATTATGCCTGAAGAAGAAGCTTGAACAGCTTTGAAAGCTTGCATTCTCAATCTTATTGAGTTAGCCAATAAATGGTATTACCTTAACCTTGGATTTCCTGCCTTTGGTATGAAAAAGTCTGGTTTACAAGTTTAAAGCACTCATTGCCTTTCACCGGGGGCCATTGTCAGTGCTACCACTTATCTTTTAAGAGTACCTGCCTACAAACTTTTTGACTTTTTTATAAAAAAGTCTGGTTTACAAGTTTAAAGCATCCATTGCCTTTCACCGGGGGCCATTGTCAGTGCTACCACTTATCTTTTAAGAGTACCTGCCTACTAACCTTTTGCATTTTGTATAAAGAAAGTCTGGTTTACAAGTTTAAAGCACCCATTGCCTTTCACTGGGGGCCATTGTCAGTGCTAGCACTTATCTTTTAAGAGTACCTGCCTACTATCATTTTGCCTTTTGTATAAAAAGTCTGGTTTACAAGTTTAAAGCACCCATTGCCTTTCACTGGGAGCCATTGTCAGTGCTACCACTTATTTTTTAAGAGTACCTGCCTACTAATCTTTTGCCTTTTGTATAAAAATGTCTGGTTTACATGTTTAAAGCACCCATTGCCTTTCACCGGGGGGGCATCCCAAATACTAGCACTTAGCTTTTAATAGTACCTGCATCTTTACCTTTTTTACATTTTGAACAAAAACAACGTATTAAATCTGCCTGTGGTGCATTTAACTCTGACCAGGGGCATCCTGTGTAAGACCATCTGACAGTGTATTTTTGCATTAGCTTTTAGCTACAGTGTCTGCCTATTTTGATCTAACTTTTCTACACACCTGCTGTTACAAAAATACTGTTTTAGGTGTAGTGTAGTATATTGTTTTTCCCTCCTAAACGCAGTAAAAATGTCAGGCAGAGATGTGCCAGGATGTGCACTGAGGAGAGGCCTAGATTCATCAGGCAGAGGTCACGGCAGTCTAGGGGCGAGTGGCAGCAGGAGTCGCGGTGAGAGGCCTGATCTCCCGGTATCTGCTAGCAATTGTGTCTGAAGGTCCTGAAATTCTTCATCAAAAAATCAAAACATGGCTTACTCCGCAAAAATTGGAAATGGGAACCATGGTGACTGACAATGGGAGTAACATCTTGTCTGCGTTGCGACAAGAAAGCCTGAGCCATGCGCCCTGTGTTCAACCTAGTTGTCAAGCGTTTTCTGAAGTCTTCCCCCCATCTGCAAGACATCCTAACAACGGGAAGGAAACTAACAACATAGTCTGATTTGCGATGTTCCCACCTATTGGAATTCCACCCTACATATGTTAGATCGACTATACGAACAGAGAAAAGCCATCACTGATTTCTTGATGATCCAAGCAGGGGGACTCCCCTGGGTAACTTTAATGTGAACCAGTGGAAGCTCATACGTGACACCTGCCATTTGCTCAGGCCCTTTGAGGAAGCCACTTTATTTGTCAGTCACCAGGATTTCGGCATGAACAACGTGATTCCGCTGCTTCATGTAATCCAACACATGTTGGAAACCATGGCTTGTCAGGCCACTGGAGACATGGCACATACATTTCACAACCACATAAACCCTGTGGGAGCTGAGGAGGAGGAGCAGCACAGTGAAGCACAGTTTAGTTTTGGCAAAATGGGCGGTTTATCTAGTCATCTGACAGGAGAGGAGGAGCAGGAGCAGCCAGTGGAGCTAGAGGGTTGTGAGGAAGGCGAGACAAAGGACCCAGACACACCGTGGCAGTATGCAGTGGAGATGGAGACAGGTAGTCCCTCCGAGACACTTGCACAAATGGCATGATGCATGCTCACGTGCTTGCGTAGCGACCGCAGAATTGTCTCCATTTTTCTTCGGGATGACTTCTGGCTCTCCACCTTATTGGACCCTCGCTACCGGCACAAAATGGGGGCATTTTTTTCATCCGCTGAGAGCAAGGACAAACTGACCTACTACAAAAACATTCTACGTAGTGAGTTGGCCGATGCCTATCTGCGCCATGGTCCATACTCTCGCAGGTCTGACTCGGGGGGACCTCTGCACTCACCTTCCACTGCCATGGCTGCTGGGGGGGTGGCAGGAGCAGCAGCAGCAGCTCCATCAGCAGCAGCCTCAGTCTTCAGTCGCTAATGAGTAGCTTTCTGCACCTGCATAGTGAGGCTACTCATGAGCAGCAGGAAGACCTGGAGCAGGGCCTGAACCAGCAGGTCGTGTCATACCTTGAAATGACCATGCCAACGCACCTTGAGGATCCGCTGGACTTCTGGGCAGCCAAACTTGACTTGTGGCCGCAACTGGCAGAGTTTGCCCTGGGAAAGCTGTCCTACCCTGCCAGTAGTGTGCCATCTGAGCGGGTCTTTAGTGCTGCGGGGGCCATAGTAACGCCAAGGAGAACTCGTCTGTCCACGAAAAATGTGGAGAGACTCACCTTTGTGAAGACGAATCAGGCATGGATCAGCCAGGATTTCCACCCACCAATTGCTGATGCATGCGAGTAGCTGATGCATGGTAGCTCCTTCTGCTGCTGCCAACTCCTGGGTGTGTTTCTCAGGCAATATATGAGCTCCCTATGCTGCTGCCAACTCCAATGTATTTTTCAGGCAATATATGGGCTCCCTATGCTGCTGCCAACTCTTGGGTGTGTCTTTCAGGCAATATATGAGCTCCCTATGCTGCTGCCAACTCCAATGTGTTTTTCAGTCAATATATGGGCTCCTAATGCTGCTGCTGCTGATGCCAACTCCTGGGTGTGTCTTTCAGGCAATATATGAGCTCCCTATGCTGCTGCCAATTCCAGAGTGTGTCTTTCAGGCAAGATATGGTCTCCTAATGCTGCTGCTGCTGCCAACTCCTGGGTGTGTCTTTCAGGCAATATATTGGCTCCGAATGCTGCTGACAACTCCAATGTGTTTTTCAGGCAATATATGAGCTCCCTATGCTGCTGCCAACTCTTGGGTGTGTCTTTCAGGCAATATATGAGCTCCCTATGCTGCTGCCAACTCCAATGTGTTTTTCAGTCAATATATGGGCTCCTAATGCTGCTGCTGCTGATGCCAACTCCTGGGTGTGTCTTTCAGGCAATATATGAGCTCCCTATGCTGCTGTCAACTCCTGGGTGTGTCTTTCAGGCAATATATGAGCTCCCTATGCTGCTGCCAACTCCAATGTGTTTTTCAGGCAAAATATGAGCTCCCTATGCTGCTGACAACTCCAATATGTTTTTCAGGCAATATATGGGCTCCCTATGCTGCTGCCAAGTCCAGAGTGTGTCTTTCAGGCAATATATGAGCTCCTAATGCTGCTGCCAACTCCAATGTGTTTTTCAGGCAATATATGGGCTCCTAATGCTGCTGACAACTCCAGTGTCTCTTTTAGGCAATATATGGGCTCCCTATGCTGCTGCCAAGTCCAGAGTGTGTCTTTCAGGCAATATAGAAGCTCCTAATTCTGCTGCCAACTCCAATGTGTTTTTCAGGCAATATATGGGCTCCTAATGCTGCTGCTGCTGCCAACTCCTGGGTGTGTCTTTCAGGCAATATATGGGCTTCCTATGCGGCTACCAAGTACAGAGTGTGTCTTTCAGAGAATATATGGGCGCCCAATGCTGCTGCTGCTGCCAAGTCCTGGGTGTGTCTTGCAGGCAATATATGAGCTCCCTATGCTGCTGCCAAGTCCAGAGTGTGGCTTTTGAGGCAATATATGGGCTCCCTATGCTGCTGCCAAGTTCAGAGTGTGTCTTTCAGGCAATATATGAGCTCCCTATGCTGCTGCCAACTCCTGGGTGTGTTTTTCAGGCAATATATGGTCTCCTAATACTGCTGCCAACTCCAGTGTCTTTTTCAGGCAATATATGGGCTCCTAATGCTGCTGCCAATTCCAGCATGTGTTTTTCAGGCAATATATGGGCTCCCTATGCTGCTGCCAAGTCCAGAGTGTGTCTTTCAGGCAATATATGGGCTCCTAATGCTGCTGCTGCCAACTCCTGGGTGTGTCTTTCAGGCAATATATGGGCTCCCCATGCTGCTGCCAACTCCTGGGTGTGTCTTTCAGGCAATATTTGGGCTCCCTACGCTGCTGCCGACTCCTGGGTGTGTCTTTCAGGCATATATGGGCTCCCTATGCTGCTACCATGTCCAGAGTGTGTCTTTCAGGCAATATATGAGCTCCTAATGTTGCTGCCAACTCCAATGTGTTTTTCAGGCAAATTATGGGCTCCTAATGCTGCTGCCAACTCCTGGGTGTGTTGTTGAGGCAATATATGAGCTCCCTATGCTGCTGCCAACTCATGGGTATGTCTTTCAGGCAATATATGAGCTCCCTATGCTGCTGCCAACTCCTGGGTGTGTTTTTCAGTCAAAATATGGTCTCCTAATGCTGCTGCCAACTCCAGTGTCTCTTTCAGGCAATATATGGGCTCCCTATGCTACTGTCAACTCCTGGGTGTGTTTTTCAGGCAATATATGGGCTCCTAATGCTGCTGCCAATTCCAGGGTGTTTTTTTCAGGCAATATATGGGCTCCCTATGTTGCTGCCAAGTCCAGAGTGTGTCTTTCAGGCAATATATGGGCTCCTAATGCCGATGCTGCTGCTGTCAACTCCTGGGTGTGTCTTTCAGGCAATATATGGGCTCCCCATGCTGCTGCCAACTCCTTGGTGTGTCTTTCAGGCAATATATGGGCTCCCTATGCTGCTGCCAAGTCCAGAGTGTGTCTTTCAGGCAATATATGAGCTCCCTATGCTGCTGCCAACTCCTGGGTGTGTCTTTCAGGCAATATATGGGCTCCCTATGCTGCTGCCACCTCCTTGCTGTGTCTTTCAGGCAATATATGGGCTCCCTATGCTGCTGCCAAGTCCAGAGTGTGTCTTTCAGGCAATATATGAGCTCCCTGTGCTGCTGCCAACTGCAATGTGCTTTTCAGGCAATATATGGGCTCCTAATGCTGCTGCCAACTCCTGGGTGTGTTTTTCAGGCAATATATGAGCTCCCTATGCTGCTGCCAACTCCTGGGTGTGTCTTTCAGGCAATATATGAGCTCCCTATGCTGCTGCCAACTCCTGTGTGTTTCTCAGGCAATATATGGGCTCCTAATGCTGCTGCCAACTCCAGGGTGTGTTTTTCAGACAATATATGGGCTCCTTATGCTGCTGCCAAGTCCAGAGTGTGTCTTTCAGGCAATATATGGGCTCCTAATGCTGCTGCTGCCAACTCCTGGGTGTGTCTTTCAGGCAATATATGGGCTCCCTATGCTGCTGCCAAGTCCAGAGTGTGTCTTTCAGGCTATATATGGGCTCCCTATGCTGCTGCCAACTCCTGGGTGTGTCTTTCAGGCAATATATGGGCTCCCTATGCTGCTGCCAAGTCCAGAGTGTGTGTTTCAGGCAATATATGGGCTCCCTATGCTGCTGCCAACTCCAATGTGTTTTTCAGTCAATATATGGGCTCCTAATGCTGATGCCAACTCCTGGATGTGTCTTTCAGGCAATATATGAGCTCCCTCTATTGCTGCCAACTCCAATGTGTTTTTCAGGCAATATATGGGCTCCCTATGCTGCTGCCAATTCCAGAGTGTGTCTTTCAGGCAATATATGAGCTCCCTATGCTGCTGCCAACTCCAATGTGTTTTTCAGGCAATATATGGGCTCCTAATGCTGCTGCCAACTCCTGGGTATGTCTTTCAGACAATATATGAGCTCCCTATGCTGCTGCCAAGTCCAGGGTGTGTCTTTCAGGCAATATATGGGCTCCCTATGCTGCTGCCAAGTCCTGGGTGTGTCTTTCAGGTAATATATGGTCTCCTAATGCTGCTGTCAACTCCAGTGTCTCTTTCAAGCAATATATGGGTTCCTTATGCTGCTGCCAACTCCAGGGTGTGTTTTTCAGGCAATATATGGGCTCCTAGGGCTGCTGCCAACTCCAATGTGTCTTTCAGGCAATATATAGGCTCCCTATGCTGCTGCCAAATTCAGGGTGTGTTTTTCAGGCAATATATGGGCCCATCATGCTGATGCCACCTCAAGGCTCTGTAATTGTGCTGCTCTGCGACAGCGAATCTAATAGCGACTCCTCTGATCTGCATGTCATACTTCTTTACAATAGTATTTCACTAACCCAGCATGCATCCTATGCATGTTACAGCCACTCTCTCGGATGCCCTGAAATAGCCGTTAGCGATACGTCGCATATAAATTCGGACCGAAACAATTTTTCCCGGAAAATTCGCCGATTCGGGCGAATCGAATTTTTCAAAAGTTCGCTCATCTCTAATCTTAATAAAAATCATTCAATCTTATTGTGTATATTTATTGAAATATGTTGAGATCCTGGATTCTCTGTTATGGTGGTTTTGTTTTGCACATTTTTAAAAACAACAGAAAAGGTTTTAAATAACAACCCACCATAAGCACAGATGGGTCTGTCGAATTGACTAATTAAGCTTGTGCGTGGAGTATCCACAGGACCTGCTGGGGGTTGTTGAGTTGGCAACCTTAAACATTAATTAGGGGAGAGCAAATTGAGAGCAATAGCATCCAATACAGTCCAGATCATCAATTTCACTCTACTTGTATGTCAGGTTATCCAGTGTGAACCAACAATGACTTCTGCAGGTGGATGAGTTTCCTCGGACAGAGATCTTGGACCCTCCCTTGGAATGGATTCTATTAGGGGCATCCCCAGACTCTTTTTCTCTCCTAAGCTCCTAGGTGCCAGTGGATTCCCCATCGGGGAGAAGCAGAATTTGGTAAATGCGGGGTTTGACAGGACAGCCCTCAGTCTTGGCCTCCCCCTGTCTGAGTACATCTTGAAAAGATACTTCCCTGGAGATTAGAAGATATAGTAGGTGGAGCTAGTGATATGGACACTGGGTTGTGCCTAGGTATAAAAAGAAAGAAGCAGGGAGGAGATGCAAGAAGTACACTAGAAGAAAGAATGGCTCCCAGAATGTGAGGGACTCATTGGCTGATTAGGGAAAAGATGGTGACAAAGTTTCTGTGCCCCGCTGTTACAGTTACTTAGTTGGAGAAAGTAAACTGCAATCTCTGTATTTGAGGACTTGCAAGCCACCACCAGCCAGCTCTCTGCCCTTCCTCTGAATTGCGGTAAGCTGAACCCACCCTTGCTGATTCCCCATGCCTGGAAGCCAAAACCCTGGAAGGTAAAGCCTTGCCTTGTTGTCTCGCAATAAATCTGTCTTTGTCAGGGATAGCAGTTGTCCGATCCGACTGAGGCCCAGGCTGGAGTCTCTAGAATTGAATACTACCCCTGATGCCAAGTGTATAACCTACCATCAGGTCCCTACGTTGTTGTTTGGCTCAGAAGGCCCAGTTTGTGGGAAAATACAGTTGTCTCCTTTCAAGACAAGGTACTCCCCATGCTGTCTTGAAGTGGGGTGATAGAAGGCTACACAAGTAACTAGCCTACCCACAGCTGTTGTAAACTGGATACTGGACTGGATACGTGACCTCAAGTTTACTAAAGAGATAGACTTGGCTGTGTTTGTATCAAACACTGGAGACTGGGACTTTTTTTGTTCACTACACTCGTCTGTTAATAAATAAATAAATTAATAAAAATCATTCAATCTTATTGTGTATATTTATTGAAATATGTTAAGATCATGGATTCTCTGTTATGGTGGTTTTGTTTTGCACATTTTTAAAAACAACAGGAAAGGTTTTAAATAACAACCCACTATAAGCACAGATGGGTCTGTCGAAGTGACTAATTAAGCTTGTACAAGGAGTATCCACAGGACCTGCTGGGGGTGGTTGAGTTGGCAACCTTAAACATTAATTAGGGGAGAGCAAACTGAGAGCAATAGCTTAACAGTCATCCAATACAGTCCAGATCATCAATTTCACTCTACTTGTGTGTCAGGTTATCCAGTGTGAACCAACAATGACTTAGTGCCTGTGCCAGGTTGCACAAAATGCTCCACTTAAATTATGAAACTTGCAATAACCTAATTAGATTTTCTAGTTTTCAGACAAATACAAATAAAACTCATTTGGTCACTAAATAGATGTAACACGTTTTAGTCTAGCAGCAGACTTTATATATTACATACAGTATAATTGGGTGACAACTTTGTTTAAATATTAGAGGTTTGAATGTTCTTTGCATAGAAATTATAATAAATCAAACCCAATGATTCCCATCTTAAATGAAAAACCATTGAAAATATGTATACTAATTCCGAAAGCTCCATGATGAACTAGCAAACCCCCCCAAATTATTATGATTTTGGAAGTTCCCTCGTGCATATGGGAACCTCTAATCAAGAACTTGGAAGATTGCATAGCTGTTAATCATAGAAAATGTACACATCACATCACTGTTTATCATAATGCCGCTTATGAAAGTTTGAACAAGTAAAATTAGTTACTATCCCACATCTGCTCTGCCTGCTCATCATAAACATGGCACAGCTTAGTAGGATAAATTCTTACAGATCTAATCTAGTTTGCATTGGCATTTGCTATTTTCTTGAAATAATAAATAACCATCAAATACATCTCAAGCAACTTGCTGTGTCTGGTAGAGCTTATTACAGGGCCATATATTTCTAATTAATTGTACATTAGGAGTGACTTCCAAACTTGACTAAAATATTCTCAACTACAAGCCGATACTCGATACTCAGGAACAAAAGCTTTTATAAAATAACTAGTGAGCTAGGATCTCTGTTTGCTAGAATGAATAAAAATGAAAAAACTGAAAACGAAAAGTAGATTGCTTTGTTACTGGGACTGTCCAGGCATTAAGAAATAACACTCACCTGAGCAATGCGAATCAGCTTACACTCCTTTCAGTGCTGAGAAGCTTACGAGCTTCTTAGATTTGGTCATTTTGCATTAGTATCGCCAGACGGCGTGTGTCTAGCCCTCTGTTACGGTTAACGGAATTGATGGTGCCCCAGTCTCTGTGACTGACTCAGGGTCAAGGCCACATCCATGACATACGTCACTTAACCTGTGAATGTTGAATAGGTGCCCAAAGAGTCCTGGGGATGTGCAGGTCATGGCATCTATGCACCAGATGGATCAGTTACTGGAGGGAATTAGTATTGATTTTTTTTTTATTTGTCTCTTCAATTTAATGAATGATTATTATTATTTATTTATATAGCACCATCTTTTATGTGTACGGTAGTAATTACAGGCAGGATTAAACATCCTGTACATAGATTAATACAAGAAAGTTTAAAGCGTATGCAATTAAACAGGATATAACATAAGAGAGCCCTGCCATTTCCAGCTTACAATCTAAAGGATACTGTGCGGAGCAAAAGGGAAGGACCACAAGAGGTTATAAGCCTTACCAAAACCAGATCAGGGACCTACATAGTCCTGATGGGGCCCCATTGAAGGGCCCCACCACAAGCCCCCATCATCACACAGCCGACACCAGAAACTGGAGGCGCACAATGGAGACTTTAGGCGTGTGTGTAGGCAAGACCTGAGGCCTGTGGTGTGCGAGCAGTGGTGATCTGAGGCACCTGAGCGGTGGAAATGGAGCAGTGAGACTGAAGCCAGACCCATGGGTGCAGCCAGTGGGAAGGAGGCGGCATGGCTCGGTAAGTATGCGCAGGGCAGGTGGTGCAGACAGCGTGCCCTGAACCAGATTATATGCTTGTCTAAAGAATATAAGTTTTGATGACAAAATAGATTGGAGAGGTGGCAGTATGTTTATTGCTAAACCACAACCACAATCATGTAATCATAAATTGTGAAGTGAAATGGATATAAGTAATGAACGGATATAACAATTAGTTAGGGTTTTTATGCCTGCAGGTTCCTAGATACTGGAGATACAACACTACCTACGTGAGATTTAAGTACCTGATGTTGTGCTGAAGGTCCAGAAAACCAGAAGTGAACCCGCTGAAGCTGGGATTTGAAGGCCAAGACTCAAGCTTGAACTGAGTGGCACTAGTAATGCTAAGACCGGAAAAGGAGTGTACCAGCGACAAAAGTGGGGCTCCCACCATATTTTGGTTGGCTACCCATGCATGCACCTCCTACAATAGAGCTGCAGATAGTGGCTATGATGGCGACTGAGCAGCCTAACATGGTTGGCATTAGTACTGGCAGTTAAGATAACACAGTTAGAAAACCGTTGCCACCTGAGGCTATAAATATAGGAGGAGGACAATGGAGGAAATGCAGATTTGGGATACTCGCTGCTTGAACTCAAGCTATACTCACCAATCTACGCAAATAGATGCCAATAGGAGACACATAAAGCCACTGTACACACATGAGCCACCTATGGCACACCAGATTTGTGGAAACAGTGCTGCAACACATGTGGATCTATGTGCAGTGGCTACCCATGCCCCTCATCTGATGCAGAGGCTATTGGGGTAGAAGTTGGAAAAAGTAAAGTGGGTTTTGGTCCACTTTAAGCCTAGATCCACAATGTTAGTTATGTCTCTCTTGTGACAGGATTTTGAAGGTGTCCTGTACAGGAAAGGGTTTACACAGACACGGAGAGCTGCTTGCTGTGGAGCTCACAGTGTTGGTCAACCTGGCTTATGTTAGGTCTCTTTCCTGTAGTGGGAAACACCAACATACAGGGGGGGGGATAGGAGCCGTTATAAAACATACCTGCCAGTCAGGAGACAGTTCTCCCTTCCTAGAACTTTCGGTGGGTCTTGTGAGCTGCTCTCCTCCTGGCAGCAGCTTAGCTCATAAGCAGTTTCTTGCAGCTATTCTTTCCTGTATGGCAAGGTACACAGCGTCAGGGGTGGGGTAGAGGGGTGGCGCATCACACACAGAGGAAAGCAGCAGAGGCACTGCAACAGCACCATGAGAAGTGCTGCAGCCCAGTCCTAAAGGCTAGCCCTGCCGTGCCCACCGCTTATTCCTATCCTTGTTAGGGCCAACTTTGCACACCCCTAATGTCAAACCTAAATACAGGGGAAGGCAGCTTGCCCTGGGCCTCCTTTAACCACAGGCCCGGTAGCAGCTAACTCCCCTACCTTCAATGTATGTACCCCCTGGAAGAGGAAAAGGAGTTGAAGGACATCTGTAGGCTAACACTAAAATCTAAACTTGTGTCTGGTCTGTTTCCTAAAAGTCCCTGACTTTTTCTGCAAATCACTGCCCTCTCTCCCATTCACTAGGTTGAACACCCCTAATTTAGGCAGATCCTGCCCAGCTCCAAGGGGCTCAGAGAGGACTTTTACTGGCCACCTCCTTCAAGAAGTGAGACTTAAGGGGCAGTCATGTTGGAGTGGCCGGAGGGTGGCAGGGGCATGTTTCATTCCCGGCCTTTACTGAAGTGCTCTTCGTACGGAACCTAATCCCTCAACTGCTCGACGGGCGCTGTGATACCCACCACTCCAGGCATGTGTACACTCACTGCACAGATAGATTAAATGCTAAGGAAAAATGTGTGCGCAAGTATACAATGGCCATATATGCCTTCAAGATGGAAGCTCGCCCCTCTGCACACCCACTTAATTTCCTAGGGGAATGGACATATAATACCAGGTCTGTCTGCAGTTTGTTATTCCATAAGATTCATTTCTTGCACTCTTGCATGGTGAGCCATGCTTTGGTGGTGGGGGGAGGGGTTTATTAGCTGCTATTTTTAAACGAGCTGCAATAATGAAATTAATAGTCAGATAGTTTTTGTAGGAGAGTGTTGCAGTGCAAAAGAAACAGAACTGGGTCAAATGGGAGCTCTAGGTTACACAGCTTTTTGATTATCCTCTTTACTTCAGGGTGGAAGCAGACTGGCCATAGGGAGACCCAGGAGAATTCTCGATTGGCAACACTGCTTCTGGGCCAGTTGGGCTGAAGCTTCTTACCCCCCAATCAATTACTGCATTCCTAGTCAGCACTCCACTCTACCCGCCTCAGCAATGGCGGACACTCGGACTTGGGCACAGTGGGGATGCTGAAGGGTACGACCATGGGGCAGGACAAGAAGACGTGGACACTTGCCCATTCTTCCTCTCCACACCACCAACAAAGCGAAGTGTATCAGAAAAAATGCTGTGCAGCACTACTGTCACTCTATGCCACCCTTGTTCTTGGCTTTTGCCAAACAAAGAGGCATTGGCTCCATAGATCTCTGACAAGACATGTCTGTTTTCATTTTAACTCACACATAACTTTTGAAAACCTGTTAGTGATCTACCCAATGGATCCCATGCCGACAACCTATCCTTGTAGCAATGTTCACCAGCTTCCGAGAGAAACCAAACCCTGTGTAGCTTCTACGTTGCAAATAAATTGTCACTTATCCCCTACCCAAGGTAATAAAATCCCACCAATAAATAAACTTTTTTTCTAAGTCAGGGTGGCCTATTATCAGGGGGGCCTGCCCAGAGAGATCCCCTTATTAATCCTCACTCAAGGAGGGATTTGCGCCCATTCCTGATCCGAACCAACCCATTGATTGATCTGGTTATGTCTACACCAATCTACAACTCTTGTGAGATGAGCAGCCATGTAATGGTATTCAGGGTCTGGTAGAACCCCTGCCGTCTTTTGTCTGATCGGCCATTTCCAGATTACTGGAACTCATCTAAACAAACTCTGAAAAATATGTTACATTTTATTAAGGAAGCCAGTGGGGATGGGAAGGGCCTAAAGCCATGACAGCACATTCATTTTCAAAATATTGCCCCCCTACCAAACCATGAGGAAACAGCCCTTGGACCATCAGTTCAGAACTTTTGCTATGATTTTCACTAGGGAAAGGAAGTTGACAGAAAAATAAACATCCACGTCTTTTGATCACGTAGGTATATCAGGTAACTGGAGGCCATCTAGAAGGGAGGTTTCTCTTAACAATTTTTAGTTAACAATGTCTGAGAAATGATATATTCAATTGGGTTGATTCAAAGAAACATGTAACAGCTTGGATTTGGCTCACGATCATCCTATTTTTCACGTCCGCTCGTGCGTTCGTATGAACTTGCGAGTGATTCAATAAGCAAATACGTTTCTATCCTAAAATTTACGTCCGTTCGTATGGCAGTTCGGGAATCAGACCTATGTCAGTTTCCATCCTGAATTTTCCGTTTCATTTCTCAGGTTGCAACATTGGTTTTGCCCTTTTTCCTTTTTTGTCTGGACGTAAATCCTTCTGATCTTGCGGCTCCGCACTACAAACTTACCTCATTAAAGTGCATTCTAAATATTTGGTCTTTTATTTTTGTTTATTTCATTCATTTTGTAGTAACCAACCATTAATGAATGCATTTGCATAAGTAAATCTTACTTTGTTTAATTTTTAGTTAACTTGCATTTTTTACTTGTGGATTTAATTTTAATTTTTTGGCTTCAAATGGTACAACTTTAGATTTTTTGTGTGGTTACCCACACCCTCTCCATACAGATTGCTCTCAAAAATTAAAAAACACCCAGCAACTTCTGCATGTTATGAGCCTAGAAACAGCCAAGATGGCGGCTCAGGTATTATCGGGCAGCCTGCAAACAGAAAGGGCCTTGTGACTGTGTTGCTCTGCATTCTTTGATTTCTGACCTTTCCATGCCCCCAGCTCTGCTGTGTCTGTGCAAAATACAGCAGTAACCCACATCCTGCACTTTATCCCGCTCTCCTCTCCTCAGTAAGTGTGATGCATCTGACCAAAGATGTGCTTAAATAATTAAACAAAGCAAAGGTAAACAACTACACCAATAAATGCAATCTAAAAATATTATTCTAGTACCTCAATTTTAAAATAACTAACAAAGGACATAAGTTTCTTTAATTAACGCAAATATATTGCAAAATAAAGGTTTACATGCAAAGGACTAATTAAGGTCCACATTAAAATGCTTTTATAAGGCATACATGAATCAGGTATGCATTGCCATACAATTTATGGCCTCGGCCATGCTGATACATGCAGTTCATTGGAGCTCAAGACGCGCAGACTCCTCCACTTAGCCAAAAAACCTGTTCACGAACAGAAATCCGGCTGCTAAAAGGTGTCGGCAGTGGCTTTCTTTTAAAACGCGTTTAGAGGTTTCTCTGAATCACACCTAAACACATCCAATTAACCTAAGTTTTACGTTTTGATCCTAAGTTTTACGTTTTGATCCTAAGTTTTACGTTTTGATCCTAAGTTTTACGTTTTGATCCTAAGTTTTACGTTTTGATCCTAAAATTTAGGAACGAACTTCCGCTGATCGTAAGAGCATATACGCATTCGTACGTAGGCTCGTGCGAGTCGGAAATGGCCAAAAAAACAGGAAAAAATGACTAACACCCACCCAAACTTACGATTCTCGATACGAAATCAATTAACTTTTGCTCTTTGAATCGAGGGGAATGTATCCAATTTTTGTTCATCTTCATGAGGTTTGGTATGCTAATCTCTGGCTGTGTAAAAATGAAATTAAGGTCATCACCACATGTAATAAGGGGCATCATTGATAGTAACGTCTGAGAGAGCAGCAACATTTTTTTCTCACAAAAAATGTGAGAAAAAAAATCTCAGTGTGCTGAATCAGCCCAATTTGTCACCTAGTATTAGTACTTGCCTAGTATACTTCCTGTCTACTTAGACACTCCTTTCCATGGAGAGCACACCAGTGCAAGGTTCATAATGAGGAGGTTTTGTGTATAATGTTTAACACCCTCATTACAGGTTTCATTTTAGGTTCACTTTTGAGTGTGAACTGAAGCTTACGTCTGAGTAAGCTTTTCTTACTTTAACACCCAAAAAGTGCAATAAAAAATTAGTTATCTCATTGGAAAAATAATGAACCTCGTCTGGAAAAAATGCCCCAAGAACCTGTTTTATTGCAAAAGTAGGAAAAGCTCACGCCGATGTTAATTTAAGTTCACACCCAAGTGAATTATTCCTGTGTTTGCCTCGTGGCTATATATATTACACCTGATCAATATGTATCAGTGATTGGGGATTGGGAAGAAGCCAGTTAGCTTGAAAGTTTGTGAAACGGTTTAAATCTCAATTCAGAAGAAAAATCAGGTGGTAGCTACCACAAACCTAGGGATCTTTCCCATCTTTTGGTATAACTGCAATCTGGGCTCCAAAAGTATTGTGTGTCAATGACTTCCCTTCGAAATGGAGACTTAAGGGCTGCAAAAAAACCTGGGGCTAAGGTGTCATGAAATATTTTCATTATAAATCTGGTCTCTGCCAATTCCCTCCATTATTCTTTATTGCAATACATATGGGTCGATTCAAAGAAACATGTAACAGCTTGGATTTTGGTGCCGATCATCCTATTTTTCCCGTCCGCTCGTGCGTTCGTATGAACTTGCGAGTGATTCTATAAGCAAATACGTTTCTATCCTAAAATATACGTCCGTTCGTATTGGCAGTTCGGGAATCAGACCTATGTCAGTTTCCATCCTGAATTTTCCGTTTCATTTCTCAGGTTGCAACATTGGTTTTGCCCTTTTTCCTTTTTTGTCTGGACGTAAATCCTTCTGATCTTGCGGCTGCGCACTACAAACTTACCTCATTAAAGTGCATTCTAAATATTTGGTCTTTTATTTTTCTTTATTTCATTCATTTTGTAGTAACCAACCATTAATGAATGCATTTGCATAAGTAAATCTTACTTTGTTTAATTTTTAGTTAACTTGCATTTTTTACTTGTGGATTTAATTTTAATATTTATGCTTTACCCACACCCTCTACATACAGATTGCTCTCAAATATTAAAAAACACCCAGCAACTTCTGCATGTTATGAGCCTAGAAACAGCCAAGATGGCGGCTCAGGTATTATCGGGCAGCCTGCAAACAGAAAGGGCCTTGTGACTGTGTTGCTCTGGATTCTTTGATTTCTGACCTTTCCGTGCCCCCAGCTCTGCTGTGTCTGTGCAAAATACAGCAGTAACCCACATCCTGCACTTTATCCCGCTCTCCTCTCCTCAGTAAGTGTGATGCATCTGACCAAAGATGTGCTTAAATAAGTAAACAAAGCAAAGGTAAACAACTACACCAATAAATGCAATCTAAAAATATTATTCTAGTACATCAATTTAAAAATAAATAACAAAGGACATAAGTTTCTTTAATTAACGCAAATATATTGCCAAATAAAGGTTTACATGCAAAGGACTAATTAAGGTCCACATTAAAATGCTTTTATAAGGCATACATGAATCAGGTATGCATTGCCATACAATTTATGGCCTCGGCCATGCTGATACATGCAGTTCATTGCAGCTCAAGACGCGCAGACTCCTCCACATAGCCAAAAAACCTGTTCAAGAACAGCAATCCGACTGCTAAAAGGTGTCGGCAGTGGCTTTCTTTTAAAACGTATTTAGAGGTTTGAAAACTGCTCTCTGAATCACACCGAAACACATCCAATTATCCTAAGTTTTACGTTTTCATCCTAAGTTTTAGGATTTGATCCTAAGTTTTACGTTTTCATCCTAAAATTTAGGAACGAACTTGCGATGATCGTAAGAGCATATACGCATTCGAACGTAGGCTCGTGCGAGTCGTAAATGGCCAAAAAAACAGGAAAAAATGACTAACACCCACCCAAACTTACGATTCTCGATCCGAAATCAATTAACTTTTGCTCTTTGAATCGAGGGGATACTGTCCCTGGCAGACCAGCATACCTCATAGGGATTTTAAATAAGTGTCCAAGCCATACCTGTAAGTGCAACATGTAAATATAAATGCAACATGCTTGAATATGTCTCCAAGACCCCCTGGCAGTTCATGTCCACCATTAGAGTCTTTACAAAGCAGAACTATATACCTAATATACAGTACTAAAAAGCACAACTTTTGCACCGACCCAAAATGAGAAAAAGGGTCTCATATATGGACTATATAGGCACAATGGCGGGTAGTGCCCTAATCACACACCCCAAAGATTACTTTTTAAAGTTTTTTAAAGTACTTTTTAAAGTTTCTATTACTGCGTGCCAAAATTATATCTACAATTATCTGTTATTTTTGTATTTTCTATCTGATGACATGGAGGCCTGCGTCGCTGTCTTTGAGAGGATTGCAGAGCGAGAGAAAATCTCGGAGCCTGAGTGAGCCAATGTCCTTGCCCCAAAAAGCTATGACCTCAGTAAAAATGATGTCAAGGACTACAAAAAATTAAAGGCAGAGATTTTGGCCAACTTGGGGGTCGCACCTACTGTCCATTCCCTGTGGGTGCATAACTTGTGCTTTGATGTGGAAAAGCCCACCAGATCACAGATGTTTGATTTATTTCACCTAACACCTATACACCAGCACAGATTGTGGAAAAGGTGGTCATGGATTGTTGTACGGCAGCCCTACCTACTAAATTGCTACTTTGGGTCGGTCAGGGTGGCCCTACAGAGGCAGATCAACCTGTCTGCATAGTTGAAAGATATCTTGTGATTGACAACTTTCTCTGTGATACTCCTATTACTCGATCACCTCCCTGGACTGCCAATCCAAGTTCTTAATACAAGGGGATGTACCGGGGGTGAAATGGTTGTCATAGGAGGGGCTTTGTGCCTAGGCAACCAGGGCCACTACAGTGCTGGAGTTCTGGAGATGAAAATAGGTGAAATGTGGTAGGAAATTCAATTCAAATCAGGGTGGCCAAAAATCTTATGCATAATGTTATCCTGGGCCATGACTTTCCTTTGTTTTGAGAGTTGTGGGGGAAACTCCCTGAGAGAATCAATAAAGCTCCTAAAGACCCCGCCCCATCCAAGTGGATAAGAAAAGTGTTGATGAGTTACCTGATGTAAATGTAGACAATTTTCCATTGCCGGTTTTGGCTGGAGAAGACAATGCAAAATGTGCTTAACTTAACCCTTTAAGTGTCAGCCTACCTGGAGTTTTTGTCACCCTTTGTTGCCAGACCATTTTGCACTATTTTGCGCTCCCCATGTTCAAATGTGATTTTTGAAGGGATTTCCCAGGAAAATGATATATTGTTTTTTTCAGCATAGCCTGGGCTTTCTCATTTTTTAGGTGTATTCTAAATATTTTTGGGTAAAATATGTGAAAAAAATAAAAGAAATCTATTTTTTACAATTTGTAGTGTTTTTTTGTAATAAAAAATGTAAGTTTGTCAAAAAAATCCCAATTTCTCCCACCCTTTCCTGCCCAGGAGACTCCCCCAAACTGAAACAGCTCTTTAGAGGATTTTCAGATAAAATACAACTGCGATATGCGCTATGCGCACCTTGCAGTTTTTCCAGAAAAACAACCCTTTACATTTGAAATACCCCCAACAAACTATATATTCTCTGGAAGTACACACCTCAAGCTTTCTAGGTGTACCAGGCTTGTTGATGTGGCCACAGTTTTCTGGAAGTAATCCCTCAATGTAATCTTTGGTTGCAAAGAGTTTCCCTAAAAGAAGGATAAAACAGCAGAATCAAAGCCACATTTTCCTAAAAAAACTATATACAAACAAGAAAAGTTGTTTTTTATTCAGTTTTTTTATACATTTTTTAGGGAAACCCTGTGCAACCAAAGAATTCTTTGAGGGATTAATTCCAGAAAGGTGAGCCCACTACAACAAGCTGGGTACGCTTAGAAAGCTTAACATGTGTACTTTCAGGGAATATATGGTTTATGGGGGATATTCCAAATGTAAAGGGTTGTTTTGGTTGAAAAATCGCAAGGTGCGCACTTTGTCTGCAGAGCTGAAATTTTCAAGTAAAATTGCCGTTACGCACATGCTTTACTTTGGGGTATTTGGCAACTCTTCCCTTGACAGTAGCTATGCATGTTGGGTATCATTCTGTTCAGAGGACCTTGCTTTTTCAGATTAAACTTGTTTTTTCCTAAAATATAAATATGCAAACAATAAAAAACAAGCTAAGTCTGAAAGCGCAAGGTCCCCCGAACAGAACAATACCCAAATGCATAGCTACTTTTAACCCTTTTAATTGCCAGCCTACTTGAGATTTTGTCACCCTCTGTTGATAGGTCATTTTTCCCCATTTTTGCGCCATTTTTGCTGGTATTTTCAGGAAAATTATATATATATTTTTTTGCAGCAGAGTTTAGGGTTTAACATGAAATGTCTTGTTTGTAAATGTTATTCTGTTTTTTACAATATTATTATTAAGTAAAAAAAAATAAATAAATACAATTTTTTTTAGAAAATTGTCTCCTTTTATTTTAAATAAAACATGTATTCTGCCCCCCCCCCCGGGCTTTGGGAGCAGGTAATGGGGGCTAGCCGCAGGTGACTTGCCAGCCCCAGCCTTGTGAACTGGTATAGGGATCTCATGGACCCCTTACCAGTTCACAAGGGGTTAAGTGTAAAAAAACACACCACACACACAGAGAAAAATATATATATATATATTTTTTAATACTTACCTCCCATCCATCTTGCACTCTGTCCCTTCCCAGTCACTTGCTTCTGCTCACCTGCTGGAAGCCTTTTATAGCTGGCTGCTGGGTCCCAGGGGGGCATTTTTTTAAGGGTTAAACACCCTTAAAATCCCCCAAAAAATGACATGGGGTCCCGCTTACCCAAAGTAACCAGCCCGGGACCAGCTATGCAGGGCTTGTAGAAACAAGCCCGCATAGCCCATGGCCACGGGCTCTTCTGCCCCCCCTGGGCTTTGGGGAAGCAGGTAATGGGGGTGCTGGGGGTTAATGGCAAGTCACCCGCTAGTTGCAGATGACTTGCCATCCCCCAGCCTTGTGAACTGGTATAGGGGTCACATGGACCCCTTACCAGTTCACAAGGGGTTAAATGTAAAAAAAAAGACACAGACACAAAGAGAAAAAAATGACATTTATTTATTTATTTATTTTACTTTACTCACCTCCGATCCTCTGTCTTCCGGCGATCTCCGATGACAGCTGACAGTCTGCTCGGGTGTTTGGAGGAGAGAGCCTGGGGAGGCGATCACAGCCCTCTCCCCCTCCCCACCTCTCAGCTCCAAGCACCCGAGCAGACTCGGGTGCCGGTTTTAAGAGGCCGGCTGCTGGTGACAATGAGGCTAGCAGACGCGATCCAGGAAGTGGGGAAGAGGGCGATTTCTGCCCTCTCCTCGCCACGGAAGAGGCTGGGGGGGCGATCGGAGGCCCCCCCAGTGAAGAGGAGACCTGTCGGGAGACAGCGCGACTGCAGGTAAGTAAATGTCATTTTTACATTTTTTTCTTTTTTTACAGTTAGCAGTGGTAGGGTGTTATTCCGGGGGCTCTCCTGGAGCCATCCGAGCCCCCACGGGGGATCGGATGGCACCAAATTGGAGAGAAGACCCGGCCGGATCCAACAAGGGGTCAGGTGAGTATTTTTTATATTTATCTTTTTACCTAGCAGGGGGGAAAGTCAGGCACATAGATTCTATGTGCTTGGCACTTAAGTGGAGTAGAAGCGAGCACATAAAATCTACGTGCTTGGCACTGAAAGGGTTAAATAATTCCAGTGAAAATTTTGGTACTGCCCAATTGAAGAATCCCACTCTTGTAAATCCTCAAGAGGCTGTTAAGGTTGTTAATAGGGTGCCCCAGGACCCAGAAACCGACCAACAATTTCCACATTTTGCCATGAATAATGATTTCTTATATCCCGTTGTTACGAATAACGTCAAAATTGTGGAGCAGCTTCTGGTGTCCAAACCATACAGACGTAGGGTACTTGAATTGGCCCATAACCATACCCTTGCTGGGCATTTGGGAACTGATAAAATCCAGGAGCGAATTCGCCAAAGATTTTTCTGTCCCGGTGTGTATCAGGAGGTAAAAAACTATGGTGAGTCATGCCCCACCTAGTAAATAAGTGCCTTGGTGTATTATTTCAGCGGCCCCTTGGTTCCACTTCCAAATAATGAGGTGCCATTTGAGAGAATTTCAATGAATTTAGTGGGCCAGTGGTAAGGTCAGCTAGGGCAGTGGTCCTCAACCCTGTCCTCAAGGCCCACCAACATGTCATGTTTTTTGGATCTCCAAATAGCCAGCTCTATTGCTCTGCAGCTGCACTAATTACTCCACCTGTGCATCTATGTGGAGATCTGCAAAACTTGGCCTGTTGGTGGGCCTTGAGGACAGGGTTGGGAACCACTGAGCTAGGGGCATCAATACATTTTTGTTCTAATGGACTTTGCCACCTGCTAACCTAAAGCAGTGCCGTTGAGGAACACCATGTCTAAAAATATTGCCAGAGGATTGTTTTACATGTTGTTCCGTACAGGAATCTCATCTGAAATTCTCACAGACCAGGGGACCCCCTTTATGTCAAAGTTTATGAAGCTTTGTAAGTATTATGGGATATAGCTATAAAGACCTAGGAAACTGAAGCCACCCTCATATAGCATGTGGCTCAAATGCAGGACTGTATTGCTACTGTAATGCAGATCATGAAGGAACACCTGCAGAGAGCACAAGAGTCCCAGAGTCGGATCTATAATCACTCCACAAGGATCAGGAACTTTAACCCGGGGGCAAGGCCCATATGAAATTTTTGAAAAGGTGGGTGAAGTAAAATAAAAGGTACACAAGTTAGAGTTTCTGCAGCACAAAGTTTTGACCTACCAAGCAGTACACATCAAACATCCCAAAGAGACCGAGTCTGGTTGTAAAGTCAACCTTAAACCGTATAGAATACCAGAGACCCGCAAATAGTCTGTATCAACAGAGGTTAAATGGATGTTAGAATTGGGGGTGATTGAGGAGTCCCAAAGTGAGTGAGTAAACCCAGTTGTCCTGGTCCCCAAACCTAATGGTACTTGAAGGCTGTGTAAGTTAAGTTAAATGCCCAGAGTGGATGAACAGATCCAGGTTGGAAGGGGGAGATTGATCATAACTCTGGATCTCACTAAGGGTTACTGACAGATCCCTTTGACAGAGGAAGCAAAGCAGAAAACTGCCTTTTCAGTCCCAGGTGGGTTGTTTCATTATCTAGTAATGCCATTTGGACTGTATGGTGTCCATTCAGGGGCTGATGGATCAGATATTGCAACCACATCGGGACTACACAGCTGCCTACTTGGATGATGTGGTCATTTTCAATTCAGATTGAATAAGTCACCTCTGTAAGGTACATGCAGTACTGGATGCCATTAGTGATGCAGGCCATACAATTATTGCTGTTAGCAACCTGATCCTGACTATGTATATATATATATATATATATATATATATATATATATATATAGAGAGAGAGAGAGAGAGAGAGAGAGAGAGAGAGAGAGAGCAGTTATATTTTTCAGTTGATATATATTACTAACTACAATGTGCAAATGTAAAAATGATGTATTCACTTTTATTTCTGCAATATTACAATGACTCCTAATAGCTAGTATTGTTATTCTTGTATTTACATATACATTCACTTTCTTAATAAGTCAGTTTGGTCCCTTGAGTATCCTTTCATGATGTATTCATGAACCAGCCATAAACCACACAGCTGACCACACATGATGGAGCATGATAGTCACAGAATAGTGGCACTGTGGTCAAAGGCTAGTCATTATTAGCCTACTTTTTGTTTTTTCTTTTATCACATCTGTTTTATATTTAGATTAATATATGCATAACTATGATACGTCTTTTATTATTTGAAAAATAAAATGCGTTTCTCTTTTATATGGTTTAAACATTACTGTTTCACGGCTTTTAAATGTGTTCATTGCAATGTATTACTATATTATTAAGTCTTATAAAAATAATCTTCTTGATACATAATCCTCACTGCGTGAAATTTAATCAAGGGATTTTTAAAAATTAAAGGAAACCTATGCCTTTTGAATATTTTAATTTGTGTTCTTAATATAGGATTTATTAGATTACATACATAATACGTGTTTTCTTGAATTGAATGTGAATGCTGCGTTGAATACCTATATGCGGACCACAGAATTTCTCATTAATGTAGAACAAACAACATACTAAAGTAACTAAGTAAAGTAACCAAGTAGTAAGTAACCAAAGCTGGAAATTTTTCTCAGTAGACTGGAACTGCTTGTACCCCAAGTTTTAAAGGGAAAAATCCATTACATAGTCAAACATATTGTACACTGACCCCAGTATAGATCAGCTGCTTCAGAAGTTATATACTTTGGAGTTGCAGGTAAGGAACTCCCATTTCCATGGCAAGCATTAGTTTAAAAGACCAAGCTATTCCATAAAGTTGCTGAAATGCAATTTTGCTGTGTTATTCTTGGTCATTAATACACCTACATGACCAGGGGCAAGCTGGAGAGATCGTGGAAATTTCCTAGTAGAATGTCCTGTTTGGAGCTCTCTGGACTGGTGCCTCTAATACACCGATCCAATCCCTGCCTCTATAGTGCCCTGCCCCCAAACAAGAAACCCCAGATTATGTAGTTTAACTATATAGCTTCACTTTAGGGGGTCATACCCACCCCTGCCACAATGTCTGCCCCCATATCTCATATTTAACCCTGCCCATGGTCAGTCCAGTAATTCTCCAGCCTCAGCCTTGAAACACACTGGTTGACTGGATAGGTGCACATTCTGGGGCTTAATAAAGTGCTAGACTGTTTCATGGTATCAGTATGTCACTGTACATGACCATACAGTTACCAACAAATCAACAAGTCTGCTGAAATCTTTGGCAGTGCTTCATTGTTTAGTGCCATTTTCTTGGAAGAGCACAAGTGCCTCAAGCTAACTCACCATATGGTCATGGCTTGAGGGTACTAAAATATTAAAGGTCACCTAATAGTGCCTATATCAAATTCTGGTATAAAATTACTAAATGTAGGCTGCTGATATGCTTCAGACATGGTAATTATTAGCTCCAGACAGGAGTTGAATTCAAGACGCACTTTTCTCCCTCGGAAGTGGGAGGGGGGATATTAGGGTGTCTTATGGTGCGATTGCTAAAGAGGAGGGATTGCCCTCAAGCACATTTATCTCCAGCAAAATGTGTCAATGTTGCAGAATGTATCCACTGGCAGTGTGAACACAGTATATAAATATACACATGTAACAAATAGTCGGTGCCAATAATAAACAAGGAGCCATGTTTGAAATGTGTCTCTAAAGTGTGTGGAGATTAGCTCTGGTAGGCGACCGGGTGTCAGCAGTATAGAGGCGGAGGCAAACAGTTCAAAGTAAAGTCTGTGTTTATTTCACACAAAAATCCACAAAAGCATATGTCCATACAGGTTACATCACCTTTTCAGGAAACCGCAGCATAAATGATTCAGTCAGGCAAACAGCTTTTAGTCCTTGAGCAAAGGTTCTGTTCACAGTCAAATATGTCTCAGGTCCGCATGAAACAGCTTCCACAGGAGATTTCAGCCAGGCTCACAGAGTCTCACTCCCATGTGAGCTCTTAGACAAAGGACAGGCCACAGCTGATTCCCCAGGCTATTTAAACAGCCCGCAAAACCCGGACCTGGGTAGTGGGATGGAGTCCCACCCTGCTCTACTCCATCCCAGTAAAGCCGTCCCAGGTTAGCCTTTCGGCTATTCTAAAGCAACAGCAGCAAACTGCCACCAGCAGCTGATGCTGGAAATCAGACTACACGGCTTTACTGCACCAATGCCAGGTACATTGGTGCTACATACCTGCCGTCAATAACGGCCCCTTGCACCTTACCACATACCCCCCCCTTTGTTCAACCCTGAGGGGGTGGACACATGCCAAACAATGTGCTCTGGACAGGGCATCCGCGTTACCCAATAATCGTCCCGCTCTGTGCTCTACTGTAAACTTGAAGTTTTGTAATGACAAGAACCATCGGGTGACCCTGGCATTCCTGTCCTTAGCCTGGCACATCCACTTGAGGGGAGAGTGGTCCGTAATCAGCCGGAACCTTCTCCCCAGCAAGTAGTAGCGAAGAGACTCCAGGGCCCATTTAATGGCCAAACACTCCCTCTCCACTATACTATACCTGGTCTCCGCGGGTGTTAATTTGCGACTCATGTAGACAACGGGGTGCTCCTCCCCGTTGACTTCCTGCGACAGTACAGCACCGAGACCTACCTCGGAGGCATCGGTCTGCACTATGAACTCCCTCTTAAAGTCGGGTGTCACCAACACCGGAGACCCACACAGGGCAGACTTCAAAGCAGAGAACGCTTTTTCGGCATGTTCATTCCACTTCACCATGACAGACTTGCGTCCCTTTAACAGGTCTGTCAATGGTGCCGCTAGGGTGGCAAAATTGGGAATGAACCGCATATAATATCCCACCAACCCCAGAAATGACTTTACTTGGCGGGTGGTGTTAGGACGTGGCCAGTTACGGATGGCTTCTAGTTTGTTGACCTGGGGCTTGACCACTCCTCGCCCAATCACATAGCCCAGGTATTTTGTCTCTTCTAGGCCTAAAGCACATTTTTCGGGTTTGCCGTCAACCCAGCCTTCCTGAGGGAATCCACTACGGCCTGGACTTTGGGTAGGTGACTTTCCCAATCCGTGCTATGGATAACTATATCGTCCAGATATGCCGAAGCATACCGACGATGTGGCCTGAGGACAATATCCATTAACCTTTGGAACGTAGCGGGAGCGCCGTGTAACCCAAAGGGTAATACCTTGTATTGGAACAGTCCCTCTGGTGTGATAAAGGCTGTTTTCTCCTTGGCAGCCTCAGTCAAGGGCACCTGCCAGTACCCTTTTGTGAGGTCCAAAACCGAAAAGTACCTGGCTTGGCCTAGCTTCTCAATGAGTTAATCTACCCAGGGCATAGGGTTGGCATCAAACTTGGAAACTTCATTAAGTTTGCGGAAATCGTTACAGAACCGCAACGTACCATCGGGCTTGGGAATCAAGACTATGGGGCTGGCCCACTCACTCTTTGATTCTTCAATCACATCTAACCGGAGCATTTGCTGCACTTCCTCCGCGATAGCTTGTCGTCGGGACTAAGGTACCCGGTAAGGCCTCAACCGGACCTTGACCTGAGGTTCCGTGACAACATCATGTTGGATGACCGAAGTTCGCCCAGGGAGTTCTGAAAACACGTCTGTGTTTCTGCTAATAAACTCCCTGGCTTCCTGAGTCTGTTTAGAGGAGAGGTTGTCGCCAGTTTTCACCTCGACTACTGCTTCTCTAATAACAGACCGAGGGATGGGAAGCTCCACCCCCACCATACCTGGTCGGGGACTGTCACCCCAGGGGTCTCCCTGTCTGTCCATAGTTTCAGCAGGTTTACATGGTACACCTGCTCTGGCTTCCTCCGCCCAGGCTGATGTACCTTGTAAGTCACTTCCCCAACTTTTTCAATGACCTCATAGGGACCCTGCCACCTAGCTAGAAATTTACTGTCCACCGTGGGTACCAGAACCACAACTCTGTCTCCGGGGTTAAAGTTCCGTACCCTGGCTTGCCGATTATAAATCCTGCTTTGGGCCCGCTGCGCTGCCTCCATGTGTTCTCTGACAAGCGGCAAGACGGTCTCTATCCGTTCCTGTAGGTGAGTCACGTACTCTACCACACTTTTGTGGGGTGTGGGTTGCTGTTCCCAGGCCTCCTTGGCTATATCCAACAGGTCCCGTGGATGTCGACCGTATAAGAGTTAGAAGGGCGAGAACCCCGTAGAGGCCTGGGGCACCTCTCGCACTGCGAACATCAGATAGGGCAGCAGCAAGTCCCAATTCTTCCCATCCTTGGCGACCACCCTTTTTAACATGGTCTTTAAAGTTTGATTAAACCGTTCTACTAGGCCGTCTGTTTGCGGGTGGTAAACGGATGTCCGCAACTGTGTCATCTGCAGCAGTTTACAGAGCTCTTTCATTACTTTCGACATAAACGGGGTACCTTGATCGGTCAGGACCTCTTTAGGCAGACCTACTCTGGAAAACATTTCCATAAGCTCCTTAGCAATGAGCTTGGCAGAGGTGTGACGCAGGGGCACTGCCTCAGGGTACCGCGTGGCATAATCCAAGATCACCAGAATATGTTGGTGCCCTCTAGCGGACTTTGGCACTGGACCCACTAGATTTATGGCAATCCGCTCAAAGGGTACCTCAATAACTGGGAGAGGAACTAAGGGACCACGGTAATGAGGCTGAGGGCTGGTCATCTGACATGTTGGGCAGGACTCACAATATCTCTCCACCTCCTTGTACACACTGGGCCAGTAGAATCGTTGTAAAACGCGGTCCAGAGTTTTCTGCTGGCCTAGGTGTCCTCCCAGAACATGTTGGTGGGCCAAATCCAACACCAATTTGCGATATGGTTTGGGTACCACCAATTGTTCCACCACCTCTTCACGTACCTTGTTTACTCGGTACAACATTTCCTGGTGAACCACAAAGCGAGGAAACTGTAACTCCGCCCCTGGCTGTTGTGGTTCACCTTCCACCTCAAGAACATTCTCCCAGGCCCGAGACAGGGTCGGGTCCTGGTGTTGAGCGGTACCAAAGTTAATTGTGGAGACATGGAGATCTGCCAACTCGGGACCTGTTGCCAACTCTTCCACATCTCCAACCATAACATTTAGTGGGGTTGACTCCCCCTCTTCCATTTTAGGGACGGGCTCCTCTTCCACGGTGCCTCCTGATTCCGGTTCCCAGGGCACCGGGGTCTCCCCTGAGTAGGGCCAGTCTATTGGGGACACACCCGCCTCGCGGGTTTCCGGAACTGCCAACTTGGCCCACAGTGACCTGAACCCTGGAAAGTCTCTCCCAATAATCAGTTCATACGGGAGTTTAGCGGCGACAGCGACTTCATGTTTCCAGCTGCCGGAGACAGTGGTGAGAGACACTTGTGCTGTGGCATAGTCTCTCAAGTCCCCATGAATGCACAAAACCCCGGTTTTCCGCCCAGTGTACTCATCGGGCAGTACTAAGGCGGGTCTTGCCAGGGTAACCATACTCCCCGAGTCCAAAAGGGCCACAGCCAGGGTGTCTCCCACTTTCACCTGACAGAGGTGACTTTGCCCCACAAGCTCAGGGACACCGGCAGCACACAGCCTCCTGGCATACATGGAAGGGCGGTAACCAAAGTTCACGTCCATGGGCTCCCCCTGGTGGGGACAATTGGCTCTGATATGTCCCGGCTCCTTACATCCCCAACACAACACTTGGGCAGGGACTTTGGGGGGTAGGTCCTGAGAGGGTTTAGGGGACGCCACTCGCCTGAGCTGGGGCGGGGACCTCCGGGGTTTCCCCGAATCCCTCCTCACTGCTGTGCCCGCATCCGACACCAAATGTGGAGATTAGCTCTGGTAGGTGACCGGGTGTCAGCAGTATAGAGGCGGAGGCAAACAGTTCAAAGTAAAGTCTGTGTTTATTTCACACAAAAATCCACAAAAGCATATGTCCATACAGGTTACATCACCTTTTCAGGAAACCGCAGCATAAATGATTCAGTCAGGCAAACAGCTTTTAGTCCTTGAGCAAAGGTTCTGTTCACAGTCAAATATGTCTCAGGTCCGCATGAAACAGCTTCCACAGGAGATTTCAGCCAGGCTCACAGAGTCTCACTCCCATGTGAGCTCTTAGACAAAGGACAGGCCACAGCTGATTCCCCAGGCTATTTAAACAGCCCGCAAAACCCGGACCTGGGTAGTGGGATGGAGTCCCACCCTGCTCTACTCCATCCCAGTAAAGCCGTCCCAGGTTAGCCTTTCGGCTATTTTAAAGCAACAGCAGCAAACTGCCACCAGCAGCTGATGCTGGAAATCAGACTACACGGCTTTACTGCACCAATGCCAGGTACATTGGTGCTACATACCTGCCGTCAATAACGGCCCCTTGCACCTTACCACAAGTGCTAATATTATACAACATACTTGAGGATCACAAAAAGGTGCATGTGCAAAAGAAAAACATATGTAGATTTATATATTATATATATAATATTAATAATAATATTATAATATTTACATTATATATTTTTTAAAAAATGTATTGGTTACACTGTGTTCACACTGACAGTGGATACGTTCTGTAACATTGATACATTTTGCTGGCGATAACTGCTTGGGTGCAATCCCCTAATTGATTTTAACCTTATACCATCTTCTATCATCAAGTTGATGATAGTGCATTAATAAAATAAATGTATTTTTGTATTAATCAGGAACAATCTGTTTTAGCTACACTTAGGGACACTTAATTCTTTCCCTATTATAAGGTCTGAATGATCAAATGAAGAGAATTGGAAGATGCTTCCCTCCACACATCTGTAATTGTGAGGGATTCTGCCCACTGTCTGTAAAGGGGGGTTGTGCACGGTCTATAATTGGGTGATTGGGAGGGGATTCTGCAAGCTGACTGTTATGGTGTGATTAGGAGGGGTTATTTTAGCACACAATTTGGTTCAGAATATTTTTTTTTATTTTCTTCCTCTAAACCCTAGGTGTGTCTTCTGGAACATGTGGAGAACGTTGCCTGATAACATTCATAATGTCTGGTTGTTGGGGTATCTGTAGGAGATGGATACTCTTGTCAATAAAGTTGATTGAAGCCGTCATACCCCATCAACCCCCAGCATTACTGGTCAGTTATTCAAGAGTGTCTTGAGGAGATTGGATGCAAGTAGAGCTGGCTCAGCATTTGTTATTGTTTTTTCTACACTTTTTGCATTTTTATTGGCAATTATTCAGCTGTTTCCACCATGTTCTTTGACTTAGAGTGAGGATCCACTGAAGTGGTCTTTAGTATGGTGTAATTATATTATTTCGTTATTATAATATTTTTCAGTAACCAATGTTCCCTTGCCTATGTACAGATTTTCCTTGGTGGCAATTTTTCTGGTCAATCGCGATGCTAGCTTAAGCGGAAATTAATTCTGCATTTCAGAATAATCCTTTATTCAAAATGCCTAATGTACAAACGCATTATCATGCTTCGCCTATGAGTGGTACTGATCAGGCCAACATTTCAGGTAGCCTGCCACATGCTTCCACTGATGGCCATGGTAAAGCATATCGTAAACATCACAAAGGTTCATCTTCTTCAGATGAGCCTGACATGGAGGAAGTCCAGTTTAAAAGACATAGAACAGGTTCTTCCCTGGTTGGTCATTCTGATACTGAAATCTTATCTTACCCAGAGGCTCAAATCTATAGCACTGATATCAAAAACACAATCTTGTGGGTTAGGAATGTTTTGAAATTTCCAGAGCCCAAGCCAAAAGAGCTACTACTTCTGACAAACCTGAATTGTCTAAAAAGGTTCTCCAAGAATTAACTTTTCCCAACAATTCTGAATTTGAAGCCATTTCTGAGCATTGATGGACCAAACTGGATAAAATGTCAAAAGTACCTAAATCTTGGGATTTATGGTATCCCTTTCTTGAGGAAAGAAAAGCGGTGCGAAAAGTGGAGCATCCAGTGAATGACTGCAGAAGCGGCTGAGCAGCATTGATTGCAGGAGTGGCTGAGAAAAAAAGTTGTTGATCTTGAAAAAGACATTCATAATGAGGTATCTATTGAATCAATTGTCTCGAACATTGGTGACTTGAAATCAGCCATGGAGATTATTTTTAAATCCTCTAAGGATACCTTGAAAATGTTGGCTAGAGCTTTGTCCCCGAGCATAGCAGCCAGAAGAATATTATGGCTAATTCAGGGGACCTTAATGCCAATTAATTCTCTACCATTAAGAAGCAATAAATTGTTTGGAGATGACTTAGAAGCTTTAATTAGGGAACACTGGGATTTTGATGTCTCAAAAAAGAATGATTCTAATAGAACCATTAGTTTAATTGATAGGAGCAGCAAGACTTCTCAGAGACAATTTTCCTCATACAAGGCCAAAGGGAAAGCACCCTTTAGAGGAGGTCAGTCTTTGAAACCTAAACCCAGATCTAACTCAAAAGCCACGTCTGTATGAAGGGAAGTCCTCACCATTTCGGGGGGAGGGGGGCAGTTTGGCAGATATGTCCCGATATGGCTAAACCAGATATAGGATGCATGGGTCAGGAAAGTAATAGAATCAAGATACAAGATAGAATTTCTGTATTTTCCCCCAACAGATATTTAGCATCAAATCTGCCACAAGACCAGTCTCACCATCTTGTTCAGGTAGTAAAGGATCTACTTCATTTAGAGGTGATTATTCCAGTCCCTCATTTGGAACGTTGTATGTGGTTTTACTCCAATTTTTTCATTGTTTCCAAAAAAGACTGGTCATTCAGACCAATGTGCAAATAAGAAGGCTTATTTGCAGATACCCATTTGTCTAGCCCAGCGGTACTCAACTGGCGGACCGGGGTCCAAATACGGACCTCGGCACCAAATTTCCGGACCCCTGAACTTCCACACTCAGTTACTTCTGTGTTGCCATGTTCAGTGCTGCCCCCTTTACTTGTTACCTTATTGCCAGTAACATTTTCAGCCCTAGTCCACCGTTGTACATGGCTTGCACAGATTGCACAGGTGGTTCTTGGACAGGGGGTTCTTGCAACAGAGTTCTTGGGGTGGGGGCAAGCAAGCAGTCTTTTTTAGCTTTGCCAGTGGAATCTATAGCCCTCCCACCCAGTGCGCTGATTTCTAACTATCAACCCCCCCTGCACGACAGCCCCCCGTCCGGACCTCCACCTTTCACCGGATGCCTGTAATTGGACCTTTACAAGAAGTGGTTGAGTACCCCTGGTCTAGCCCATCAGAAATGTCTTTGTTTCGCTATCCAAGCGGCACATTTTCAATTTGTGGCTCTGCTATTTGGCCTAGCAACTGCTCCAGGAATGTTTACCAAATTGCTGGATACTGGCAATATTGAGATGCAAGGGAGTGCAGATTACTTCTTACCTGAACAATGTCCAAGGGAGTTCCAGACTAGAAGCTGCCAACAGAGTAGAAGCAGCCTTATCGACTCTACAGCTGTTTGGTTGGCTAATCAACCTCAAAAAGTCTGTTCCATCGAACAGGATAACTTTTCTTAGAATGGTTTTGGATACCCTACAAGCAAAGGTTTTTCTCCCAGAGGTGTCAGTGATGGAAGCAGTTCCTTACACACAATTCAGGATGAGGCCTCTGCAATTATTCATTCTGTTGAGATGGGACAAATCTCAGAACTCCCTAGACAATTATTGTCACCTGTATAGTAAATAAGTACACAGCGCGCTTCTCTTTTGTAAGTGACAGGGTTGGTGTCCTTGTCACAGTGAAGCAAGCTGTCCTAACCCTTCACTCTTTTATACACGGTGCTAGGGTGCTTAGTTAAAAGCAATGTATATATGCATACTTTCACCATTTAATTACTAGGACCAATGGTGAATGAATCTCGAACATACATGAAAAAACTTTGCTAATAAAACAATATGATAATTGTGACAGAATGCCTGGACAAGTCATAGAGGGTGTGTATATCTGCCCAAGATTTCTTGTATCTGTCAGGTAAAATCAACCAAGAAGTTAGAAACTAGAGATCTAGGATCTCTAGTTTAGGGTTTGGGTAAAAACCCGTTTACAGGGCCTGTGTTGCTGGAGTGGGGAAGATAGGGTGGGCCCCACTCCACCCGGACAGTCCGGGTCTTGGGCTGTCTGATTAGTCCAAGGTGTGCTTGCCTGATAGAAGGGGGGAGTTCACACACATTCTGGCACTCTCATCCTGGGAGCAGGACATCTGCTAGGAGCCTGTGGGAGCATTGCCGGTGGTATGTTATGATCTGTTATGTTATGGTGCCCGGTACTAGGCCAGCACTGGGTTAGTCAGGAGCACCTAATGTTTAGTTAGAGCCGGACAGGCATAGGACTTCAACGGTTCTTCTGGCCTGGGGTTCACAAAGACGTGAAGGATTATTGTGACTCCTGCCCAGAGTGCCAGGTTTCAGCTCCTCGGCCACACTACCGTAGTCCCCTGGTTCCTTTTACCAATTATTGAGATGCCGTTTGAGAGAATAGCGATGGATTTGGTGGGGCCCGTTGTAAGATCTTCTCGCGGCCACCAGCATATTCTTGTAATTATGGATTATGCCACCCGTTACCCGGAAGCAATACCTACGCAATGCTTCTTCCAAAGCTATAGCTAAAGAGTTGGTGCACGTGTTTTGCCGGGTAGGACTACCAAAAGAGATCCTTACAGATCAGGGTATTATGTCCTGGGTCATGAAAGAGCTGTGTAAATTATTCCAGGGGAAACAGCTGCGTACTTCTGCCTACCATCCGCAGACCGATGGACTGGTAGAGAGATTCAATAAATCCCTAAAAGCCATGTTAAGGAAGGTGGTGGACAAAGATGGGAAAAATTGGGACTTCCTTCTCCCTTACCTCATGTTTGCCATCCGTGAGGTCCCTCAGTCATCTACAGGGTATTCTCCATTTGAGTTACTATATGGCCGTCGCCCGAGGGGCCTTCTAGATATAGCAAAAGAAACCTGGGAAGAAGAAGCTACCCCCTATAGGAGCGTCATTGAACACGTGGCCCAAATGCAGGATCGAATCTCGGCAGTATTGCCTATTGTGCGAGAACATATGGCCCAGGCTCAGGAGGCACAACAAAGAGTATATAACCACAGTGCCAGAATACGTACCTTTGCACCCGGTGACCGGGTTTTAGTGCTGATCCCTACAGTAGAAAGTAAATTTCTGCCTAAATGGCAAGGGCCCTTTGAGGTATTAGAAAGAATAAATGAGGTGAACTATAAAATCCGCCAGCCAGATAAACGGAAGGCGGAGCAAGCGTACCACGTCAATCTTATAAAACCGTGGAAAGATCGACTGTCACTTGCTGCAGACACCTCATCCCAACCAGAGCAGCTGGCATCTGCGAAGCCCTTGTTGCCAGAAGTAACAGTAATCGACTCCCTTGCAGATACACAGAAAGTAGAAGTGCAGGGGTTCCTCTTTAAGAACAGGGTTTCTATATCTAAATTTGAGGCTTACTCAATGCCACGTGTGGATGAGCTCATTGATAGACGGGGAAATGCTCGTTATATAACAACCCTAGATCTAACCAAAGGGTACTGGCAGATACCATTAACAGATGAGGCCAAAGAGAAAACTGCCTTTGCCACTCCAGACGGGTTGTTTCATTATGTTGTTTTGCCGTTTGGGTTGCATGGGGCTCCTGCCACCTTCCAGAGGGTTATGGATACAGACAGTATGCAGCAGATTGGGATTCCAGGCTGTTATCAATTCTCTGCGTGAGGCAGGATTTACAGCCAGTCCAAAAAAATGTGCCATGGGACTGGAGGAGGCCAAGTACCTGGGTTACAACATAGGCCGTGGCTTGGTAAAACCCCAACTAAATAAGATTGAAGCCATACAAAGATGGCCTCAGCCTGTTAGCAAGAAGCAAGTCTGTGCTTTCTTGGAAATTCCAGGCTATTATAGAAGGTTTATACCTAATTTTGCCTCCCTTGCGGCCCCTTTGACTGACCTGATGAAAGGCAAAGACTCTGTCATGGTTAAGTGGACGACACAGGCGGAAAAATCATTTCAGACCCTTAAAAGCCTACTGTCTGCTCAGCCGATGCTGATAACGGCAGACTTTAGGAGAGAGTTTATCCTTCAAACGGATGCATCTGATGTGGGACTGGGGGCAGTACTGTCACAGGTGCGGAATGGTGAGAAACACCCGGTGCTGTACTTAGGTAGAAAATTAAATGATCATGAGAAAAAGTATGCGATTGTAGAATAAGAATGCCTAGCCATTAAATGGGCCCTAGTAGCCCTCCGTTATTACCTGCTTGGCCGTCAGTTTGAATTGGTTATAGACCATGCTCCCCTCAAGTGGATGTGTGAAAATAAGGAAAAGAATAGGAGGGTTACAAGATGGTTCTTGGCCTTGCAGGAATACAGGTTTACAGTAAAACACAGGCCTGGGACCCAAATGAAAAATGCTGATGCCTTATCTCGGGTACATTGTATGATGTCCAGTTGTGTTCCAGCCCCGGGTCTGAAACAGGAGGGGAGGATGTGTGACAGAGTGTCTGGACAAGTCATAGAGGGTGTGTATATCTGCCCAAGATTTCTTGTATCTGTCAGGTAAAAGCATCCAGGAAGTTAGAAACCAGAGATCTAGGATCTCTAGTTTAGGGTTTGAGTAAAAACCCGTTTACAGGGCCTGTGTTGCTGGAGTGGGGAAGAGACTGTGGGCCCCACTCCACCCGGACAGTCCGGGTCTTGGGCTGTCTGATTAGTCCAAGGTGTGCTTGTCTGATAGAAGGTGGGAGTTCACACACACTCTGTCTCTCTCTCATCCTGGGAGCAGGACATCTGCTAGGAGCCTGTGGGAGCATTGCCGGTGGTATGTTATGATCTGTTATGTTATGGTCCCCTTTACTAGGCCAGCACTGGGTTAGTCAGGAGCACCTAATGTTTAGTTAGAGCCGGACAGGCATAGGATTTCTTTTGTTTAGTTTTGTTTTACTTTATACCACAATCTGGCAATAAAACTGGCTGAGGTCAGTTAAATGATCCTTTCTTGTTCTGTGGACTTTTGTGCCTCCTGAAAGTGTGCCCGTCTACCCAGGAGACGACTAACCCGCTACCTAACCCCTTACATAATGAATAATAAAACAACTCTGAGCGTATTGCTTTAAAAATGGATCTTTAAAAATGCTTTCCACTCAGTTGGAGATACATCGAGGAGGTAGATCCATCTTTCAAGCAACCACTCAGATCTCTATGACCGGGGCACATTTATGCCTAAACACCCGGGCGGCAGCGGCGAGTTGTTTTATTATTCATTATCACATTCTTTTAGTAGCAATTGTCTTTCACACCATATATACAAGAGTGGAAGGTTAGAACACCTTGCCTTACTGTGACAATGACACTAACCCCGTCATTCTACAACATTTTGGGTTTTAGCCTGACCTTCCTCTCACAGTGCAGCCTCACACACAAATAAAATTCTCACCCAGTGCAGTTTATACAAAAATACTACATTGCTGTCACCTGACAGAGAATCTAAAATTCAAACTGATGTGAGGGATTCCACCAACTCATCTGTCGCTAAGGAAATCCCTACTTCCCATTCAGTGGCAGATCCTCACTATGGACACCAATCTGATAGGATAAAGGGGGGGTATTGGATAACATGTCTGTTCAAGGGAAATGGACAGAGTTCAGGACAGAATTGATCTGTTTGGTGCAACAGAAAAGTCAATAACTTGGAGTGGATACACTACTGACACCCTGACAACCTTGCGCATGCATTTCCTTTTCATCCGCTAACTTATCGTCTTCTATGTCGTCAGCATCTGGAGAAGACAACTGATTCTAATGATTCTAATTGCCCCAGATTGGCCGAGGACAGCCTGGTACGCAGACCTAGTGAATCTGTCTATAGACAATTCAGCTTTTCCTCTACAACAGGACCTACTGTCTCAGGACCTCTGTGTCATCCTTACATAAAATCCCTTTTTTTATCGCATGGCTACTGAAAAGTCCATATTAGAACAAAAGGGTTTTTCGTCTTCTGGTATGAAGGTGCAGAAAGCATCCTCCAGTAAGGTCTATAGATACTGGAGAACTTTTATGCTATGGTGCTTGTCAAATGGGTGTTCAGTTTCAGAATTTTCCATACCTATTATACAATACATACAATACATAATATACAATCTGGATTGGAAAAAGGGCTGTTAAGTAGTTAAGTAGTTAAAGGGAAAGTTTCAGCCTTTACTATCTTGTTTCAAAGACTAATTGCAGATGATTTTTCGGTAAGGACTTTTCTTCAGGGGTCTACTCATGTAGCCATGAAGCCATTAGATTTGGTTCTGCCTCTGAAATTGTATCAAAAAGTAGTTAACAGCAATTTCCATCAAATCTAATCAGTGACTCAAGTGTGTAAGGCGGCCAGTCTGTTTTCATTCCACACTTTCACTAAATTTTACAAAATAAACATAAAAACACTTTGGCTAAAGCAGCTTATAGCAGAAAAATTATTAGTTCTGTGAACTTGCAAATGGGTTAATATTTTGGTCTTTGGCTAATGGACTTGTTGTAGAGTATGGCAGTCGGAGATACATTGTGTGCTGTTCTCCCTCCCTGAATATTAATGCTTGGGACATCCCAGATGTTCACGACCTCCACATGATCCAGAAGAAAAAGTAGTTTTACTGTTTATTGTAAAGGTCTTTTCTTCTGGACCTGTGAAAAATGTGGCACTCCCCCTTATCGTTTGATCTTCACTGCCTTATCGTTCATATTCTGTTTCGGATGAGCTGTTACTTTTTTCCACCTTCTAGTCCCTCCCTCAGTTACTGCTATTTATTAAGTGACCAGTAGTGCTGGGGGGTTGATGAGATATGATGGCTTCTATCATCATGACAAGTGTCCATCCCCTACTGATACCCCACAACCAGACATTATGAATGTTATCAAGCCACGACCTCCACAGCTCTAGAAGAAAAGACCTTTGCGCTAAGTACTAAAACTAATTTTTCAGGGCTGCATTATACAAACCCACTGTGTGCATTGCATTGGATTGAGCTGGGATTGGCTGACAGTGTGGTGTGGTCAACTTGACACAAGCCCTCTCTCCCCCTGCACAAAGCCCAGTTATGGCAATGACATATATAACAACTTACTGGGGGACAGGCAATCTGCATGAAAGCTGAAGCTGGGATATTGAGTGACTGACAAGTCAGTCATCCAATACCATGCAGCACTTTCACTGTACTGGCAACTGTCACTCAAGTCTATGGCTGCCATGCAGAACCCCGCCCCCTGCCAGCATCAGGGGAGGATTGTAGCGATCAGTTTAGACTAGTTTACATTTAGATTACATTTAGAAAAATAGACCAGACCTCTAGCTCTAAAACTTTGACCAGGGGGAATCAGTACCATGTGATTTAAGGTAAGTAAGTTTGTGCACCAGTTTTTTTTGTCTTCTTTAATAGTGAAGGTGTTACCAGTGACCAATACAATGACCTCAGTATGTAAATAATGCTAAAGTTTTGGACAACTCAAGTATGGTCAATAAATCATTGGTAGTGTTACCAATGTTAAAGTCATTATAGAAAAGATAAACACTATACTCACCTTTCACCCCCACAGGTTATCGCACCACTATGTCCTTCTAGTAATGCTACCTGGCCTGCTGCTGTCTGTCACTGTGGGAGTGCCAATACTGATGTCTGATTAAGGGCTCCAGGCACCATGTGGTGGTAGCAGTTGGGACCCCATTGCAGCTGTAGGACCAAGCTCCTGTTGGTGCATGTGCGGCGCAGCGTCTGGCGCTCTATGCTACAGCGACCAGATCCAGAGCTTTTTTGATAAGTATGATGTGGAGCGCCGAGAGTCGGTCGCACTGAGCTGGCGCTCGCTCGCTGCAGCGCTGTACTGGTGTTAGAGCGCTCGACATACATCACATTCATGAATGCCAGCCAGGTTACTACAGCGACTGAGGCACTCATTATATATAATGATTTATTTGCACCAGTGTTGTGTCCTTTTATGGCTGGTTTAGGCCTTAACACTGTCTGGTTCCCATGTGCTACATAGCTTAGGCACTACACGGCATATATATTACCCTGCTTCCTTACTGTTGCACAATTTCCTTGTGTGTTCTGCTAACCCATAACAACATGTATATATATATATATATATATATATATTCTAAATAGGTTTCCACAATACTACATTTTAAGACTGGGCCCCATGGCCTTAGGGACGTGACTGAATCTGGACTTGCCTGTATACAGTCTGTGCCCACATAACCTAATTGTTATGACTGGGCCCCATATCAGCCATGATTAGAGCATTATCCAGACATGGCTGCCTTGGGACTCAGACTGTATTTAGGCTGATACCTGGGGAGTCACCTAGAGCCAGCCTTTGTGGTGTGCTGCCACTGGCTTACACTGTGTGCAGCACAACTTATCTGCCTGGCCAGGAACAACATCCCCGTTCCTGGGTTCCTATGGTGGTCAAATGTGGAATGCAGCAGAGCACGCTGCTTCCTCCACTTTGGATGTCTGGTAGGCTTAGGTTTACATATATGTGTGAGTTTCTTACCTTATCTTAACGTATAGATCAAACATATTTAGCAAGAGAGCTTAGAAGGTGTACGTACATGTAAACCAGATTTTATCACATGGGACATAGCTAGTCTTTTCATGGTCACATTTGTATGCAGTAATAATATACAATAGCACAAAGCAAGAGTATATTTTACTAGTGTGTACATATTTATTATCGGATAGCTATTTGATTATTAATATGTGACCTGTTCTTACCTAATGTAAGACTTTCCAAAGCTTTTTAATAATACATATCTGCACATATTACATGTGTCTATGAAAAAGGTCAAAGTTCAGGAAAGGTGACAGTTATGTGTTTTGTAATATTGACACTGTCTGAATAAATAATGTGTTAGAGAGCCTGCCATTTAATAAAATGATACCCTACTTTAATCATATTCCTGTTTCGGCTAATCCTTTCCCTTTATTAAACATTATCTCCGCCATCTGCTCGGGGTGAGCACTCTGCATTTTACATAAGAAATTGGTGCTGATTGACTATATGAGAAACATGACCAGGGTTGGCTGGCTTGTAGTATGCATTACCCAAAGGACAAAGCGGATAACCAATCCATTAATTAAATTACACACTGTGTGTAGCTCACAGCAAAGCTCGGGCTTGCCTCTTAGTTTAAAATCTTCTGTTAGAAACATTACACAAATAGCATATAAAAGTGTACAAAATGGATCTACAGAGAACCACATAAAATCATATGTACAGCTCAAATGGCCTTTAAGTTTGATGGATGTACAACGTCATTAATCTTTGCAATTCATGATAGGCAATATGGCTCCTAACCCACCCTTAGATCTCAGGACAGCAAATTTGCTGCATGCAGGATTAATTGTAGTGCTAAAAATGAGCCATTATTTTTGGATTAGTAGGTGGGTTGCAAGCAAAACACACGGTGGTTGCATGTAGCGGCAAACGTCAGTCTGTCTGCAATACAAGTAGCAAAAACGAGTGCAGTCAGTCATAAGAAAGAGTTGCAGCATCCATGAAGCGTGTGATGAAAGTCATGAGATTTAACTAACAGTAGGAGCTTCATTTGCCCCCACTGTGGGTATTCATTGTATCTCTGTTGGGGATTTCTTTATCAGTCTAATTAGTCACCTTGGTTACATACAACACAGTCTATAAAGCATGTATTGTGAGCTGCAGCTCTGGAACCATCGAAGCAGGTTTAATTGTATCAGTAGGGGGATGGATGTATCAGGGAGGATAAGCAGTATGAGCAGGATAGGCCCCACTTCGACAGCCACTGGTTATGATGTCACTGGTGACCAAGGACCCAGGTGGTGACAACAGGCAAAGTGGCAGAGAATATGAAACCACAGGCAACAGCATCAGCAAGCAGACACGGTGAAATGTGGCACAGGTCAGCAACAAAGCTTGCTACTAGACATGGTCAGATGTGACTCAGGTCACAACAGCACTTGGCACTGCATGCGGTAAAATGTAGCACAGGTCAGAAACAGGGCTTGGCACAGGATGGGGTTAGGTTTGGTAGAGCTCAAAAACAAGGCTTGGCACTGGACATGATTTTGGTGTGGTACAGTTCAGAAACAAGGCTTGACACTGGCCATGGTTAGGTGTGGTACAGCTCAGAAACAAGGCTTGGCACTGGACATGATTTTGGTGTGGTACAGCTCAGAATCAAGGTTCGGCCCTGGACATGGTTAGGTGTGGTACAGCTCAGAAACAAGGCTTGGCATTGGACATGGTTAGGTGTGGTACAGCTCAGAAACAAGGCTTGGCACTGGACATGGTTAGGTGTGATACAGCTCAGAAACAAGGCTTGGCACTGGACGTGATTTTGGTGTGGTACAGCTCAGAAACAAGGCATGGCATTGGACATAGTTAGGTGTGGTAAAGCTTGGAAACAAGGCTTGGCACTGGACATGGTTAGGTGGGTTACAGCTCAGAAACAAGACTTGGCACTGTAGTCGGTTAGGTGTGATGCAGCTCAGAAACAAGGCTTGGCACTGGACATGGTTAGGTGTGGTACAGCTCAGAAACAAGGCTTGGCACTGGACATGGTTAGATGTGGTACAGCTGAGAAACAAGGCTTGGCACTGGACATGGTTAGGTCTGGTACAGCTCAGAAACAAGGCTTGGCACTGGACATGGTTAGGTGTGATACAGCTCAGAAACAAGGCTTGGCATTTGACATGGTTAGGTGTGGTACAGCTCAGAAACAAGGCTTGGCACTGGACATGGTTAGGTGTGGCACAGCTTGGAAACAAGGTTTGGCACTGGACATGGTTAGGTGTGGTACAGCTCAGAAACAAGGCTTGGCACTGTACATGGTTAGGTGTGATACAGCTCAGAAACAAGGCTTGGCACTGGACATAGTTAGGTGTGATACAGCTCAGAAACAAGGCTTGGCACTGGACATGGTTAGGTGTGATACAGCACAGAAACAAGGCTTGGCACTGGACATGGTTAGGTGTGATACAGCACAGAAACAAGGCTTGGCATTAGGCATGGTTAGCTGTGGTACAGCTTGGAAACAAGGCTTGGCATTGGACATGGTTAGGTGTGGTACAGCTCAGAAACAAGGCTTGGCACTGGACATGGTTAGGTGTGGTACAGCTCAGAAACAAGACTTGGCACTGTACATGGTTAGGTGTGATGCAGCTCAGAAACAAGGCTTGGCACTGGACATGGTTAGGTGTGGTACAGCTCAGAAACAAGGCTTGGCACTGTAGTCGGTTAGGTGTGATGCAGCTCAGAAACAAGGCTTGGCACTGGACATGGTTAGGTGTGGTACAGCTCAGAAACAAGGCTTGGCACTGGACATGGTTAGGTGTGGTACAGCTGAGAAACAAGGCTTGGCACTGGTCATGGTTAGGTCTGGTACAGCTCAGAAACAAGGTTTGGCACTGGACATGGTTAGGTGTGATACAGCTCAGAAACAAGGCTTGGCATTGGACATGGTTAGGTGTGGTACAGCTCAGAAACAAGGCTTGGCACTGGACATGGTTAGGTGTGGTACAGCTTGGAAACAAGGTTTGGCACTGGACATGGTTAGGTGTGGTACAGCTCAGAAACAAGGCTTGGCACTGTACATGGTTAGGTGTGATACAGCTCAGAAACAAGGCTTGGCACTGGACATAGTTAGGTGTGATACAGCTCAGAAACAAGGCTTGGCACTGGACATGGTTAGGTGTGGTACAGCTCAGAAACAAGGCTTGGCACTGGACATGGTTAGGTGTGATACAGCACAGAAACAAGGCTTGGCATTAGGCATGGTTAGCTGTGGTACAGCTTGGAAACAAGGCTTGGCATTGGACATGGTTAGGTGTGGTACAGCGCAGAAACAAGGCTTGGCACTGGACATGGTTAGGTGTGGTACAGCTCAGAAACAAGGCTTGGCACTGGACATGGTTAGGTGTGGTAAAGCTTGGAAACAAGGCTTGGCGCTGGACATGGTTAGGTGGGTTACAGCTCAGAAACAAGGTTTGGCACTGTAGACGGTTAGGTGTGATACAGCTCAGAAACAAGGCTTGGCACTGGACATGGTTAGGTGTGGTACAGCACAGAAACAAGGCTTGGCATTGGACATGGTTAGGTGTGATACAGCTCAGAAACAAGGCTTGGCATTGGACACGGTTAGGTGTAGTACAGCTTGGAAACAAGGCCTGGCACTGGACATGGTTAGGTGTGGTACAGCTCAGAAACAAGGCTTGGCACTGGACATGGTTAGGTGTGATACAGCTCAGAAACAAGGCTTGGCATTGGACATGGTTAGGTGTGGTACAGCTTAGAAACAAGGCTTGGCACTGGACATGGTTAGGTGTGATACAGCTCAGAAACAAGGCTTGGCGCTGTACATGGTTAGGTGTGTGTTGAGGGGTTAATAGTGAGCAGGTCTGTCTGTCTGTCTGTCTGTCTGTGTGTGTGTATGTATCTTTCTCTCTCTTTTCTATCTGCTGGCCAGCAAATCTTCATCTCTGTCCACTATCCTTTCACAGATAAACTAGTTCACTATTCCCCACCAACACACACACAGCATGACCAGCTACTTACCTGCAGAGATCAAACCAGAGCAGAGGGTGTGCTGGGTTTATATAGGATGCTGCTAATTACTGCCAGGTGAGGCAAAGCTGCAGCCAAACCTAGTGTGTTTATGTTCCTGTGTATAATTTGTTAATATGTATATAGATTATAAGCTCCTTTTTATTTTTAAAGGAGACAGCTGGATGCTTTGTTTCATGTGGTTTAATGTATGATTTATATGTAATATTTCTGTTTAAAAACCAGATGTATATTCCTTTAAGAATAAAGGGCTGTTGGAAACTGGTAATTGGTAGATAAGTGCACCTGTATGTAGGTGGAGGGTTTTTTTTTCAGTTCAGTCAGGACGAGCTGAGAGCTGGGGTGCTACTTGGTCCTACGGTAGCTATAACTTAACCCCTTATTTTCATGAATTTTGTTTTTTGTTTATTTGTTTTTTGTTTTTGCTCAAAATAAACCTAAGCCTATTTTTGCCAAGACTTGAGTGAGGACTGTTTTTACCGGCAATGATTCCCACGCCCCAACAGTGTGGTACAGCTGAGAAACAAGGCTTGGCACTGGACATGGTTAGGTGTGGTACAGCTCAGAAATAAGGCTTGGCACTGGACATGGTTAGGTGTGGTACAGCTGAGAAACAAGGCTTGGCACTGGACATGGTTAGGTGTGGTACAGCTTAGAAACAAGGCTTGGCACTGGACATGGTTAGGTGTGATACAGCTCAGAAACAAGGCTTGGCACTGGACATGGTTAGGTGTGGTACAGCTTGGAAACAAGGCTTGGCACTGGACATGGTTAGGTGTGGTACAGCTCAGAAACAAGGCTTGGCACTGGACATGGTTAGGTGTGATACAGCTCAGAAACAAGGCTTGGCACTGGACATAGTTAAGTGTGATACAGCTCAGAAACAAGGGTTGGCACTGGACATGGTTAGGTGTGGTAGAGCTCAGAAACAAGGCTTGGCATTGGACATGGTTAGGTGTAGTACAGCTTGGAAACAAGGCTTGGCACTGGACATGGTTAGGTGTGGTAGAGCTCAGAAACAAGGCTTGGCATTGGACATGGTTAGGTGTAGTACAGCTTGGAAACAAGGCTTGGCACTGGACATGGTTAGGTGTGGTACAGCTCAGAAACAAGGCTTGGCACTGGACATGGTTAGGTGTGTTACAGCTCAGAAACAAGGCTTGGCATTGGACATGGTTAGGTGTGGTACAGCTTAGAAACAAGGCTTGGCACTGGACATGGTTAGGTGTGATACAGCTCAGAAACAAGGCTTGGCACTGGACATAGTTAAGTGTGATACAGCTCAGAAACAAGGCTTGGCACTGGACATGGTTAGGTGTGGTACAGCTCAGAAACAATGCTTGGCATTGGACATGGTTAGGTGTGATACAGCTCAGAAACAAGGCTTGGCATTGGACATGGTTAGGTGTAAGTACAGCTTGGAAACAAGGCTTGGCACAGGACATGGTTAGGTGTGGTACAGCTCAGAAACAAGGCTTGGCACTGGACATGGTTAGGCGTGATACAGCTCAGAAACAAGGCTTGGCATTGGACATGGTTAGGTGTAGTACAGCTTGGAAACAAGGCTTGGCACAGGACATGGTTAGGTGTGGTACAGCTCAGAAACAAGGCTTGGCACTGGACATGGTTAGGTGTGATACAGCTCAGAAACAAGGCTTGGCATTGGACATAGTTAGGTGTGGTACAGCCTGGAAACAAGGCTTAGCATTGGACATGGTTAGGTGTGGTACAGCTCAGAAACAAGGCTTGGCACTGGACATGGTTAGGTGTGGTACAGCTCAGAAACAAGACTTGGCACTGTACATGGTTAGGTGTGATGCAGCTCAGAAACAAGGCTTGGCACTGGACATGGTTAGGTGTGGTACAGCTCAGAAACAAGGCTTGGCACTGTAGTCGGTTAGGTGTGATGCAGCTCAGAAACAAGGCTTGGCACTGGACATGGTTAGGTGTGGTACAGCTCAGAAACAAGGCTTGGCACTGGACATGGTTAGGTGTGGTACAGCTGAGAAACAAGGCTTGGCACTGGTCATGGTTAGGTCTGGTACAGCTCAGAAACAAGGCTTGGCACTGGACATGGTTAGGTGTGATACAGCTCAGAAACAAGGCTTGGCATTGGACATGGTTAGGTGTGGTACAGCTCAGAAACAAGGCTTGGCACTGGACATGGTTAGGTGTGGTACAGCTTGGAAACAAGGTTTGGCACTGGACATGGTTAGGTGTGGTACAGCTCAGAAACAAGGCTTGGCACTGTACATGGCTAGGTGTGATACAGCTCAGAAACAAGGCTTGGCACTGGACATAGTTAGGTGTGATACAGCTCAGAAACAAGGCTTGGCACTGGACATGGTTAGGTGTGGTACAGCTCAGAAACAAGGCTTGGCACTGGACATGGTTAGGTGTGATACAGCACAGAAACAAGGCTTGGCATTAGGCATGGTTAGCTGTGGTACAGCTTGGAAACAAGGCTTGGCATTGGACATGGTTAGGTGTGGTACAGCTCAGAAACAAGGCTTGGCACTGGACATGGTTAGGTGTGGTACAGCTCAGAAACAAGGCTTGGCACTGGACATGGTTAGGTGTGGTAAAGCTTGGAAACAAGGCTTGGCGCTGCACATGGTTAGGTGGGTTACAGCTCAGAAACAAGGTTTGGCACTGTAGACGGTTAGGTGTGATACAGCTCAGAAACAAGGCTTGGCACTGGACATGGTTAGGTGTGGTACAGCACAGAAACAAGGCTTGGCATTGGACATGGTTAGGTGTGATACAGCTCAGAAACAAGGCTTGGCATTGGACACGGTTAGGTGTAGTACAGCTTGGAAACAAGGCCTGGCACTGGACATGGTTAGGTGTGGTACAGCTCAGAAACAAGGCTTGGCACTGGACATGGTTAGGTGTGATACAGCTCAGAAACAAGGCTTGGCATTGGACATGGTTAGGTGTGGTACAGCTTAGAAACAAGGCTTGGCACTGGACATGGTTAGGTGTGATACAGCTCAGAAACAAGGCTTGGCATTGGACACGGTTAGGTGTAGTACAGCTTGGAAACAAGGCCTGGCACTGGACATGGTTAGGTGTGGTACAGCTCAGAAACAAGGCTTGGCACTGGACATGGTTAGGTGTGATACAGCTCAGAAACAAGGCTTGGCACTGGACATGGTTAGGTGTGATACAGCACAGAAACAAGGCTTGGCATTAGGCATGGTTAGCTGTGGTACAGCTTGGAAACAAGGCTTGGCATTGGACATGGTTAGGTGTGGTACAGCTCAGAAACAAGGCTTGGCACTGGACATGGTTAGGTGTGGTACAGCTCAGAAACAAGGCTTGGCACTGGACATGGTTAGGTGTGGTACAGCTCAGAAACAAGGCTTGGCACTGGACATAGTTAGGTGTGATACAGCTCAGAAACAAGGCTTGGCACTGGACATGGTTAGGTGTGATACAGCACAGAAACAAGGCTTGGCATTAGGCATGGTTAGCTGTGGTACAGCTTGGAAACAAGGCTTGGCATTGGACATGGTTAGGTGTGGTACAGCTCAGAAACAAGGCTTGGCACTGGACATGGTTAGGTGTGGTACAGCTCAGAAACAAGGCTTGGCACTGGACATGGTTAGGTGTGGTAAAGCTTGGAAACAAGGCTTGGCGCTGGACATGGTTAGGTGGGTTACAGCTCAGAAACAAGGTTTGGCACTGTAGACGGTTAGGTGTGATACAGCTCAGAAACAAGGCTTGGCACTGGACATGGTTAGGTGTGGTACAGCACAGAAACAAGGCTTGGCATTGGACATGGTTAGGTGTGATACAGCTCAGAAACAAGGCTTGGCATTGGACACGGTTAGGTGTAGTACAGCTTGGAAACAAGGCCTGGCACTGGACATGGTTAGGTGTGGTACAGCTCAGAAACAAGGCTTGGCACTGGACATGGTTAGGTGTGATACAGCTCAGAAACAAGGCTTGGCATTGGACATGGTTAGGTGTGGTACAGCTTAGAAACAAGGCTTGGCACTGGACATGGTTAGGTGTGATACAGCTCAGAAACAAGGCTTGGCATTGGACACGGTTAGGTGTAGTACAGCTTGGAAACAAGGCCTGGCACTGGACATGGTTAGGTGTGGTACAGCTCAGAAACAAGGCTTGGCACTGGACATGGTTAGGTGTGATACAGCTCAGAAACAAGGCTTGGCATTGGACATGGTTAGGTGTGGTACAGCTTAGAAACAAGGCTTGGCACTGGACATGGTTAGGTGTGATACAGCTCAGAAACAAGGCTTGGCGCTGTACATGGTTAGGTGTGTGTTGAGGGGTTAATAGTGAGCAGGTCTGTCTGTCTGTCTGTCTGTCTGTGTGTATGTATCTTTCTCTCTCTTTTCTATCTGCTGGCCAGCAAATCTTCATCTCTGTCCACTATCCTTTCACAGATAAACTAGTTCACTATTCCCCACCAACACACACACAGCATGACCAGCTACTTACCTGCAGAGATCAAACCAGAGCAGAGGGTGTGCTGGGTTTATATAGGATGCTGCTAATTACTGCCAGGTGAGGCAAAGCTGCAGCCAAACCTAGTGTGTTTATGTTCCTGTGTATAATTTGTTAATATGTATATAGATTATAAGCTCCTTTTTATTTTTAAAGGAGACAGCTGGATGCTTTGTTTCATGTGGTTTAATGTATGATTTATATGTAATATTTCTGTTTAAAAACCAGATGTATATTCCTTTAAGAATAAAGGGCTGTTGGAAACTGGTAATTGGTAGATAAGTGCACCTGTATGTAGGTGGAGGGTTTTTTTTTTCAGTTCAGTCAGGACGAGCTGAGAGCTGGGGTGCTACTTGGTCCTACGGTAGCTATAACTTAACCCCTTATTTTCATGAATTTTGTTTTTTGTTTATTTGTTTTTTGTTTTTGCTCAAAATAAACCTAAGCCTATTTTTGCCAAGACTTGAGTGAGGACTGTATTTACCGGTAACGATTCCCACGCCCCAACAGTGTGGTACAGCTGAGAAACAAGGCTTGGCACTGGACATGGTTAGGTGTGGTACAGCTCAGAAATAAGGCTTGGCACTGGACATGGTTAGGTGTGGTACAGCTGAGAAACAAGGCTTGGCACTGGACATGGTTAGGTGTGGTACAGCTTAGAAACAAGGCTTGGCACTGGACATGGTTAGGTGTGATACAGCTCAGAAACAAGGCTTGGCACTGGACATGGTTAGGTGTGGTACAGCTTGGAAACAAGGCTTGGCACTGGACATGGTTAGGTGTGGTACAGCTCAGAAACAAGGCTTGGCACTGGACATGGTTAGGTGTGATACAGCTCAGAAACAAGGCTTGGCACTGGACATAGTTAAGTGTGATACAGCTCAGAAACAAGGCTTGGCACTGGACATGGTTAGGTGTGGTAGAGCTCAGAAACAAGGCTTGGCATTGGACATGGTTAGGTGTAGTACAGCTTGGAAACAAGGCTTGGCACTGGACATGGTTAGGTGTGGTACAGCTCAGAAACAAGGCTTGGCATTGGACATGGTTAGGTGTAGTACAGCTTGGAAACAAGGCTTGGCACTGGACATGGTTAGGTGTGGTACAGCTCAGAAACAAGGCTTGGCACTGGACATGGTTAGGTGTGTTACAGCTCAGAAACAAGGCTTGGCATTGGACATGGTTAGGTGTGGTACAGCTTAGAAACAAGGCTTTTCACTGGACATGGTTAGGTGTGATACAGCTCAGAAACAAGGCTTGGCACTGGACATAGTTAAGTGTGATACAGCTCAGAAACAAGGCTTGGCACTGGACATGGTTAGGTGTGGTACAGCTCAGAAACAATGCTTGGCATTGGACATGGTTAGGTGTGATACAGCTCAGAAACAAGGCTTGGCATTGGACATGGTTAGGTGTAAGTACAGCTTGGAAACAAGGCTTGGCACAGGACATGGTTAGGTGTGGTACAGCTCAGAAACAAGGCTTGGCACTGGACATGGTTAGGTGTGATACAGCTCAGAAACAAGGCTTGGCATTGGACATAGTTAGGTGTGGTACAGCTTAGAAACAAGGCTTGGCACAGGACATGGTTAGGTGTGGTACAGCTCAGAAACAAGGCTTGGCACTGGACATGGTTAGGTGTGGTAGAGCTCAGAAACAAGGCTTGGCATTGGACATGGTTAGGTGTGGTACAGCTTAGAAACAAGGCTTGGCACTGGACATGGTTAGGTGTGATACAGCTCAGAAACAAGGCTTGGCACTGGACATGGTTAGGTGTGGTAGAGCTCAGAAACAAGGCTTGGCATTAGGCACGGTTAGGTGTGATACAGCTCAGAAACAAGGCTTGGCATTGGACATGGTTAGGTGTGGTACAGCTCAGAAACAAGGCTTGGCACTGGACATGGTTAGGTGTGGTACAGCTCAGAAACAATGCTTGGCATTGGACATGGTTAGGTGTGATACAGCTCAGAAACAAGGCTTGGCATTGGACATGGTTAGGTGTAAGTACAGCTTGGAAACAAGGCTTGGCACAGGACATGGTTAGGTGTGGTACAGCTCAGAAACAAGGCTTGGCACTGGACATGGTTAGGTGTGATACAGCTCAGAAACAAGGCTTGGCATTGGACATAGTTAGGTGTGGTACAGCTTAGAAACAAGGCTTGGCACTGGACATGGTTAGGTGTGATACAGCTCAGAAACAAGGCTTGGCACTGGACATGGTTAGGTGTGGTAGAGCTCAGAAACAAGGCTTGGCATTAGGCACGGTTAGGTGTGATACAGCTCAGAAACAAGGCTTGGCATTGGACATGGTTAGGTGTGGTACAGCTCAGAAACAAGGCTTGGCATTGGACATGGTTAGGTGTGGTACAGCTCAGAAACAATGCTTGGCATTGGACATGGTTAGGTGTGATACAGCTCAGAAACAAGGCTTGGCACTGGACATGGTTAGGTGTGGTACAGCTCAGAAACAAGGCTTGGCACTGGACATGGTTAGGTGTGGTACAGCTCAGAAACAATGCTTGGCATTGGACATGGTTAGGTGTGATACAGCTCAGAAACAAGGCTTGGCATTGGACATGGTTAGGTGTAAGTACAGCTTGGAAACAAGGCTTGGCACAGGACATGGTTAGGTGTGGTACAGCTCAGAAACAAGGCTTGGCACTGGACATGGTTAAGTGTGATACAGCTCAGAAACAAGGCTTGGCATTGGACATAGTTAGGTGTGGTACAGCTTAGAAACAAGGCTTGGCACTGGACATGGTTAGGTGTGATACAGCTCAGAAACAAGGCTTGGCACTGGACATGGTTAGGTGTGGTAGAGCTCAGAAACAAGGCTTGGCATTAGGCACGGTTAGGTGTGATACAGCTCAGAAACAAGGCTTGGCATTGGACATGGTTAGGTGTGGTACAGCTTGGAAACAAAGCTTGGCACTGGACATGGTTAGGTGTGATACAGCTCAGAAACAAGGCTTGGCACTGGACATAGTTAGGTGTGATACAGCTCAGAATCAAGGCTTGGCACTGGAAATGGTTAGGTATGGTACAGCTCAGAAACAAGGCTTGGCACTGGACATGGTTAGGTGTGATACAGCTCAGAAACAAGGCTTGGCACTGGACATGGTTAGGTGTGGTACAGCTCAGAAACAAGGCTTGGCACTGGACATGGTTAGGTGTGGTACAGCTTGGAAACAAAGCTTGGCACTGGACATGGTTAGGTGTGATACAGCTCAGAAACAAGGCTTGGCACTGGACATGGTTATGTGTGGTACAGCTCAGAAACAAGGCTTGGCACTGGACATGGTTAGGTGTGGTACAGCTCAGAAACAATGCTTGGCATTGGACATGGTTAGGTGTGATACAGCTCAGAAACAAGGCTTGGCATTGGACATGGTTAGGTGTAAGTACAGCTTGGAAACAAGGCTTGGCACAGGACATGGTTAGGTGTGGTACAGCTCAGAAACAAGGCTTGGCACTGGACATGGTTAGGTGTGATACAGCTCAGAAACAAGGCTTGGCATTGGACATAGTTAGGTGTGGTACAGCTTAGAAACAAGGCTTGGCACTGGACATGGTTAGGTGTGATACAGCTCAGAAACAAGGCTTGGCACTGGACATGGTTAGGTGTGGTAGAGCTCAGAAACAAGGCTTGGCATTAGGCACGGTTAGGTGTGATACAGCTCAGAAACAAGGCTTGGCATTGGACATGGTTAGGTGTGGTACAGCTTGGAAACAAAGCTTGGCACTGGACATGGTTAGGTGTGATACAGCTCAGAAACAAGGCTTGGCACTGGAAATGGTTAGGTATGGTACAGCTCAGAAACAAGACTTGGCACTGGACATGGTTAGGTGTGATACAGCTCAGAAACAAGGCTTGGCATTGGACATGGTTAGGTGTGGTACAGCTCAGAAACAAGGCTTGGCACTGGACATGGTTAGGTGTGGTACAGCTTGGAAACAAGGCTTGGCACTGGACATGGTTAGGTGTGGTACAGCTCAGAAACAAGGCTTGGCACTGGACATGGTTAAGTGTGATACAGCTCAGAAACAAGGCTTGGCACTGGACATGGTTAGGTGTGATACAGCTCAGAAACAAGGCTTGGCACTGGACATGGTTAGGTGTGATACAGCTCAGAAACAAGGCTTGGCACTGGACATGGTTAGGTGTGGTACAACTCAGAAACAAGGCTTGGCACTGTACATGGTTAGGTGTGATACAGCTCAGAAACAAGGCTTGGCACTGAACATGGTTAGGTGTGATACAGCTCAGAAACAAGGCTTGGCACTGGACGTGGTTTGGTTTCATCACCAGGCAACGGCCGTCGACTGCACGTAGCCCTTTGTGTCGGCTCCCATGTGCTCCGCCAGCCCTGACCCCTGCCCGCTTGCCTCTCGTGCCGCCAGCCCCACAGACTGACAGCCTCTTGCACCTCCAGCTCCGCCCACCATTTGCCTGGCCGTCCAACTCTTGCAGCTCCAGTGCAGCTCACTGCTCACCTCTTGCACCAGCAGCCCCGCCCACTACCTGTCTTTTGTGCTTCTAGTCCCACCCACCTCTTCCTTCTGATGAGAGGAAGAGGCAACTGCATATGGAGCAACTGTGAGGATTCTTGTGCTTGCAAGGAAAAGTAAGGTATTTTTTCTTTTGCTTTTGTAAGCCTCATATTTACAGTGAGGAGAGTTTAAGGTACTAACTATAGGGGGTGTTCACTTGTCATCATTTAGAGAAAGGACGCACCATTTGCTTCGGCTGTTTCAGTCTTGAAGCGAACCAACACCTGCGTGGGGTGGATGTTGGTACTGTCGCTAAATGACAGTCTCAGGGGGCATCCAGAATGCTGGAGACCCCCCGGCACATAACCCTCCAGAAAACCTATAATCATTACCTTTCCCTCGGTTCACCAATGCAAATCCAACACAGTGATTGGCCACCAGCGCTAACATGGGCAGTCCATTCCAATCACTCGAACTATGGCGCTATGGCTCACTACCCACATGAGAGCCGGTGTGCAATCACTGCACTGGAATCACGTTGGTGGACCGAGGGAATGGTAAGGATTATGGGCTTTCTGGGGGGTTATGTGTGGGGAGTTTCAGCATTCTGGATGCCCCTTCCCGAGACTGTAATTTAGTGGCAGGACCAACACCCACGCTGTGCTTTAAAGCAGAACAAATCCAGGGAATTTGACTTTCCCGGATTCTATTCCATTCCCCCAGGGTATTCTGAATTGAGATGCCTCGCTGTGTGAAAACACCCAGAAATCTGTAATCACTTACCCTTCCCCGGTCCAACGGCACATGCGCAGGCTCATGTCCAATGAGAGCTGTCTGCTGTGACTATGTAATTCAGCAAATGGCTCTCTTTAACTTCAATGGAGAGCACACTGCTGCATCCCCTGCATGGATGAGAGCCCACGCATGCACCGCTGGACCAGGGAAGAGTAAGTGATTACCAGTGCCCTGGGGGGTGTCACACATCATGACATCCAGATTAGGGATGCCCAGCGGAGCCCATGAATGTGCCGTGGGAACAGTGGAAAGGTGTGTTGTTTGGGCAATCTGGGGGTGCTGGGCTTCCCAAAACGTGATTTCCCAGGTAAACTGACCTATCACCAAGATAGTGAACATCTTGGTTATAGGTCCACCTTAATGACAACTGCCCTTTAGGATTTTGAATTAACCCTCAATAAGCCCGTCCTGAAGAAGCCTTTTCCTAAGCTATATATGTGAAGCCATCCACTGTTACAAGATGCAATACAAAGTCTTTCTATGAATAAAGTAATTATTGTATTACAAATTTTAGGCCATTTCATTCAGAAACATTGTATATGTTTGCATATTTTCTTGCATATTTGCATACATGTTTGCATATATGCTGAGAAGATGAACATTAATTAGACTTTAAAATCAATTTCAAAATGATGTTGCCTGAATTTTAAAAAGCCACCAAAGACTTTTTCTTTTGTGTGTTATCTTTCAGAAAAACAGACGAGAAATCAAAGGCAATAAGGATGAATCCAAAAGAAGAAAACATTTTTCTTGTTTTTAAGGCCTGCTGGGAAGTGGGAATATGTTCATGCTGCAGGTAAAAAAAATAGGACTGCCACTCGAATTTCCTCATACAACCTAAATGTCAGGGCCCATGGGCCCCTCTGCCTGCTTTACTTGGACTCTCATTAGTATCTGTGACAATCGTGCAGCTTCCTCTATTGCATTCCCATTCCTTGCTGTGAGCCTTGTTAACACTTTCTACATGATGAAGCAATACTTAAAGTGGAACAAAACCTGACTTCCCCGAGATTTGTTACATGCCCCACTGTGTGAAACCCCCAGGAAGCCAGAAAACACTCACCTCGCCACGCACCAGTGGTGCATACACAGGCTCTAGTCTAATGAGAGTGGCCTGAAATGACCGCATAATTCGGCCCCTGCCTATCTGTAAACAATGAGAGTGGCCTGCCAAATGACGTAGTCATATTAGGGGTGGTTCTAATTGGATGAGAGCCTGCACATACACCGTTGGAATGGGGGAAGGTGAATTTGTAAGGATGTCCTGGGGGTCTCACACGGCAGAACATCCCAGTTTCACTCAATGGTGTAAGCTATTTTAACAGACTTAACTTTCTATGCTACTGAACTGCATGGGAGAAGACATCTTGCTACAGTTCTAACAGCCCTGCATCTGAACAACCCAGTCACACAGTCAAATTTACTCCAAGGCCCCATGCACACCAATTCATTGTGGGACAATCACACTTGCAGTGCGAGTACCCAGCAATCACCAGTGTTCATTGCTTGGAAAGTGCTTGCAATAGAAACTTCACTCAATAGGGTGGAATCGCTATTGCAGGGGCCACTAAACACTGCAGACAAGGCTTGTTGGAGACGACTGCAGTCGCACAGCAATTGCAATCACCTCCCTGAATGCACCCATAGTATAACATACATAAAAAGCACAAAGCTATATTTCCAAGGCAAGCACCCTGACATCACCTTTGTAAGGAAACGCTGCCTATGTTATACTTTGTAATAAATATAAATATAAAAAATACTGAGCTCCAAATTTGTGTACAGTGTTAAATTAAAAAATGAAAGAAAAAAACTACACGTGCATAACCTAGATCTCATCAATAAGTTCAAAATACAATCCCATACATAAAAAGCACAGAGTTATAAGTGAATTACAATATAAGTCCTCTTTAAAGTTCCTCCAACTTGTCTTCAAATCAATAAAGTGACTTTTCAATCTTTTCTTGTGTTATCCCACCACCAAAAGTGTGCTCTTACCAGAGATGGTCTGATCAAACGCTAAATTAAAAGGTCATAGGGGACACTCTCCAAACGTTTCCACAGCGACAAATATGATTCCACCGTTAGATGTATATGTGTGACCAACAAATATCCAAAGACCCCACAAGAGAGTATCAGGTTCAGTTGGAAGATTTACCAGAGAAGGGCTTTACAAGCGGTATCCTTGTAATGATCAGCAGCACTGCTCCGTCCTCTGGCTTTGGATTCCAATCTCCATCTGAGACTACTATTCCATCATTCCCTTTTCTTCCCAGTCTCTGTCTTTCTGAGTCAGTATCCTCTGGCTTTCTGGGTCACCGCTCTTTGTTTGGCTCTGAGCCCTCTCTGGACTGAAGACCAGAGACTGAAGACCAGTACTTAGCAGTACTTAAAGACTAAGCAGAGCAACAGGAGACCTGTGATGGTTGTGTAGGGCTGGCAGTGGTGGGCAAGCCCTCAAAAAGTGATTCCATTTGTAAAAGGGGGTATCAGCATTCAGCAGGATTGGCATCTTGACAATTAAGTTGAAAAAGACTTAACAATGACTTTTTACAAGGCTTGAAAAAAGGGTTATAATGCAGTTTTCTAGGTCTAGTAGTAGTAGTAGTGGCAGCGGAGGTGCTGTTGGTGGTAGTAGTGGCATTAGCAGTACTTAAAGACTAGGCAGAGGTACAGGAGGCCTGTGGTGGTTGTGTAGGACTGGTGTTTTACTATACACGAAAAAGGGGTGGTTGCCCCCCCCCCCTAAATTGAGCGGAGAGCTCCACAAATACAAACCTCGCCCAAAAAACATCAAATACATAACATGTTACATAAAATCACAATATTTTATTAAGTACATTACTATATGATCGCAATACAAAAAAGTTCAGCTGACGCACTGGTTGTTGTGAACAAATACATTAGATTAAAAATGTACATGAAATTCATGAATTATACACAGTAAAAAAGATTGATGTTGATTGTCCAGATTTAGATACCATAGTCTGGGGCGGACTAGTTTCGCCTTGCAATAGGCTTCCTCAGTGCCCTGACATTCTGAGTATAAATAGATATATACATACCATATGAATATATATCACAACAGATGAAGTAGAATCATCAACATTCAAATATATCATCATCGGTACCTAATATGGTTAATGTTAATCATGGCCTGGATGAACCAAAAAGCTCAGAACCTGCGTTGGTGTCAGTTTTTAGAAGGTACTATGGGCTCTGGATACTGGCCCTTTAAAGTTAGCGTGAATAGGGAGGGAAGTCCCGGCAGAAGGAGGAGGTAAGGAACCTAGGACAGACAATGGAGGGCGTCCCCTATTACTGTATACAATGTATTAAGCGTAGTGGAAAATAGATGAATATCATTGGTATGCAATTACATCACAGTGGATTATCACTAAGTCAAACACTTATCATTAGCAGATAGACATGCCATGAATGTAACGGTCAGGGGCATTCCAGCGTGAAGGGGGAAAGAGGAATGAAACCCCCTGTGTGAGTTTGTCCTTCCTTGGCGCCAGCACGGGGTGGACAGCGCGACTGTTCACTGTGCAGGCGCCTTTTAAACTACCGCTCTGTGGCATGCACACCGAAACCCCACCCCCTTGTACTGTGAACAGCAATTGCAGGGTGAGCAGGAGCGGCGTGCTGCAGATGGCGCGTCGTGCGCCGAAGACCGCTGCCCACCCAGGGGGCCACCTGACAGGCGGCCGGCGCAGACGCTGCTGGCGCCAAGTGTGTGTCTCCCCGGCAGCCATCTTAAAGGAGACCGGAGCACCCTTATATTAAATGAAGGATGTTTATTAGGTTATTTATTAGATTATTATTAGAATGTTTATTGAATTGTTAAAAAGCATTTACTATTGTGTCTATGAAAATGTGTGAGACAGGCTTCAATACTTATAAAGATTCTAGTGCCCAATTGGCACAGCTGACAGGGTACATGTGTTTAAAGTGATATGCGGTACAAAATGTACCCTGAATCATATATTTGAACCCTAACGGGCTAGTTAAAAATGGCATGACACACAGGTTCCTGAAACTATCTCCGCCATCTGTCTCCATAGGCCTTTAGTCCCTTAGGCCTTTAGTCCATCAGCTACCCTCGTACCTCAAGAACATGGGACACTTGCTCCGTGTCCTTGATGGTATGAGTGTGACCCCTGGTTCCTTTCTCGTGGGCCTGGACGTGGAAGCCCTATATTCCAGCATACCTCACGATCTTGGTATACAAAATGTTCGTCTATTTTTAAACAAACTGCCCCTAGACATGCACAATCACAACACATTTTTGTTACAACTCTTACATTTTGTCCTCACCCACAACCTCTTCTTATTTAACAACACCCTTTACCACCAGATACAGGTGATGGGGACCACCTGTGCCCCATCGTATGCCAACCTGTATCTGGGAGGATGGGGGAAGAGGTTGTGGGCTAAGGACAACTTGTCGAGCTGTCTGTGCCACGTGGCCACATGGCACAGATATATCGACGATTTTTTTTAGTTTGGACTGATACACAAAATAATCTTGTAAAATTTGTTTCTGAACTAAATAAAAATAATTTAAATCTAAAATTTACAGTTGAGTTTAGCCAAACGGAGATCAATTTCTTGGATTTGACAATCATGTTGAGTCCAGACGGAGCAGTGACTACTAAGTTTTTTTCGCAAGCCTACCGCCGCGAACACAAAGCTGCGGGCTTCCAGTGCTCACCCCAAACCGTTATTAAAGAGCATCCCGTACGGCGAGTACATTAGGGCTCACCGGAATTGCACCTCGGAAGTAGACTTTCAACAGGCGGCAAATAATATCTATGAGAGACTAGTAAACAGAGGCTATAATACAGCTGTATTATGCCAAGCAAATAAATGTGCTAAGGGTAAACCCAGGGATGAATTGCTGTATAAACCTACGGTAGACAGGAGGGATTCCTCCCTCTCCATGATAGTAACATAGTAACATAGTAACATAGTATGTAAGGCTGAATAAAGACTTTAGTCCATCCAGTTCAGCCTGTTTAACTCCTTCCAGTGGTCTAGTAGCCATAGCCGGAAATGTTATTACATGCCAGGAAGGCATCAAGGCCACTTTTGAACATTTTTAATGTATCCCTCATTACTACCTCCTCTGGCAGCGAGTTCCATAGTCTCACTGCTCTTACAGAGAAGAATCCCTTCCTATGTCGGTGGAGAAAGCACCTTTCCTCTAACCTTAGTGGATGCCCTCGGGTTATGGTTACACTCCGGGGTATAAATAGATTGTGGGACAGATCCTTGTATTGACCCTGAATATATTTATACATAGTTATTAGATCACCCCTCAATCGTCTTTTTTCTAGACTAAATAAGCCTAACTTGGACAATCTTTCCGGGTACTCTAGCCCCCGCACTCCTTTTATTAACTTTGTTGCCCTTCTTTGAACGTGCTCCAGTTCTGATATGTCCTTCTTAAGCACAGGTGCCCAGAACTGTACACAGTATTCCATATGGGGTCTGACCAGTGACTTGTACAGGGGTAAAATGATGTTCTGGTCATGAGCACCAATGCCCCTCCTGATGCACCCCATGATCCTGTTTGCCTTGGCATGACATTCTCCAAACACCATCGTTTTATAAAAGTAATTTTTCAAAAACATTGGCACGTGCTGCAAAACGACACGAGTTTAAAAAAACGTATTTCTGATAAACCTAAATTTGTGTTTCAAAGGTCAAAAAATGTAAAAGACCGTTTGGTTCAGAGTCACTACCGACCAATAAAATGTTCAATATGTTGCAATACAGTTGGCACCTACAAGTGCCAGTCTTCCAGCATGTGCCAATACATACAACAAACTAAATCAGTGACTTTAGGTGAAAGACCACCTCATAAATTGAAACATTATATAAATTGTAGGAGCATAAACATCATTTATGCCCTAATATGTACCTGTGATAGATTCTACATAGGGAAAACAAACCAGGAGTTACGTAAGAGAATTTATGAACATACTTACGATATAAAAACAGGTAATAAAAAGAACCCAGTGGGTAGGCATTTTTTAGAGAAACATAAACAAAACCCAAAAGAAATGTGGGTAATAGGCATAGACAGAATACACAAGAACCCACGAGGTGGGGATGTAGAAAAACTTACCCTACAGCGGGAGACACAGTGGATACATCACTTTCAGGCCCACCGATACCCCGGATTAAATGAGTCTATAAGTTTCATACCATTCTTGTGAAATATTACCTGCCTTTTTTTTTTCATTTTTAAAATTAAGATGCAAAATTGATGTGGCATATGATTACTATGTGATGTTTAAATCAAATGGCTTGGATGTTACCAACAGAACCAAATGAATGGGGATTATCTACACAGGAGCCACTAATATTTTCTGGTTGATCCTTGTCTAATATTGACCCCTATTGTGTAAATCAAATTAGGTGGAGTCCTATGGAGACAGATGGCGGAGATAGTTTCAGGAACCTGTGTGTCATGCCATTTTTAACTAGCCCGTTAGGGTTCAAATATATGATTCAGGGTACATTTTGTACCGCGTATCACTTTAAACACATGATTCAAGGCACACATGTATCCTGTCAGCTGTGCCAATAGGGCACTAGAATCTTTATAGTATTGAAGCCTGTCTCACACATTTTCATAGAAACAATAGTAAATGCTTTTTAACAATTCAATAAACATTCTAATAATAATCTAATAAATAACCTAATAAACATCTTTCATTTAATATAAGGGCGCTCCTGTCTCCTTTAAGATGGCTGCCGGGGAGACACACAGTTGGCGCCAGCAGCGTCTGCTCCTATCAGGTGGAACAGGTGCTCAGCGCGCCCTGCCCCCTGGGTGGGCGGCGGTCTTTGGCGCACGCCGCATCATCTGCAGCACGCCGCTCCTGCTCCCCCGGCAATTGCTGTTCACACAGCAAAGCTGGAGTACAAGGGGGCGGGGTTTCGGCATGCGTGCCACGGAGCGGTAGTTTAAAAGGCGCCTGCACAGTGAGCAGTCGCGCTGTCCGCCCTGTGCTGGCGCCAAGGAAGGACAGACTCACACAGGGGGTTTCATTCCTCTTTCCCCCTTCACGCTGGAACGCCCCTGACCATTACATTCAAGGTATGTCTATCTGCTAATGATAAGTGTTTGACTTAGTGATAATCCACTGTGATGTAATTGCATCCCAATGATATTCATCTACTTAATGCATTGTATACACTAATATGGGGAGTCCTCCATTGTCTGCCCTAGGTTCCTTACCTCCTCCTTCTGCCGGGACTTCCCTCCCTATTCACTCTAACTTTAAAGGGCCAGTATCCAGAGCCCATAGTACCTTCTAAAAACTGACACCAACGCAGGTCCTGAGCTTTTTGGTTCATCCAGGCCATGATTAACATTAACCATATCAGGTACCGATGATGATATATTTGAATGTTGATGATTCTACTTCATCTGTTGTGATATATATTCATATGGTATGTTTCTATTTATACTCAGAATGTCAGTTAGGGCACTGAGGAAGCCTATTGCAAGGCGAAACTAGTCCACCCCAGACTATCCAAATCTGGACAATCAACGTCAATCTTTTTTACTGTGTATAATTCATGAATTTCATGTACAATTTTAATCTAATGTATTTGTTCACAACAACCAGTGCATCAGCTGGACTTTTTTGTATTGCGATCATATAGTAATGTACTTAATACAATATTGTGATTTTATGTAACATGTTATGTATTTGATGTTTTTTGGGCGAGGGTGGTATTTGTGGAGCTCTCCGCTCAATTTAGGAGGACCCAACACCCTTTTTCGTGTATAGTAAGGTATCTTATAAGGGGGAGTCCCTAATCCAACCAGCCATCCTGTTAGGCTACCAGGTGTACCACACACTGAGCAGCGTTTTCTCTTTTTTTTTTTTCTTTCTTTATTATATTGTATATACTATCTGCGTGGTAGGGTCGTGTGCAATGAGTTCTTTTGGACTCTCACCGTTTCTGTGTAGGACTGGTGTTATTAGACAGCAGCAGGGGTGCTGGTAGTGGTAGCATTAGCAGAAACACAGATTTTAAACACTCAGCCAACGGACAGGAAACCTCTGGTTGTTGTGTAAGCCTTGCATAGGCCTAGCACTGGCAGTAGCTGACAAGCAGTCAGAAAAAGTGATACTATTTTTAGAAGGGTAGCAACAGGATTGGCTTTCTGGAAGTTGAAGAAGGGCATTTTGATTGTCCCATGCAGCTTTGTGATGCTGCTCCAGGTGCCTATGCAGATCCATAGCTCCTAGTCCTAGATTTGTGCCCTGGCTACAGATAACTTTCTGACTGCAGTTCTGGCACTGTGCTAGGTTTTGTTCTCCAGGGATGGTATGAAAGAATTGCCACACAGCAGTGTACCATAAATAAGAAGATTTAGAATGTCCACCACCCTGTCCTCCTTTTCTTGCAGGCTTTTTTCTGGAGTCTGCAAACGCAGCATCAGTGTGGCTGTCACCTGCTCATGAGTGGACTATACCAGCAGACCTAGTCCTGTGCCGTTTTGCAGAGGATCTGGCCCTACCTTGGCTCAGCTCTTTGTCACAGCCAGTGCCAGAAGTACCCTCTTGCTCTGACAATGTTTCCTGGTTCCCAGGTCCTGTCCAAAACCAAATAATCATACTCCTCTGCCTGATCCCCACCACTTCCCTGTTCTGATGTTTTATCATGGTCTACTTGCCTCCCCACACCACAACTACCTTCATAACTGCCAGTATGTCCATGTCTGGCACCACCCCCACTGCCACAGCTATGCATCTCAGACACTGCTTCCGTCTCCGCCACCTCCGCAACACACTCCAAAGGCTGAGTGCCATCAAACAAATTCTCCTCATCACTAGCCATAGCAACTGCTCTGCTTAGAAAAGCTGGCACCCCACTAAGATGGGGCAGTAAACAGACAGATGATGGAAAAGAAAGGCTTCTTTTACTGTGATTTGTAGCTATAGTGGAGGAAGAATCCACTGAAACCTGGTTCAAGGTCATTGCGTCAGAGTCCTCCTCATCCTGAGATGAGCAAGAGAGAGTCAACCAGTCCACAATGGATGCATTGTCCAAAATAACACACCCACTGGAGGAAATGGACAACTCTGGCATGCTGATGCTGCTACTACTACCACTTACATTACTGCTGCTGCTACTACGACCGGGTACATTGCTGCTGCTGTTACTACTAGCAGCGGCGGGCCTGGGCAAATGTTAAATGGATGCTGCCACTACTATGGCTGGGCCTGGGCAAATGGCTGGTGCTACTTTTATTGTGCCTGGGCACATGGCTGCTGACCACAGTTTTGGTACAGGCACCAACATCCTTATCCTTTGTGGCAGAAGGAATTGCAGGGATGTCTTTTCATCTACCCAGTTATTTCCCATCCCTTCCTTTCCCAGACATTTTACTTAGTATTAAAACAAAAAAAATATTCAGAGCGGTGCACACACCAAAATAGCGCACGTGTACAGCCCAGCTAAAACAGACAAATGTGCCCTAAAATATTGCTTGGCAGGTGAAAAAGACTGTATTACACACTGAGGCACCATGGACCCCATCTTAGAGATGGTGCATGCACACTTAAAACAGAGCTGCCCCCCTTGTTTTTTTTAAACTGTATTTAACAAAGAGGCACCGTGGACCCCAACTTAGAGAGAGACGGGGCCTGCACACTTAAAACAGAGCTGCTCCCCACAAAAAAAATTCCTTGACAGGCGAAAAAGATTTATTCTTTAAACTGTATTAAATGCTGAGGCATCGTGGACCCCAACTTAGAGATATACGCTGTCAGCTTAAAACAGAGCTTCCCCCTTTTTTAAACTGTATTTTACAAAGAGGCATCCCAACTTAAAACATAGCTTGGCATGTGAAAAAGATTGATTTTAAAAAAAACTGTATTAAATATTGAGGCACTGTGTACCCCAAGTTCCACAACGCAGTGACAGGGGCCGATCAGATCCCTCCCCGCGGGGCATCCGAAATCGGGATGTCCCGCGGGGTGAAACCCCCCAGAAAGCCAAGAAACCTTACCTTAACCCCGTTCCAATGGCGCATGCGCGGACCACGGCCACGTCTCGCGCTTCCCTCTAGCAGTGCGCGCACCCGTGTCGGCCGTTCGTGAATGGCCAGCGCGGGCGCGCTCCCTGTAAGAGTCGCTGTGGTTGGACGCCGCTTGTACGTGCATTCCACAGCGGCTCTGAGCGCTCTGATTGGACGAGCACCCGCGTAGGAGCGTGGTGAGGTGAGTTTTTCCGGGCGTTCTGGGGGGTTTCACACAGTGGGGCACCACCGATCGGGGTGCCCCACCGAAGTGGACCAAAATCCAGGATAGTCAAAGTCCTGGGTGTTGGTCCACTTTAAACATCACGCAAAATGGTGAAAAATATCCTGTCAGCAGAGGGTGACAAAATCTCAAGTAGGCTGGCAGTTAAAAGGTTACAGGTACCTATGCATGTTGGATATTGTTCTGCTCAGGGGGACCTTGCGCTTTCAGATTTAGCTTGTTTTTTCTTATTTGCATATTGATATTTTAGGAAAAGGTGTTTTTTATTCAGCTTTTTTATACATTTTTTTGTGAAACCCTGTGCAACCTAAGAATTCTTCGAGATATTACTTCCGGAAAGATGAGCCCACTACAACAAGCTGGGTACGCTTAAAAAGCTTAACATATGTTCTTTCAGGGAATATAAGGTTTATGGGGGATATTCCAAATGTAAGGGTTGGTTTGGTAGAAAAAGCACAAGGTGCGCACTTTGTCTGCAGAGCTGAAATTTTGAAGTAAAATTATCATTATGCGCATGCTTTACTTTGGTGTGTTTGGCAACTCTTTCCTTGACAGAACCTATGCATGTTGAGTATCATTCTGTTTGGGGGATATTGCTTTTTCAGATTTTTAGTTTTTTTCTGGTTTGCATATAGTTTTTTTTTAGGAAAATGTGGTTTTGATTCTGCTTTTTATTTATTTTTAGGGAAACCCTGTGCAACCAAAGAATACATTGAGGGATTACTTCCAGAAAACTGCACCCATGTCAACAAGCCTGGTACGCCTAGAAAGCCTGAGGTGTGTACTTCTAGGGAATATATAGTTTGTTGGGGGTATTTCAAATGTAAAGGGTTGTTTTTCTTGAAAAACTGCAAGGTGCGCATAGCACATTGCATAGTTGTATTTTATCTGAAAATCTCCTAAAGCGTTGTTTCAGTTTGGGGGAGTCTCCTGGGCAGGAAAGGGTATCTAACTATACATATGTGGTACCACTGTAACCGGGAGAAATTGGGGTTTCACACGCAATAAGATTTTATTGACCAACTTACATTTTTTATTACAAAAAAACACTACAAATTGTAAAAAATAGTTTTTTTTTTTTATTTTTTTGCACAATTTTCACCCAAAAATATTGAGAATACACTTATAAAATGACAAACAAGACATTTCATGTTAAACCCCAGGCTCTGCTGAAAAAAACAATACATCACTTTCCTGGGAAATCCCAGGAAATCCCTTCAAAAATCACAGTTGAACATGGGGAGCACAAAATAGTGCAAAATAATCTGGCAACAAAGGGTGACAAAATCTCAAGGTAGGCTGGCTGTTAAAGGGTTAATTTGCAGGTATAAATACTTAGACCCAAATATTTCAACACAGCTTAGCCAAATTATTGGCTAAATTATTTAACTTTTCGATAGCCAGAACAAAGCCAAAAGCATACCACTCCCTATTTCTGAATGACATCTTCCTTGTCTCAAGCAGCAGGGACCATGATTAACCAGTTTCATTCTAAACTCGATTACAACTACACATGACTACACATGGCTGGCGAAACTCCTTCAGTCTTGTCATTAACAGGAAGTGCACCATACTTGGCCGTGGCTCTCTGCTGAGACATTGAGAAAGTGAGAAATTGCTGACATGACTAAAGAGTTGTAATGCCCGAATGGACATGGACCTTGATTCAGGTGACAACCCTCAATCTACACTGCCTCCATTTGCCAGGAAGCATGACACGCCTACCCACACACGATGGGCAATGAACTCCCAGGGCACAGAAGAGGGTAAAATCGGTCAGAATTGCCGGGACAGCAATGGGTCCAGTCCAAAGCATCACAGCCAAAGGTGTGGGACAGGTCATAGATTGGAAGTGAGGTTGACAGAGATGCAAAGTTTCCAAAGGGTCAAAGCGGGCTCCTAGTCAGACAGGCAGATGTCTGCACAGGCACCGATCTGCCCAGGACCTACTGCCCAGACATTGAAGCAGAGGGAAGACACCACGAGGGACCAGGAGCAGATATGTATCTCGCAACAATCATCTTGTATGCTAGAAAACGATTACACTTTCAAAAAGCTCTGTGACAATTTCTGTTGAGGATGATGGTGCATGTAGTTTTGTTACTAATCCACATATAATCAGATTGTCAGTATAATATTATTATTATAATATCAATATTAAAATTATTGTCAAAGAGTCATGGAAATATACATTATGTTTTTAAGTGTGTTTCATTTTGTTATGTGGTGCGTCAGTTGAGCAGTATTGCTCAAATTTGGAATTTAATATAATGGATTCTTGGAGGTGTATTTGTCTTGGAGGAGTACATGGCTTTCGTAAAGAGGATCAAAATCCATTTTGGCCAGTTCTGGAGTCTAGGGAAGGGTTATTCCCTGCCCTAGGGGCATCCCGACTTGGACTTCTGGCAGTATCTACACTCTGCACACTCAAGAGCCTAGAATGTCTGTCATCAGGACTACGCAGACCAGGGGAAGTGGAGTTTCTGTGGGGTGCTTGTCGCGGCTGTCAAGGTTTAAACGGGAGTTTGCGGGTAAACCAAGGAATTTTACCCCGCGGATCATTCCAAATCAAATTATTTATATGGGTTTTGTTCCACTTTAATGACGGCTGTTGTTATTTTACCAAGTGTTGAGGCCTTGTTTTAAGCTTGGTGAGTGACAAGGAGAAACAAATGTATATATATATATATATATATATATATATATATTGTGGTAAAGTATATGGAAAAGTGGTGGATGGGGTCTATATTTCCCTTGTTTTTTTCAGCCAGGCACGATCCATGCTCCAGTCCACATCCCCAGTTCTCTATGGGTTTTTCCCCTACTCCCAGGTCTTTCCTGGTAATTAGATTTATTGAAGGAAGAAAGCCTAATAAAAGGAGCTGCTGAGACTTCCAGTGTGGAGAAGGAGAGACTGGGATAAGGAGCCCGTGCCTTGCTGCTCCCAAAACCTACAGGTCTGAACTGCATCTGAAGGACTTTATGTGTTATGTTTTTTTGAACCTGTGGTTTAGCAGCCTGTGATACCTGTGATATCGAGGACTTGCAATACTTACCTATAAGACACTGGACTTTACTAAAGCTGGTGAGGAAACCACTGACTGTACTGCATTGTACCCTGAATTTAAGAGATTTTTTTGTTGGACTTTGTCTTCAATAAACTGATAATTATTTAAACTAAGAACTGTTTCCAGAGTCATTGCCGTTAGCACCCCAGATCCTGAATATATATATATATATATATATATATATATATATATATATATATATATAAAACAGCATAGTTTCACTTTAAAATGGATGTACACCAGACAGAAGTAATAAAAGTATATTTAAACGAATGACCATCACCCTGTGTATCCTCCAGAAAGCTTTTGACAATGACTGAAGACAATCAAGAAATGCCACCTACATTGCACTTTATTTTTGCCAGAATACACACAATCAAAACTTCCGAAATTCATTAGTCTCAAGCATTGCATCAAATCACCAGAGCACAGCTATAGCCAAAAGATATTTTATTTGAAAATGCAATTAGCCAACAAAAGCATGTGACTTCATACAGAGCAAGATCTGCTTAATTGTCGGGCCATAATATCGATCTTGTGAAGTAACACAAAAAGGCAAGAATAGACTGTGATCACATCCTCTGGAAGGAATAGGCTGACTGTGTCTCAGCATTTTTCTAAAACAACCAATTTTAATGGACAGCTACAAAAAAAGCCTTTTGATTCTACTCAGTTGGTATTTAAATTTATACTTACTGCCATTGCTATCAATTATGCCTCCCTAGTCTTTTACACTTATTCTCTTTATAGTGTTCAATCTCAAGCTTGAATATCCATTCAGTAGGAGGCCACCATGAGCACAATTACCCACAATTGTACTGTGATTCTATTTTAATTAAATCATCTTGATGATATAGTATGTAATTGTATTTGTCTGCTGCCACATGCTTTTCTCAACGCTAAAGGGAAAAACCTCGGCTTAGATTAGAGAAGTCTGTTCAGTTACAATTTTCATACAAACCTTTTTGTTTTGTATGTTTGGGTTCAATGTTGGGTGCCATCATATAGTGGTTTGGTGGCAGGGGGCACAGGGCTCACATTCTGCCACATTATATTTAGATGAGGGGGATCATATTGGTTTATACTTGACCACGGATCTGTTGGTTGGCTTGTATACCACCATGTGAATTTGGGGTGTGATTCTGTATTGTCAGGTTCATTCTGACTACTATTACTTTGGGTTTAAGAGGGCAGGGCGGCTGGTTTTATTTAGCCACCAATAGTTTGGCATCTGTATTACATTTATATGATAAACTGAATCCCTTGCCTTCAGGACCAAAACCTGTTTTACCTGGCCCTATAGTCTGGGGCTGGGTCATTTCCTGCCCCATTGAGTGTGGGCTAAATCAGGAAGGATCACCTGTCAGAACATTACCAGTGTATAGTCAACAGTTGGAGAACACTTCTCCTAACCTGTAGATGAGATTTAAGAAGTGTCTGTGCCATTTGGCACCGATGGTTTGACCACTGCTTCACTTTAGGCGCAGTCATGGCCTAGTCATTAAGAAAGCAGCCAAAAGTCCAGGAGGTGGCGGGTTCGTTTTTTGAGCAAGGCACTGTTGCTAGGGCATGCCACCACTCTGCATGGATGGGTTTAATATTTAATTAAAAATTGCAAGCAAAAAAAGTATGTGACCGCCTCTTACAGATAAATAAATGACTCTCGCATTCTTTCCAGCACAGCAGAGCTGTTGTATAAGCTATGCTATAGCCTAAGTTTCCATAGAGCACAGTCCAACGATGCTGGGGATACAGATATTTATATTTATTTTGCTGATATTTACATTGACAAGGGAGCCAGGCAGGTGAGTTTTGCGGCGAACCTGGGGGGCTTCACACAGGGGATGGCGAACGGCCCCGCTGGGTTTTGTTCAACTTTAATTCAGTGTGTAGTTGCCGTTTCTCTCACTTTTCCTTTTTCATTTTGTGGAGGTTTCCAATAGACATCTTCTCCATATTAATGTAGCTGAAATGAGGACTTGTCTATGAAAAGTAACTGCTACACTGTGCTGTGGAAGTGAGAAAGGACCTTCTCATCCAGCTAAAGGCTGTAAGACATCTGATTGGACTGCCTCTGGTCCTCTTACACAACTAGCCCTGGGATAAATGCTGGAATAATTCAAATGTCCTGCACCTTTTTTTGAACCCAGTATTAAAAATATTTTCAATGTCTGGGCTAATAAACATTCATAGCTTGAGGATTGGGGGTCTGTGTGCTCCTTTTATATTATCATTTATCACAGATGCCAAAACTACGTGTGTTCAAGTCTGTAGGGGGTCAGCAGGGAGCAAGCTAAAGCTTCCAAAAGCATTTAATCTTTGTCGAGCCCTGCTTAGCCATGACATCCCTGGTCTATCTGGCCTGCATGCTCGTGGTGGCAGACATTCAAGTCTGCAGAACAGGAACGGGGCGCAGAGCATGGATGTCTCTGGAGGCCTATACATGCCCCATGGGATCGAGAATGGGGATTAGTTTACAATGGGGAGGTTTCACGCAGTGGAGCATCCAAATTCAAGACCCCCCCCCCCCTAGAACAGGGAATCAGCTGGTGCTAATATTATATCCTCTTTAGAGTTATTGTCCAGACAACAACAAATAATCAACAGTGTAAAGGATCACACAGCTAACCGTCAGGTTTCACTTTCGTTTACTATATTTGAATATCCTGATTTTGCCCTAGATTACCCTCCTTTCCTCTCACTCCCCCTTACCATCATCAACAAATGGTGTCCATTATCTTGGATGATGAACTGCTCCCTCACTTTCTCCCTGTTTCTTCTCAGTGTCTCCACATCAGCGCTCAGCCAAGCCCCCTCTCGCTCACTCCAAGCGTGACCTACGGCTGTGAACCCTCCTTTCCTCCCCCTCCCCCTTGCCATCATCAACAAATGGTGTCCATTATCTTGGATGATGGACTGCCCCCTCACTTTCTCCCTGTTTCTTCTCAGTGTCTCCCCATCAGCCCTCAGCCACGCTGGCTCTCCCTCACTCCAAGTGTGACCTACGGCTGTCAACCCTCCTTTCCTCTCCTTCCCCCTTGCCATTGTCAACAAATGGTGTCCATTATCTTGGATAATGGACTGCCCCCTCACTTTCTGTGTCCCCCCATCAGCCCTCAGCCATGCCCGCTCTCCCTCACGCCAAGCATGACCCACGGCTGTGAACCAGTCTATAGTCCAGGCTGACAGCCTTGTTTTACAAAAAAAAAAGCGGCATTGTGCACCAGCATATTTGAAAATAACCCTAATTATGTGCATTAAAAATGGTGTGCAGTCCCCCTGTTTTGAACTACCAGCCGGCTCACCAGGCACAGGGGCTGGGGTATATAATAAAAGGATCTCTTAAGAGTGTTTCTCCTGATGAACTTAGCTACTGGTTCCCTAGGGAGGCAGGGGTCGCACCATGACAACGTAAATATGAAAAAAGAATAAAAGAATAGCCTGAACCACTGCCTCAATTGCGTATCATCTTTTTTTTACCTGTAGCACAGCATTACCTCATACTGTGCCATGGTGATTCCAAGGTTACATAACATATGGTTTTGAACCAGAGTGTTTGTATAGATGGAAACTGTGAAAAAGTTGTGTTGGGTGCCCGCTCTACGTGTTTTGCCGCCTGGCTGGGCATCATCAGGAGCTGGGTCTTGTTTTGTTTCAGTAAACCAAAATTCGTTAGTTTTCTTGGAGTTGGGGTTTAATATAGATTGCAGCTGGATCTTCCTGCATGAGACTTGTGGTTAGGTGGAGGAGAGTGCTTTTAGCTGTGCCTCTGTGGTTTGAAGGGGTTCGGATCCATGTAGCTTACTGAGCGTATTGACCTATGTCATCTGGTTTAAAAGGACCCCAGCCCCTATGCCCTTTGGCACTGGCTCAGTCAGGAAGGATCACCTGGCCCAGATCACTACTAGTGTATAGTCAGCAGTTAGAGAACTCTTCTTCTACCCCTTAAATGAGATTTTAGAAGCATCTGTGCTATATAGCTGATGGTTTGACCACTGCTTCTTTCTGGGGCAGTCATGGCCTAGTAATTAAGCATGTCCTGCTAGGGCATGACTGAAGGGCTCTTTTGTAAGGCTATTCCCCCATCTGCTCCCCAGGCATCAATCATAGGGCAGCCCATTTCTCCACATGGATTGGTTAAACCGGACCTTCAGCCTGATTTAATGAAAAGCCCAAAAACGGTTCCCCAGCACCTAAATTAATATATTTTAAGTTTTTAGTCACTTACTTATTATTCTTTCCCCCACTGGACTGCAACTCTTCAGGAATTTAGGATACAGGCTCCGCCATCTTGCCTCAGAAGCATCACACTTACTGAGGAGAGGAGAGTGGGATAAGGTACAGGGGGTGGGTTATAGCTGTGCTTTGCTCAGACAGAGCAGAGCTGGGTCAGGTAAAGGTCAGCAGTCCCAGAATGCAGAGCAGCACAGTCAGGAGGCACTTCCTGTTTGCAGGCTGCCTGATAAGATTGCGGCTTCCATAAGCCACCATCTTGGATGTTTAAAGGCTCATAATATGCAGTAGATGCAGGTAGGATGATTTTTAATGTGAGCAATCTGTATGTACAGGGTGTGGGAAACATATGAGATAGGCTCTTATTCAGAGTGAAGGTCCGCTTTAAATGCTAAGGAAAAACTCTATGCCTAATTTATGACGTTCAACAGATAGCACCAAGAAGAATGTCTCATACAGATGAATTTCTGACTCTTGCCATCAGTCAGTCATAAGTGGTGCTGAAGCCTAAGATACTTTAGAGCACAGTGGCACTGAAGTGTCTTATAACAAAAAAAATGTTAAAAAGAAACACAAAAAATAAGTAGTTTATGTAGCTTATCAAAATGTGTCAAAATGCATCACTTTTCCTCTACATACAACATTTTTATCACAACATTGTTTTTTTAATGTAACTTTAAAGGATATTGCAAGCAAAGGATGAAATTGGACAGCTCTCCCAATGTTGGCCATTTTGGGGATCCTGAAAAATGAGTCCGGAAAAGTTTTAGAGGATTTTTCAGGAAATGCAAAGTTGGAAAATGAATGATATCTCTTCCCTTCCCTCCAGTGACGTCATAAGTCACACGGGGAGATTCTACAAAGGCTCCACCTCTATGCTATAAAAAGTTCCTTTCCCAGCAGCCTGACATTAGCAGTGCTGCATCACAAGACCAGTGCCCGCTGAATCAGGAGCAAGCCCCTGACCCAGCAGACCGGACAAGAGGATGCTGCCTGGCAGATGACAGGAAGAGAAAGGTGCACAAAGATGTGCTTTTTATCAGTTTGTAAACTTTTAACGGATCCAGGGGTCCGACTAGAATGTCTTTTAAGCTGGACCAACACCCTTACAATAATCAGTGACCACATGCATCCCTGCCCAAGGCAATTCAGATTGCTGCACTTAAATATTCATTTAACTTTTACCTTGATTTTTCCCCCTCAATGACATTGTATGGATCTGCCACTGGGCTTGCCTCTCGCTTTGCATTGTGGGTTATGTCAGTTAAGTCCAAGCAGACGCACAGCTGGGCTGGAGCCTCCCGGGTGCTCCAAGATGGCTGTGACTAAAAGACATTCAGTGAGGCAACATTTCAGCTTTGAGTGGATGCAGGACCAAATGATGCAGTATCATGCATGCAGATGGAGCAAGTGGGTTTTGGAGAGTTTTCTTTCAACAATGCACGGCTGTTGGTCCGGTTTCTCACCCCGAGAGCTTTTTTTTGTTATTGCATATTGGGCTTAGCACAGGGAGAGGAAGGGGTTGGCGAAGTGTAAAAAAGTGCTGGACGTTGGACTTCCTGTTTAAAGTGGACCAAAACCAAGTTCTAAAAGATGCTAGGTCAAGTTAGACATGTGATGCCCTGCTATGTGAAACTCCGCCAGTCGTCTGATATGCTTACCTCAGCAACAAGCCCACTGTGCATGTGAGGATGCCAACAGAATCTCCTGCATCCTTCTCAGGCTGTGCACAGGCACACCCGCTGTAACTGAAGGGCTGCCATGCACAGATCACGCTTGTGGCTAAGCTCCCATTAAGCTTCTTCATCCTTACATTAATTTAAGCGCCCATGAGGCTGATTGAATTAGAATGGCACCTGAGCCATGGGACCAACGATGAGGTATGTATATTGGGCAACCAGCGGGGGTGTCACAGAGTGGGGCATCCTAAATCAGGATTCCCCAGGGGGGTGGACTGAATCCCAGGTTTTGGTCTACCTTAACCAGTTCTTGGTGGTATATTTGTTTTACATTAAAAAAAACTTTCTTATTGTCAATTTAATGACTTTTATTGGTTTTATCTCTGAATTAAATCTTATTGAATTAGGTATTTCCAATATGATATTTATTTTATAACAACATCATTTGACCAATTACATTTTGATACATTTTCAGATGTTTCTATAGGTAAGCCAATTAATGTTAATGAGGTGACTGGATGCAGCATTACAATCAAATGAACAGTCTATTTAATTTAATTGTAATAAATAATTCCCTGCAATAAATGCATAATAAGATGACTATTATTTCAACTATTACATTATTTTAAGTGATGGGGAGGCTAATTTATTATTATTTGTGCGGGGGCCACTTGAGCGCCTCGTCCGAGACGCTCATTAGCTCCCGCACTACATGGTCGGCTTCTGGCTGCCGCCATTGTCAGCTGTAGCACTCCGGGCCAGGCAACGTTCGCAGCACATGGCTTATATAAAACTACGATCTAGCGACACCTAGCGCCAGCTGAGAGCGCCACAAGCTGACAAAATTTATCGAAAAAATATGGAATTCAGACACACAGCGCCTTCCTTATTTTTTTTTATTTTTTTATTTTTTTTAAGGGACATTAAACTAACATGACATATCTTTATTACGGCCCAAATCACAGGTTTGCAGCACAAAAAAAGTGCTAGAAATGCATATAAAAATAATCCCAACCAGCCCAGGGATCCTGTGGCACAAACACCAGCCAAAGAAAAAAAATGTTTAAATTCAACTAAAATGCTTAAATAATTGAAATGCCCATTGAAATGTATGGGATAAGGTCACACAGTGCTAGGTGAATGCCTGGTCCTATCTGGCACTAAAGGGAAATCAGCACCGGCACTCATCCCACTGCAGTTGATAGATGCAATACTAACAGGCGCAGTGGATTTCTGACTTGATAAATACACCTTTAGGCTGATTCATTACTAACGCCAGGTAGCGACAGATGAGCGTCTGTAGCGCGGATTTCAGAGTGAGTAGTCGCTGTGCTCGGCTATGGTTAGTTGTTTCAGAGCGCCTCAGTCACTGGCAGGCATTGATGAATATGTTGTGTGAGTCGCAGTACTACGCTGTACGGATGTTAGCGCCAGCTCAGTGCAACTAACTCACACCACATTCATCAAAAAAAACCCTCACACAGTTCCAACACTCAAAATCGGGTCGTTGTAGCCCACAGCGCCAGAAGCTGTGTGATTAAAGTCTGTTTTTGAACATGTATCCAGTAGTAACAAACATATGGAATGACATTGTTATTACATTGTAACATGAACACTTTAATACCAGGCATGAAAGAACAATTCTGCATAAAAATATTATTAATCAAAAATGTTTTCAAAAATGTCATTTTCTAGGCCAGGATACATGTCTGAAAGATTTGTGTTTTTATAAAAAAAAAAAAACAATTGGCATCAGGAAAAGGATTTAAGGATCATCCATAGAAATGTATGGGAGAGCGACAGGTGGCGAGAGGTAAGACATGGCACTTTGCAAGGCTGAACGCCGGCGCTGTACGCTGAGCCTGGAATAATGATGAAACGGACGCTACATGGCTTTGTTCCAGTCGCTCACCAGATTCGTCTTCATAAATATCGAAATTGTGTGCCGCTTACAAGGCACTACCTGACGCTATCCCTTCATGAATAAGGCCCCTTTTTGACTGGGACCTGACATTCACCTGTCACTCATCTGCCACTATGTGGCACTACGTGGCCTTAGCATTTCTTAAATAACCCCCTTAACCGACATATTTATCATCCATTGCTTCTGAATTCCAAAATTTGTCTTCACTGTTTTATAAGGCCACAGACTAGAAGAGCTTACAATTTAGGAGCAGGTACAACAGGGCCAAAATTATTGTACTTCTTATCACTAAAAATGATAATATGGGCATACAGATGGAGCAGAGTCAGATGCAGGGCTGCACCAAATCAGTCACAGTCCATCTCATTTTGGCTCACGCCTTATATTCCAACAGTCTCCTTTTCCACCACCAGATGGCACATTAAAATTATGATTATTATATTATTATAATATTATGCACATTTAGATGCAGGCATGCGGCTACAACAGTGTCTCCAGCCTAAAGACTGTACAGATTTCACAGGCTTTCTTCAGTCGTAGGTGTTACCCTGGAGGTATCCTGTTTCTGAGTCGCTTCTTCACCCAGGAGACCTCCGATCTCCCCCCCCCCCGCCAGACTCAGGAGAGTGCCCAGAATAGAGCACCCCCCCCCGCGTGCTTAAGCCGTGCCCGGGGGGGCTCCGATCCCGGGGGCTCATCAGTCTTTAGAAGAGAGCTCGACAGGCCCTCTCCCCCTGCCTTTTTGATGGGCGTCGACTAGCCCTGGGGTGAGTAAAGTAAAAAAAAACATTTTTTCATTAATAAAGCCATTTTTACTATGTGTGGTGTTTTTCTTTTTACTGCTAACCCTTTGTGAACTAGTATGTTGCCCATGAGACTTCTATACCAGCTCACAAGGCTCTGGGTCTGGCAAGTCACCTGCAGCTAGTGGGTGACTTGCCATTAACCCCAAGCCCCCCCCATTACCTGCCTCCCCAAAGTCCGGAGGGGCAGAAGGGCCTGGGCCATTAGGCTATGCCACAAAAGCTGGCCCCTGCACCCTTAAAATTAAAAACAAAATGGAGTCCCCCTCCCTGGGAAGGGGAAAGCTGAGTCATTTTTTTAAATTAAGCCCCTGTGTTACCTGTCACCCAGCAGGTATAAAAGGCTTCCACCAGCAGCAGGAGAGCAGAAGCCAAAGTGATCAGCATAGGACACAGCGCTCTGGGATGGATGGGAGGTAAGCATTAAAAAAAAATATATATATTTTATAATAAAATATAATAAAATATTTTTTCTCCGTGTCCATGTGTGTTTTTTGTACATTTAACCCTTTGTGAACTGATAAGGAATCTATGAGACCCCTATACCAGGGGGGTTTTACATGCTGCAATAAGATTTAATTGAAAAACGTACATTTTTTATTACAAAAAAGCAGTACAAATTGTAAAAAAAAATTTTTTTATTTTTTTGCACATATTTCGCCCAAAAATATTGTGAATACACTTAACAAATGACAAACAAGACATTTCATGTTAAAGCCCAAACTCGGATGAAAAAACTATTTTTTTCCAGGAAATCCCTTCAACAATCACAGTTGAGCATATGTAGCACAAAATAGTGGAAAATGGTCTGGCAAAAGAGGGTGACAAAAACTCCAGGTAGGCTGGCAGTTGAAGGGTAATAGTCCCTCAAGCAATTTTCCCACAATAGATGTTAAACTTACAAGTTCGTAATTACACAGAGAAGTCCTAGAGTCCATTTTAAAAATGGACACCACATTTGCCCTCCGCCAATCTCTTGGCATTATACCAGTTGTTAGTGAGTCTGTAAAGATCAAGAACAGGGGTGGTGTGATAACTGAGCTGAGTTCTTTAAGAACTTTTGGGTGAAGTCCATTCTGTGCTTCAATCTAATTCACATTTAAATTATTTAGTCTTTCTTGGATAATATTCATGTTTATCTTGTTGAGTATTATATTTGGGGTATTGCTATCAGTGGCATCTCCTGTATCTCCTTACTCCTCCACTGTTTACACAGTTATCATTTAACAGTTTTCATCCCCACTGACTAATTCCCATTATCAATAATTAAGGCACCTACCTGTTCCAGTTTAGTTTCCTTTGAATTTATATATTTAAAGAAATGTTTAGGGTTAGTTTTGCTTTTTCATTTTGTGCTTTTGCCAACTTTATTTCTTTCCTACATGCATTACTTACTGCTTTATACTTTTCAAGGGTTACAGCTCAGCGCTCAGCCTTGTAATTTTTAAATGCCCTTTTCTTGTTCTTTATTGCCCATTTAACCAAATGTGACAGCCACGAGGAGTTTTTTTTTTAAATTTATTTAGCATTTTAAAGGAAGCCACAAGACCAGAACCCTTGTGCCTGGGCCCTGAAATCTAAAAGATTCCAGGCCCGGCCACTAGCCTGCCCCAGAGTATCCTACAGCAGATGCCCGATGTGTGAAACCCCTGACTCCTCTTTGGCCTGCGCGCGCATGCCATTGTCAATGGGCTCTCTCACTGGGCATGGCTTCAGCCAACAACAGTACCTGGCTGCTTGGATGGGGGTCCCATAAACTGAGGACCCATTTCTGAATTTCCATCCTCTTTAATTTTAGACACTTATTTTTGTTACCCATAGGAATACATTTTGCAATGTTGGTACTCATAATTGATTTAAGCCTTTAAAGTGGACCAACACCCAGGATTTTCGCTATCCTGGGTTTTGGTCCACGATCGTGGTGCCCCGCTGTGTGAAACCCCCAGAACGCCCGGAAACACTCACCTCACCACGCTCCTACGCGGGCGCTCATCCAATTAGAGCGCTCAGAGCCGCTGTGGTATGCACTTACAAGCGTCCAACCACAGCGGCTCCGGCTCTGAGCATTGGAGGCCGTGTCTCACGCTTCCCTCTAACAGGGAGCGTGCCCGCGCCAGCCATTCACAAACGGCCGGCGCGGGTGCGCGCCCTGCTAGAGGGAAGCGCGAGACGCGGCCGTGGCCCGCGCATGCGCCGTTGGAACGGGGTTAAGGTAAGGTTTCTGGGTTTCACCCCGCGGGACATCCCGATTTCGGATGCCCCGCGGGGAGGGATCTGATCCCCCCTGGGTGTTGGTCCACTTTAAGTGCCAGCCTTTCTAGAATTTTTGTCACCCCCTGTTGCCAGACCACGTTTCACTATTTTGCACTACACATGTTCAACCTTGATTTTTGAGGGGTTTTCCAGGAAAATTATATATTGTTTTCTTCAGCAGAGCCAGGGATTCAACATGAAATGTCTTGTATCTTCTTCTTTTAGTGTATTCTCAATGTGCAAAACATTTTTTAAAAATCTATTTTTTTGCAATTTGTAGTGTTTTTTGTAATAAAAAAATGTAAGTTTGTCAATAAAATCTTATTGCATGTGAAATCCCAATTTCTCCCGGTCACAGCGGTACCACATATGTATTGGTAGACACCCTTTCCTGCCCAGGAGACTCCCCCAAACTGAAACAGAGCTTTAGAAGATTTTCAGATAGACGCTATGCACACCTTGCAGTTTTGCAAGAAAAACAACCCTTTACATTTGATATACCCCCAACAAACTATATATTCTCTGGAAGTACACACCTCAAGCTTTCTAGGCGTACCAGGCTTGTTTATGTGGGTGGAGTTTTCTGGGAATCCCTCAATCAATACTTTGGTTGCACAGAGTTTCCCTAAAAAAAGAATAAAAAAGAAGAATCAAAGCTACATTTTCCTAAAAAAACTTTATGCAAACAAGAAAAAACAAGGTCCCCCGAACAGAACAATACCCAACATGCATAGGCACTGTCAAGGGAAGAGTTGCCAAACACCCCAAAGTAAAGCATGCGCATAACGGTAATTTTACTTGAAAATTTCAGCTCTGCAGACAAAGTGTGTATCTTGTGATTTTTCAACCAAAACAACCCTTTACATTTGGAATATCCATCATAAACCATATATTCCCTGAAAGTAAACATGTTAAGCTTTCTAGGCATACCCAGCTTATTTAACCGTGATTTTTGCAGGAATTTCCAGGAAAATTATATATATATATATTTTTGCAGTAGAGTTTAGGCTTTAACATGAAATGTCTTGTTTGTAATTTTTCTTCTGTTTTTTTTTTATAGTTTTGCGTAAAAAAATAAGAAAATGATCACATTTTTTTTTAAAATAAAACATTTGTTTTATTAATGAAAGCCATATTGTATGTGAAAGCCCCATTTCTCACCACATATGTATCAGTAGCCCCCCATTCTTGCCCAGGAGACCCCCCAAACCGAAAAGAGCCCTTTATAACATTTACAAAAAAATACAACTACTTTTCACACTATAAACATAAGGGGTTAATTTAAAAAAAAACGACATAAGGTCCCCCCTCCAGGGGATCGGGGGCATTTTTTTTGAATTTTAAGGCTTAAAAACACTTAAAAATCCCACAAAAAATGACATATGGCCCCCCTACCCAGCATAACCAGCCCGGGGACCAGCTATTGGGTCTTGTAGAACAGGGCGCAGGGACCAGCTTTGGTGGCCCCCTGCCCTGCCAGCTACAAGCTCTGTGAGCTGGGCTCTTCTGCCCCCCCCCCGGGCTTTGGGGAGGCAGGTAATTGGGGTGCCGGGGGTTAATGGCAAGTCACCCGCTAGCCGCAGGTGACTTGCCAACCCCCAGCCTTGTGAACTGGTATAGAGGTCTCATGGATCCCTTACCAGTTCACAAGGGGTTAACAGTAAAAATAAACACACACACACATAAAAAAAATGACATTTATTTTTTTTTTCTCTACTCACCTCCGATGTCACGATCCTGTCCCACGAAGCTCCGATGACAGCTGCTGGGTGATCGGTGGAGGAGGGCTGAGGGGGCGAGATCAGAGCCATCTCGCCCCCTCCAACCTTCCTCCTCTGATCACCCGAAGCAACTGAGCTTCTCTGGGCTGATGCGAGGTTCTGGCTGCTGGGTGACAGGTGCTGCGTCATCGATGACGTCACCCACCACGTCTACAAAGGGCGGGGCTAGCTGCCAGCGACCTAGGAAAAGGGGGAAAGGGCGATTTTTCACCCGGGGGGGCGATCGGAGGCCCCCCTCCGGTAAGGAGGGCGTAAATGTCTTTTTATTTTTTTACAGTTAACTGTGGCAGCGGCTGAAGCAGAGGGGCGCTATCTCGGACGCTCTACTGAAGAGAGAAGGGCCCCAGGGGGGATCGGGTGCCCCTCGGGTGAAGAGAATACCCCTGCCCAATCCAACGAGGGGTCAGGTGAGTTTTTAACTTTTATACTTTTTTTTCTGTGGGGGTTTAAAGTCAGCTACGTGAGTCTCACGTAGCTGGCACTTAACGGTAGAGAGGCGACTATGTGAGACTCACATAGCTGGCACTAGAAGGATTAAAGCTGTCTCATTGAATCCTTATTCCTGAACAGTCTATGTCCTGGAGTGCATCCCTGAACCTGGGGAAGTTGGCCTTCCTAAAATTCAGGGTTTTTGCCCTCCCAGGCAGAAAATGTTTCTTACAGTTTATGTTGAATACAACTATATTTTGGTTACTGTTACCAAGATTTGTATGGGCTGTTACACTCCCTGACAGATCATCATCATTTGATATTAGCAGATCCAAAAGAGCATCACCCCTAGTAGGTGCCTCCGCTAACTGATCACTAACTGATTCATATAGTTATCTTATAGCAAGCTGAGGAATGCTCTCTTCCTTGTAGCTGAAGCAGAACCATGTCTCCAGTCGATTCCTGGGTAGTTGAAGTTTCCAATCACCACCACTGTACCAGCCTACCCTGCCTTCTCTATATATTTCCTTAGTTATGTTTGTGGGTCTATAGATTACACCAAAATGTATTTTAACATTGTTTACATTGCCCCGCACTTCTACCCACAAGGATTCGACATTTTCATAATATTCTGCTAGGATCCCCTCATTAATATATGCTTTGAATTCTTATTTAACATTGAGACACACTGCGCCCCATTTCCTATTTGCTCTGTCTTTCTGAAAGAGAGAAAACCTTGAAGATTGACAGTCCAGTTATGTGTGGAATCCAGCCATGTCTCAGCCACAATAATAACATCAATATTTTCTTCCAGTAGCCTCTGGAATTTGTGAACGCACACTTTAAGTTTCCAGCCAGTTTTACACATTGAGCTATAGTATTAGCTTCTGCAGTAATGCATCTGCCTAATTATTCATTGTTGGTTTGCAACACTTGGATCTCCTTATCTGTCATAGCAGTCCTCCCCCCTTCTGTTTCTCCACCCACCATCACAAGCTGTCCCCTAAGTAATCTGTCTTCCCCTTTGTTTTCACTCTTGCCCTCCCCCTCATCTATAGTTTAAATACCCCTCCACCCCTTCTAGTATCCTCTTTCACAGCACAGCAGCCATCCTCCATTCAGGTGCATATTATCTGTAGAATACAGTTTTCACCCCAATGTCAGAGTCACCCCAGAGTCAGCCCAGTGCTCTAGGAACCCTTCTGCCCTGCACCCTGGACCAAGCCTTTAACTCTCTAAGCATTTAACTTTCCCTGTGTCATTCCTGTTGGAGCACATGACACAGGCAGTATTCCAGAGAATACAATCTTGGAGGTCCTTCTCTTCACATTGGTGCTCAATTCCGTAATTTGTTTCTTAAGGATCTCTTATTAATTCTGTCATTGGTTCCCATGTGGACTACAACAGCTGGGTCATCCCCAGCATCTCCTAGTATTTTATCCACCTTTTCCGGCCCATGCTGAATCCTGGCACCAGGGAGACAGCAAACTATTCGGCTGAGGCAGTCTTGATGACAAATTATTCTAGCAATCTGCCTGATAATAGAATCCCCTATGACTACCAACTGTCTAGTCTTACATGCAGTCCCAACCACCCACTTACTAGCAGGGCTGTCCTCTTGGCTGTTAGGGAGAGCAGTATCCAGAGCAGTATCCAATATCTAGGGTTGCCATTTCTGAGACTGACGCTCTTGCATCATTACCCAACTTGGCAATTTTTCTAGGGACTCAGACACAGGTATGGCCTCCTTTTCTGTGCTCCCTTTCTACTCTCTCTATGTACATTTACCCAGCTACTTATCTGCTCCCCCTGATCCATTACTCCACCCTGTTTCTACCCCAATTACTGCTCATTCAGTGAGCAGAATCCCCCTATCAAGATTGTCAATCTTCCTTATTGTTACATTTTGTGCCTCTAGATCTCTAACCCGAGCCTTCATGGTTGCAACATGCTCATATTTATCACAGTGGTATTCACCCTGGAACTGTTGCTCCAGTAATGTATACATATGACAAATTGTGCACTGAAGTAGACCTCCAATATTGTTAGACATTATCCCAGTTACAAGAACAGAAGTAACACAATGTTAGTACTTACAGTTGCAGCAACTTTGGCTCTTTCTAGTAAGTAACTTCTTACTTAGTTCTATAACACCAACAGTTGCCAAGCAAGGCAACAAAATAACAAATTCAAGCTCACTTAAACGCTTAAAGTTCCCAAATATTAAGTCCCTTAAAGCAGACCAAAACCCAAATTTTTAACTAACGTCCCTTGAATTGATCCCCCTATGGAGAGCACCTTTTGCCAATTTTCATTGCTCCAATCCCAGTCACTCTAATCCCAGATAATGGCGTCTGTTTTAGCTCTAAAGCTCCACCTCCTCCATTCATTGCCACTGTTGTGTGTGACAATGTTGTCATTGCCACACCTATGCAATGACTGACTGCATGCTATCTTCTACACACCAAGAAGGGAGTATTTGCAGGGGCTTTCACAAGTTCAGTGGGTTTTGATCTGCTTTAAGTGCAGAAGAATTCAACATGCTTGAACCAGACCAACCAAAGACTGCCATTATTAAGGGAGGTGTTGCTTTGCTTTAAATAAGATTGTTTTAACGTGAGTTTAGGAGCTTTTTCAAGTTACTGGTTGTATTTTCAAGTGAGACTGTATTATAAGTGACTTTTCATTAAAGTGGACCAAAACCCATTGAACTTGTGAAACACATTTGGCTCAGTGAGATCATAGTAATAGTAGTAATAGTGGGTATTATGTGCTACACACATATGGAATACATCCTTTGCATTTTCCATCCATGCACTGTAAACAATACACTTTCATGAACACAGCAGTGAATAAACACTATATCAGTGATTAAATACAAGTGAATAACACACTAAGGGGCAGTGATATGCACATGTGCCCAGAACGGTGGTCTGTCCTAAACTTGGCAATCATGAAGCAACTGGGGGTTAGGCACTCGAGGGCACTTCAGTCATGCCCCAGATAATAATCAATCCTGTAACTCTCTGGTCAAGAACAATTTCCTAACCACTAGGTCATGACTGCCCTACTATGGAGATGCTGGAGCCAAGAACTCTGGTGTGATTTTTGGTACTAGGGGCTGCACTAGCTGAGAAAGAAAGCAAAAAGAAAATCAAATGAAATTCACTTACTAGCACGGCATAGAGAGATTAAAGAGGACCTTCACCCTGAATAAGAGCATATCTTATATGTTTCCCAAACCCTGTACATACAGACTGCCCACATTAAAAATCCTTCTACCTGCACCTGCTGCACGTTATGAGCCTTTAAACATCCAAGATGGCGCCTCATGGGTCATCAGGCAGCCTGCAAACAGGAAGTGTCTTCTGACTGTGTTGCTCTGCATTCTGGGATTGCTGTCCTTTCCCTGACCCCAGCTTTGCTCTGTCTGTGCAAACCACAGCTATAATCCCGCCCCCTGTACTTTATCCCGCTCTCCTCTCCTCAGTATGTGTGATGCCTCTGAGTCAAGATGGCGGCGCCCGTATCCTAAAGTCCTGAACAGAGTTGCAGCCCGGTGGGGTAAAGAATAATACGTAAGTGGCTAAAAACGTAAAATATATTAATATTAGATGCTGGGGAATAGTTTTTTTAAGGGTTTGGGCTTTTCATTAAATCATGCTGAAGGTCCGGTTTAAATATGCATATTAAAACAAAGGATTCTTAATTTTGGCTACAGTTGTCCTTTAAAGAAGGCAGGTTCCTCCAAGACCTCCTTTATTAATGTTCTCATTTCTTGTACCCACTCTCATGTACCTGATTCGAAATTTGAGTATTTGAAGTAAAAATAAAAATCAAATATCTGTATGCTGAAAAACAACTGATTAGAGAGTACTAACTTTCTATAGATGAGTCTAAAAGATATATATGGAGGGGTATGAAGCATCTAGACACACAAAGGCATAATTAGATTTTGCCTAATAAGGATATTAGCAGTCACTCAACCATCATGGCTCTGGATCATTTAGCTAGTAGGAATTCTTTAGTTTATGCATTTTACAAAGTTGTGGTGCTGAATTATTCATGCAGGATCAGTGTGCTGAATGTTTGCATGTTGAAAACAAAGAAAAGCACAGTACGTGTGGTTCCTGCAACTGTTTTATATATACATCTATTACCTCCACTTCTGCATTTAATATTTGCTATGTATGCACCTTCACATAGCCCATTCCAACTACCAAGCAAATGGAATAAGAACTTTTTATTAGAGTAAGTTTTTCATGTTTATACTTTTTCAGTAAGGCTTCAATTCAGTCAGGTATAAAGTAAGATATTTCTAAAACAACTGAGATTTCTATGGTGCTGCTGTGTTTAAACACAATATCATTCTGATACAAAGAAGGAGAGTCTAGATGATTTTGTTAGTTCAAACTATGTTGTGAAGAGTTAAATCAGTTCCTGTGCTTTGCAACATTCAACACTTGTTTCCATCCGACTCTTGTCTCATCTTGGCATGGTCTCACTGATCTATGGTGTAACCTTTGGCTAACTTAAAACATGGCATGTTGGTCTTGGTTTCATGTTATCCTCCTTTAGTCAATGATATATGGTGTGATATTTGGCTCACTTTGACCATGACTTGCTGCTCTTGGTTCTGTGTTATCCTGTTCTGGTGTCACTGACCTTTGGCTTCCTTTAACCATGGCCTTTTTTCATGGTTTCAAGTTATGATGGCTGAGTTTAACTGACCTATGGTGTGGCCTTTGTCTTTCTTTGATCATGGTTTGTTATTCTTGGTTCTGAGTTATCCTGTCCTGGTACAAAGGAGGGGTGGCAGCCACTCAGACCATTTTATAACTAACCTGGGAGGTGCACGTTAGCAGGGCAATTAGGATACAAAAGTCTTAAAGGAGCCACAGCACTCAAACCAGTTAGCTTGCTGACCAACCTACAATCTGTCTCTAAACTTGGTTAAAAACAGAGGGCTCGGTCACACACATCTGCAGAAGTATGCTTAAGCTGCACCACCAGCGCCAAGGTGCCCCTGTGAGGTGCAGTCCTAACTCTAATCTCTGAGAGCCCCATTTGGGACATACAATGCAATAGATAAATTGGGAGCAGGCTTACCTGAGATTGTAGGTTGGTCAGCAAGCTAACTGGTTTGAGCGCTGTGGCTCCTTTAAGACTTTTGTATCCTAATTGCCCTGCTAACGTGCACCTCCCAGGTTAGTTATAAAATGGTCTGAGCGGCTGCCACCCCTCCTTTGTTTCTTTTGAATTTGTGCAAGCACATGGTGTGTGGGGTGTGTGGGGTCTAGGCTGTATTGCAAGGTCTTTGACCCTTCCACCCCATGGCTTGCACTTGAGGTTTAAGGCAACCTCAGGTAAGCCTGCTCCCAATTTATCTATTGCATTGTATGTCCCAAATGCTGGTGGTGCAGCTTAAGCATACTTCTGCAGATGTGTGTGACCGAGCCCTCTGTTTTTAACCAAGTTTAGAGACAGATTGTAGGTTGGTCAGCAAGCTAACTGGTTTGAGTGCTGTGGCTCCTTTAAGACTTTTTTATCCTGTCCTGGTGTCACTGACTGGTGGGACATTTGGCTTGCTTTACCCATGGCTTCTTGTTTTCAGCTCTGAGGTATACTAGGTTGTTGTCAATGACCTATGGTGTGACCTTTGGCTTGCATTGACCATGGCCTCTTTCTTGTAATCCGGGCTTGCTGTCACTAACCTATAGTGTGACCTTTGGCTTGCTTTGACTATGACGCCTTGATCTTGGTTTCTGAATTATCCTGCCAAGGCATCACTGACTTATGGTGTGACCTTTGGTTTCACTTTGACCGTGGCATCTTGCTCTTGGTTTCTGAGTTTTCCTGGCTTAGCATCACTGACCTGCGATGTGACCTTTAGCTTGCTTTTCGCTATGATGTCTTACACAAGTTATCCCGGTCTGGCGTCATTGACCTATGGGGCCAAATCAACACCAGATGGAAAAGTTGATCAAATTGTGTGGCAGTTTTTTCTCCAAAAATGTGTAGCGCATTTAACACCTAGGGCAAAATCAAAAAAGGTGATTCAGCTCATGTGGCAATAGAACACCTTTTTTTCGCCTGAAGTGAACTTTTCTAACCTGGTGCTGAATAAACCCATAGTTTGACATTTGGCTTGCTTTGACCATGGCTTTTTGCTCTTGGTTCAAAGTTTTACTGACCTGCTGTCACTGACCTATTGTGTGATCGTTGTTTTGCTTTGACCATGGCTTTTCTCTCATGGTTCCAAGTTTTGCTGGCCTGCTGTCACTGACCTGTGGTGTGAACTTTGGTTTGCTTTGACCATGGCTTCTTGGTTTAGACTTTTCCTCTCTCATTATTGATGCTTACCTTTTTTCTCGCACTCAGCTTATGAATATTGCCGGATCTTGACCTGCCAGGATCTGCCTATTTATGAGTTCTGCATGAAAACCAGAACTCTATACCATCCCTAACATCTGTGTTTAAAAGAGGGAGTAAGTCTGCAGGGTTCCCAACCCACCCTTTACCACTGGTGAGCAGCTTCACATTAAACATACCTATTTTTCCTCATGCTGCTTCATTCTTTGGAGGAACCAGAAAAGGCCATAAAAGTTTGAGGGTGCCATATTTCATCTAGGGCTAGGGAGCACCATTGGCAGAGACCCAGACCTATGCTAAAGTGCATAGGGGCTGACTTTTGGTGCCATGGTGTTCCCAGCCCTTAGGCTGGTATTACCGGATGAGGGAACCCTATACTGTTTCGTTTAATAAAGCTAGATTAAATAATAAAACACAATACAACGTATCAAAAGCATAGCCATTTTTTATACAAAGCATTGCTAGTGTAACTAAAATTCATCACTAAACACCAGCTCTTAGTACAGATTTGAGCAGCCAAAGACTTGTTCACACAGCTTTTGATTTCAGTAAGATTCAGGAAAATCATTTTCATTATCTCCAATGTGCCTTGGTCACACCATTGCATTATGGTTTATTTTGAAAAGTCCCCCAGGAAGCATTTTCTGTTTTTTCGGTCCCTTTCATTCAGTATAATGAAAAATTCAACACAACAAATAAAACATATCAATGCATCAAAAGGTAACTAATGCATTTTGCTGTAAATGAGCCTAAAAACACCCCAGGCTACCAGACAACTGCCCTCTTGCTCTCCCTATTTACACATATAAATAGATCAGTTGCCCTTCCTGGTTACATATCTATACATGTTAGTTGCCTCTACAAGAAGTAAATGACTCTTATACCTAACACGATGAACATCTATACATTCCCAAGTAGATAAATGTCACCAAAGGTCATCCTGAATCAAAACTTCCATAATCTCCGATCCATCTAGGAGACAACCACTTGCATCAAATTACTTTCAGATAGCAATTTGTTTCCTTCAGAGAATAGATTGCTTTGCTGGTGTTCAATATACTCCCAAGATTGCATTTCTTCATAAAAGCACTGAGCAGCCGATTTTGTACACTTCATAAAACACCAATTTATCCAAGTACTGGACATTGAGCTTGAAAATTGGACTTCTCTGCCTTAATTTGCTTGTATAAAACTTCTTTATAGTTGTCTAACAGCAATATGTATGGGATGACTGAAGATGAGGAATAACAAGACACCAAGGAAGGTGATCACTCCAGCAGCCATCATTACACACAGGGAGAGTGATGCAGTAATTACAGAGGCCATTGTGCTTGGTAATGAATAAGCCACTTGTGCCTGAAATATGAAATTCCTCTTTCTTGAAACAAAAGCAGACGTCTTAACTCCTTCCCATCAAGCAGACGACAGAGGTATACAGATTCCATGTTCTTCTGGATGCTGAAATTAAATACTTTGATTTTATGGTACTAACATGAATATGCAGAAATTACTTAAAGGCTGGCATTTTTAGGGGTTTTAAATTGAACTTGATTTTTAAAAGTGTCTGGGAATAGAAAATATGTTTACTTCCTGATAAATAAATTACCAGTAAAATAGTGATGGTCCCACAATCTCACCATTATGTAATATAAATTGTAAGTGGAAACCCATTCAATTTAACCCAAAGTGTGAGAGGATATCCCAACGCGGACCAAAATTGAATAGGCAGAATGTGAACAGTTCTTCCCTCAAACATCACAAGTAAATGCCCTCTGTGCTGCCTCACAATTAAAGTGGACCAATCAACAGGATTGTCACTATCCTGATAAATGGTCCTTGTCCCTGAGGAATCCCGATTTGGGGTGCCCCGCTTTGTGAAATCCCCCCGTTTGCCCGCTCAATTCACCTTTCTGCCGTTCCCACAGAGCATGTGGGGGCTCTCATCCAATCAGTGCTGTTGCATGCTGTGCATACTAATGAATGGCATAAAGCTGTTGTTTGAATCTGAATGGCAGCATAGGGATCAGCAGCAGCAGCACCCGCCAGGCCTATCTAAATAGCTGGGCACAGAAGCACGCACAGCTGCAGAGATCCCGGGGGTACGGCCGCAGCCCATGTTTGCGGCAAGAGACCGGCCACAAGGTAGGGACGTTTGCAAGCGTTATGGGGGTTCACACAGTGGGGAATCTCAAAGCATGATGCCCCAGGGGCACCTAGTCGGTCAGTCTTGGGCCATGATCGGTCTATTTTAAATGGCAGACTTCAATAAACTGCCTAGATCTAGAACTAATTGTGTGTGAGATCCCAAACTACCCCACAATTAACAGGAGCCAGAAGTGGTGGAGACACATGGGCCTTGGACCACATGCAAGACCGAATGCATAGTGTTGCTTCATACTAGAGCAGCAGGCAGCTATTTCCAGGACACAATAAGCAGGGAGCTCAAGGGAACGTTCCAGAGCCCTGGACAAAATAGATAATTTTCAGACCTTTAATATCATGCTATTTCGAACTCAAACATCTAAGTAGACAGGGATCTTCCTTGGTAATTTAAAAGACCAACTAAGTATCCTTGATTTCCCCCTGAGAAATGGGGTACCACAAAACTCAACTTTTTCCTAGCTCCTTTAATAATGGAAATTTTGGCAGCCACATCCTCAGCATCTTTGGGTTGTGCATGTACTCCTGTTCCCCAGCAGCAGCATTTCTGCTGCTGGTGATAGTGCCATTGTTGAGCATTAAATATGAGTTTTCTGTGTGATCTGGTGGGTGTCAAACAATGAGGAGCTGTTTGAAGGGAAAGATTATTTGTTTTAGAAGGCATTATAGCACAGGAGGCATCTGTGCTCAGCAGCATGGGCATGCACTGAGATAGTAAGGGCGCATGTAATCACTCTAGGTTCAGGTCAGTTTTAAAAAGACCATATGACCAAAACAAACATGCAATAAATAAACATATACACATAGGGCCTGATTTACGACCATTGTAGATTTACGCGCGGTCCGCCTTCCCATTGGTGCGCTGTGTGTGCTGCTGGGACACATCACATCGAACAGAGCTAAAATTGTTGCAACAAACACAGGGACAACTAACCTGAAAACCTCGCAAACTGCCGTGGCAGATTTGGATTTGTAAATTAAAGACACACTTTTACAGCGTATGTCTGCATTGGATATGTATGTGTGGTGTCTCAGGAGTTGCTTGGAAAGCTTTATATAAAGAGTTTTTCCAAAATTGGAAATGTCTGACGTTCAAGCTCAAAATATCTGGCACAGATGCAAAAATGAATCAGATCTTGACAAAATAACCATTGATTGGTATGGTGTTCACTGCTAAAAAGCTGGCGAATTTGCCAGCATTTGCTCAAAGCTGACTAGAGATGAGCGAACTTTTGAAAAATTTGATTCGACTGATTCGCCGAATTTTCGGACAAAAATTTCGACCCAAATTTATTCGCGACGAATCGCTATTAAAAACGGCTATTTCTGAGCTTCCTAGAGCATCAATAGGGTTGTAAACCATTCTGCCTTGCTGTACAACGCATAGGATTCGTGCTGGGTTAGTGAAATAATACTGTAAATAATTATGACATGCAGATCAGCGGCATCGCTAATAGAATCGCAGAGCGGCACAATTGCAGAGAGTTGAATGTGGCATCACTATGAGGGTGCCTGAAAAACACACCCTGGAGCTGGCAGCAGCAGGAGCCCAAAAATTAGATGAATCACACCCTGGAGTTGCAAGCAGCAGCCCAAACATTGGTTGAAAGAGACACTGGAGTTGGCAGCAGGAGCCCAAAAATTGGATGAATAACACCCTGGAGTTGCAAGCAGCAGCAGCAGGAGCCCAAACTTTGCTTTAAAGAGACACTGGATTTGGCTGCAGGAGCCCAAAAATTGGATGAATCACATCCTGGAGTTGCAAGCAGCAGCAGGAGCCCAAGCATTGCATGAAAGAGACATTGGAGTTGGCTGCAGGAGCCCAAAAATTGGATGAATCACACCCTGGAGTTGCAAGCAGCAGCAGCAGCACAAACATTACTTTAAAGAGACACTGGAGTTGGCTGCAGGAGCCCAACAATTGGATGAATCACACCCTGGAGTTGGCAGCAGCAGCAGCTCAAACATTGCATGAAAGAGACACTGGAGTTGGCTGCAGGAGCCCAAAGATTGGATGAATCAAACCCTGGAGTTGCAAGCAGCAGCAGCAGGAGCCCAAACTTTGCTTTAAAGAGACACTGGATTTGGCTGCAGGAGCCCAAAAATTGGATGAATCACACCCTGGAGTTGCAAGCAGCAGCAGCAGCAGCACAAACATTACTTTAAAGAGACACTGGAGTTGGCTGCAGGAGCCCAACAATTGGATGAATCACACCCTGGAGTTGGCAGCAGCAGCAGCCCAAACATTGCATGAAAGAGACACTGGAGTTGGCTGCAGGAGCCCAAAGATTGGATGAATCAAACCCTGGAGTTGCAAGCAGCAGCAGCAGGAGCACAAACATTGCATTAAAGAGACACTGGAGTTGGCTGCAGGAGCCCAAAAATTGGATGAATCACACCCTGGAGTTGCAAGCAGCAGCAGCAGCTGAAGGAGCCCAAACATTGCTTTAAAGAGACACTTGAGTTGGCTGCAGGAGCCCAAAAATTGGGTGATTCACACCCTGGAGTTGCAAGCAGCAGCAGGAGCCCAAACATTACTTTAAAGAGACAATGGAGTTGGCTGCAGGAGGCAAAAAATTGGATGAATCACACCCTGGAGTTGCAAGCAGCAGCAGCAGGAGCCCAAACATTTCGTGAAAGAGACACTGGAGTTGGCTGCAGGAGCCCAAAAATTTGATGAATCACACCCTGGAGTTGCAAGCAGCAGCAGCAGGAGCCCAAACATAGCTTGAAAGAGACACTGGAGTTGGCAGCAGGAGCCCAAAAATTAGCTGAATTACACCCTGTAGTTGCAAGCAGCAGCATCAGGAGCCCAAACATTGCGTGAAAGAGACACTGGAGTTGGCTGCAGGAGCCCAAAAATTGGATGAATCACACCCGGGAGTTGCAAGCAGCAGCAGGAGCCCAAACATAGCTTGAAAGAGACACTGGAGTTGGCAGCAGGAGCCCAAAAATTAGCTGAATTACACCCTGGAGTTGCAAGCAGCAGCAGCAGGAGCCCAAACATTGCGTGAAAGAGACACTGGAGTTGGCTGCAGGAGCCCAAAAATTGGATGAATAACACCCTGGAGTTGCAAGCAGCAGCAGCAGGAGCACAAACATTGCTTTAAAGAGACACTGGAGTTGACTGCAGGAGCCCAAAAATTGGATGACTCACACCCTGGAGTTGCAAGCAGCAGCAGCAGTAGCCCAAACATTGCTTTAAAGAGACACTGGAGTTGGCTGCAGGAGCCCAAAAATTGGTCTAAAGACACACTGGAGTTACAAGCAGCAGCAGGAGGCCAAAAATTGGCTGAAAGACATCCTGGAGTTGGCAGCAGCAGCCCAAACATAGCTTGAAAGGGACACTGGAGTTGGCAGCAGGAACCCAAAAATTAGCTGAATTACACCCTGGAGTTGCAAGCAGCAGCCCAAACATAGCTTAAAAGACACACCGGAGTTGGCAGCAGGAGGCCAAAAATTGGCTGAATTACACCCTGGAGTTGCAAGCAGCAGCAGCAGGAGCCCAAACATAGCTTGAAAGAGACACTGGAGTTGGCATCAAGAGCCCAAAAATAAGCTGAATTACACTCTGGAGTTGCAAGCAGCAGCAGCTGCCGGAGCCCAAACATTGCTTTAAAGTGACACTGGATTTGGCTGCAGGAGCCCAGAAATTGGATGAATCACACCCTGGAGTTGCAAGCAGCGGGAGCAGGAGCACAAACATTGCTTGAAAGAGTTGGCTGCAGGAGCCCAAAAATTGGATGAATCAAACCCTGGAGTTGCAAGCAGCAGCAGGAGCCCAAACATTGCTTTAAAGAGACACTGGAGTTGGCAGCAGCCGCAGCAGGAGCCCAAAAATTGACTGACACACCCTGGAGTTGGCAGCAGCAGCAGGAACCCAGAAATTGGCTGGAAGGCACCCTGAAGTTGGCAGCAGCAGGAGCACAAACATTAGCTGGAAGGCACACCCTGGAGTTGGCAGCAGCATAAGCAAGAGCCCAAATATTGCTTGAAAGACACCCTGGAGTTGGCAGGAGCAGCAGGAGGCCAAAAATTGGCTGAAAGGCACACCCTGAAGTTGGCATCAGCAGGAGCCCAAAATTTGGCTTGAAGGCACACCCTGAAGTTAGCATCAGCAGGAGCCCAAAAATTGGTCTAAAGACATAAATATGTTTTGCACCATTTGGAAAGTGTAAAACGTGGCACCATGCTAAATCTAGTCGCATGCATCAGCCATTGGTGGGTGGAAATCCTGGCTGATCCATCCCTGATTCATTTTGACAAAGGTGAGTCTCTCCAAATTTTTAGTTGACAGACGAGTTCTCCTCGCCATAACTATGGCCCCCGCCGCACTAAACACCCGCTCAGATGGCACGCTACTTGCCGGGCAGGACAGCTTTTCCAAGGCAAACTCTGCTAGTTGCAGCCACAAGCCAAGTTTGGCTGCCCAGAACTCCAGCGGATCCTCAAGGTGTGTTGGCATGGTCATGTCAGGGTATGACATGACCTGCTGGTTGAGGTCTTGCTCCAGGTCTTCCTGCTGCTCATGAGTAGCCTCACTATGCGGGTGTAGAAAGCTACTCATTAGCGACTGAAGACTGAGGCTGCTGCTGATGGAGCTGCTGCTGCTGCTCCTGCCAACCCCCCCAGCAGGCATGGCAGTGGAAGGTGAGCGCAGAGATCCCCCCGAGTCAGACCTGCGAGAGTATGGACCATGGCGCAGATAGGCATCGGCCAAGTGACTATGCAGAATGTCTTTGTAGTAGTTCAGTTTGTCCTCCCTCTCGGCGGGTTTAAAAAATGCCCCCATTTTGTGCCAGAAGCGAGGGTCCAATAAGGTGGACAGCCAGAAGTCATCCCGCCGACAAATGGAAACAATTCTGGGGCCACTACGAAAGCATGTGAGCATGCTTCCTGCCATTTGCGCAAGTGACTCGGAGGGGCTACCTGTCTCCATCTCCACTGCATAATGCCACGGTGTGTCCGGGTCCTCTGTCTCGCCTTCCTCAAAACCCTCTAGCTCCTCTGGCTGCTCCTGCTCCTCCTCTCCTGTCCGCTGACTAGATAAACCAGCCATTTCGCCAAGCCTAAACTGTGCTTCACTGGGCCACTCTTCCTCCTCTTCCTCCTCCTCCTCCAGTTCAGCTCCAACGGGGTTCATGTGGCCGTAAGATGTAGACGCCATGTCTCCAGTGCCCTGACCACCTATGGTTTCCAACATGTGCTGTAGTACATGAAGCAGTGGAATCACGTTGTTCATCCCGTAATCCTGCCGACTGACAAATAAAGTGGCTTCCTCAAAGGGCCTGAGCAAACGACAGGTGTCGGAGGAAGAGGAGGAAGAGTGGCCCAGTGAAGCACAGTTTAGGCTTGGCGAAATGGCTGGTTTATCTAGTCAGATAAACTGCCACTGGTTGACATTGAAGTTACACAGGGGAGTCCCCCTATCCGCTTGGATCATCAGGAAATCCGTGATGGCTTTTCTCTGTTCATATAATCGATCCAACATGTGAAGGGTGGAATTCCAACGGGTGGAAACATCGCAAATCAGACTATGTTGGGGGCTACTGTTCTGACGCTGTAGCTCAATAAGGGTGTGTTTGGCGGTGTATGAGTGGCTGAAGTGCATGCAAAGTTTCCTTGAAATTGTTAGGATGTCTTGCAGATGGAGGAACACTTCAGAAACCGCTTGACAACTAGATTGAAGACGTGAGCCATGCAGGGCGCATGGGTCAGGCTTCCTTGGCGCAGCGCAGACAAAATGTTCTTCCCATTGTCAGTAACCATGATTCCCATTTTAAGTTTTCTTGGAGTAAGCCATGTTTGGATTTCGTGATGAATAAATTTAAGCAGTTCCTCCCCTGTGTGACTCCGTTCATCAAGACAAACCATGTGAAGCACAGCGTGACACCTCCGTGCCATGCACACATGGTAGACTGGAGGGGCACTGAGACTTGAGCCTACAGTGGAGGGTGAGGAGATGGTGGAGGATGAGGAGGCCGAGTCGCACGGTGTCACAGGCACAACGGCCAGGGAGCGCGGAGGCCGAAGCGGCGTGACCTGTCCAAGTTGCTGCTGCTGCTGCAAAGGGACCCCATTCACCCAGTGGGCCGTAAACGACATGTACTGTCTCTGACCGTAGTTACAGCTCCAGACGTCGGCGCTGCCATGCACTTTGCTACACACCGACAGGCTCAAGGACTGGCCCACCTTCTGTTCAACAAAAGTGTGCAGCGCTGGTACTGCCTTCTTGGCAAAGAAATGACGGCTTGGGACTCTCCACCTCGGCTCGGCACAAGCCATCAGTTCTCTGAAAGGTGCAGAGTCCACCACCTGAAAAGGGAGCGACTGCAGCACCAGCAACTTGGACAGGAGCACATTCAGCTTCTGCGCCGTAGGATGAGTGGGCGCATACTGCTGTCTCTTGGACATGGCTTCGCTGATGGATTGCTGGCGGGATGCATGACTTGGAGGAGGAGGAGCAGGAGCAACAGAGGATGGGTATGACGCACAGCTGCCTTCGGCTGAGGTGCTGGAGCCTTGGCTGGCAGAAATTGGGAGCGGCGTGCCACTTGGTGAGGAAGCAGGCTGGACCACCTCTTCGGAGCCTTGATTCTCCCAGGCCGCTTTATGGTGACTAGGGATGAGCGAATCGATCCGGACGAACCCGGATTCGATCCGAATTTCAGGAAAAATTCGATTCGGATCGAATCCGAATTTCCCCGCGATTCGATCACTCGAAGTTTTCCTTTAACATCCATTCATTTACATTTACAGGCATTCTAAGATGGCGGACGGGACATGTCTGGACATGTATCCCGCGCCAGTGCAAGCTGGGGCAGTCACATGCAGCCTATCAGCAGCCAGCAAGCCCGGTGACGTCACACAGCGGTATTTAACGGCGGCCATCTTGCTTTTCCTCATTTCTCTATTGCATTCGTGACAGACAGACAGAACGCTGTGTAGCTGAGGCAGTTAGACAGGCTGGAGACAGGGACAGACAGGGACAGGCAGGAGACAGGCAGGAGACAGGCAGGAGACAGACAGGAGACAGACAGAAAGCCAGGGAAAGGTAGGAAAAACGGAGCTGGCTGACAGGGAGATTTTTTTTTTTTCATCCAGCCTTTGTTAGCGTTTTCAGGCTGCTTATAGTAACTAACTGTGCATATATACTGAACTGATCTTAAGTCTGCTGTGAGGCATCCCATTCTGTGACTAAAGCAGCCTCTGTTTAAGACCATATAAGCATTTGCTCTTATCATATTTGAAATTAGGCCTGATAAAGACACTTTTCCTGGCCAAAGCACTACTGGACCCTGCCAGGTCCATTCCTGCCCAGGGCATCCCATTCTGTGACTACAGCAGCCTCTGTTTAAGACCATATAAGCATTTGCTCTTATCATATTTGAAATTAGGCCTGATAAAGACACTTTTGCTGGCCAAAGCACTACTGGACCCTGCCAGGTCCATTCCTGCCCAGGGCATCCCATTCTGTGACTAAAGCAGCCTCTGTTTAAGACCATATAAGCATTTGCTCTTATCATATTTGAAATTAGGCCTGATAAAGACACTTTTGCTGGCCAAAGCACTACTGGACCCTGCCAGGTCCATTCCTGCCCGGGGCATCCCATTCTGTGACTACAGCAGCCTCTGTTTAAGACCATATAAGCATTTGCTCTTATCATATTTGAAATTAGCCTGATAAAGACACTTTTGCTGGCCAAAGCACTACTGGACCCTGCCAGGTCCATTCCTGCCCAGGGCATCCCATTCTGTGACTAAAGCAGCCTCTGTTTAAGACCATATAAGCATTTGCTCTTATCATATTTGAAATTAGGCCTGATAAAGACACTTTTGCTGGCCAAAGCACTACTGGACCCTGCCAGGTCCATTCCTGCCCAGGGCATCCCATTCTGTGACTACAGCAGCCTCTGTTTAAGACCATATAAGCATTTGCTCTTATCATATTTGAAATTAGGCCTGATAAAGACACTTTTGCTGGCCAAAGCACTACTGGACCCTGCCAGGTCCATTCCTGCCCAGGGCATCCCATTCTGTGACTAAAGCAGCCTCTGTTTAAGACCATATAAGCATTTGCTCTTATCATATTTGAAATTAGGCCTGATAAAGACACTTTTGCTGGCCAAAGCACTACTGGACCCTGCCAGGTCGATTCCTGTTGGGGCATCCCATTCTGTGACTACAGCAGCCTCTGTTTAAGACCATATAAGCATTTGCTCTTATCATATTTGAAATTAGCCTGATAAAGACACTTTTGCTGGCCAAAGCACTACTGGACCCTGCCAGGTCCATTCCTGCCCAGGGCATCCCATTCTGTGACTAAAGCAGCCTCTGTTTAAGACCATATAAGCATTTGCTCTTATCATATTTGAAATTAGGCCTGATAAAGACACTTTTGCTGGCCAAAGCACTACTGGACCCTGCCAGGTCGATTCCTGCCCGGGGCATCCCATTCTGTGACTACAGCAGCCTCTGTTTAAGACCATATAAGCATTTGCTCTTATCATATTTGAAATTAGCCTGATAAAGACACTTTTGCTGGCCAAAGCACTACTGGACCCTGCCAGGTCCATTCCTGCCCAGGGCATCCCATTCTGTGACTAAAGCAGCCTCTGTTTAAGACCATATAAGCATTTGCTCTTATCATATTTGAAATTAGGCCTGATAAAGACACTTTTGCTGGCCAAAGCACTACTGGACCCTGCCAGGTCGATTCCTGTTGGGGCATCCCATTCTGTGACTAAAGCAGCCTCTGTTTAAGACCATATAAGCATTTGCTCTTATCATATTTGAAATTAGCCTGATAAAGACACTTTTGCTGGCCAAAGCACTACTGGACCCTGCCAGGTCCATTCCTGCCCAGGGCATCCCATTCTGTGACTAAAGCAGCCTCTGTTTAAGACCATATAAGCATTTGCTCTTATCATATTTGAAATTAGGCCTGATAAAGACACTTTTGCTGGCCAAAGCACTACTGGACCCTGCCAGGTCGATTCCTGCCCGGGGCATCCCATTCTGTGACTACAGCAGCCTCTGTTTAAGACCATATAAGCATTTGCTCTTATCATATTTGAAATTAGCCTGATAAAGACACTTTTGCTGGCCAAAGCACTACTGGACCCTGCCAGGTCCATTCCTGCCCAGGGCATCCCATTCTGTGACTAAAGCAGCCTCTGTTTAAGACCATATAAGCATTTGCTCTTATCATATTTGAAATTAGGCCTGATAAAGACACTTTTGCTGGCCAAAGCACTACTGGACCCTGCCAGGTCCATTCCTGCCCAGGGCATCCCATTCTGTGACTACAGCAGCCTCTGTTTAAGACCATATAAGCATTTGCTCTTATCATATTTGAAATTAGCCTGATAAAGACACTTTTGCTGGCCAAAGCACTACTGGACCCTGCCAGGTCCATTCCTGCCCAGGGCATCCCATTCTGTGACGAAAGCAGCCTCTGTTTAAGACCATATAAGCATTTGCTCTTATCATATTTGAAATTAGCCTGATAAAGACACTTTTGCTGGCCAAAGCACTACTGGACCCTGCCAGGTCCATTCCTGCCCAGGGCATCCCATTCTGTGACTAAAGCAGCCTCTGTTTAAGACCATATAAGCATTTGCTCTTATCATATTTGAAATTAGGCCTGATAAAGACACTTTTGCTGGCCAAAGCACTACTGGACCCTGCCAGGTCGATTCCTGCCCGGGGCATCCCATTCTGTGACTACAGCAGCCTCTGTTTAAGACCATATAAGCATTTGCTCTTATCATATTTGAAATTAGCCTGATAAAGACACTTTTGCTGGCCAAAGCACTACTGGACCCTGCCAGGTCCATTCCTGCCCAGGGCATCCCATTCTGTGACTAAAGCAGCCTCTGTTTAAGACCATATAAGCATTTGCTCTTATCATATTTGAAATTAGGCCTGATAAAGACACTTTTGCTGGCCAAAGCACTACTGGACCCTGCCAGGTCGATTCCTGTTGGGGCATCCCATTCTGTGACTACAGCAGCCTCTGTTTAAGACCATATAAGCATTTGCTCTTATCATATTTGAAATTAGCCTGATAAAGACACTTTTGCTGGCCAAAGCACTACTGGACCCTGCCAGGTCCATTCCTGCCCAGGGCATCCCATTCTGTGACTAAAGCAGCCTCTGTTTAAGACCATATAAGCATTTGCTCTTATCATATTTGAAATTAGGCCTGATAAAGACACTTTTGCTGGCCAAAGCACTACTGGACCCTGCCAGGTCCATTCCTGCCCAGGGCATCCCATTCTGTGACTAAAGCAGCCTCTGTTTAAGACCATATAAGCATTTGCTCTTATCATATTTGAAATTAGCCTGATAAAGACACTTTTGCTGGCCAAAGCACTACTGGACCCTGCCAGGTCCATTCCTGCCCAGGGCATCCCATTCTGTGACTAAAGCAGCCTCTGTTTAAGACCATATAAGCATTTGCTCTTATCATATTTGAAATTAGGCCTGATAAAGACACTTTTGCTGGCCAAAGCACTACTGGACCCTGCCAGGTCCATTCCTGCCCAGGGCATCCCATTCTGTGACTACAGCAGCCTCTGTTTAAGACCATATAAGCATTTGCTCTTATCATATTTGAAATTAGCCTGATAAAGACACTTTTGCTGGCCAAAGCACTACTGGACCCTGCCAGGTCCATTCCTGCCCAGGGCATCCCATTCTGTGACTAAAGCAGCCTCTGTTTAAGACCATATAAGCATTTGCTCTTATCATATTTGAAATTAGGCCTGATAAAGACACTTTTGCTGGCCAAAGCACTACTGGACCCTGCCAGGTCCATTCCTGCCCAGGGCATCCCATTCTGTGACTAAAGCAGCCTCTGTTTAAGACCATATAAGCATTTGCTCTTATCATATTTGAAATTAGCCTGATAAAGACACTTTTGCTGGCCAAAGCACTACTGGACCCTGCCAGGTCCATTCCTGCCCAGGGCATCCCATTCTGTGACTACAGCAGCCTCTGTTTAAGACCATATAAGCATTTGCTCTTATCATATTTGAAATTAGCCTGATAAAGACACTTTTGCTGGCCAAAGCACTACTGGACCCTGCCAGGTCCATTCCTGCCCAGGGCATCCCATTCTGTGACTAAAGCAGCCTCTGTTTAAGACCATATAAGCATTTGCTCTTATCATATTTGAAATTAGGCCTGATAAAGACACTTTTGCTGGCCAAAGCACTACTGGACCCTGCCAGGTCGATTCCTGTTGGGGCATCCCATTCTGTGACTACAGCAGCCTCTGTTTAAGACCATATAAGCATTTGCTCTTATCATATTTGAAATTAGCCTGATAAAGACACTTTTGCTGGCCAAAGCACTACTGGACCCTGCCAGGTCGATTCCTGTTGGGGCATCCCATTCTGTGACTAAAGCAGCCTCTGTTTAAGACCATATAAGCATTTGCTCTTATCATATTTGAAATTAGGCCTGATAAAGACACTTTTGCTGGCCAAAGCACTACTGGACCCTGCCAGGTCCATTCCTGCCCGGGGCATCCCATTCTGTGACTACAGCAGCCTCTGTTTAAGACCATATAAGCATTTGCTCTTATCATATTTGAAATTAGGCCTGATAAAGACACTTTTGCTGGCCAAAGCACTACTGGACCCTGCCAGGTCCATTCCTGCCCGGGGCATCCCATTCTGTGACTACAGCAGCCTCTGTTTAAGACCATATAAGCATTTGCTCTTATCATATTTGAAATTAGGCCTGATAAAGACACTTTTGCTGGCCAAAGCACTACTGGACCCTGCCAGGTCCATTCCTGCCCAGGGCATCCCATTCTGTGACTACAGCAGCCTCTGTTTAAGACCATATAAGCATTTGCTCTTATCATATTTGAAATTAGCCTGATAAAGACACTTTTGCTGGCCAAAGCACTACTGGACCCTGCCAGGTCCATTCCTGCCCAGGGCATCCCATTCTGTGACTAAAGCAGCCTCTGTTTAAGACCATATAAGCATTTGCTCTTATCATATTTGAAATTAGGCCTGATAAAGACACTTTTGCTGGCCAAAGCACTACTGGACCCTGCCAGGTCCATTCCTGCCCAGGGCATCCCATTCTGTGACTACAGCAGCCTCTGTTTAAGACCATATAAGCATTTGCTCTTATCATATTTGAAATTAGGCCTGATAAAGACACTTTTGCTGGCCAAAGCACTACTGGACCCTGCCAGGTCCATTCCTGCCCAGGGCATCCCATTCTGTGACTAAAGCAGCCTCTGTTTAAGACCATATAAGCATTTGCTCTTATCATATTTGAAATTAGGCCTGATAAAGACACTTTTGCAGGCCAAAGCACTACTGGACCCTGCCAGGTCCATTCCTGCCCGGGGCATCCCATTCTGTGACTACAGCAGCCTCTGTTTAAGACCATATAAGCATTTGCTCTTATCATATTTGAAATTAGGCCTGATAAAGACACTTTTGCTGGCCAAAGCACTACTGGACCCTGCCAGGTCCATTCCTGCCCAGGGCATCCCATTCTGTGACTACAGCAGCCTCTGTTTAAGACCATATAAGCATTTGCTCTTATCATATTTGAAATTAGGCCTGATAAAGACACTTTTGCTGGCCAAAGCACTACTGGACCCTGCCAGGTCCATTCCTGCCCGGGGCATCCCATTCTGTGACTACAGCAGCCTCTGTTTAAGACCATATAAGCATTTGCTCTTATCATATTTGAAATTAGCCTGATAAAGACACTTTTGCTGGCCAAAGCACTACTGGACCCTGCCAGGTCCATTCCTGCCCAGGGCATCCCATTCTGTGACTAAAGCAGCCTCTGTTTAAGACCATATAAGCATTTGCTCTTATCATATTTGAAATTAGGCCTGATAAAGACACTTTTGCTGGCCAAAGCACTACTGGACCCTGCCAGGTCCATTCCTGCCCAGGGCATCCCATTCTGTGACTACAGCAGCCTCTGTTTAAGACCATATAAGCATTTGCTCTTATCATATTTGAAATTAGGCCTGATAAAGACACTTTTGCTGGCCAAAGCACTACTGGACCCTGCCAGGTCCATTCCTGCCCAGGGCATCCCATTCTGTGACTACAGCAGCCTCTGTTTAAGACCATATAAGCATTTGCTCTTATCATATTTGAAATTAGGCCTGATAAAGACACTTTTGCTGGCCAAAGCACTACTGGACCCTGCCAGGTCCATTCCTGCCCAGGGCATCCCATTCTGTGACTACAGCAGCCTCTGTTTAAGACCATATAAGCATTTGCTCTTATCATATTTGAAATTAGGCCTGATAAAGACACTTTTGCTGGCCAAAGCACTACTGGACCCTGCCAGGTCCATTCCTGCCCAGGGCATCCCATTCTGTGACTAAAGCAGCCTCTGTTTAAGACCATATAAGCATTTGCTCTTATCATATTTGAAATTAGGCCTGATAAAGACACTTTTGCTGGCCAAAGCACTACTGGACCCTGCCAGGTCCATTCCTGTTGGGGCATCCCATTCTGTGACTACAGCAGCCTCTGTTTAAGACCATATAAGCATTTGCTCTTATCATATTTGAAATTAGCCTGATAAAGACACTTTTGCTGGCCAAAGCACTACTGGACCCTGCCAGGTCCATTCCTGCCCAGGGCATCCCATTCTGTGACTAAAGCAGCCTCTGTTTAAGACCATATAAGCATTTGCTCTTATCATATTTGAAATTAGGCCTGATAAAGACACTTTTGCTGGCCAAAGCACTACTGGACCCTGCCAGGTCCATTCCTGCCCGGGGCATCCCATTCTGTGACTAAAGCAGCCTCTGTTTAAGACCATATAAGCATTTGCTCTTATCATATTTGAAATTAGGCCTGATAAAGACACTTTTGCTGGCCAAAGCACTACTGGACCCTGCCAGGTCGATTCCTGTTGGGGCATCCCATTCTGTGACTACAGCAGCCTCTGTTTAAGACCATATAAGCATTTGCTCTTATCATATTTGAAATTAGCCTGATAAAGACACTTTTGCTGGCCAAAGCACTACTGGACCCTGCCAGGTCCATTCCTGCCCAGGGCATCCCATTCTGTGACTAAAGCAGCCTCTGTTTAAGACCATATAAGCATTTGCTCTTATCATATTTGAAATTAGGCCTGATAAAGACACTTTTGCTGGCCAAAGCACTACTGGACCCTGCCAGGTCGATTCCTGCCCGGGGCATCCCATTCTGTGACTACAGCAGCCTCTGTTTAAGACCATATAAGCATTTGCTCTTATCATATTTGAAATTAGGCCTGATAAAGACACTTTTGCTGGCCAAAGCACTACTGGACCCTGCCAGGTCGATTCCTGCCCGGGGCATCCCATTCTGTGACTACAGCAGCCTCTGTTTAAGACCATATAAGCATTTGCTCTTATCATATTTGAAATTAGCCTGATAAAGACACTTTTGCTGGCCAAAGCACTACTGGACCCTGCCAGGTCCATTCCTGCCCAGGGCATCCCATTCTGTGACTAAAGCAGCCTCTGTTTAAGACCATATAAGCATTTGCTCTTATTATATTTATATTATAAGACACTTTTGCTGGGCATAGGCTTACTGCTGCCTGCCAGGTGCACTTCTGTTGAGGCATCCCATTCTGTAACATAGCATACCCCTCTTTATTTACACTAAGCAGCTCTCTTATTTACACTAAGCAGGCCTGTTGGAGGCTGAGTGTTACTGCTCACTTTTGGTGTGCATTATATTCTGTTTCATATAGACCCACCGCTGCCCGGGGTTTTTTTAAATATCACCTACTACCACGCCAGTTAGACTATGTCGGGCAGACAAGTGCCTGGAAGTGAAAAGAGGAGTGGCAGAGGCCAAGATTCCGCAGGCAGAGCTCGCATCAGACTGGGGGCCAGTAGCAGCAGGAGTCACGCTGAGAGACCTAATCTGCCAGTATCTGCTAGCGGTCGGGTCTCCACCAGTAACGCATCTGCCGTGGTAGATTGGTTGACGCGCTCATCAACAACATCATCACAACTTACGTCTGAGACCCCCAGTCTAGGGTCGGTAGGTTCCTCTGACACAACCCTGAGTTGGCATGCCCCGAGAGCAGTCCCTGTCCTCCCATTGCCTCTGGCCTACGCCGTTCCCTCCCCCAGCGACGTATCCTATGCTTTGGGTTCAGCTCCACTCTTTAGTGAGGAGGACCATCAGATAGAGGACAGTCAGCAGCTACTGCCCAGCCAAGAAATGGAGGTGGCTTCTTTAGCTAGGCAGACAAATAGTGATGTGGACAGTGTCGTGGGTGCTGCGAGCGTTCCAGCTCCTGCGCCAGACACTGTTGACGAATCCACGAACATCAGTGACGTACAGCCACAACTCGGTGATGATGATGATGATGACGATGAAGCCGATCGCACTTGGGAGCCGGGTGATGAAGGGGCTTCATCGTCATCATCAGGAGAAGAGGGGTGCAGGTTGCCCCGGAGTCAGCAGCTGAGGCAGCAAGGTGGTAGCAGTCAGCATGGGGGCACAATTCCAAAGGCTGGAGCCGGCCGGGGCCGGGGTAGAGCACCTGTTGTGCGGCAGTCTACCTTATCGGGAGGTAGTGGAGCAGGGGTTCCTGGAGTTGGCAACAGCAGCAGTGAATCAGTGAGGCCAGGGGGTGGGAAAAGTAGCTACTCGGCAGTGTGGCAGTTTTTCCTGAGGCATCCGCAGGAGGGTAACATGGCCACATGCAAGATATGTAGGCAAAAGGTGAAGCGTGGCCAGGGTCCAAATGTTGGCACCACGGCCCTGCGTCAACATATGATGCGTCACCATAAAACGACCTGGGAGAACCGAGGCTCCCAAGGGGTGGTCCAGTCTGCTTCCTCACCAAGTGAGCTCCCAATTTCTGCCAGCCAAGGCTCCAGCACCTCAGCCGAAGGCAGCTGTGCGTCATACCCATCCTCTGTCGCTCCTGCTCCTCCTCCTCCAAGTCATGCATCCCGCCAGCAATCCATCAGCGAAGCCATGTCCAAGAGACAGCAGTATGCGCCCACTCATCCTACGGCGCAGAAGCTGAATGTGCTCCTGTCCAAGTTGCTGGTGCTGCAGTCGCTCCCTTTTCAGGTGGTGGAATCTGCACCTTTCAGAGAACTGATGGCTTGTGCCGAGCCGAGGTGGAGAGTCCCAAGCCGTCATTTCTTTGCCAAGAAGGCAGTACCAGCGCTGCACACTTTTGTTGAACAGAAGGTGGGCCAGTCCTTGAGCCTGTCGGTGTGTAGCAAAATACATGGCAGCGCCGACATCTGGAGCTGTAACTACGGTCAGGGGCAGTACATGTCGTTTACGGCCCACTGGGTGAATGTGGTCCCTTTGCAGCAGCAACTTGGACAGGTCACGCCGCTTCGGCCTCCGCGCTCTCTGCCCATTGGGCCTGTGACACCGTGCGACTCGGCCTCCTCATCCTCCGCCATCTCCTCACCCTCCACTGTAGGCTCAAGTCTCAGTGCCCCTCCAGTCTACCATGTGTGCAGGGCACGGAGGTGTCACGCAGTGCTTCACATGGTTTGTCTTGGCGAACGGAGTCACACAGGGGAGGAACTGCTTAAATGTATTCATCAGGAAATCCAAACATGGCTTACTCCGAGAAAACTTAAAATGGGAATCATGGTTACCGACAATGGGAAGAACATTTTGTCTGCGCTGCGCCAAGGAAGCCTGACCCATGCCCCCTGCATGGCTCACGTCTTCAATCTGGTTGTCAAGCGGTTTCTGAAGTGTTCCCCCCATCTGCAGGACATCCTAACAACTTCACGGAAACTTTGCATGCACTTCAGCCACTCCTACACCGCCAAACACACCCTTCTTGAGCTACAGCGTCAGAATGGTATCCCCCAACATAGTCTGATTTGCGATGTTTCCACCCGTTGGAATTCCACCCTTCACATGTTGGACCGATTATATGAACAGAGAAAAGCCATCACGGATTTCCTGATGATCCAAGCAGATAGGGGGACTCCCCTGTGTAACTTCAATGTCAACCAGTGGCAGCTCATACGTGACACCTGCCGTTTGCTCAGGCCCTTTGAGGAAGCCACTTTATTTGTCAGTCGGCAGGATTACGGGATGAACGACGTGATTCCACTGCTTCATGTACTACAGCACATGTTGGAAACCATGGCTGGTCAGGGCACTGGAGACATGGCGTTTACATCTTACGGCCACATGAACCCCGTTGGAGCTGAACTGGAGGAGGAGGAGGAGGAAGAGGAGGAGGAGGAGTTGCCCAGCGAAACACAGTTTAGGCTTGGCGAAATGGCTGGTTTATCTAGTCAGCGGACAGGAGAGGAGGAGCAGGAGCAGCCAGAGGAGCTAGAGGTTTTTGAGGAAGGAGAGACAGAGGACCCGGGCACACCGTGGCAGTATGCAGTGGAGATGGAGACAGGTAGTCCATCCGAGTCACTTGCGCAAATGGCACGAAGCATGCTCACATGCTTGCGTAGTGACCCCAGAATTGTTTCCATCTGTCGGCGGGATGACTTCTGGCTGTCCACCTTATTGGACCCTCGCTTCCGGCACAAAATGGGGGCATTTTTTAAACCCACCGAGAGGGAGGACAAACTCAACTACTACAAAGACATTCTACGTAGGCAGTTGGCCGATGCCTATCTGCGCCATGGTCCATACTCTCGCAGGTCTGACTCGAGGGGACCTCTGCGCTCACCTTCCACTGCCATGGCCGCTGGGGGGGTTGGCAGCAGCAGCAGCAGAAGCTCCATCAGCAGCAGCAGCCTCAGTCTTCAGTCGCTAATGAGTAGCTTTCTACACCCGCATAGTGAGGCTACTCATGAGCAGCAGGAAGACCTGGAGCAGGACCTGAACCAGCAGGTCATGTCATACTTTGACATGACCATGCCAACACACCTTGAGGATCCGCTGGACTTCTGGGCAGCCAAACTTGATTTGTGGCCGCAACTAGCAGAGTTTGCCCTGGAAAAGCTGTCCTGCCCGGCAAGTAGCGTGCCATCTGAGCGGGTGTTTAGTGCGGCGGGGGCCATAGTTACGGCGAGGAGAACTCGTCTGTCAACTAAAAATGTGGAGAGACTCACCTTTGTCAAAATGAATCAGGGATGGATCAGCCAGGATTTCCACCCACCAATGCCTGATGCATGCGACTAGATTCAGCATGGTGCCACGTTTTACACTTTCCAAATGGTGCAAAACATATTTATGTCTTTAGGCCATTTTTTGGGCTCCTGCTGCTGCTGCTGCCAACTCCTGCCAACTCCAGGGTGTGATTCATCCAATTTTTGGGCTCCTGAGGCCAACTCCAGTGTATATTTGGGCTCCTGCTGCTGCTGCTGCCAACTTCTGCCAACTCCAGGGTGTGATTCATCCAATTTTTGGGCTCCTGAGGCCAACTCCAGTGTATATTTGGGCTCCTGCTGCTGCTGCTGTCAACTCCTGCCAACTCCAGGGTGTGATTCATCCAATTTTTGGGCTCCTGAGGCCAACTCCAGTGTATATTTGGGCTCCTGCTGCTGCTGCTGCCAACTTCTGCCAACTCCAGGGTGTGATTCATCCAATTTTTGGGCTCCTGAAGCCAACTCCAGTGTATATTTGGGCTCCTGCTGCTGCTGCTGCCAACTTCTGCCAACTCCAGGGTGTGATTCATCCAATTTTTGGGCTCCTGAGGCCAACTCCAGTGTATATTTGGGCTCCTGCTGCTGCTGCTGCCAACTTCTGCCAACTCCAGGGTGTGATTCATCCAATTTTTGGGCTCCTGAGGCCAACTCCAGTGTATATTTGGGCTCCTGCTGCTGCTGCTGCCAACTTCTGCCAACTCCAGGGTGTGATTCATCCAATTTTTGGGCTCCTGAGGCCAACTCCAGTGTATATTTGGGCTCCTGCTGCTGCTGCTGCCAACTTCTGCCAACTCCAGGGTGTGATTCATCCAATTTTTGGGCTCCTGAGGCCAACTCCAGTGTATATTTGGGCTCCTGCTGCTGCTGCTGCCAACTTCTGCCAACTCCAGGGTGTGATTCATCCAATTTTTGGGCTCCTGAGGCCAACTCCAGTGTATATTTGGGCTCCTGCTGCTGCTGCTGCCAACTTCTGCCAACTCCAGGGTGTGATTCATCCAATTTTTGGGCTCCTGAGGCCAACTCCAGTGTATATTTGGGCTCCTGCTGCTGCTACTGTCAACTCCTGCCAACTCCAGGGTGTGATTCATCCAATTTTTGGGCTCCTGAGGCCAACTCCAGTGTATATTTGGGCTCCTGCTGCTGCTGCTGCCAACTTCTGCCAACTCCAGGGTGTGATTCATCCAATTTTTGGGCTCCTGAAGCCAACTCCAGTGTATATTTGGGCTCCTGCTGCTGCTGCTGCCAACTTCTGCCAACTCCAGGGTGTGATTCATCCAATTTTTGGGCTCCTGAGGCCAACTCCAGTGTATATTTGGGCTCCTGCTGCTGCTGCTGCCAACTTCTGCCAACTCCAGGGTGTGATTCATCCAATTTTTGGGCTCCTGAAGCCAACTCCAGTGTATATTTGGGCTCCTGCTGCTGCTGGTGTCAACTCCTGCCAACTCCAGGGTGTGATTCATCCAATTTTTGGGCTCCTGAAGCCAACTCCAGTGTATATTTGGGCTCCTGCTGCTGCTACTGTCAACTCCTGCCAACTCCAGGGTGTGATTCATCCAATTTTTGGGCTCCTGAGGCCAACTCCAGTGTATATTTGGGCTCCTGCTGCTGCTGCTGCCAACTTCTGCCAACTCCAGGGTGTGATTCATCCAATTTTTGGGCTCCTGAGGCCAACTCCAGTGTATATTTGGGCTCCTGCTGCTGCTACTGTCAACTCCTGCCAACTCCAGGGTGTGATTCATCCAATTTTTGGGCTCCTGAGGCCAACTCCAGTGTATATTTGGGCTCCTGCTGCTGCTGCTGCCAACTTCTGCCAACTCCAGGGTGTGATTCATCCAATTTTTGGGCTCCTGAGGCCAACTCCAGTGTATATTTGGGCTCCTGCTGCTGCTGCTGCCAACTTCTGCCAACTCCAGGGTGTGATTCATCCAATTTTTGGGCTCCTGAGGCCAACTCCAGTGTATATTTGGGCTCCTGCTGCTGCTACTGTCAACTCCTGCCAACTCCAGGGTGTGATTCATCCAATTTTTGGGCTCCTGAGGCCAACTCCAGTGTATATTTGGGCTCCTGCTGCTGCTGCTGCCAACTTCTGCCAACTCCAGGGTGTGATTCATCCAATTTTTGGGCTCCTGAGGCCAACTCCAGTGTATATTTGGGCTCCTGCTGCTGCTACTGTCAACTCCTGCCAACTCCAGGGTGTGATTCATCCAATTTTTGGGCTCCTGAGGCCAACTCCAGTGTATATTTGGGCTCCTGCTGCTGCTGCTGCCAACTTCTGCCAACTCCAGGGTGTGATTCATCCAATTTTTGGGCTCCTGAAGCCAACTCCAGTGTATATTTGGGCTCCTGCTGCTGCTGGTGTCAACTCCTGCCAACTCCAGGGTGTGATTCATCCAATTTTTGGGCTCCTGAAGCCAACTCCAGTGTATATTTGGGCTCCTACTGCTGCTACTGTCAACTCCTGCCAACTCCAGGGTGTGATTCATCCAATTTTTGGGCTCCTGAGGCCAACTCCAGTGTATATTTGGGCTCCTGCTGCTGCTGCTGCCAACTTCTGCCAACTCCAGGGTGTGATTCATCCAATTTTTGGGCTCCTGAGGCCAACTCCAGTGTATATTTGGGCTCCTGCTGCTGCTACTGTCAACTCCTGCCAACTCCAGGGTGTGATTCATCCAATTTTTGGGCTCCTGAGGCCAACTCCAGTGTATATTTGGGCTCCTGCTGCTGCTGCTGCCAACTTCTGCCAACTCCAGGGTGTGATTCATCCAATTTTTGGGCTCCTGAGGCCAACTCCAGTGTATATTTGGGCTCCTGCTGCTGCTACTGTCAACTCCTGCCAACTCCAGGGTGTGATTCATCCAATTTTTGGGCTCCTGAGGCCAACTCCAGTGTATATTTGGGCTCCTGCTGCTGCTACTGTCAACTCCTGCCAACTCCAGGGTGTGATTCATCCAATTTTTTGGCTCCTGAAGCCAACTCCAGTGTATATTTGGGCTCCTGCTGCTGCTGCTGCTGCCAACTTCTGCCAACTCCAGGGTGTGATTCATCCAATTTTTGGGCTCCTGAGGCCAACTCCAGTGTATATTTGGGCTCCTTCTGCCCCTCATAGTGATGCCACTTCAACTCTCTGCAATTGTGCCGCTCTGCGATTCTATTAGCGATGCCTCTGATCTGCATGTGATATTTCTTCAAAGTATTATTTAACTAACCCAGCACGCATCCTGTGCGTGTTACAGCAAGGCTGAATGGTTTACAACCCTATTGAGGCTGTAGGAGGCTCAGAAATAGCCGTTTTTAATAGCGATTCGTCGCGAATTTATTCGGGTCGAAACGATTTTTGTCGGAAAATTCGGCGAATCAGTCGAATCGAATTTTTCAAAAGTTCGCTCATCTCTAATGGTGACGCATCATATGTTGACGCAGGGCCGTGGTGCCAACATTTGGGCCCTGGCCACGCTTCACCTTCTGCCTACATATCTTGCATGTGGCCATGTTACCCTCCTGCGGATGCTTCAGGAAAGACTGCCACACTGCCGAGTAGCTACTTTTCCCACCAACAGGCCTCACTGATTCACTGCTACTGTTGCCAACTCCAGGAACCCCTGCTTCACTACCTCCCGATAAGGTAGCTTGCCACGCAGCAGGTGCTCTACCCCGGCCCCGTTTGGCTCCAGGCTTTACAATTGTGCCTCCATGCTGACTGCCAACCATGCTGCTAACACCTTGCTGCCTCAGCTGCTGACTCTGGGGCAACCTGCGCCCCTCTTCTCCTGATGATGACGATGAAGCCCCTTCATCACCCGGCTCCCAAGTGCCATTGGCTTCATCATCATCACCGAGTTGTTGCTGCACGTCACTGATGTTCTCGGTTTCCTCAACAGTGTCTGGCACAGGAGCTGAAACGCTCGCAACACCCACGACACTGTGCACATCACTATTTGTCTGCCTAGCTAAAGAACCCACCTCCATTTCTTGGCTGGGCAGTAGCTGCTGACTGTCCTCTATCTGATCGTCCTCCTCACCAAAGAGTGGAGCTGAACCCAAAGCATAGGATACGTCGCTGGGGGAGGGAACGGCGTAGGACAGAGGCAATGGGAGGACAGGGACTGCTCTCGAGGCATGCCAACTCAGGGTTGTGTCAGAGGAACCTACCGACCCTAGACTGGGGGTCTCAGATGTAACTTGTGATGATGTTGATGAGCGCGTTAACCAATCTACCACAACAGATGCGTTACTGGTGGAGACACGATCGCTAGCAGATACTGGCAGATCAGGTCTCTCACCATGACTCCTGCTGCCACTCGCTCCTAGTCTGCTGCGACCTCTGCCTGCTGAATCTTGGCCTCTGCCACTCCTCTTTGAACATCCTTGCACTTGTCTGCCTGACATTTTTATGTATTTGAAATGCGCAATAGGTACGATAAAAAATGTGTTTAAAATATGGTTAAAAAGAAGAAGCTAAATAAAGTGAGGAACTGCTTCTCTGCACCAGATACTATGAAAATTGGCAATATGAGATACCCTGCAGCCTAGTGTTTTGGTGGCAGGACAAAAAACAATTCAAAATGCAATAGTTTGATTTAGCTGAAGAAGGATGAACAAGCGTATTTAGTATAACAGGCTGCTAAGTGCAGGTTTGGGATACCCTGCGGCCTAGTGTTTTGACAGCAGGACAAAAAACAATTCAAAATGCAATAATTTGATTCAGCTGAAGAAGGATGAACAAGCGTATTTAGTATAACAGATAGGCTGCTAAGTGCAGGTTTGGGGGCATGCCACACTGTCTATGGAATGGGGGCATCCCACAAGGCTTATGGGAATGGGATGGGTGCATGCCACACTGCTTATATGGGGAATGGGAGGGGGAATGTACACTGCCTATATGGGGAGTGGGAGGGAGAATGCCACACTGCCTATATGGGGAATAGGAGGGGGGAATTCCATACTGCCTATATGGGGAATGGGATGGGGGGGATGCTACACTGCCTATATGGGGAATGGGATGGAGGGGGATTCCACACTGGGTAAATGGGGAAAGGAATGGGGGCATGCCACACTGTCTATGGAATGGGGGCATCCCACACGGCCTATGGGAATGGGATGGGGGCATCCCACACTGCCTGTGGGAATGGGAGAATGCCACACTGCCCAAGAGGAATGGAATAGGGGGAATGCCACACTGTCTGTAATGGTGCGTTTGTGGGTTAAAATATTTGTTTTCTTATTTTCCTCCTCCAAATCCTAGGTGCGTCTTATGGGTAGGTGCGTCTTATGGCGAAAAATATGACCAAGACCAACCATAAAAATGGTGGAGATGAGTAATTATTGAAGATCCAGACACAAAGGCAACTGCTGTGGGTGGAAAAGGTAAGTACAAGATTAAAATGTCCTATAGTAAAGTATAGACTGAACTTTTCAGCCCATGTTTTGAATACATCATTGATTTCAGCAAGGAGATGTCCTAGAAACAAATCAAACTAAGTTTTTCTCCCTTAATATGCATTAAGAATCAAACAATTCAACATGTTGTAAAAGATAATGATGGGCGATTGAAAAGAATGCAGTCAGTTGTGAGCATACTGTACAATTGATGACACACCATAAAGAAGAATATTAACATCAACATGGCATACCAGTAATGAATACATTAAAACAGTTTCAGAATAGAATGAATGATACGGCTGTTAAAAAAAAAGTGTTTCATCAAAATAAACCGAGCCTCAAAATAGAGGCTAATAAAGTATTAGCACTAAAACAATGCTAGATATTCACCAAATCAAATTGGAATATGCGTTTCAATTATAGAAAAATTCCCAGGATACAAAATCATTCAGATTTCGTATTGGCAATGAAACAAACAGGCGCAGACAGGCACTTTTTATTTTATTACACAGAAGACTAATAAGATATACATTTTCTGGCAATTAGAATCATCTTTTTAATGTCACTTTATTTCTATAGCATAAGAATAAAACTAGATAGTTTCATTTGTTTCAGAACTCACAAGGCCTTATTAATCTGGCTAAACTGTCAAGAGACGCTGATATCTGGTTAAAGGGGACCTACACCCTCAGAAAAAAAGATAAAGATAAGAGGACCTAATGGCAACCAACTGTTCCTGCATAAGAAACACAGTGTGAATGGTGGGCCATACCCCCCCCCTTGCCTCATTATATTCCCCATTATACTCCTTATCATTGCTTTATAAGTGGGCATATGTACCTCTTGATCTGTCTATGCAATGCTTTAGTCTCAACAGCATGGCTGCGTGGGAGTGGGGGGAATAAATCTGCTTTTACTATACTAAAGTTTCATAACCATTGCTTTACAATAGGTCATTTCCCCTCCTGCCCATAATCTGTCCCTGCAATGAAATAGTCTCAGCATCATGACTGTGTTGGGGCTTAAAAGTGACACTGAGCCTCTATGCCAGAAAGAATTCCTTGTATGTACCCTGCAAAGTGAATCAGAATCTACCCCCACAGTAACAAGGAGCAAAGGGGGTGGCAGTAGCTCCATCACTATTATTTATATAAAATCATCATCATTATTATTCAGGGCCTGGGAACCAATTTACCGTATTGAGTATTGAGCACCAAACATGTCTAGCTATGTGGAAAGACAGAGATTTGGTTGCATATATCTGCAGATACATGTGGAAGCCACACTGCCCCGGCAAGGCACTCTGTATTTAGTGTGGTCCCTACTCCCCCTACTGAGTCCCCAAAGTTGGGACATGTAATGCAGCCAGAGCTACTCATCTGGGAAGCTGCCAGCCTCCCTTTAGAACACTCCATAGGGAGAGATCCATGTTGGCCGAATCCCTCCCTGTGTGTGTTCATGGCAATTCAAACTGAGCAAAGGGGGTGGGAGTAGCTCCATCACTATTATTTATATAAAATCATCATCATTATTATTCCGGGCCTGGGAACCAATTTACCGCCCAGTTTAACCCTCTCATCATCCAAGTATTAAGCACCTAGCATGTCTAGCTATGTGGAAAGACAGCAGGGAGGAATTCAGTCAATATGGATTTCTCCCTGTGAAGTGTTCTAAAGGGAGGCTGGCAGCTTCCCAAGTGAGTAGCTCTCAAATATTTGTCTGCATTGCATGTCCCAATGTTGGGGACTCAAAATTAAGAGTAGGGACCACACTAAACACAGAGTGCCTTGTCGGGGCGGTGTGGCTTCCACATGTACCTCCAGACATATGCAACCAAATCTCTGTCTTTCCACACAGCTAGACATGTTTGTTGCTTGATATTTAGTTGATGAGAGGGTTAAACTGGGCGGTAAATTAATTCCCAGGCCCTGAATAATAATAATAATAATTTTGTATAAATAATAGTGATTGAGCTGCTCCCACCCCCCTTTATTTATTACCCCCACAATACTAAATCATCATTACCGTTACTTTATCAACCCCTACCCCTGATCTGTCCCTGCAATACTATGATTTCAGAATCATTGCCCAGCACACAGTCCCTCTTGTTACACTTTGCAATATCTTGTTACTTCTTTGCAATATCGCAGTCAAAGTTCTGTAGTGAATATATTGCAGGTAAGCATTTTGTCACACCCAAGGTCCATGAAATACAGTAGTTAGAGCTGGCAACAGAGCTAGGCTTTTACGCTGAGTCTCCATGTAAGTGGAAAACACATTTCCCGATTCAGGGATGCAGAGAAAAGTTGTGTGATGCTCAGCAGGACACCTGCCTTCTGTAAGCAAACAACCCCCAATCTCAGTTGTAGAAGGAAGAGGTGTTTGTTTCAGCGCAGTGTTACCTGGTAGCTGCACCTGGTGTAAGGAGAACCAGTCCTTGTAGTGTATTGGAAGTGCTTGTTTACCTGTTCCTATAGGGAAAAAGGTAAGTAATAGGTGCGCTAGATGGAAAAAAATATAACTAGGTTAGTTCTGGTGAGGGTAGAGGATTCCCGTTGAGAGCGGTGGTTAGGTAGGTTTCTGAAAAGGAGAAGGTTAGTTGGTTGGTTAGTTAGGTTTGTTTGAGGTCGGTATATCTACCTTTTAATCGTACCAGCGATAACAGGTATCATTACCTCTGGCCGATTATTCCTCAAAAATCTCCAGGTTTACTGGGGATTTTTTCTTTACCTAGTGACCAAATTAATGGTTACCAGGATTATAAGTACCCAGTGCCGTGAAGGCGCTATTGGGTGCTTACAGATTAATAAGTAATAAATAATGCTGTAGTTACCGGTGGTGCACACTGCTGGGCTCACCAGGCTTCTTATGCTGATTGGAATTCTGGACGTTTTGGTTGTTTCTGTGATGGTTGGTTCCAAACGTTGGTGGTGTTGCTGTAGGTCCGCTTTAAGGTGCTTTCGCCGATGTTGCTGTAGGTCTGTAAGGTGTTGCTATGGATGTTGGTAGCTGTAGGTCTGCTATGAGAAAGATCTGTTATAAGATATTTAGGTGTTTAGGCTGTGGGTCTGCTTTAAAGTTGCTTGGATCTGTTAGAGCCGTAGGTCTGCTTTAAAAATGCTGTTGTTGGTATGCACTCTGAGGGTTAAATTATCCCTTGGGAGTAAGGTTTACTTTGATGCCGGTTTGGGGGGTTAATGGAAGCTGACCGCTAACTGTGGTGTAGCGTGGCTAGCGGGGCAGCCGCTTTGGTTGATGCCGCTTGTGCGGTGTGATGGTGTGGCGTGGCCGGCGGGTTGGCCTTATGTTTATATGTATGGCTGCCTGTGGTCACTGGGGCGATAAGAGGTGTAGCGTGGCCGGCGGGGCCAGGGGTAGATGGCCGCTGATGCGGCTTATTTAAATGGGCTGAGCCGCTCCTGCGGCAAAGGGAGACTGTAGCGCGGCCGAGAGAGGCTCTGCTGCTAGTGTAGCGTGGCCGGCGGGGCCGGTAGTTAAATGGCCGCTGGTGCGGCTTTGGGTATAATAGGGATGGTTTTGGTGGAGCCGCTCCTGCGGCTAGAGAGGATGTAGCGAGGCCGAGGGAGGCTTTGCTATTGATGCTGGGCCGCTCCTGCGGCAGGAAGATGTAGCGAGGCCGAGGGAGGCTTTGCAGATAAAATCACCGACGCGCGTTTCGTTAGTTTGTATCTAACGTTGTCAAGGTTGACAACGTTAGATACAAACTAACGAAAACGCGCGTCGGTGATTTTATCTGCAAAGCCTCCCTCGGCCTCGCTACATCTTCCTGCCGCAGGAGCGGCCCAGCATCAATAGCAAAGCCTCCCTCGGCCTCGCTACATCCTCTCTAGCCGCAGGAGCGGCTCCACCAAAACCATCCCTATTATACCCAAAGCCGCACCAGCGGCCATTTAACTACCGGCCCCGCCGGCCACGCTACACTAGCAGCAGAGCCTCTCTCGGCCGCGCTACAGTCTCCCTTTGCCGCAGGAGCGGCTCAGCCCATTTAAATAAGCCGCATCAGCGGCCATCTACCCCTGTCCCCGCCGGCCACGCTACACCTCTTATCGCCCCAGTGACCACAGGCAGCCATACATATAAACATAAGGCCAACCCGCCGGCCACGCCACACCATCACACCGCACAAGCGGCATCAACCAAAGCGGCTGCCCCGCTAGCCACGCTACACCACAGTTAGCGGTCAGCTTCCATTAACCCCCCAAACCGGCATCAAAGTAAACCTTACTCCCAAGGGATAATTTAACCCTCAGAGTGCATACCAACAACAGCATTTTTAAAGCAGACCTACGGCTCTAACAGATCCAAGCAACTTTAAAGCAGACCCACAGCCTAAACACCTAAATATCTTATAACAGATCTTTCTCATAGCAGACCTACAGCTACCAACATCCATAGCAACACCTTACAGACCTACAGCAACATCGGCGAAAGCACCTTAAAGCGGACCTACAGCAACACCACCAACGTTTGGAACCAACCATCACAGAAACAACCAAAACGTCCAGAATTCCAATCAGCATAAGAAGCCTGGTGAGCCCAGCAGTGTGCACCACCGGTAACTACAGCATTATTTATTACTTATTAATCTGTAAGCACCCAATAGCGCCTTCACGGCACTGGGTACTTATAATCCTGGTAACCATTAATTTGGTCACTAGGTAAAGAAAAAATCCCCAGTAAACCTGGAGATTTTTGAGGAATAATCGGCCAGAGGTAATGATACCTGTTATCGCTGGTACGATTAAAAGGTAGATATACCGACCTCAAACAAACCTAACTAACCAACCAACTAACCTTCTCCTTTTCAGAAACCTACCTAACCACCGCTCTCAACGGGAATCCTCTACCCTCACCAGAACTAACCTAGTTATATTTTTTTCCATCTAGCGCACCTATTACTTACCTTTTTCCCTATAGGAACAGGTAAACAAGCACTTCCAACCCCCAATCTCCACCGCCGCTTCTGCCTCTAGCCAAGCCCCCGTTTGCCTGGACACTAGGAACTCCTCGCCGGACACGGTTGCCCCCAGGTCTTAAAAGACACAAAGGATATCTGCTTATGGTGAAGGCCGATGAACCACGGGGGTATCCCGAAGCCGAGGTCATACAAAGGAAGTCAGTCCAGAAGGTGCGGCAGAACACAGGGATAAGACAGGTGCATAGTCAGGAATAGCCAAAAGGTCAAGCTGGGAGGTCAGACATAGCGGGGTATCCAAAGGGGCAGGCAGGTTCAAGGTCAGACAAGCAAAGGTCGGTTCTGGTAGCAGACAGGGATGGTTGATCAAGCCAGGTCGGAAACTGATAATCGCTAGTAGAATCACAACCAAAGCACAAGAGACCATAACGGGCACGGAGCGCTGGGCTGACTCCTTATTTATGGGTTGGCTGACCAATGACAACCCGGGAAGGAGTGTGTGTGCTGATTGGTGCAACTAAAACACTTGTGAGTGATTGGTGTAACTTTCCAGGGCCTGATTCTCACAGGTGTGGAGGACGTTGCGCCGCCTGCCACTCGCAGCGCAGCGCCTCCTAGCAGCAAAACTGACAGACTGCTGAGCGCATACCTGCACAGCTAGAGAGGAGCGGGGGAGGCCGCCAGAGCAGCGCGCCGCGCTCCTTGTCATCAGCGGCGGGCACGCCCAGCAGCAGGAAGCCGGCGAGCTCCTACATACAGGTAAGTCTCTTACAAGTTACCAGTCTGCTGGTAGAAGATAGTAGAAGTTTGTTTTTGAACTTTTTCACTACCAGTGAACTGCCAAGGGGTTCCAATGGCTTTGCCACCATAGAAGTCCCGGGGGCAGGGTTTGAGCAGCAGGTGCAGAAGGGCGGAGGGCAGGTTTTGGTATTTATAAAGTTCTAATAATTCAGAACACCCATTGGAAGTTGCCTTGTCTTACTGTTAAACTTGTCAGGACACTGAGAAAAGTTGTCAGTCAAAACACAAACATTTTATTTAACAAGGTGGAGTGTGGTATTACTTTTTCAATACTAGTAAATTGGGTAGTGATTGCAAAACACCAGCACTCTTCAATCTTCACCCCTTTTGGGAAACAGGCATTCAGCAGAACCTGATGCCCTTGATGGCCATTGTGGGGGCTTCCCTGGGTGGGCCCTGAACCTATGCCAAAGGGCAAAGGGCTGGTATACTTTCATGGAGGGACTACCTTTTTCTGAGGAGAGAAATGCCAAAATGAGTTAATCTTTTTCCTTTGATAGGTCCACTTCATTCCTAGAAACAGCAGGTTTTCAATATATGGTCATACCTGCCCCTATAATGTGCTGCATGCCGTGCTGGTACTCTTGCGAGTGGAGGACCCCACGGGTTTTTTTTTTAATTTATTGAAAAATTGTAAATGAAATGCAGGTGAAATCCAGTAACTACTTGACATGCTTTTGCAATATGTTCCCCTAGATTTCTAAAAGGCAGAGGCTGGGCTGTGGTTCCTGTGTGTTGCATTGGAATCGTTTTCCTAATGCAGCACACTTAAAGTGGACCAACACCCACCCGTGATCGGCCCGGGAATCTATAAGATTCCCGGACCGATCACCTCCCTCCCCGCGGGACATCCGAGATCGGGATGTCCCGCGGGGTGAAACCCCCCCAAACCCCCCAAACTCCTTACCTTAGTTTCGGCGGCGGCCGGCCGCCGCCGCCTCCCTCGCGCCCCTCTAGTCGTGCGCGCGCCCGCGCCGGCCGTCTGTGAATGGCCGGCGCGGGCACGCGCGCGTCAACAGGGACGCGCGGGAGGCGGCGGCGGAGGAGCCGCTTGTCCGCGGCTTGTCCGTCGCCGCTGACAGAGGTGAGTTCGGGGGGTTCGGGGGGGTTTCACACAGCGGGGCACCCCGATCGGGGGTGCCCCACCGAAGTGGACCAAGACCCAGGATAGTCAAAATCCTGGGTGTTGGTTCACTTTAATACAGGTGTGAAATGGCCCATAGACTAATATAAACAAAACTTTTCTTCTCCAGGGAAATGCACCGCAATGCAGCATAGGGACTCAACAAAAATTGGATAGGTTTTTACGGTCCCTTAATTTGCAAAATGTGTAAAGAAAGTTTTTTTTTTTACTTTCATAACAGTTAGTTTTGTTGTATTTGAAAAAAAGACATACATTTGACAAATTGACTAGTTGAAATAAAATATAAAATTCAGAAAACTTGCTTGTTGTTGAGTCCAAAAGAAGAAGCTATGCAATCTAAATGAGAAATTATTCTGCAAGCACTTAAAATATCATTAACCTCATTATCTAGCATCTGCTGTAAGATTACTTATTGCGGTACGTCCTTGCGGCCATATGTGGAATTTGCTGTTTTATGTACACTGCAAACTACACATGAAAGCAATAAACATCATAAACATTACATTATGCAAATGTATTTGGGGGATTGAGTGTGTGTTTTTCCCAACTATTTATTGTACAGCCAGTCATTATACTCATTAGCGTAGATCTATCTCTGCAGACCACACAGACTGATAAGATTAAAAAAAAATCCCAAATTCCAATGGAGAACAACTAGATAAATGTAGTAACTTTCATTTACATTAAACCTTGCAAAAACTCTATGACTCTATAAATAATAAAACATGCTGGACTAACTATGTCTGTGGACAGAAAGGCCAACAATAATGTACTGAAATCTTTCTTCTTTGACAGAAATATGTTACACATTGTAAATGTTATCTCTTCTGAAAAGCTGGAATAACCACAAAAGAGTAGCAGAGGAAGCCAAGGTTGAAGTGACTTGCAAACCATTTGCAAATATAGCAATCAGTTAGTAGATCAGAATCTGTATTGTTCACCAAGTATTGCACATATGTTACATATATACAAAAGGAATTCTTTGTGACAAGCTAAGTACATTCCATAAGAAAAGGAAACCAAATTAACATGGAGAATTGTGACCATAGAAGTTAGTGGCACTTTAGAGACAAACAGTAATTATAACTGTGGCTGGCGTAAAGTGGTCAACAATTATATTTGGGGTTCCTCAGTTTGGTAGTTCATGTCTGTCTTGCAGTCGTCACATCACTACATGATGGCATTGTTGGATGGCTAATGGATTGTGACACTGCGGGTCTACCAAGCCGTTGGCTATAACCTAACCACATAGGAGTACAGCTGAGCTGCCATTGGCAGAGGTAAGACTACAGAAAGTTCTGGAAGCAAGCCTGAGGGAATCTATATAAGGAGATTATGAGGAGAGTTACCTCAGAGAAGAAAGAGAAGTTAGAGAAGTCTAGAGTATTGTAGTAACAGGGTGAGGAAGGGTCAACTGGTATCAGTCAGCAGTCACTGGAGTGAGAGATCAGTAGAGCCACATTCATGCCTAACAAGTAACCACAGGAAAGGTAAACCATTCAACCCGAGATGCTGATGGAGGAAGCTTAAGGGAATAGAATGAGTGCCCACCACCTGTTGAAGTCCCCCAGGATGTAATGTTGTGCTATGGAAACTGCTAGCGGAATTGTTGTGGATAATGCTTGTATGACCTGCTGTGAAGTATCAAGTGTACCTAAAGTCCTGCTAATAAAGTAAGTGTCCTTTTTACAAAGTTGGACTCATTTTGTGTTATTGGATGCAAGCCCACATCGGGAGTTCCCCCAAGCCCGTTAACAAAGAACCCACTTCCCACACTCCTGAGGAACTAAACCCCTCAGATACACGTGTGCTACATAACAATACATTTTAAGAGCCATCTTGGCTGCACTAAATGGTTAGAAAGTTAGGGTTTCAGAATTGTGAATGATTAGAAGAGAGGGAAAGAGGAATGAAAGGGAACCCCTGAACCTGCCCAGGCCCCATTATGCCAGTTTGAGTAATGGATTAGTCCAAGTAAGAGCAAAGATAAAGATTAAGAGATGGGGGAAGAGGGGCCTCTGGGTCCCCAGGCTTGAGTCAATCTGGTTGTGCATAATTAAATATTGTTTGAATAGCTTTGGCATGTAGATCCCACATTGACACCCAAGATATGCCTTTTATACCAGGTACAGTCTTTGATTGCCTCAACTTTCAACATCTGTTGACCATCCACCCAGACTGTCTATATAGCGGTCTTATCAGATTGCTGGGGTGGACTGGCAACAGGGACACGTGCAATTAATCAGAGCATCTCACTGAAGCAGGCAACTCCAGTAGAAAAGTTACAGGGCTAATCTTCTGATAAACCTTAAAGGGTAATTCTACTTTCAATGGCATTTTTTCAAGTTTCAATTTTTTTCCAATATTATCTGTTTTTTTTTATTTATTTACATAGTAACATAGTAACATAGTATGTAAGGCTGAATAAAGACTTTAGTCCATCCAGTTCAGCCTGTCTAACTCCTTCCAGTGGTCTAGTAGCCATAGCCGGAAATGTTATTACATGCCAGGAAGGCATCAAGGCCACTTTTGAACATTTTTAATGTATCCCTCATTACTACCTCCTCTGGCAGCGAGTTCCATAGTCTCACTGCTCTTACAGAGAAGAATCCTCTCCTATGTCGGTGGAGAAAGCACCTTTCTTCTAGCCTTAGTGGATGCCCCCGGGTTATGGTTACACTCCGGGGTATAAATAGATTGTGGGACAGATCCTTGTATTGACCCCGAATATATTTATACATAGTTATTAGATCACCCCTCAATCGTCTTTTTTCTAGACTAAATAAGCCTAACTTGGACAATCTTTCCGGGTATTCTAGCCCCCGCACTCCTTTTATTAACTTTGTTGCCCTTCTTTGAACGCGCTCCAGTTCTGATATGTCCTTTTTAAGCACAGGTGCCCAGAACTGTACACAGTATTCCATATGGGGTCTGACCAGTGACTTGTACAGGGGTAAAATGATGCTCTGGTCATGAGCACCTATGCCCCTCCTGATGCACCCCATGATCCTACTTGCTTTGGCAGCAGCTGCCTGGCATTGATTACTACAGTTGAGCTTATTGTCAACTAAAACCCCTAGGTCCTTTTCCATTGTTGTTTTACCAAGTGTTTCTTGGTTCTTCTTAGTGTGTAATCATGATACAGATTTCTCCTTCCCATGTGCATAACCTTACATTTATCTGTGTTAAACTTCATGTGCCATTTAACTGCCCATGCTTCCAATTTATCTAAATCTGTTTGTAGTTGCCAGTTGTCCTCCTTTGTTTTAATTACTTTACTCAGCTTAGTATCATCTGCAAAGATTGAGACTTTACTGTTTAATCCATACCCAATGTCATTTATATATATATTGAAGAGAATTGGTCCCAGAACTGCCCCTTGTGGTACTCCACTAGTAACAGTGACCCAATCTGAGTGTGTACCATTGATAACCACCCTCTGCTTCCGATCACTAAGCCAATTTCCCACCCATCTGCACACGTTTTCCCCCAGTCCAAGCATTCTCATCTTTTGTACCAGCCTTTTATGTGGCACAGTATCAAATGCTTTAGAAAAGTCAAGATATATGATATCCAATGACTCCCCCTGATCCAATCTTGAACTTACCTCCTCATAAAAGCTGATCAGGTTTGTCTGGCAGGAGCGATTCCTCATAAATCCATGCTGATATGGAGTAATAAGTTCATTTTCCCCAAGGTGCTCCAGGATAGTATCCCTTAAGAAACCTTCAAACAGCTTTCCCACCACAGATGTTAAGCTTACTGGTCTGTAGTTCCCAGGTTCCCCCCTAGATCCCTTTTTGAATATTGGCACCACATTTGCCAAGCGCCAATCCATTGGAACAAACCCTGTAGTTATGGAATATACAAATATTAGAAATAACGGCTTGTCTATTACTGTACATAACTCCCTTAAAACACGAGGATGTATGTCATCTGGTCCCGGTGTTTTATCGATTTTCATCTGCTTGAGGCGGTGCCGGACTTCTTCCTTGGTTAGACCAGTGACATTTAATGGAGGGTTTCGGTTATTCCCCTGCATTTCACTCGGCATGTCAAATTCTTTTGTGAATATAGAAGCAAAGAAGTTGTTAAGCAAATTAGCTTTCTCCTCATTTCCCTCTATAGGGGTCCCCTCCTTGCTTTTCAGGGGGCCCACACCCTCAGGTTTGTACCTTTTACGGTTTATGTAGCTAAAGAATAATTTGGGGTTAGTTTTACTCTCTTTCGCGACCATTCTTTCTGTCTCCAGCTTAGCTGCCCTTATCTGTTGTTTACATTGTTTATTTTCTTCTTTATAGTTTTTTAACGCTTCCGCTGTCCCTTCCTGCTTTAAACGTTTAAATGCCTTTTTTTTGTTGTTTATTGCCCCCTTAACCTTTTTATTTAGCCACATCGGTTTACATGTGTGTCTAATAGTTTTATTCCTGTAAGGTATATCCCTTTCGCTGCCAGCCTACCTGGAGTTTTTGTCACCCTTGGTGCCAGACCATTTTGAACTATTTAAGGGTTAAAAACCCTTAAAAATAAAAAAAAAATGACGTGGGGTCCCCCTTACCCAGCATTACCAGCCCGGGACCAGCTATGGGGGCTTGTAGGCACAGAGTGGGGGGGCCAGCTTATGTGGCCCCCCCACCCTGCAGCCTACGAGCCCACATACCCTATGTGGGCCCGGGCTCTTCTGCCCCCCCCTGGCCTTTGGGGAGGCAGGTAATGGGGGTGCCAAGGGTTAATGGCGAGCCACCCGCTAGCGCAGGTGGCTTGCCATCCCCCCAGCCTTGTGAACTGGTATAGGGGTCATGGACCCCTTACCAGTTCCCAAGGGGTTAACAGTAATAAAAAAAAAAACACCACTCAGATTAAAAAATAACTTTATTAAAAAATAAAAACTTTTTTTTACTTTACTCACCTCTGATCCTCAGCTTCTGTGTCCCTCGCAGCTCTGATGACAGTTATTGTCATCGCTGGCCAGTGGAGGAGGGAGGCAGGTGATCAGATCATCACCTGCCTTCCTCCTCCTGTGGCCAGCGATGACAAGTGTGAGAATCGCAGCCCGGAGCCAGGACGACACCCGTAGGTGTGAGGTCATAAGCCCCGCCCCCAAAGGGGCGATCGGAGGCCCCCCTGGTGAAGAGGAGACCCGGCGGGAGCAATCGATCACTAAGGTAAGTAAATGTCATTTTTATATATTTTTTATTTTTAACATGTATTTTGGCGGCTGCTGAAGGGGGGGGTGGCTATTCCGGGCTCTCCCCTGCACCCGGGGGGGCCTGGGTGGGGGATCGAAGCCCCCCCGGATGAAGAGGAGACCCGGCCGGATAGAACAAGGGGTCAGGTGAGTGTTTTTTTTTTTTTACTTTTACTGTAGCAGGGGGGAAAGTCAAGCCCGTAGTTTCTACGTGCTTGGCACTTAAGTGGAGTGGAAGCAAGCACGTAGAAACTACGGGCTTGGCACTGAAAGGGATATATCTGTCACAATGAAAATTAAGTATTCCTTTGAAAGTATCCCATTTAGCGTCCATGCTTTTGTTTTTAAGGACATTTTCCCAGTCAATGTAGTGTAGGGCATCTCTAAGTTGGTCAAACTTTGCCTTTTTGAAGTCCCGCGTTTTTGTGGCTCCTTGATATTTGCTGTATTATAAAAGAAAACAGTTTTCTCTAGCAACAACGTGTTTACCTTAGCAAAGCACACCAAAGCTGTGTGTTTTGTGTACGTAGTAGAGACTTCCTGACTCTGGCTTGCTAATAATCTGATTGGCAGAGGCGGCGCTCCACATTTCAGGGCTCACATGTTCAACCCCCTCCTGCTCCAATTCTGAATTTTCATATGAGAGAATCACAATCTTGCGTACTAGTAGCTAAAGGGTTACTGGCAGCATTCCCACCTGGGGAGGTCATTAATTCTGCTTGACTTAACAAAAGCTGCTGCAGTGGAAGGATTCTGGGACTTGTAGTTAGAAATTATAACAAGGCCAAGAAAACATCACCCACTTTAGCAACACAGAGTCTCAAGAATACAGGAAACTTTAAAACTGCATGCAGGTCTAGAGGCACAATCCTAACACAAATGTGTATTTTACATTTCAAAATGAGGAAATCAATAAGGCAAAACTCCAAAAACCGGACAAAAAGGGAGTGCAAAGTTTGGAGATTGTATCTTCGAGACTAGATTATTGAATAATAACTTAACACAATCAAAAAGTGGAGCAGAGAATCTCTGGTGAGGGGGAATGTAAAATTAACATTTGTTTTAGGATTGTGCCCTCAGACCTGTGATTTATCTATCAGCATGCTGTTTCCAAGTTTCTTATAATCCTGTGGATCTGTGTTGCTGTGGGTGTGACTTTTCTAACATTGAGTGGAAGTGCAATTTCTGCCTACAAATCCCATCAGCCATCCACTGTCAACGGTAGATCAAGGTAACATTTTAGATACTGGAACATACACTGTTGTTCCCCTCATCTGAAGAGGCTGCATTAGATCAGGAGGGGTTAAACCTTTGAGCTCATTAGTGTAGAGGATCGTCTCTGCCTCAGCCAATCAAATGGTTGTCAAGCCAGAGTAAGAACATCCCTGCTCTGTACACCAAACACATCACGTTGGTGTACAGTCATATTGTTGATAAAGAAAATGGTTTCTTTTAAAACACAGTTGCAAACAAATAGAAAAGAAAAAAATGCCCAGCTAACCACAGCACCTTGAGGGCATAATTTTGGCACACAATAATGGAAACTTTAAAAATGCCATTGAAATTGGACTTACCCTTTATCCCTTTCAGTGCCAGTCTACCTAGAGATGTTGTCACTCCCTGTTGCCAGAACATTTTAAAACATTTTTCCCTATGCACATATATGTTTAACTGTGATTTTTGCAGGAATTACAAGGAATTTCCAGGAAAATTATATATTGTTTTTTTTTTTTAGCAGGGCAGGGATTTAACATGAAATGTCTTATTTGTTATTTCTCTGTGTCTTCTTTATATTTAAAAGGCCCATTCCTCCCAATTACAACAGTATCCTGTTTCGGTAGATATCTCCTTCCATCGCCGATTGCTGTATGAACCTGTAACGACATTTTTCAGCCGGAAATAATCGGGAGAAGACAGGCACGTGGCAGAGGATCGGTGTCCTCTGCCTCCGTACCCGGATTCTCACTGATCACTCCAGCCTGTCATCTCATTGATCACCACTGGGAAGGGCCTTTTCTACTGGCAGAGTGAGATGAGATGACATTACCTCACTCGCATAATAGGCCCCTACCGGTGGTGGGAGCGAGCTGTCAGAAGCTGCCATGTGGGGCAGGGATTATTTGTTCTCTGCCCACTGAAGATCCCATTGCATTGGAGCCACCCATGGAGGAAGGGGAGACCCCCTGCGCTGGATTCCAGGCAGAGGAGAGCATTTTTTTGTGCTAGCAGAGGAAAATGCCAGCTACGTAGAATCTATTTGCTACTTACCAGTCGGCGAAGCAAGTATGTAGATTCTACATACCTGACATTTAAAGTGTAAAGCTTTAAAATCTACTATGGCCACCGGAGGCAAAACTCTAGGATTGGCCTCTTAGTCAGGGCCATGATCAAAGTCACTATTGCAGATACATTTAGGTTAATATTTGATAAAAAGGATTTACAGAACACACCCCCCCCCCACTCTGTGCACACACCACTGGCCCATTAGCTTAAATAAGGACAGCACACAGCAGAGCATGCCACTCTGTGTAGATACCCTAGAGATCAACTTTGGTAATATATTGGACATCTTGAATTCTGGCAAATAGTTAAATAATAGGTTGAAAAAGCTAATCTAGTTTGGACAAAAAATATTCAGATCAAGACACCGAAGTAGAATAAATCTTAATGGCAAGTTCTCCTAGATACAGTATAGTTATCCAGGGCTAGGGTTCCAGGGATGATCAAAGAGAACAACCAGCCTCTAAAAGAGGTTGCATTTGGCAAGAGCTTGATGGCACAATTGTAAGGATAGTGCAGTGGCAAAGAGTCTACAGACTTTTTGGGGAATATGTCAGCATAGTCTTGGTATCAAAAGGGGCCCTTACCATCACTCACAAAGCAGAACAAAAGCCAGAAGGGCTGGCCCTGGAATCTAAAAGATTCAATAGCCAGCCACTGGCCTTCCCCTTGGGCATTCCGATTTGGGATGCCCTGCTGTGTGAACCCTCCATTCCGGGTCCGTGCAAAACTCCTTCCTGGCTCCCTCACCGGAGTAAATATTGGCAGCTGCATACGCAGCATTTTGGTCTGTGCACGGGAGAGTGAACACAGCTGGGGATGCAGCCACTCTCACTCCCGATAAACATAGCTCTGGTTGGACAAGAGCCCACACATGACTGTAGGACCAGGGAAAGATGAGGCGATCTAGAGGGTTTTAACAGAGGTGGCTTTCCAAATCTGGATGTCCCGGGCCAAGAACAAAACCCAGTATAGTCAAAATCCTGGGTTTTGTTGCACCTTATGGACACCGGAAATGAAGGTGACCTTTAGCTCTGCACTACGGACAGCAACCTTTGATACATGTTCAGTTTTTCTCTTCAGCAGAAAGTTTAACTCTAATTTCATCCATAAGAGTTTTAGACAACTCTAGCCAACACTTGTACCATAAGGCTAGTTTAATCCAGCTAGTATCAAGGGTCCAACAACAGACCTCTGAAACACAGTTCTCAACTGGCCTACAAACCCTGATGCAGTATGCAGAGGGCAAATTTAGTTGAGGCCAGCCAACTAGGGTCATTATAAATGATGCCCAAGCAGAAATCGAAGGAAAGTGAGCCCAGGTCTGGGGATTTCTCCGGAGAAGCAAAATGACTATAACTCGCCTTCACCACTTCATTGCAGCAGGTTTGAGGTTACAAACTAAACAGTATCAAGCAATTTATCTTAAAGGCCTGAAAATCCTGGGTTTTGCCTGAAAATGGTTTGGCAGCACCACGGTACACATAGCTTAGGCCGGGATACAGACATGGGTGTGATCACTACATCAATAATCATTGTAGAGTTTAACAATCATTTGGGGCAAACAGGTAGCTGCTTAACCAGAACTTCTAAGGGCATAGGCTTACCCTCAGCAGTCATGTTTTGGGACAGGGCTTGGCACTGGATGTGGTTTATACCAGGCACATGTTGGCAAATGGGCTTGGAACTGGACCTGGTCAGAAGATGCAAAGGTCAGAAACAGTCAGCAACTTGGCTTGGCACTGGACATAGTCAGACAAAGGTCTGGACAGGACAAAGGTCAGAAACAGGGCTTGGTACTGGATGTGGTCAGACAAGACAACAGAACTTGGTCAGACAAGGCTCAATTTGGCAACAGGGCTTATCAACAGATATGGAAACAGGACTGAAGTGAAAAATGCAGGTGACCCTTGTAGGGCAGGGCAGGAACAGAATACAAGCTTACAATACAGTCAGCAGGGTGCTAGTTCCTGTAGGTGTTTTAAATGAGCCACTGCCTGCCGGTTGCCAACCAATGAGGGGAACAGTGACCAGGTAAGTACCGCACTATGATACCTGCCAGATACTCACTATAGCCTTCTTCTTAGCTTTCACTATTGCCATGCGATTAACTTTGTTTTGGCTCACCAATTTACTCTTAGACTGGTTTCACTCCATCACAGATGCCTTTCGGACGAGCGTCCCACATTTGCCAATAAAAAGCTGCCCATAAAAATGTATGATGTGCTTCGCATATGCTTCAGGTGTTTGTGGTGTGCTCTGAGCAGTCTGCAAAAGCCTCATCTGCAGTGTCATGAGGCTTCAGCGCCTACGATTCCACTCCATTGAGTGGAGAGCGTAGACGCTAATGCCCTGAACAATGCTGAACACAGCGATTGTGGGGCGCTCATCTGAAAGTACGAGTGCCCCGCAATCACACTGGTTTGAAATCAGTCTTACCTACTTTTTGTTGTGGTGTGGGGACTTTAGGATTTTATTATGATGGAGTGAATATTTAGTTGTATGTACCCATGTATCGGCGAGAGCCTTGCTAGGTTAACATCTTCGTTTTGTATAAAAATAGAAACTGTATATATTTTGTACTCATATTGCACATGCTATGTATTTTTAAAATTCTTATTTCTTCATTGATTATAAAGAGAAAGCTCTTCCCTGTATGAACAGCTCTGTTTCTCTATGAGAAACTGTTAAACTAAAAGCAATCACACTTGCAATACGATTAATCTCCACAAGATGGCACTCTATGATCTCAACTTCTTTATACTTTGCTAGAAAGTTGAGCCATGTTAGCCATAGATGGCAGGAAATCCAAGGTAATGTGATATCGTTTTTATAGGCTAAATAGATTTCCTTTTTCAATCTATTGAGCCAATAAATAGTGTTACTTCAATCTATTATACTATTTCTACTTAGGAATAGGTCCCAATGTTAATCAAGGGCACAAAACAGACAAAAAAAGGAACTAAATATTCTCTGTTTTGCCAACAGAAAACTTAATTGGTCTACGCATTTGCAAGCCAGGTTTTATTTTGTGAATTAAATGTTTTTATAATACACATAACAATAAACCAGATATTGAAACATTGTAATAAAGTGTGTAGACTACTCTCTGCCTTGGACGTTCCTTTTCGTACTATGTTACTGACAATTATGGTTTAAAAGTAAAATATCTAGACAAAAACTGAGCCATTTATGTCACTATAAAAAGTATTAAAAGTGATTTCCCTTATGAGGTTAAAGTGGACCAACACCCAGGATTTTGACTATCCTGGGTCTTGGTCCACTTCGGTGGGGCACCCCCGATCGGGGTGCCCCGCTGTGTGAAACCCCCCCTAACCCCCCGAATAACTCACCTCTCCCCGCTCCCAGCGCCAACGTACAAGGAACGTCTAAGCGGCGGCCGCCGCCGCCGCCTCCCTCGCGTCACTTTTGACGCGCGCGCGCGCCCGCGCCGGCCATTCGCAGACGGCCGGCGCGGGTGCGCGCACGCCTACAGGGGCGCGAGGGAGGCGGCGGCGGCCGGCCGCCGCCGAAGATAAGGTAGGTCAGTTGGGGTGTTTGGGGGGGGTTTCACCCCGCGGGACATCCCGATCTCGGATGTCCCGCGGGGTGGGGGGTGATCGGCCCGGGAATCTTATAGATTCCCGGGCCGATCACCCCTGGGTGTTGGTCCACTTTAAGAAAATGCCATTACATACATACATGGTGACACCCAAAGTTTAGCTGTGAGCATTATCCATGTCCAATTTATTTTTGGTTTTGGTATATTAGACAGTAATAAAAAGTTGACAGACATTTCTTATACAGATCTACATTGATCCATGGCTACCAACCAGATTTAAAGAATTAGTCCAGGCAATGGAAATTATAAGGCAGCAAGGAGCTCTCCTGAAGCCTGTCCAATGTGCCTCTCACAGGCTGTAGATACTCACCTCTCCCAGCATACTTCTACGGCAGCCGTAAAGCAGCCTATCAGGCTTGCACGGACAGTGGTTGCACAATAATGTGCCCGGCCTCCAGCCACACTGATAGGCTGAGGTCATGTGGGATGCGGAACCCAGATGAGAAGAGTATCTGGGCATCACTGCTCTTTCCTTTATAAGCGCCAATGCATATTAGAGGGAGTCCAGTCATTCCTGATTGGAGTTCCTCTTTAAATGTAGTCACACAGCCGCTCCTGTCCATCAGTGCTCTCAGTGTGAGTAAGCCCAGCAACTGCAACCACTGTGGCTTTCCAGGTTCTCTCACAGTGGGAGCATTGAGGGAGTGGGGTGGCCTTGTGAAAATGTTTGTAGTGTGGTTGTGGAAAAATGGAAGGAAAGTAGGGTCAAACTTTGGAGGCCTGCTGCAGCCAATGTTCCCTCTAAGCCTTGGTAGCTGCTAAGCAAAGATGTTGTGGAACATACCAACCATTAAATGAGGGCGATTTGGAAACCAAGAAAAACTTAGAAAATTTGGTATGTCTGGCCAATATAACACGGAAAATTATGATATGACATGAAACAGTTCCATCTATGTACCAAGCTCCCTGTGCCACAATCGGACCCCAACCCAGTTCCCTTTGCCACTATCTGATCCCAAACCAGCTCCCAGTGCCACTACTTGACCACAAACCAGCTTCCTGTGCCCCTTTGGACCCAATGCCAGTTCCCTGTGCCACTATTGGACCCCAACCCAGCCACTATATGACTCCAACCATGCTTCCTGTGCCAAAATCTGATCTCAGCCCAGCTCCCTGTGCCACTATATCTAAACCAAACATAGCATCCTGTGCCACTATCAGACCCCAACACTGCATCCAGTGCCACTATCGGACCCCAACACTGCATCCAGTGCCACTATCGGACCCCAACACTGCATCCGGTTTAACTATATGTCATCAAATAAGAACAAACTAAGCAAATAAATAACTTGGTAAATGCCAGACCATTACTATACTAGTAAGTACAGTTTCACTTCACTAATGAAGTAATTGATTCAATAGTAACTTGGTGCAATAGAAAGTGCTTGGTACTAGCTTTAGCCCAAATGTATGCATAGCATCTGAATCACCCCACCTCTGGGGTAGGAACACTTACAATTAGTCCTGAGTAGGACACCCATGGCAGCCTATGTCTTCCTGTGTTAACCAGTCTACCTGGGAGTGGGTTCCTCACTGCAGGGGCAGGATATTTGCACAGTCACAAGGAAGAATTACAGGTCACCTTTAGTCAAAATGAATTACTAGGACCACCAAAGAACAGGCCTCAGTTACCAATGTCTTGAGACAGGCCACCAGTCAAAAATGACTTTAGGTCCCTCTTAACAACTGTCCCTGGAGATGCCCCTCCAGTTAAAGATCTCTAGGTCTAAACTCAGAAAATAGTTGCACACTGCAATGAGCACACAGCCAGTAGTTCCAAAAAATCCTGCAGCTCATTTAATGTTGTAGACCTCCAGGAAAAATGTTCATTCTGTCTATTTACCAATATTTAAAGCAGCACTACAGTCAAAAATGACATCGCAGCGAGCCTATCAGCACTGGACTAAATTCTGGTTGCACCACAGCCGCCACAGAAGAGGCCCAGAAGTGGTGAGTATCTCGCCACCTCATCTCTTATTTTAATGGCGGCGATACTGCTAAGTAGTATTGCGGAACTACAGTCATTTTTGAAAAGCCCAGAGGACATACTTAGCAGGTCTAGATGCTCCTTCCAGGCTGCTTTAAAGCTTTTAAAGAAGACCTTGAGTCAATTACTCCTCTAAACCACCTAATCAGTGGCCAGGGGCATAACTTGAGGGGGTGCGCCAGAGCCCAGAAGGTGAGAGGACTTCATCATTATTGTTCCTTCACCTTATTAATTATATCTGTGCTCACTTGGCACCATTTAGAGAAAGGAAGCACCGCTTGTCTCTCCTGTTTCAGTGTTTAGTTGTCTCGATGCATCCAACTGAGTTAAAAGACAGAAAAAAAGTTTACTTCATGAGCAGTGAAAGGGCACATTTTGTTGCACCACTGTAAGTGGCATAAATTGTTTTGGATGTTATGGAATAGCTGCACTCCTAGTACTACATTGGAGCGGCCATCTTACTACACAGCCGACAGTCCTGCTTACACATGAACATGATGGGGAAGCTGTGCCGGCAGCAATTCACACCAAACTCAGAGCGATATATGACTCAGAAACACTGGGGCAGCTTATCTGCCATTTTACACATATTCTAAATAAAAAGCTGCTGGAGCAATTCTGTGTGAGGGGGAATCTGCTATATTGTTTCTTCATGTTATGTAAACTGTGTGGCAGTTGCAGAGCAGACAGTGTAATTAGTTAAAGACTGAATAGAAATAGTATAGCCTGCGGTCCAGCAGGCTAACATACACTAAAATTAGCACATATACTGAGCTGTAAACAGTCCAATAGATATAATCTCTGCGCTAATAGTATCCACAGGTGTGTCCAATGAATTTCAATCCACATATGGATGTGTTTCTCATAGAGACATTTAGCAAAATCTCAAGTACCCTATACCAGCCACCAGTGAGGCTGGAGAGCCTGCTAGATGTCACCATGTGTCCATTGTGGTCAGGCTATGTTTGTAAGGCAGACACCGCCCAGAATCACAGGTACTCTACTAACAGATCTCCATTAAAAACTCTTTAATTATAAACAAAGTCAAAAAACAAAGGAACCCACAAAAGTTCAATGCAGTTCATGAAAAGTCAATGGCGCCTCCAGTCTGTATGGCCGACGTGCGCTTCGTCCCCTCCAGGGTGACATCATCAGAGTCTGTCCGTCTCTATGCATTGTCTTCCAGCCCACTATGTAAATCACTAAATGGCCTTAGGAATCTATGTGCGCACTTCATGGTGGTGGAATACTTATACCGAATGTTTCTCCATTAATTATACTTTATACACAACATATTTATAACTCTAATATCCCATTTCTGATTTTTATTTCTCTCCATAATGCAATTTAAAATATTTTGTGAAGCATATAAAACAAGGTCACTCTGCCATCTAATGGTTGAATCAAAGAACTACAACTCAACACATTGCATGGAACCAACCCGACTTTGCTTGAACAGAGCACTGTGTACACAGATGTAAGGTCTTTTCTTTTGTACAAAATGGAAAACCTGAAAAAGGGGGATATCCTAACCGATCCTTCTACAATGCATCAAGAGGTAAAAGTATCTTGTTTTTACAATACATTAACTAAGTGATCACAATTTAAAATGTAAAAGCCTAAAACCTTTACTTAGTAATATAAAATCTAAATTAGGTATGTTTATAGGAGGGTGTATGCTATCATTAATCACGGAATGTTAGGTATCCCTAGTGCAACACTTCAGGTCAATGTCAGTAGTTGTTGTTAAGAAGTTATATATCCCTAATAAAGCAATTCAGGTCAATGTCAATGTTTAACCCACCCAATTCAAGGGTATCCAAAATGAAAATCCATAATGTCTCTTTTTTGGATATTTTAACTTCTACATTATATCCTCTCCAATGACAGTGGCCATGTTTTTTTTATAAATTGGCTGATAAACTATGAGTTTGGATTCCCTACTTGATGTTACATACATGTTCCACCAACATGATTCTGGGCAGTGTTTGCCTTACAGACAAAGCCTAACAGTGGCGGGACATGGACTCGTCAAACGGCCCTTTGAAGTACCATAGTGCTAATTGGCAGGACAAAGAGATTGTGTGGAAGGTCTGGGTATCCCCGTGGATTAAGGGACCCAGAACAAGGGTCGATCAACCCTTCTAAATATCTTCTTTTTGTGTATCTGTATTTATATTTCTCAGAGACTGCTTAATTTATTGCAGTTTACCCAAAGACACGGTGACATCTAGCAGGTTCTCCGGCCTCACTGGTGGCTGCTAAAGCGCACTTGAGATTTAACCTTACAGCTAAATGACTATATGGGAAATATATCTATACATGGATTGAAATTCATGGGACACACCTGTGGACACTGTTAGCGCAGAGATTATATCTATTGGATTGTTTACACATCAGTATATAGGATAATTTTAGTGTCTCATTAATTATCTAAAATGTGTATCTAGGAGCTATCTGCTGTTAGCAGATCAATGGTGAGTCATTGCAGCAGTTAAATTACTACTTGTGTCTAGATTTATGGGACGATTGCAGAGATTAGAGGCAATTTTAAAGACTTTTTCAGAAGCAGGGCTCCCAGGGGTAAATCAAAATGGCAGCTCCCATGTAGCTCAAGAGCACAGAATCTGCCTGCTATTACTTCCTGGAGTTAAGCCCTCTCAAATAGTTTACTCACTGACAATCACTGATTTGCTTTAGGGGAGCAAATCCGGAGGTCTGCTTTAACTTCTGGTTGGCAGGACTTGCAAGAAAATCATATATGAAACTGATTACAGTAAGTTTAGCAAGCATTTGTGAACGTTGAGGCATCTGCAATGCTAATTTATCCTGAAACATACTGGATTAATTCTAGAAGGTAGTTTCATGGAGGGAGGATGAAATACCAAAAGCATAATTGAGTGAAGAAAGTCCAGCAAGTGTACCTCAAGGAAAACTTGCATAAAATTACATTTTTACTATTATCCTTAATAGTTCCATCCAATAGATCCTACATGCTTAACAGCAACACGTTTGTGAGGTACAGACTCTTAAAGAGTCTGGTTTACCTCGTTATGGGGCATCCCAAATTGGCCAATTTTTTATACCCAGCAGCTTGCCTGAGCCACTCACCAATTCTACAAGACCACACCTCATCTAAGGACCATCCAGGTAACTTTAGCTAGACACACACCCGCACCAGGCCTTAATGTTTTTCCGAATTCCCATAGAGAGGACAGGAATGCAGCCAATGGTGCTCACTCAGTACGGATCTCCTTGTGCATGAGTGGCCTGTGCATGCACCATGGGACTCAGGAAATGGTGAGATTCCGGGTGATGGTGAGGGATACATACAGCGGAGTATCCCAAATCAGAATCTCCCGCCAGAGAGGAGCACACACCAGGTCAATTGCTTGGGTGTTGTTCCTCCTTAAATACCCTGTAAACCCGATCCAGTGGGTGGGGAGGTGGGAGGCACACACATGTAGGAGCCCAAGCCAAGCCTGCCTACTGTCTGTAAGCACAGGGCACATCTAACACCATTACCGTTCTGATAGGCTGTACCTGCAAGCCATAGATGGTGAAAAGATTGACATAAAAGGGCTGATTCAGCATGTGAGATTTTTTTCCCACATTTTTTTGTGAGAAAAAAAAACGTATCTTGATTTCTTTCCATAATACAACTCAGAATCGTTTTTAGCTGTGCAAATTATTCAAACATTTGCACAGCTTATAATGATGTTGAACTGCACCGAGGAAAAAAATACATATAGATAAATACATTTTTTCTCTCACAAAAAAAGTAAGACAAAAAATTCTCACAGTGCCAAATCAGCCATTAAAGTGGACCAACACCCAGGATGTGCCCCGCTGTGTGAAACCCCCCAGAAAGGCCCAAAAACTCACCTCTCCCCGCTCCCACGTGACCGCTGCTGCCAATCCCCGCCGACGGAATTTCTAAATTCCATTTTCATTCTATTGTTTTGAGGTGCGTTTGTTTCTGCAGTTCTGATAATGTCATTAATTAAATTAAATATTGTGAGCACAATGAAAATGAGCAGTACACTACTTGCAAGTAAATCTATTAAAGAATGTCAGCAAGCCTCTTTTATGCCAGCGCTGTTCTTCCTGTTGAATCATGGTTTCCTGCAAATGTATTAGTGGAAGCTTTTCCTGTAGTGAAAAGACAGCTGATGTATTCCAATTAAGGTCAAGGGTTTATGTAGTCATAATTAGGATGTAATGTCCGTCTCTATACTCCAGAGAAAGGACTGGGCTCTGCACTACTCAGGATTAGTGGGGTATCATTTCTCATGTGCTGCTCCTTATTGCTTTAATTTCCCAAAAATGTCAACACATGTTGCATTTTAGGAGCCAAAGAAGCAAATCAAGGTGCCCACAGCAACCAGTTAGAACCAGTAGAAATTTGGTGGCTGGAGAGGGCCAATCCATGTCAGTGTCATTGTAAATTAGGCACATTACACCTTTTTATATTAAATTATACTATTACCAAAGAATACAACTGGCCATACATTGATTATTATTTTGGTTTCTCTAGAGATATTGTGCCCAACACTCATGCTTTTGATGGGTAAAAGGATACAGGCTAGCAATAAGTTGAACAGAACCCCCATTTTGCTATATGGTATATGGCCTGATAACCCCGAGCAAAACATGGCTGCATTATGTCCATTCTCATTCACACCTCTCCTGCCCAGGGGGAGGTACAGGTCTCCAAGAGACTTTTCTGTAAAGCAGGAACTAAAGATCTAATTTTATTAGTGTAGGCCAAGACCAGCTGGAGGCCCAGATCAAACCGAAAATCAGTGTTACACTGTTCTTGGCTTTTGAATAACGCTGCGCATACTGGTGTTTACTGTTGCTAGGAAATGGAGAGACCAATGCTGCTGTGGCTCCTGTGGGTGATGCTGCCAGTGGTTGCCAGGTAACAAATGTAACCATCCCTGCACCGGCTGAAGATCAGCGAGGGAGCATTGGACAGGTAAGTGGAACTTCATGACAATTGCTTTGCAAAATAATTTTGATACACTTTACATCCATGCCATCAGTCGAGAAACAACACAGCATGCTGTGTGTTTCCAGTTCCAAACTGTTCATCAAACATTGCGGATACTACATGTTGCTTCTACCTTCCCTGTACCTTCCTATAGGGCTCTGTCTCCAGCATCGACCTAGTTTTAATGTACAGCAAAAGCTGGTTGGAATTGTGATCATTGCTCCTGGTTATTTACCAGTGCCACAGACGAGTTCATTTTAGGTGTCAAAAGAAAGCTAAATGTCCTGCAGCAAACATTTAATAAACAATAAATTGACCTACATAATTTTTCCTTGCCTGTGTTTGTATTATTTAGATAAAAAATAATTTGAATTTTGTTTAAAATATTAATTTTTTCATAAGATTAGGGAGTGCAGTCATGTCCTGACGGATATAGTTTAAACTCTGCCAGTGTTATGCTGGTTATTAAATAAAATAAATCTGTTTCTGTAAACATATACATGCCTTTTCTTTAAATTAAAAGCATATTTATTTAATAATGGTTTAAAGCAACTTAACAATTTACATGACAGTTGGTTGTTTTGTATAATTTAAAACCACAAACTATGAGCGTATATCTTTTCTGATTGCAATGAATGGACTCTTTGCACTCCCTTAAGCAATACAAAGGTTTAATCAGTTGAAGCATGTTGCTAATTCTGTTTAGTGAATTTTAAAATATTTATATAGAATGCGCATCCGTTAGAAACCTTATTGCCATGTTATTACATTCTCTAAATCAGCACAAAAAAGTAAAACCACAAAGCAGACCAAGTAGTTTTAAAAGAAGACGTTGGCCTTGATTTAGGAAATCATAGGTTCACATACAACAAGTTGAAGATTTGGTTATAACCATGATAAATTACTGAGCATGCAATCCAGTGTGTTCCTTTTTCTGCAATCATTAACAGTTATATAATTCCAATTTAGGTGCGCACTCAATGCAAATCAAAATGAAATATCAACAATTTATAATTTCAAAAAAATCATGAATTTATTAAAATAAATCACATTGCAAACAAGAAAATTAATACTGACACACGATTAAAAGCTTGGTCCATATACCATTACTGTGCAGCTTTAGATATGCTTTAAAGTGCATAGATATATTCTTTATCAACTTAAGAACACTCATGAAAACTTGATATCCATTGCAGTATACGGCTAAAGTGCTTAGTGCAAACAGTCATAGTAATAGAATGTATAACAGTATGTATAAAATATGTAGCACAAACAAATAGTTACTATTGCACAAGCCCAGCAGCAGTACATTGCACTCAATTCATATAGTATCACATTGCACTTTACATTGTAAATAGTTTGTACAGAGGCACAGATAAATCATACATCAGACCATGTTCCAATAACAACAAACAAATATAGTTACCCATACATATAAACAATGTCCATTTGGTGTATCCACCACCTGACGGCCGTTTCGGGCAATCCTAGCCCTTTCTCAAAGGTATGTCTCATAACCCACCCAGCGCGCTCTTTATATAATCCCTGAGCCTCGCTCCCAGGCGCCACGTGACTCAGAGTGACTCACATCCCGTCCTGCGTCGGTCCCGGCGAGCGCACCAACCACGCTTGCTGACAGGCTAAACTAAGCCAACCACACCATGGAGGCGCGCACGCGCATGGGGCCGGCGCCGTCGGGAATCGTCCCATCTACATCACACTTCATTCATAGCAGTCATAGTGGAGTATATTCTCAAAGGAGACGATCTTGAGCGAAGCAATTGTCCAGCATAAAGTTTGAGGGAGCGGGCATCAAGGTCCTTCATACCTAAATTCATAAATAGACAATATATACAAACAATTAATAAAAACTATACATCTATGGCTCTTATAGTTATATCCTTATTTAATTCCAAAACAACTTCTCGCTCACAACGTAATTATGCTCTCTTAAGCACGCCCTGATATTTCCCACAGTACCATCAAGGAGACCCAAACCTCCACCATTCTGGAATAAATCCTAACTTATTCAGCCATGTATTTAGTTAACAAAACTGAATGATTACAAATATACAATATATGATCATTACTTTAATATCAATCCACAGATCTTTACAGTAAATAATTGAATCTAAAATTCCAAAATGTCTTCCTAGCCCCCTATGCAATCCCAATTCCTAATTTCATATACCTACTAGTTAGGGGGGTCTCCTGGGCACAGGGGGCTACCGATAAATATGTGGTACCGTTCTAATCGGTAGAAATGGGGCTTTCACATGCAATATGGTTTTCCCTAAAATAAAGGAGGCAATTCTCTAAAAAAAAATGTTATTTATTTTTTTTTTTTTTACTAATAACATTTACAAACAAGACATTTCATGTTAACGCCTAAACTCTGCTGCAAAAAAATATATATAATTTTCCTGAAAATTCCAGCAAAAATGTCGCAAAACATGGCGCAAAATGGGGAAAAATGACCTGTCAACAGAGGGTGACAAAATCTCAAGTAGGCTGGCAATTAAAAGGGTTAATAGTACCTCTGCATGTTGGGTATTGTTCTGTTCGGGGGACCTTGCACTTTCAGACTTAGCTTGTTTTTTTCTTGTTTGCATATTTATATTTTAGGAAAAGGTGTTTTTTATTCAGCTTTTTTATACATTTTTTAGGGAAACCCTGCGCAACCAAAGAATTCTTTGAGGGATCAATTCCAGAAAGATGAGCCCACTACAACAAGCTGGGTACGCTTAGAAAGCTTAACATGTGTACTTTCAGGGAATATATGGTTTATGGGGGATATTCCAAATGTAAAGGGTTGTTTTGGTTGAAAAATCGCAAGGTGCGCACTTTGTCTGCAGAGCTGAAATTTTCAAGAAAAATTACCGTTATGCTCATGCTTTACTTTGGGGTGTTTGGCAACTCTTCCCTTGACAGTAACTATGCATGTTGGGTATCGTTCTGTTCGGGGGATGTTGCTTTTTCAGATTATACTTGTTTTTTCTTGTTTGTATATTGTTTTTTTAGGAAAATGTGGCTTTGATTCTGCTTTTTTATCCTTTTTTTAGGGAAACTCTTTGCAACCAAAGAATACATTGAGGGATTACTTCCAGAAAACTATGGCCACATCAACAAGCCTGGTACAAATAGGAAGCCTGATGTGTGTACTTCCAGAGAATATATAGTTTGTGGGGGGTATTTCAAATGTAAAGGGTTGTTTTTATGGAAAAACTGCAAGGTGCGCATAGCGCATATCACAGTTGTATTTTTTCTGAAAATCCCCTAAAGCTCTGTTTAAGTTTGGGGGAGTCTCCTGAGCAGGAAAAGGTGTCTACCAATACATATGTGGTACCGGGATTTCACACGCAATAAGATTTTATTGACAAACTTAATTTTTTTATTACAAAAAAACTTTACAAATTGTAAAAAATAGATTTTTTTTATTTTTTTGCACATATTTCGCCAAAAAATATTGAGAATACACCTAAAAATGACAAACAAGACATTTCATGTTAAAGCTCAGACTGAAAAAAACAATATATAATTTTCCTGGGAAATCCCTTCAAAAACCACATTTGAACATGGGGAGCGCAAAATAGTGCAAAATGGTCTGGCACCAAAGGGTGACAAAAACTCCAGGTAGGCTGGCACTTAAAGGGTTAAAGAGAAGAAAAGGATCGTCCATTGAAATGTATGGCAGAGTGTCAGGTAGCAAGAGGTCATACCTGGCGCTGTGCAAGGCTGAAACCTGGCGCTGTTCGCTGAGGCTGGGATAATGATGAATCAGACGCTAAATGGCGTTATCCCAGTCGCTAAACAGATTCTGCTTGATAAATGTGTAATTGCGTGCCATGTCTGGCGTTCAACAGTCGCTACCTCTCATTAACCAGCCACTACCTGACACTATCCCTTCATGAATAAGGCCCCAAGTTGCTGGTGCACACTTACTACAAATATCAAATATGCGTGGGTGCCAGGTCAGCGGTGGCGCCGCTCTAGATCCAATATGCACAGATGACCTGACCAGCACTCCTGTATGATTCAACCAAGTGTATTTCATAAAGACAAGTGTGGTACCGAAAAATCCATCACAAAGTGTCAGCAGTCCATATTAGGTCTGATGGTAAACAGTGTCCATATTTCCATATTTCCAACGTTTCGGGGGAGCAGCCCCCTTCATAACGGACAGACAAACAGGCATGTGCCAGAAGGGTGGTCCCTTTAAACAAATCTGTGCTGGAACTCCTGCCTGACGTCATAGTGATGTCAGCGGGGGTTAAAAGACAAGATTCATACTATAAGCTTATATAGGTAATCAAAATAATAAAGATGAGGCAGTAACTACTTACCTGCACCCACAGGGGCTCCTAAACGGAGGGAGCCCCTCCACTGCCGTCCGCCGCTCGCTATGGAAGCGGGCGGCGGTGTCCCTGCCTGTCAGCGGGCCAGGGAGCGAGAGCAGCCGGGCGGCAAAGTCTGCCCGGCAACCAGTGATGTCACGGCCACCGCGTTCCAATTGGACAGTTGCGGCCGCATTCACTGGACAGGCGGCGCCAGTCACAGTGACCGCACGCTCCAGTTCTGGGCCTGTGGGTACGCAGGAGTGCGCCCCGTGTGATGCAGATGCTCCCCGGGGGCAGTGGGAGCAACAAGCTCCTGGGCGCCTGTTATATATACAAGAGTATTCACAAACTGTTAAACGCATACATGCCAAAAAGGGGGAATGAATGCTTATCAGGAGGGATAACAGACAGGAAGGAAAAAGGGGGATAACAACATGGGGGGACAGAACGGGTGAGGAGAAGAAACATTAGGAGACAGAGGGGGCAGCGAGAAGGAGGGGGGGAGGTGGAAACGGGGGAAAGGGGGACAGTGGACACAGGTGGAGATAGTAGAAGAAGGGGGAAGAATGAGTAAATAAGTGGGATCACAAAGAGAGGGACCTTACAGTAAGTAAATAGGGAGGTAAGGAAGGGACAGGAGAGGGAGGGATGGGTGGAAGGCAAGAAAAGTGGGGGTGATGGACCAGGCAACAAAAGGGGGGATATCAGATGAGCGATAGGAAGAGAAGGAAAAAAGAGGAGGGGAAAGAAAGAAAAAGAAGGGGAAGAAAGGGAAGAGCTTGAAAGGGAAGAAAAGGGGGGGGGGCAGAAGGAGGGACTGGGGGGGAAATACAGACGGAGCTGGGGAGAAAGCAAGGGACCACCCTTGCTTTTAAAGGGACCACCTCTCTGGCACATGTCTGTTTGCCTGTCCCTGATGAAGGGGGCTGCTCCCCCGAAACGTTGGAAATATGGACGCTATTTACCATCAGACCTAATATGGACTGCTGACACTGATGGATTTTCCTGTACTACACTTGTCTTTATGAAATACACGTGGTTGAATCATACAGGAGTGCTGGTTTTCTGCAATCATTTCATACAATACAATATTTCAGTTGGTAATTTGGACAGGAAATACACATTCTAACACTTGTGAGATTTATGGCATCCTTTATGATGTTATAGTGGTACACATTATAATCTGATTTTAATATGTTTATTCTTTCGTATATATGTGTGTGTGTTTTTCATGCAACAAATATATTGACACCTGCTGTTATTGCCAATTTGTACAAAACAAATGATGCCTAGGTTGGAATTCAGCACAATTCCTGAAACAATGTATGCAGACAAGGCATGGGATGGCATTTTAGTGATTCAACAACCCTTGGAGCCATTGCTTCCCCAAGATTTTCCTGGTATTCTTATGGAATAAATGCCCCTTCCAGTGGCATTCCCTACAGTTCCCTGACTGATAACCAGAGGGAAAACTGATAGGGGGCCTAGGCAAGAAGCAACTACCTGAGACTAGGGCTACATTCAGGAGCATACGTACCATAGAGGCAGGGGAGGTAGCTACTACTGGGCCCATGGGGTAAGTGAGCCCCGTACTAACAGTCTCCCCTGACCTAGAGCAAAAGCTCAGGACTGGTGCTACCCTAGTATGCATTGCTGACACACTGTCTGCTGGCAGCACCGGGGGCCAAAACAGTAGGTCCTGCAGGGTGGAACTAAGATCACAGAGCAGTGCATAGAGCACTTGAGAAAATAAGGAGCTGATATCTTAGTTCTGCCCTGTGGAACCTACAGCCCCTGGTGCTCCTTGCAGACAGTGCACCAACACTGTAACAGGAAGAAACTTACCTCTCTGGGCCACACTCTGCTTAGAATTTCAATCAGACCACAGACCTGATTTAAGATGCCCCTGCGTGTGTGAGCCCTCAGGATCATCCGAAGTCTTAATATGATCCCACAGTGCATTCACAGACGTGATGATTGGCAAACAATGTTGAATGAAATGACCTTTGGGCACCTCCCTCTGTGCACAAGATGTCCAGCGAAGATGCGCACATCAGGCGGAGTGGTGCATGGGATTCTGCCGAAGGCTCGCACATGCACTTGAGATTGAGGTATGAGGTAAAATTATGGGCAATCCCAGGCGTTTCACACAGCAAAGATTTTATAAATCGGGTTGCCCCTGGTCCTTCTCATGGCTTTTGGTCCATTTAATGCTTGGGGTGGTAAGTTTATTTGGGGATCCCACCAAGACTTTTGCTATGGGGCTCTAATTTATGTACGCCCCAGGCTGCCTTCATTGGGCAAAAATATGCCAGATGTGGCCAAAAAGATGCCAGAAAAGCTTTGGTCTTTAGATTAAGAGAAGACTTCGGTTTAAACTTTGGTGGATGGAGGCAAGCCATCGTTTGGGCACATGGCTTCACAATACTCTTACAGGGGGTGCAAAAGAGCCCAGTATCCATTGATATAGGTCCAATGTTCTTACAAAAGTTTCCATTGTTGAATGCACCCCTGGCAGAGCATCGGATCAATACCAGACGGCATAAGGTGTGGTTCTCTGGCATGGTCAGCCACGTAATATCCAAGCCATGGCTCTTATGCCTGAGGCACCAGGCTAGTGGTCCTGGGAGGAAGAACCCCAAACTTTCATTGTCCCACGTGGCTTTTTTTGAGTATTTTTTATCTCTAATTCATCCCAAATGGCCCATGTGAAAAATGTATAGCCTAGACTTCTTATCCTACACTTGTCATTCCTGAAATTAAAACCTGAATTATTGGCAGGTCATTTGTTTAATAGCTCTTTTAATGTTTACAGCCTGTGGTCAAATGTATAACATGCATGAAATCTACATACACGTCATACAAAAAAAACATGTGGTCTAACATGACATGGCTGATAAATGTGCTACTATGTTGCAATGTCAAACTAAACCAGCAAAATTTGTCTGTAATTCTTATTGTGGGTAAAATATTTTTGGCATTTTCCGTTTATATTCAGAGGCACTGAATTTATGAAAATTGCCGAATTTCACCTGAATTATGCCAAGATTACCATATGTTCTGGTCAAATCGAACCATAGCAGCATAATAATTCTGGACAAAATAATTCTGTGGTTGTCCTGGGACGAACATTTCAGTGCATATCTGCACTGTTTGTAACCATAAATATGAATGGTCGTATTTGCATTTTGTTTTGTGTTTGTTATTGTGTGCTGTGTGAAACCCCCCAGGATGCCCAGTAAAACTCACCTTTTCACCTTTTCCTGGTCCTACAGGGCGCACGGGCTCTCATGCAATCAGTGTGCTCGATACTGCTTGTCAATTTTGGCTTTTTGGCTTTGAAAGCAGCAGAGCAGAGGCTCGCGCATGCACCGTTGGATAGGGGAGAAGGTAGGGACTTGAGGGGTTTCACACAGCGGACATCCCGAACCTGGATTCCCTGGGCGGAGGGAAGCAGTCTTAAAGCCACTTTTGGTCCACTTTAGAGTGAACCTACACCCCCCCCCCCCCTTGAAACTATGTGACAGGGTGGGTCCTGGTTCAGAGGAACACTAAACTAATTTAATTTACCCCCTAAAACCATCAGTGTCCCCTGCATTCAAGAAATATTGGCTTTGTGTGGCATTAAAGTGGACCAAAACCCACATTTTTAACTTGCATTCCCTGTATTGCTTTCCTTATGTAGAGTACCTTTTGGCAATTTTCACTGCTCCTGTTTCGCTCTAATCCTACCAACTAACCCTGCTTGTTTTAGCTCTAAAGCCCCACCTCCTCCATACCTATGCAATGACCGATTGCTGCCTTCTCACACCGAGGGACGGCAAAATCAATATCTATTTTTAGTTCTACACCCTAAAAAGGGAATATCGGCAGGGGCTTTGTCCAATTTTATTTAATACGTTCAATGGGTTTTGGTCCGCTTTAAGCTCCCTAAGCAGCTTGTTCCAGTTACCAGATTCAACTGTTAATTATTGCAGCTGCTCTGGTTCTTAGTTATCTCTCGACCTACATATCTACCTGCCTACTGACCAACCTACCCACCTATCCAACTGCCTACTGACCGACCCACCTACCTACATCCCTGCCCACTCGCCTTCCTTCAAAAGACCTTCAAAAGACCTGAAGCATCAGCTGGCAGCCCTGGTGCAAAGGCAGAATTGTCAGGCCCTGGAGCTGAGGTGGCAGCTGCCCACCCACCTACCTTCCCACTAGCCCACCCACCTACCTTTCCACTAGCCCACCCACCTACCTTTCCACTAGCCCACCCCCCTACCTGCCCTCCCACCAACCTCGCTACCTGCCCTCCCACCTACCTACCCACTCACCTATCTGCCTAACCACCCACCTTCCTACCTACTTAAATATATACCTGCCTACTTATCCACCCACCTACTGACCTATGTAATCACATGTCTACCCACCCACCTGCCTACCTATCCTAAATTCCTCTCTGATTGGAATTCCCGTCTATTCCTATCTAAATTCCCACATACTCCTCTACCTGACTACCCCTACCCATCTATCTAGCCTCCTACCTGATTTCCCCCATCTACCCATCTTTCTACCTGCCTACCCACCTAAATGCCCACTTATGTACCTACTTACCTACCTACCCACTCACTTATATGCTTACCTCCACCTTCCTTACATGGCCTACCTACCTAGGAATACAGGGAGATTGCCTTTTTTTTTTGGTGGGTGGGGTCCGCACACACCCTGCACACAGCACAGATGTACAGCACTAGGTAGAGTGGTTTTAACCCTTTAAATGTCAAGCACGTAACTCTCACGTGGTTGCCTCTCCTGCCGTTAAGTGTCAAGCATGTGAGAGTTACATGTCTGGCTTTCCCCCCTGACAGAAGACACATAAAGTAAAACAAACACTCACCTGACCCCTCATTTGATCCAGCCAGGTCTTCTCTTCATTGGGAGGCATCCGATCTTCTGGCTTCAAGAGTGGGACCAAAATAGCCCCCCTCGATTTGACCGCCACCACTAACTGTTAAGAAAAAAAAAAAATTACTCTCCTGCGGCTGTGATCCCTCCTGCCAGGTCTCCTCCCACCGGTCACCAGGGGGCCTCCGATCCCCTATCCCTCTTCCATGGTGAGGAGAAGTGCGGAAAAGTACCATCTTTCCCGATTCCACAGTCACCACTGAGCTGGAGGGAGGTTGGAGGGGTAGGGGGCTGTGGGGATCCCCTGCCTCCCCAGCCCCTCTCCAGTGATCGCCCCAGACAGCTGTCACCGGATCACATGGGACAGGATCGCCTGGGACACAGAATTGCAGGTTGAAAAAAAGTCATTTTTTCTTCTGTGTGGTGTTTGTTTACAGTTAAACCTTTGTAAACCGGTAAGGGGCCTATGGGACCCCTATACTAGTTCACAAGGCTTGGGGACAGGCAAGTCACCTGTGGCTAGCGGACTTGCCATTGACCCCCATTACCTGCCTCCCCAAAGCCGGGGGGGGAACAAAAGCTGGCCCCTGTACCCTGTTCTACAAGCCCTGCATAGCTGGTTATTATGGGTAGGGGGGACACCATGCCATTTTAGGGGGTGATTTTTAAGGGATTTAACCCAGGAACACACTAACCTTCCCTCCCCCTCCCACCTAACCCCCCTGGGAACAGTATAAAATAAGTCATTACAAAATACCTGAAAATCTTGATTGTATGTACAAATCTAGGCAGCAGTTAACCTAGCCTCTCTTCTGCTTGATGTGAGCTATAGAAAGGCACTCACCCCCCCCCCCCCCAACCACCTCTATGCCTGGCCCCTTCCTATGATGGGAGTGGCCCCAAACTGCAGTGAGTGGGTGGGGCCAATTTTTGACTGCATAAACATGACAGCCTGCAGCAGTCCCCCTGATCGCATTTGAACCACTAAGGAAATGGCTCACATCCAGGCACGGGGAGGGGGGGGTAGAAACTTTCTTGGTTCCTGCACACCCAACTAGTCGCCTTTAAAGGATCAGATAAATGAGTCATAAATATTAGACTTGGCCATTTATTTAATGAGGAAAATTATCCAAAATCACACATCCGTATCTGTATAACTGCATAACTGCATCTAAATGTTTCAGGCCACATTTTAGTCTATTACTCCATACAGAAGAAGTTCAACAATAGTTGTTGTTGGTGGGTTTTCTCCCATGAACTGCTCAGTTCTTTCTAGTACATGTCTTATGGATTAGGGTCAAGACTTTGTATACCTTTACATTTAACCATTTATTGGTGGAACAGTCTGTGTGCCTATGGCCTTTCCCGTGTCCTCTTATGAGATTCATCTTACTGACATATTCCATTTAGAATTTTCTGGTACAGTTCGGAATTCATTTTTTCCGTCAATAATGGAAAGTCTGGTCCAGATGCAGCAAAACAGGTTCAAACCATGGTACTACCGCCACAGATAGGATGAGTCTGTTATGCTGAAATGCAGTGTTTCCTTTAATTAAATATAAATTGTTCATGTGATATTTAGCAAACTGCAGTTGAGCAGCAATGTTAATTTTACAGAGCAGTGGCTTTCTCTTGCAATCCTCCCATGACCACAAAGGTTCTTAATTGTCCATTAGCTAATGTGAGAAAGGCCTTTAGTTTCTTAGAGGTTAACCTGGGTTTTTTTGACCTTTGGATTTTTTTACACTTTTAACCCTTGCTTATGGTTTGACCTTTACTGGACTTGAATGTTCTCTAATTATACACAATAGACTCGATTTATGGTTGTCCGCCTTTTTTTGCATTTTTTTTAGCACCCAAAACGCTCGGGCTTCCTCCTGAGTCATGGTCATCCAAATTTGAAGCACATTTATCAATGCAGAAACTTGCATCTGTAATTTTCAGAAAGCAAAAATAGCGATTGATTTATAGGGTGTTTAGAAGGCAGAAAAGCGGGCATAAATGTGTAAATTTCAAGAGTGATTTTCCTCCCGCAAAAAGCTGGAGTAAACTGCCAACGTTTCTCTTTGGTGAGAAAAAAACAAGCAGGCAAGAAAAAAATGGTTAAAAATTATCGAAGTTGACAAATCTTAAAATGTTTAATGATAAAAAGACAGAAAAAGTGGGCACTGGGCCCCCAAAATGAGGAAATAATAAATAAAAAACATTAGTAGCACAATTATTAAGCACCAATACACTAGACAGAACGGGTTGGGGTAAATAGAACATCACCTAAAAACAAGGAGCTATTTGGTGCGCTTCGCATGCCCATGAATCATCCGCCTAGGCGCATGCGGAATCGTTGGTGCTTGGTTTGGTGTTTTTGGGGCACACAACCAAAAATAAACCCTAATCTGTCTGACTGCGGATTGGTGATCCAACTCCTTAAACCGGACCAACAGCCTGGCACAGTTGGGATAGAAAACTCCCTGAAACTCACTTGCCCCATCTGCATGCATGATACTGAGACATTTGCTTCTGCATCTACTCAAAGCTGAAACACCTCTTCACAGATTTTCTAGTGGTAGCAGCCATATTGTCGCTTCCTCTCCCAGCAGCTCAGACTTGCTGCAGCCTGGACTCAACTGACTGCCAATGCACAGTAACAGGAAATCCAGCAGCATTTCCTGTTTGCAGGTGGCCTGTAGATGCATGAACTACCATTTTGTTTTCTTAAAATTTACCACAGCAGGAGATAAAAAAGGTAAATTATTTTTTATGTTCAGCAATCGAAATTGGCCTAGGGAGGGATGCACTGTTTGTTGTGTTAGTCTGATTTAAGTCAGTTTTTTACTTTTGGTCCACTTTTATTATGGTGTACATCAACAAATCTTCTTCTTTGTTCCTCAGAAATTTCCTCTGTTTGTGCCATGATATACTTTTCCACAAATATGTGTTGTGAACATTAGATCCAGGTTCTTAAAAAAACGGGTCACAGACATTTACCACTTACAGACTTCTCAATAGTTTCCCCCAATAAATAAATGACAGCGTCTATTGTTTTTGGCTCATTGTTTGATTTGGTTCTCTTTTAGGACTTGTGCAAAAATCTGATATTGTTTTAGGTCACATTTATGCAGAAATATATATAAATTCCAAAGAATTCAGCCACATCCATGCACCACTGTATAAAAAATTTGTATACAGTTTGTATACAAATTTGAGATTTAATGATACAATAAAGATAATAAATGTGAATGTCTTTTTATTAGTTATAAAAAAGGTAGATAAAAGTAAAATAAAAGAGAGACAGAAGGGGAAAACTTCAGCAGAATAAAAGATGACAGAATGAAATACCTTTTTGTTCTGCTCCCTCCGGGATATCTCTTCCCGTTTGCTATACATCCTGCTGGCAACCTCCTGCCAGGCTCTTTCCCTCTTATCTTTATTCTCAAAAGCGTCACACCGGCTGTCGTACAGCTCTGGGCGCTCATGAACATGGCCAATGAATCCCTCAAAGTGAATGTATTCTCTGACAGCCATGCTGATTATATATTGCTTGTATGTACAGGCAAAATAGACTCATAACAGTCAACCACATCAACCTGTCACACCTACCGGGAGGTTCTTTTGCCCTCTACTTCCCCTACAGAAAATACAATTCTGCGATTACTCACCTTGTAGAATTGGTATTATAAGTATGCAGCACGTCCTGCTCCAGATAATGATTCATAACAGATGGGATTACCTCCGCCAGAGGGCGCATGACTGCAGAGATGGCAAAAAGAGGCCCCTCCCGGTCCATATATACCCGGGACCTCCCACAAATTCCCCAGTATAGAAAAGCAGTAAGGAGAACCAGGAGAAGCCAATGAAATTAACAACGTTAACAAGGATAACAATCACCATACAGAGGATCCAAGATAATGCAAACAGGGTGGGGTGGAGCAGGACCTGCTGCATACTTATAATACCAATTCTACAAGGTGAGTAATCACAGAATTGTATTATTCCAAGTATGCAGCACGTCCTGCTCCAGATAATGATTCATAACAGATGGAACATCCAATAGCAGTGTCCGTAACTAGGGTGGGATCCCAAAAGCAACAACACGCAGTTCAAACCGCTGCCGCCTGCAGAACTTTGAGGCCAAAAAAAGCATCAGCTGAGGCCCGAACATCAACCTTGTAAAACTTGGAAAAGGTATGAACAGAAAACCAAGGAGCAGCCTTACAAACTTGTTCAACAGAAGCCTGGTGCTGGAAGGCCCAGGACGCCCCAACAGCACGGGTAGAATGAGCAGTAACACGGAAAGGAGGATCCTTTCCCCTAGCAGAATAGGCCCTAACAATGGCCTGACGAATCCATTTGCTGATAGTAGACTTAGCAGGTGCCAGGCCCTTCTTGGGGCCCGAAGGAACCACAAACAAGGCATCAGTCTTTCTAAAAGGTGCAGTAGCCACCAAGTAGTACTTCAAAATCCTGACCACATCCAGGGAATGTAAGGCCCTCTCCTTGGAATTACCAGGATTAGGGCATAAGGAAGGAATCACAATATCCTGATTGAGATGGAAGGCAGAGACCACCTTAAGCAAGAAATCAGGTTTAAATCTGAAAACTAAATAATTACATGAAGGATGCACACCACAAATTATTTGATTGCGACAAATGAGTGTATTAAGAATTTTCATACACTACACATAAAATAATCACAGTGCGGATCATAGAAAAAAAGGATACAATGGGGATTTTCAAGCTTATTTCAATGTAGATCCTCAGGAGAATGGTGCCCCTTTAAGACTAGAAAAATGCATCAACTGTACACTGTATTCACTATCTGTACAAAAAAAGTCTATAAGTAAAGGTAAAAAATGTTACCAAACAATTCTATTAGGGCAATCACCAATATGCTCTTGTGGATGGCCGCTACTATGCAGAAAATATCAACGCTGTACACAAATATGCTGCTGGATACAGCAAGTCAAGGAATAATTACATACTTCAAATAGCAATGACAGTATATAGCAGGTACGACAGTCTATGTATTAGCGTATCATATGGTATAAGATAGGCCAAGCATGAGTATAAACAGATCCAGCAAAGTGTATACAGAGCATGAACCAATCAAAGACAATAAGCAAAGCTTATACCCTATTGCAAGCGGAGATGCGATCGCGTTATGTCAGCCAACGTTTCAGGGCATACAGCCCTTTTCTCAAGGCAGCGCGATCGCATCTGCGCCTGCAATAGGGTATAAGCTTTGCTCATTGTCTTTGATTGGTTCATGCTCTGTATACACTTTGCTGGATCTGTTTAACCCTTTAAGTGCCAGCCTACCTGGAGTTTTTGTCACACTCTGTTGCCAGACCATTTTGCACTATTTTGCGCTCCCCATGTTCAAATGTGATTTTTGAAGGGATTTCCAGGGATTTCCCAGGAAAATGATATATTGTTTTTTTCAGCAGAGTCTGGGCTTTAACATGAAATGTCTTGTTTGTCATTTTTTAGGTGTATTTTCAATATTTTTGGTTAAATATGTGCAAAAAAAAAAAAAAAAAATTTTTACATATTGTAGTTTTTTTTGTAATAAAAAATGTAAGTTTGTCAATGAAATCTTATTGCGTGTGAAATCCCAATTTCTCCCGGTTACAGTGGTACCACATATGTATAGGTAGACACCCTTTCCTGCCCAGGAGACTCCCCCAAACTGAAACAACGCTTTAGGGGATTTTCAGATAAAATACAACTGTGCTACGCAATATGCGCACCTTGCAGTTTTTCCAGAAAAACAACCCTTTACATTTGAAATACCCCCAACAAACTATATATTCTCTGGAAGTACACACCTCAGGCTTTCTAGGCGTACCAGGCTTGTTGATGTGGCCATAGTTTTCTGGAAGTAATCCCTCAATGGATTCTTTGGTTGCAAAGAGTTTCCCTAAAAAAAGGATAAAAAAGCAGAATCAAAGCCACATTTTCCTAAAAAACTATATACAAACAAGAAAAAACAAGTTTAATCTGGAAACGCAACATCCCCCGAACAGAACAATACCCAACATGCATAGGTTCTGTCAAGGGAAGAGTTGCCAAACACCCCAAAGTAAAGCATGTGCGTAACGGTAATTTTACTTGAAAATTTCAGCTCTGCAGACAAAGTGCGCACCTTGCGATTTTTCAACCAAAACAACCCTTGACATTTGGAATATCCCCCATAAACCATATATTCCCTGAAAGTACACACGTTAAGCTTTCTAAGGGTACCCAGCTTGTTGTAGTGGGCTCATCTTTCTGGAAGTAATCCCTCAAAGAATTCTTTGTTTGCGCAGGGTTTCCTTAAAAAATTTATAAAAAAGCTGAATAAAAAACACCTTTTCCTAAAATATAAATATGCAAACCAGAAAAAACAAGCTAAGTCTGAAAGCGCAAGGTCCCCCGAACAGAACAATACCCAACATGCATAGGTACTATTAACCCTTTTAATTGCCAGCCTACTTGAGATTTTGTCACCCTCTGTTGACAGGCCATTTTTCCCCATTTTGCGTCATGTTTTGCGCCATTTTTGCTGGAACTTTCAGGAAAATTATATATATATTTTTTTGCAGCAGAGTTTAGGCTTTAACATGAAATGTCTTGTTTGTAATTTTTTTTTTTTTTTTTACAATATTATTAAGTAAAAATAATAAATAAATAAATAAAAAATGTTTTAAAAAAATTGACTCCTTTATTTTAAATAAAAAATGTATTTTATTAAGGAAAATCACATTGCATGTGAAAGCCCCATTTCTACCGATTAGAACGGTACCACATATTTATCGGTAGCCCCCTGTTCCTGCCCAGGAGACCCCCCTAACTGAAACAAGTATTTTATAACATTCACAAAAAAAATACAACTACCATCCACACTACAAAGGGTTAAATCGAGAAAAAAAATGACATAGGGTCCCCCCTCCCAGGGGAGGGAGACCCCATTTTTTTTTTGATTTTTAAGGGTTAAAAACCCTTAAAAATAAAAAAAAAATTGACGTGGGGTCCCCCTTACCCAAAGTAACCAGCCCGGGACCAGCTATGGGGGCTTGTAGGCACAGAGTGGGGGGGCCAGCTTTTGTGGCCCCCCCACCCTGCAGCCTACGAGCCCACATAGCCCATGTGGGCCCGGGCTCTTCTGCCCCCCCCCTGGCCTTTGGGGAGGCAGGTAATGGGGGTGCCGGGGGTTAATGGCAAGCCACCCGCTAGCGCAGGTGGCTTGCCATCCCCCCAGCCTTGTGAACTGGTATAGGGGTCATGGACCCCTTACCAGTTCACAAGGGGTTAAATGTAAATAATCACACAGACACAAGCAGAGAAAAAATATTTTATTAATTTTTTTTTTTTTTTTTTTTACACTGTACTCACCTCCCATCCATCCTGGAGCCCTCTGTCCCTCGGCGATCACTGGCTTCTGCTCACTTGCTAGAAGCCTTTTATAGCTGCTGGATGACAGAACACAAAGGGTTAATAAAAAAAAAAAATGACATAGGGTCCCCCCTCCCAGGGGGGGGGGGGACCCCATTTTTTTTTTGATTTTTAAGGGTTAAAAACCCTTAAAAATCAAAAAAAAAATTGACGTGGGGTCCCCCTTACCCAAAGTAACCAGCCCGGGACCAGCTATGGGGGCTTGTAGGCACAGAGTGGGGGGGCCAGCTTTTGTGGCCCCCCCCACCCTGCAGCCTACGAGCCCACATAGCCCATGTGGGCCCGGGCTCTTCTGCCCCCCCCTGGCCTTTGGGGAGGCAGGTAATGGGGGTGCCAGGGGTTAATGGCAAGCCACCCGCTAGCGCAGGTGGCTTCCCATCCCCCCAGCCTTGTGAACTGGTATAGGGGTCATGGACCCCTTACCAGTTCACAAGGGGTTAATAGTAAAAAATGACACAGACACAGAGAAAAAAAAATCTTTATTTTTCTTTTTTTTACACTATACTCACCTCCGATCCGACGTCCCTCGCCGCTGTATGTCCCGCGCCACTGTCACTGACAGATGCCGGTGGTGATCGGCGCAGGGCGGGTGACAGGCGAGGGGGCTCCGATCGGAGCCTCCTCACCTGACACCCGCCCTGCTCCGATTACCACCGGCATCTGACAGATGCCGGAGCTCGGAGAGGGTATAGGAGGAGCGGGATGACGTCATCCCGCTCCTCCCACAATGGGCGGAGCTAAGCGGCGGCGGCCATCGCCGCCATTACAAGAGGTGAGGACCCGGAAGAGGGTCCTCACCTGAAGACTGCGCAGCCCAGGGGGGGGATCGGACCCCCCCCCTGGTGAAGAGGAGACCCGGACAGAAGGCTCGGGCGCGGAGGTGAGTAAATGACAGTTTGTTTTTTGTTTTTTTTTACAGCGCCGATGTCAGCGCTGGAAACGGGGGGGGGGGGCGGCTGGTTTCGGGCCCCCCCCTGAAGACGGAGGACGACGGGGGGGCGATCGGATGCCCCCCGCAGGAAGAGGGGACCCCAAGCTTCACGGGGAAACCGGAGGTAAGTGTTTTTTTTTTCTATCTTTTTAACTGTTTGTGGGAAATGCCAGGCACGTAGTTTCTACGTGCTTGGCACTTAACGGTAGGAGAGGCAACCACGTAGAAACTACGTGCTTGGCATTTAAAGGGTTATACTCATGCTTGGCCTATCTTATACCATATGATACGCTAATACATAGACTGTCATACCTGCTATATACTGTCATTGCTATTTGAAGTATGTAATTATTCCTTGACTTGCTGTATCCAGCAGCATATTTGTGTACAGCGTTGATATTTTCTGCATAGTAGCGGCATCCACATGAGCTTATTGGTGATTGCCCTAATAGAATTGTTTGGTAACATTTTTTACCTTTACTTATAGACTTTTTTTGTACAGATAGTGGATACAGTCTACAGTTGATGCATTTTTCTAGTCTTAAAGGGGCACCATTCTCCTGAGGATCTACATTGAAATAAGCTTGAAAATACCCATTGTATCCTTTTTTTCTATGATGTCCGCACTGTGATTATTTTATGTGTAGTGTATGAAAATTCTTAATACACTCATCTGTCGCAATCAAATAATTTGTGGTGTGCATCCTTCATGTAATTATTTAGGATATTGGTTAGGGGCTATGTTGGTGGAAGCCCCTGTTGGGATTGCACCTACTACAGTATAACTTACTAGGTGTGCCATTACCTACTATATATTAATATTAAATCTGAAAACCACCTTGTCCTGGTGTCTCTCAAAGTAGGGGGCCTGAATAGAAAAGGCCGCCAACTCCGAAACACGCCTGACCGAGGTGATAGCCACCAAAAAGGCAACCTTAAGAGTAAGAAGAGACAGAGCAGCCTCATGCACAGGCTCACATGGAGGGCCCTGAAGGGCAGACAAAACCAAATTCAAGTCCCAAACTGGCAACAGAGGCTTGCGAGGGGGACGCACATGAGCAACCCCCTGGAAGAAGGTCTTGACCAGAGGATGTTGAGCGAAGGATCTCTGGAAGAAAACAGCCAAGGCAGAAACGTGACCCTTGAGCATGCTGAGCTGAAGTCCCAGATCCAAACCATGCTGAAGGAACTCCAGAATCCTAGGAATGGAAAACACCCGACATGGAAGTAACCGAGACTCACACCAGTCAATGTAGGCCCGCCAGATCCTATAGTAGATGGTAGAAGAGGATTTCTTCCTAGCCCTGATTAGAGTGTTAACCACAGACTCAGAAAGCCCCTCATCTCTTAAGATGGAGGTTTAAGCAGCCAGGCCGTCAAAGCCAGCGTTTGTAAATTGGGATGGCATAGCTGCCCTTGAGTGAGAAGGTCCGGGACCAGGGGCAGAGCGTACTGATCTACCGCCAGCTGAACGATATCCACGAACCACACCTGTCTTGGCCACCGGGGGGCAACCACGATTGCTGGTACCCTTTCCTGAGCCAGCTTGCGCAGAACCCTGCCCAGCAGGGGAAATGGAGGAAAAAGATACAGGAGACAGAACCCCTGCCAGGATAGAGTCAGAGCATCCACCGCAAGGGCCAGGGGATCCTGGGACAGAGAGACAAAGACTGGGAGCTTGTGATTGTGGAGGGACGCAAACAGATCCACCTCCGGTACCCCCCAACGGTGACATAAGGACAGGAAGACCTCGCTGCTGAGAGACCATTCCCCCAGGCGAGAGGTCCCCCTGCTCAGAGAGTCTGCCTCCAGATTCTCCACCCCCGGAATGTACACTGCCGAGATGCAAGGAACATTGTCCTCCGCCCAGGACAGAATCATGGACACCTCCTTGAGGGCACTCTTGCTCCGAGTCCCTCCCTGATGACTGATGTTGGCAACCGCCGTCCGGTTGTCTGAGCGAACTTGGATTGGACGGCCCTGAAGGTGAGGAGTCAACTGGGCCAGTACAAACCAAACCGCCCTCAGTTCCTGGACGTTGATGGGGGCATGGGCCTCCTGAGGGCCTCACAGCCCCTGGAATTGAAGGGTTCTCCAGAAGCCCCCCAACTCGACAGACTGGCATCTGTGGTGACCGTCTCTCAACAGGGGGCCTGAAAAGATCTGCCCCCCAACAGGTTCCTTGAGTCCAGCCACCACAAGAGGGACCGCCGGGCCAGAGGAGACAGAACAAAGGCCTGATCCAGAGACAGGGGACTCTTGTCCCAGACTGATAGGAGATGGAGTTGAAGAGGTCTTATGTGAAACTGAGCATAAGGAACTGCCTCGAAGCAGGACACAATTTGTCCCACAAGCTGCATCCCTTGCCTGATGGAAGAGCGAGGGCAAGACAGAAGGAAATGAACCAGAGCTTGAAAAGAATCCACCTTCTGATGAGGAAGAAAAATCCTGGCCTGAACAGTATCCAGATTCATGCCCAGGAAGGAGGTCACCAGAGACGGAGACAGGGAGGATTTGGGGTGATTGATCACCCATTCGAATGTTTCCAGAGCAGTCACCACCTGCTGGGTATCCACTTCTGCCTGCTGGAAAGAATGAGAAGTGATGAGGAGGTCGTCCAGATAAGGAAGAATATGAATGCCCCGAGCTCTGAGGAGAGCCATAACACCTGCCAGCACCTTGGTGAAGACTCTGGGGGCCGAGGTGAGACCGAAGGGCAGTGCTACAAATTGGTAGTGCTGGTCCTCCAATGCGAACCTGAGGAATCTCTGATACCCTGAGAAGACTGGTACATGAAGGTAAGCATCCTTGATGTCTATGGAGGTCATGAAGTCCCCCGGGCGCAAAGAGCTGATCGCGGAGAGCAGGGTCTCCATGTGAAAGTGTCTGGTCCTGATGAACTGGGTCTGATGGAACCATCCCTTTTGGGTACTGTGAAGAGATTGGAATAAAAACCCCGACCTCTCTCCCCAGGAGGGACCTGGCAGAGGCAACTTACCCCCCTTGGCAAACAGGTCCAAGGGATCACCAAATAGGTGCAGCCCCTTAAAGGGGAGCCCTGTGAGGGCCTTCTTAGCAGTGTTATCAGCTGCCCACTGACGCAGCCAAAGAGAGCAGCGTATAGCAACCTCCAAGGCAGAGGTTCAACTACACATCCTAATGGTGTCATCCAAGGCAGAAAGGACATATGCAATGAACATTTCACACTGCGACAGGGCCGTGAACTCAGCACCAGAAGTCTCATCAGGGGCGCATTCCAACAGACCCTTGAGGAGAGTCCCAACAGCAACAGCAGTAATAGCAGAAGCACAGACAGGACGCAAGGCAGACCCCACACAGGCAAAGGCATGGGAGGCCAGCTGGTCAATGCGCCGGTTCTCACTATCCTTAAGGGTAGTGGAATCAGGGGAATGGACCACAGATGAGTTGGACAACCCCAATACTGGTGCATCCACTACTGGGGGGGCAGACCAACATTTAACCACATCAGTGGGAAAAGGGTACCTTTTTTCCCAGCCTTTAGGGATTCCGGGAAGCCGGCCGGGACGCTTCCATTCTTTGAGAACAAGATTATTGAAATAGGCCTGTTCTGGAAATTCCAGACGTGGTTTAGCAGTACTGAAAAGTTCCCCCTGTGGCTTGTGAGCCGCAGCAGGAAGGGAGATAGAAAGCACATCAAAAATCTTAGTTAACAGTCTATTGGTGTCATCAGCATCCCAATGATCAGAGCCATAGTCAGCACCACTGAAATGCTGATCATCAGATAACTCTGAATCTGAGAATAATTCACCCTCTTCAAGTAGGGTATAATCAGACAAATCAAGGAAATTCTCATTCTCCACAGGAAAGGCAGACGCACCCGGTGCCACATGCCTCCTTTTAGCCAGGGCCTTACGGGCCGCAGAGCTAGCAATCAGCCTCTCAATGTTAGCTAACCTGGAAGACACATCAGGCTGAGACTCCCCACTAGTTTAGTTTAGTTTGGGACTCATAATCAAGCGAGGGGGAGTGGGTGAGGACATAGTGGGGGCAGGCCCAGTCACAGATAGCCTAGAATGCAGCGCAAGCGCCTGCTGAGTGCAGGGTACACAGTCCCGCACATCATCACTTACAGGGGATGCCCCACACACTACACACAGCTGGGCTTGTTCCGAGGGGACCCCGAGCACAATATCCTGTGAAGCCTCCATATGGTGATTAAGGATGCACAACTGGCCAATAGGTATTACGCCGCAGGAGGGTCCGACGCGGAACGCACCAACAGAGCAAGCCACGCCCCCTCCGAGAAGCGCAGGGATAGGCTAGGCGTAAGAGCCAATGGGCGCGCAGGGATTATTGATTATTGATTATTGATACCCAGGTTGGGTACCCAGGAAATGAGGTGCTGGAGCACTAGGTTAGGTTAGCACGGTAACTGAGGAGCAGAACAGGTGAGTAGCGTGGTCCGTGACAATGCTCGGCTCCCCCCCAAAAAAGACAAAAGTGCCTAGATTTTTCAGACTTTTATACCCAGTTGGAACACTCCCTCTCAATCACCTCCCCCTGGCATCTCCCAGAAAAAACTCCTAAAAACTAACAGGTGGCCAAACTTTCTGTTACATACCTCATTGTTGAACGGCCGATGGAGACACAGACTACTGCAAGCAGTACCACCTGTGGCCCCCTCTGATAGTGGTTACAGGGAAAATGCTGCAGAAGGGAAGGCCATAGTGTCAAGTAATGATAAGTTGCAGATTCTGAGGAGCTGAACTGGAAATTTTGGAGCTGAAAGACAGGAAGAGGTTAATGCTGGATGAGCTGGGAGGTGTTAGCTGTGTTACACCACAAGCCAGGCTCAGTGTAGGGAGTCTGCTGGCAAGTCTGGTTTTCGCCAGGGCTCCCCGCAACGGAAGATGGAGACCGGGGGCCCACGGCTGTTGAATGGAGTGCATGCAGGAACATAGCTGGGGTTCAGAGATTTGGTGAGTGTGGGAACAGAGCCAGAGGTTCACAGAGCCAAAACAGGTGAATGCAGGAACAGAGCTGAGAGTTCAAAGCTCTGATGTGTGCAGGAACAGGCCGAGGGTCACAGAGCCAGAGTGGGGTCTGTATCCAAAGCCTATAGTGTGTTTATAGTGTGTTTGATATCCAACGCCATAAAGTTAGAGCCAGAGCTGGGTAACATTCACACAGGAGTCAGGAGGCAGGTATCTTCCCAGTGCTACAGGCCTTCATTTAAAGGCCGCCTAGCACTAGAATGTGTCTGCTGCACATGCTCAGTAGCGCGAGAATCAAGCTGGCACAGTGGTGATCCGGCATCCATGATCACAACTGCACACACCTTCGGCCACGCACACGCCGAACAGTGAACCCCCAAAGGGCGTGAGCATTCATGCAGGCACCCACAGGAACGAGTGTACGCTTGTGGGATCAGATACCCTACCCTGACACTTCTGGACCCAATTTAAGACCAAACACCGCTGTTCTATATGGCTCCTAACTTGAATTCTGTGAATCTCGGCCCTTGCACATCAAGGAATGCCATGAGACCCATGTACATGTGTGTTATGATATCCAGGCTCTAATAGGGGGTCAGTTTATGATTAAAGCACACGGCAGCCTTATAATTCTTTATGAAATACTGTCCCCAGCATGTCTAGACTTATGCTGTGAAACTCCCAGGTCAGTTCAGGCTCACCCCAGGGGTTTTCTGCCAGCTGGCGTAAGGTGTGCTGGTTGCCTGTTTAGGGTATGAATCTAAACTGGGAGCTTCCTTGAACGGAAGTGAACCTTGAGCCTTGTGAAGCTGTGTGGGTTAGCTATGAGATATTTTATTCCTGTCTGGAAAAGGGGCAAAGATAAAGCGAGCACTGGGGAGAAGAGAAAGGATGGGTGGAAGAATAGGGAGGAGATACATATAAAAATAAATAGATGAATTGGAAAAAGGGATAAGGGACATCAGGGATGTCAGGGTGGATTAGTAGAGAAGGGGAAGAAGATAAATGTGAAAATATTTGAGGAATATATAAGGAACAGAGGGGAGGGAAGAAGAGGGAATGAGGAAATAGCCACTATTGAGGAATTAAAATAAAAAAAACATATTCACCAGTGATCCCCAAAGCAGCTTCCTCCCAGTCCAGTGCTCAGAAATGTACAGATTTCTGAGGAATGCTCCCCTGGCATCCTGACTCAAGGCAGCGCATGGCACGCACGCATCTGTTGCAGTGATAAGAGTTGAGCATGCTCATGTTAATTTGACTGGTGGGGCCACGTCCCTAATTTTTGCCTTGATAGTTGGATGAACACCCTAGGACACCCTAGTAATAGTGAGTATTACTTTTTCCTCTTTTAGCCTAGAAAATCCATGCAGGCAAAAAGCATATACTCACCTTTTGTCCCCACAGAACTTCTGTCCTACTCCAGCACTATAAACTTGACCCCTAGATAAAGTGTCATGTCATTCCAGCTTAACCCCCCCCCCCCCCCCCCAGTCTCAGTGGCTAGTCCCACCCACTTAATTTACTGCAATGAAGAGGGACTGCCGAAACCTTACTGACATGAATGGCATGGGTGTGTTGAACTCGGTTTGATTGACACAGGGGCAGCCATTCAGCACAGAAGTCACTGGTGAGTAGGTGTCGATGCTGCAGAACCTCAGGAGACCCTTTCCGTTTTGTACGACCGGACTGGGATGGAGATGCTGCAGGTGAGTAATTTTTGTTTCTTGGATTGTAGAGCAATAGTTAGGGAGAATAAATACAGCAAGGGGGCAAAGGCTAAAATATAACAGAATACGGCATGATTACAGTAATAGGATCAGGGATCTATGGAGCAGTACCTAGAAGGCCAGGAGTAAATGACTCAACAAAAAGGGTAAAAACAATTAATGCTCAATGAAAAAGGGAATATAGTGGAGGTAGAGATCAATGGAGAAAAAGGCATATGGAATAAAAAAATCCAAGGATGAATAAAGCAACATTGAGTGGTTAATAAGGGGGTCAGCTAGAAGGAGATCAATAATGGATCATAGATAAATGGAGCAATGGAAACAAGGGGCGGAAGGAAATGGAGAAATTATAAGGGGGGAATTATGGAGCAATAAGTAAGCAGTCATGCAGTTGGGCTAAATCCCATCTGGAAGGAGACAAATAATTCTGCCAGTACTCATAGTATCTAGGGGCCTGGTGTCAGGTGACCTTCTGTCAGCACTGCCGCATCACATTACTTCCTAGTCTCTGCTATAGATGGCAGAATTCTAATAGCCCTACAAAGACATTAAGCAGCTTCTTCCATTACTCCTTTTGCAGAGCTGACACTCCATAAATACTACCTACCTCTGTAATAAGAAAAGTATTTCCTTTATTGATTGACAACCACAGCAAAGTCCATCCGCTGGTTCTGTTTAAGAACAGCACGCTAATGCTGAAATTACAGCAATCAAAAAGTATCAATACTATGTAAACAAGCATAACCTCCATTAAATCATGCATAATTCAAGAGGCCATTTTCTTTTATCAAAAATGCAGTTATTCTACTTTGTTTTATATAAATGGAATTTTCAGGTGCATTTTCTTCACTTGGGAATTTAGCCACCATCTAAAAGACTCCAGGGCATCCCGATTTGCTGTGTGAAACTCCCCAGGGCGCCTGTAATCACTCACTGGTCCAACGGCGCAACTGATTGTTTTCAATGGGGATTCAGATAGGCTGGAGCAGGAGCATGCACGCCGCCAGGGATACAGGGGATGTGGCAGCACATGCTCCCCATTGAAGGTAATAAGAGCCCTTTGCTGAAGAATGTAAACATGACCAGAGGCTCTGATTGGCTGCGAGCCTGCTTATTGGCCATTGGACCCATAAGAGATGCGTTTTACTGGGCGAACTGGAGGATATCACACAACATAGCATCCCAAATCAAATTTCTGGGTTTTGTTTTGCTTTAAACAGATACTTTTTAGGTCCATTTGCTTATTTGACATGGTCAAAAGTATGTGAAGATCTGATGTGGTTGTTTAACACCCCATTTTAAACCATATACTGATCGTGGGAAAGGGGAGGTTATGGGAGCAATATACTAGACATTCTTTTGTGACTGGAGGTTTGCTTTAAAAGTTCTGTCCAGCCAAAATGAAAATGGACTGTTAATGTCTTCATTACCAATTCAGTCCCTTATCCCCCTCATTCACCACCCAAATAGTTCTGAGCATTTAGGGCCCTATCACCATGTTGAGATTTTTTGATTTGTGCCCCTATCCAAGTAAACCCTTTATGGTCAACCACATCCCACCATAAGGACTACTCTCTGTTTTCCCAATAACCTCTGTTCAGTTCAGCATATGTCAAGTCTGTAAGTATCCCAAATAATACATTTTACCAAAATAAGTAGGCAACAAGCCCTGAAACACTTTTAAAATAATATACCGGAATTATCAGCCCCACTCTGTGCACCCCAGAACATTGTTGCTTACCCTTACAACCTGCGTCACAAACCCCCTAAGGTAAGTGCACCACAGGTTGAGAAACAGTGATGTATAATATCAGGAGCGGATCTTACCTTACTAATCAGTGCAGAACATGTATGCCATTACCAGTAGTACACCTACACATTTTTATTAGTATGCTATGCTCCCTTTATGGTGATGATCATATTAGTTTATTGGCTTTATGTTGGGTTGTTTATTAACAGACACTCATAGGGTGTTGCCAATAAAACATACATAGTATGTCAGGAAATACCTGTTGCTACTGTAGGTGTGTATGAAAATAGAAGCATGTGTCATGATAACTCATTAACAACATTCAACACTGACATAATTGTTGCACAGTTACGATCATGAATTTAAATGTGTCCAGTAAATTACATTTACAGTAAATGTTCAAGCATATACAAAGTTACTAAGTTTCCTGATGTTTAAAGGGAAGTCATAATGAATTTGCTAGTTTTTAGTTTGTGTTGTATTGGTAATTATATAATTATAATTTTATATTTAATAATAGAAGTTGTCTGCGAAAAAGCAAATAAAGGCTTACCCTTAAAGTGGACCAAAACCCACGGAGATCGGCTCAGGAATCTATAAGATTCCTGGGCCGATTGATTCCCTCCCACCGGAATGCCCCACTTTGTGGAAACCCCCAGGTCGCCCATAAACTCACCTTCTTTTCCGATCCAATGGTGCATGCCCGAGCTGTGGCTGCCATCCATCTATCAAGGCACGTAGCCACGCCAGGCACTTGGATGACCAACACGGGCACGCTCCCTGTTAGAGGGTAGTGAGGGATGCAGCCACCAGAGCGCTCTGATCTGCTCGTATTAGATGAGCTCCAGGACAAAGAGGCTTGCGGGTCCGAGCAGCTGTGCGCAGTCATGTCTGCTGTAACTGAATGGTTGTGTCTGGCCGCAAAAGAACGTGAGTGATTCCGCACACTGCGCTGATATTGTGTACGGCTGGGATTCCATTTAATTTCTCCAGACACACATTAATGTGCAGCTGATAGGACGAGAGCCATATCTGCGCCGTGGGCTTGAGGAAAGGTAAGAACAGTGGGAGATCTGGGCTGTTTCACACTGCAGGGCATCCCAAACCGTGGTGCCCAAGGGTGATGGACCGAAAGGATAGTGAAGATCCTGGGTTGCGCTCTATTTTAAATAGGAGGGCCAGGGTGCAGCTGCTCGGCCCCTGAGCCCTGGGTTACTGCCTGGGACTGACCTGGATGGCTTGGGGGGGGGGGGGGGGGGGCTTTGTTATAATTAAAATGTTTTTTTTTTTATTATTATTTTATTATTTTTATTGAAAAACAAGCTGGTATTCTGATTTTTACCTTTTCAGTAAAGCAAAACATGCCAAATTGAGAAGCAGACTCCACAAAAAAAATAAAGTTAAAACACACCCTATCATAAGAACTTTTTCTGCATTTGCAGCTTTTATCAAGTGATGGGAAGTTTAACCCCTTACAGTAAATTATTTATGATTTAAAAATAGGCCAGACACTAAAATCGTTTATGTGATTTCCCTTCTTCCCCAAAGCCAAATTGGAATGTCTCCCTGCTACTATTGCACCAGTTGATTTTGCTGCAACGGAGGGGGTATGTCAGGGCTTAGGCAAGTCAGGCCAGGACTAGGCGTGTCTGTCATGGAGGCGGGTTGGGGCCCAACGTCACTGGACTGGATCTAGTGAGGAGAGATCTGCTGTGGGCAATAAAAACATAGCTTTGTTTTATTGTATGTCTGGACAATCCCTCTAAAGAAGCCCCATGAGACTATATTGCCCAAGGTCACACGTCAACTTGGTGGGAGGTCAGATGGGTGTAGATCTGTGAACTACTTTATACTATCTGTTAATTAATGTATTAATAGTAATTTATAGTAATGCATTATTGTATTGTATATAGGTCGTTTTTTTTTTTTTTTTAGGAAACAAAGTCTATAAGGCGAGCCAAGTCCAAAAAAAGTTAACATGCCACACATTTTTCAGGCTGGCCCTGCAGTTTTCCAGCCTCTCTGGGGTGTGGTAACACCCAGCACATGTACAGCTTCCAGGTGACCTAGTCACTCATTAGCAGCTCACCCAGGGCAAGTGCAGTAATGGCAGCTTGTATCAGTGCAGATAAATGAATGAACTCAGCAGCCTGATGAAGGAGATCAAGATGTGCACATAGCAAAGGAGTGAGGCCATGACGTATTACACTGTGACAAAAGATTCTCAGCCAGTTTTACTCAGCAAATCCAGGTTTACCTAGAAGTGCGGGTGTCTTTTACAGCCTGCTAACACATGTGAAACAGGAGCTCACCACACATTAAACAGACCCTGGGAGAGCGAGAGAGGGGTTATTTTTGTCTTGCTGGTGCTGTGAAGATAAGATCCTGGTGAGTCCGTCTCATTCTTAATATCCACTTTTTAGTAATGAAAAAGGATTTGAACCTTTAGACCAAGTTGTGCCAACTGATAAAGACCTCTGTGCAAGCTGCAGATTATTATAGTTTATTTAAGTGCCATCATTTTCCGTGACGCTGTATAAGGTAGAGATTACAGATCTGGTAAAACAAATAATATACTTATAATATATTATGGGTTAGAAGTGACAGAGATGCAGATGCAAATACTGATGCTGGAGTACGTTAGGAATGAGGGCCCTGTCCTTTGTATGCTTACAATATAAAAGGTTAGGGTAGGCACAAGACGATCAACTGTTCAAATTGGTGACCTTTTCTGGTTTATGTACATGTTGTTGGGATGAGCTGTCAGTCACGCAAATCCCAGGCAACTGGAAAACCACAGCAGTTCCACAAGGTTTGTTTGTTAATGTGTATGACTATGGTTTACTAGGACATTAGTGTGTGTTTTATTTTTTTTTTGTTTTTGTTCGGACTAGGTTGCAAAAAAAAAAAAATGTTTCTGTTGGTTCAATACAAATACTGGACAACGCGTATTTCTGAATTTCATAACCTGCTTATTACTGATCTTTTTCCCTAGTCACCTAGATTTCCCAACAGGTCAAATTTGGCTTCCAGACAACCTCTTGTTATCTCAGGTCTGTGGTGCTTCACTGGTACAAAGCTTCATCATGACTCTCCTAGGTTTTGGTCCACTCCCCCGCCATGTGAAACTCCCCCAGATCGTCCACATCAACTCACCTCACCACGGTCCTACGGTGCGGGCGTTCGTCCAATCAGCTAGATACAAAAAAGTGCAAAAAACATTTATCTGTGATGGGACATTTTTACAGGGGGGAAGGGGGTCCTCATTTTTCCTATGAGGTAAGGATTATTTTATATACAACAGAACCCTATGGGCTATGCAGGAAAAAAAAGGTGAATTATTTAGCATAGCCCATAGGGTGCTGTTTTTCCAAACTTTAAAGTGGACCAACACCCAGGATTTTGACTATCCTGGGTCTTGGTCCACTTCGGTGGGGCACCCCCGATCGGGGTGCCCCGCTGTGTGAAACCCCCCCTAACCCCTCGAAAAACTCACCTCTCCCCGCTCCCAGCGCCGACGTACAAGGGGAGAACTGGAACGTCTAAGCGGCGGCGGCTGCCGCCGCCTCCCTCGCGTCACTTTTGACGCGCGCGCCCCCCGCGCCAGCCATTTGCAGACGGCCGGCGCGGAGGCGCGCACGCCTACAGGGGCGCGAGGGAGGCGGCGGCGGCCGGCCGCCGCCGAAGATAAGGTAGGTGAGTTGGGGTGTTTGGGGGGGGTTTCACCCTGCGGGACATCCCGATCTCGGATGTCCCGCGGGGTGGGGGGTGATCGGCCCGGGAATCTTATAGATTCCCGGGCCGATCACCCGTGGGTGTTGGTCCACTTTAAAAAAATATTCTTACCTTCTTGTATGTATGATGTACCTCACCTGTAAGAATGCAGGTACAGGTTATTCTTTTCGGGGAAAAGTGCAATATGTTTGTCTTTTGTGTGTTAACGCTAAACAGCGTATACAGGTTGCAATGCACCGGCTTCACCAAATATTTTTTTTTTAGAAGTTTTTATTTTGCAGACACGCAATCACACACCATTCACTCTCGAGACTGCTCACCCTTCTGGCATCAAATACCCACTGGGGGGGTGTTCAAAATCAAAATGCCCCACTGTGCGAGACCCCCCCCAGGTCACCCATACATATCCCTCAAGCAAGGCGTGTGCCTGCGCTGGGCATTTGTGAATGGCCGTTGTGGGCGGGGGATGTGGATGCCAGCACGCTCGGAGCTGCTCGCTTAGATGGAGGGACATCAGCAGATCCGAGTGCACTGATTGGACGAGTGGCCATGCATGTGCCGTAGGACCGGGAAGAGGCAAGTTTGTTTCAGTGACTACACAGCGTGGCACGGCCCAAAACCCAGGCTAGTCAAAATCCTGGGTTTTGGTCCACTTTAAATGGGATGCCTTTAAACCTGCATTTGGAAACAGTTAAAACCGGAAAAAATACAATTAAAAAATAAAAAGTCAGGCTATTCGTACCTAACCAAAAATAACAATAAAATTACCAAAAAAGCAGCCCATAAACCAGCTTTTCTAAGTTCAGGCCAAACGCCAAACCCCAACAGGGACTTCTGGCTGAAGTCCGTGTTCGGAAACCTAAACTCGCAAAATTCGGTATGGACCCGAACTTTGTGGGTTGGATCTGCTCATCACTAGTAGCCATGCAAATGAATGAGGTAAGCACCCGATGACTTGATGCTGCTATGTGAACATTTATTTCAATGTCCCTAAACTCTGAGGAAAAAATATATATTATTATAGGAAAGCGGTGGCATTTTTGTGGCTCAAAGATCCTTCTTACCCTGAGAGTATCTTTACATGTTGTTGCTACATGGTTTAAGTATGATCCCACCCCCACCAACATAATTGTGTAACTTATCAGACCGTTGCATACGAAATGAGCCCAGGCACTGGACCTTATCTGTAACCTGACAGTAGACAGTCTCCAGCTGATGTTGTTTTTTAGACACTGATGTCCTGTCTGCATTCATTTGCTGCCTGAGCACTGCTCCTGTTTGTCAGCAGAAGACACAGGGTAGACATCCTTGTAGATGGATGGAGTCCAGCTGTCCTCCTTTCCTCATGCACCTGTGACCATTCACAGGACCTTTATATTTTGAGGCAAACTATTCTAGTGACCACTACTGCTGTGCCATAACGTGCCCTGCTGTACCTCTACCTTAGCAGAAGATAGTGCCCTGAGTCTATGATCGAGCCCAATATGGGGGAATAAGGGGCCTGGATTATGGCCTGCACCACTAACAATGGTCCTGACTCATCTGCAGAAAACAGGATGGCTGGGATAAAGGCACCCCCAATGGCCTTGGCCCTTTCCTACAGCCCTGATTACTATTTATAATGGGTCATCTTCTTTAGCGATGTACAGTAGTAATTACAGAGCAGGTAAAACATACATTACACAAACGAGGTGCTATATTCTGAATACAAGATACTGTACAATAGGAGTTTATAGGGTAATTATGCATCTTTAAAGTGGACCAAAACCGGCCCTGAAGTCAAGGGGCTCCAGGGCTGGCTTATTCCCACCCCGGGTCACCCACAATTTTTATCTTTCCGCATAGCCGACATGCTTTGCATCCTTCAGTTGTGTGCGGCCACGTACAGCCAACAAAGGATGCAAGTGACTCCACGTGCCATCAATGTGTGTAGCTGGGGATTCCATTCAGCTTCTCCAGTGGCACATATATACCTGGCCAAAGAAGCTGATTGGAGGAGCGGCTGTGCATGCGCTGCTGGACCAAGGAGAGGTGAGTAGATTCAGTGAATGGTGTTTCACACAGTGGGGAACCCCAAACCCCAGGGGGACGGACCAGAACCCAGGATAGTGAAAATCCTGGATTTTGGTCTACTTTAAATACAATGCAATATCTAACCATATAGCCATACTATATGCCTGGACATCCACTTTAAATGATGCTGAAGGTCTGGTTTAATGAAAAGCCCAAACCATTAATAAACGATTCTCCAGCATCTAAAATTAATATATTTTTAGCTGCTTACTTATTATTCTTTCCCACTCTGAACTGAAACTCTGTTCAGGGCTACAGGATACAGCCGCCATCTTGACTCGGAAGCATCACATACTGAGGGGGGGGCAAGTAAAAGGGGACGGGTCATAGGTGAGCTCTGCACAGACAGAGCAGAGCTGGGGTCAGGAAAAGGACCGCAATCCCAGAATGCAGAGCGGCACAGTCAGACTCTTCCTGCCTGCAGGCAGTCTGAGACTCTATGGGCCGCCATCTTGAATGATTAAAGGCTCCGAAAATGCACAAGCTACAGGTAGGATGAAATAGCAATCTGTATGCGCCGGGTGGGGGGGGAACATTATATATATTCAGGGTGAAGGTCTGGTTTAAGTTATCTTTGTATTACTTAACCTGTCTTTATGCAAAGATCATGACAATCAGGCACACCTTGCCCAGAGGTACTAACTAGCACCCTCTTGCTGTTGCCATGGCTACATCACAGTGCTATCCAGTAACTGTGATGGTGGCAGGGCTGGGAAACGTTGGCCAATTTACTTGCAAGCGTGCCCAAAGAATCTCCGGCCATGGAAGCCATGTGATTTGATATTCGAAATGGGTGAGTATTAGACAGCTGGATCTAGAGGAAGCCGCTTCGAGGGAAAGGAGATATATATTGTTTGATTTTCATGGGCTGCCCCATTAGGCATTTAACTTATAAAGTTTTAAGTACTTAATCAGTAGCTATTTACAGATGAATTATTTATGTAAGATCGAAATAAATACTAAAGCCGGCCTACACTCTGCAGCAGCCTCCCCAAGGGAGTAGGTCAGTAAAACCATTTTTTTTCAGGCTCTAGGAACACTTCCAAGTGCTTCCTGGTCCGGAAAGTGGTCATGATAGTCCTGTAGGTCAAACCCCATCCCCCTTTACTAAGCTGCTTAAAGGGGAGTTCCACTTTTTCAATTGTATTTTCTAAAGTTTATACTATTGTGTGCAAAGATGATGTGCTCAAGGTGCTGAGCTTATCTTCTTATTTTGTTTGCAAAATAAAAAGACAAGTATAACCACCACAAAAAGTTTACCAGGGTAAACAAAATAGAGCCCAAAAACCCAGTAATTTTTGAAAGGAAAACTCCCTTTTGTCTTTTTTTTGGTGTTCTGCCCCCATACCTTCAGATCACACGCACCAGAATCCTCCACTATAACAGTGGAGCTCGGCAGCTTTGGCTAAATAAGGCTCCAGGTGAGAACATTGGCAGTAACCTTTTAGCTAATGGAACACACGACTGTGGACAGCCCTTTCTGAGGAGGTTGAATTAAACCGGACCCTCAGCATCATTTAAAAGAAAACCGCTTTCCCTAGCAACTGTGTGTGTTATCAATGTACACCAAAGTGGTTTTCTAATATACAGAAACTTCCTGACTCTGGCTTGCTAATCATCTGATTGGCTAGGGCAGTGGCAACAGGTTTAACCCCTTCTGCATTAAAGTGGACCTTCATCCTGAATAAGAGTCTATTTTGCAAGTTTCCCTCACCCCCTACATGCAGATTGCCCACATTAAAAATCATCCTACCTGCACCTGTTGAGTTTTTTTTTAACTTTTTTAACATCCAAGATGGCGGGCCGTGTAGTTTCAGGCTGTCTGCAGACAGGAAGTGACTTCTGGATATGCCGCTCTGCATTCTGGGATTGCTGACCCCAGCTCTGCCCTGTCTGTGCGAAGCACAGCTATAACACGCCCCCTGTACTTGCCCACCCCCTTCCTCTCCTCAGTATGTGATGCTTCTGAGTCAAGATGTCAGCGCCCATATCCTACAGTCCTGAACAGAGTTGCAAGCCCAGTGGGGTAAAGAATAATAAGTAAGCAACTAGCAACTAAAAACTTAAAATATATTAATTTTAGATGCTCGGGCATAGTTTAAGGGTTTGGGCTTTTCATTAAATGATTCTGAAGGTCTGGCTTAATTCAACCTCTTTAGATAGGGGTGTCCATAGTCGTGTGTTCCAGTGACTTAAAGGTTACTGGCAATGTTCTCACCTGTTGCCTTATGTAGCCAAAGCTGCCGAGCTCCCCTGTTATAGTGGAGGATTCTGGTACTTGTGGTCAGAAAGTATACTAAGAGCTTTACTAAAGGCCAGGAAAGCCACTCCAACTTTACCAACACAGGTATGGAGGCAGAACACCAAAAAAAGGGGAGTTTTCCTTTCAAAAATTACTGTAATCAAGGTTTTTGGGCTCTATTTTGTTTACCTTGGTAAACTTTTTGTGTTGGTTATACTTGGATCAGCTTTCTCAGCTTATTGTGCTATTACGCTGTATAAAAGGCTCAAATGCTTCATACATAATACAGCCTCACACAAGCTGCTAGATCCAACTCTAGAATTAAGCTGCTTTATGGTCAGGTTAGTATACGTATTTAAAAAAGCATTTCAGGTTTAAAATCCTTGTTCTGACAGCAGCAAGCTACTTGACAGAGATCCAAGTTATTTGGATATGTACTTAAACATCTGAACAACATTTTTTTTTTTTTTTTTCTCTTTTGCTATTTATAAAATTTCTCTAGCTATTTTTAACTTTAAAGGCTTGGTCTGGGAAAAACACTATATGCACCTTGCCATCCAAGGCAGCAGTGTTTCCAGCAAAGGTCTCCTCTCGCTTTAAAGCAGAACATCAGTAAAAACTAAGACCCCCCTGCCCTGGCACTGAGGCAGAATGGGGGTTACAAAGAAAAAAAAATACCTTTTATCCAGGGGCTCACGCTGTCCCCTCGGTCTCCCATGGCAGCCGCAGGAAATGACTCAAAGCTGCATTCCCTTAAATGGGTGGACAGGAGTGTGCACAAATCTGGGGAGATGTGGCTTTGTGCTTTTTATCCAAGATGGCGGCACCCAGGCTCTGGAGTGGTGCTGCCCCCTGGAGAAGGTAAGGGTTTTTTTTGTTTAACTTCCCATCATGCCTCAGCGCCAGGGTAGGGTGGCGGGGCGGGGGGGTCACAGCTTTAGTATGGTCTTCTGTGGCAAAAATGCTCCCCCAAGTGGATGGCTGCCTCTGTTAACATTGCTGAATATAAAGTCTTTAGTGTTGCCATTGAGGGAGTGCACACTTCCCTGATGATTGGCTGGGACATACGCAAAAGGCTTTCTCCCTTCAACTTTAAAGCAAGAGACACCCCTCTCGAATCAGCATTTTGGGAGGCCTAACGTAAACATTAAAGTGACTAGCAAGTCAAAAGTGAAAAAAATATATATCCGTAGCGTACCTTTTATTGAGTGGTTCCAGAGCTGTCCTTCCTCTCCTGTCTGTCTCCTTATTGAGGAAAATCACGGCCTCATTCTGGTTCCTTCCCCACCCGGCCAGATTTCTGAGTGTAAACGCCCACACTCCCTGCCCAGACGTCCTGAGTTCTGCAGCCATGAAACCCCGTGCTCCTCCCTTCTCTCTGATCTTCTGCAGCATCTCTCACCTCCCCTTAAAGTGGTCTCGGACACGTGGGTTCAAGATGCCCATTATGATATATGTAAGGTACACAGTGTGCTTACATCACATCCCTGTTGCCACACCCACTGTTACTCCTAAATGTTTCTCTGCATCTCAATGGCTCAATACTTTTACAAATACAGGGTTTTTTTGAAAAAAGGATTGACATTTGGGACAACAATCAGGATTGCCTTTAGTATAACTTTATATTTGCCCCATTTCTGCGCTCGGCAGTGTTAATAAAGGAGGAACACGATTACATTTTCTTTGTTACCTGTACAGGGTCGGATCTCTTTTTCTGGGAGGGGGATTGTCCTTGTCCCTAGCTATGTCTCTTGAGCACACAGGAACAACCTAGTCAGTAATTTCTTAGTTTCAGGCCTGGGTACAGCCCTTGCACTCCTTGGATCTTGTTTAGTCTTTATTGTATTGCACCTCACAGTCCCACTTTGAGGCCCACTGTCCCTTCGAAAATTCTGGGGGAACCTAAATGTCTCAAAAAACACCAAATGCAGAATGCTGGATGTCTGTGGTTTACAACTCTCTCTTTGGTTGATTGGTTGTAGTGGAATGCATTGGCTCAATCACCAGCATCTTTTATGGACCAAGTATTCTTAGAGCATGTGACCTGTAATAAAGTGGGCCAAAATGCACACCCCAAGGGCCCTTAAATCTATAAGACTCCAAGGCCCAACCCCCCCCGAGCATCTAGAGTCGGGGAAAATGTGTGAACCCCCCCCCCCGTTCCAACTGCACATGCAACCGCATCCCCGCTATCCCTTTAGCAGGGTGCGTGCCCGCACCAGGCATTTGTGAATGGCCGGAGCGGGTGGCTCCCTGTTAGAGGGTAGCAGGGGCAGGAGCGGACCCCAGCGAGCTGATTGGACGAAAGGGCTGCACATGTGCCGTAGGGCCGGGGAAGGGTGAGTGAGATAGGGGGACCTGGGGGGTTGCCCTGTGGGCAAGGATCAAAACTCAGAATAGTCAAAATTCTGAGTTTTGGTCCACTTTAAGCCACAAGCTAAACTACACCGCTACCACGTCCCTCACCCACAAACTGGTTTAAAGTGTCCTACTTTGAGGATCACAAAAATGGTCCGTTGAATCCTTGAGCAATCAGAAGGAATGTCTCTGCATACCGTACTATGTATGGGAATAACTGTGCCTGTGTCCTTCAATACTGGATTGTCCCTGAGATCCTGCACCATTTTTTGCTTCATCGTTAGTGGTGAAGGAAGCAACACAGCTCTCCTTGTCTGGTCATGTATGTTTTTAAATAATAATATAGTGTCTGTCAACAAGAAGGCATATGTGACAAGGTTGTAAGATGTTATATCTATCTCTGCTGAAGTCAAAGCAGCAGTGTTTTGGGATATTGGGCACCTGGCAACACTAAAAAGGAAATGATGTACCTTTCTGTGCCTTGTTGCAGCTATCAGATTTACTGCTTTTAGGGCCCATCCTGTGCCCCCTTGTATTAATTTTGCTGTGATCCTCCTGTGGCGATTTGACACTTCCACTTCCTGTCTGTGTTGACCAGAAAGACCTACAGCTAAAAAAAACTTTATAACCTTGTCACTTCCTTTTGCATACCTCTCAACTTTTGAGGATAAAAAAGAGGGACAAATGAAGAGGCTCGTGTAACTTTTTCTGATGATTGAGCCATGCTAAATTTCCACTAATTCACACTCGGCCTTCTCTAAGGCAGAGCAAACACTGTTTTGGCTGGTTCCCCCTCCATGCCGCGCCGTGATTTGTGATGTGAATCCCCTGAGATTTCTGGTGATGCCACAGTAGCATCCCTTATGGCTCATGTATTCAGAATAGATTGCCAGGTGACTCATCTACACCCAAGGTTTAGAGGGCAAAATAAGAAAAAAAAAATTCTGAACCAAATGGTGTGCTTAAATCCCCCCTTACAGCAGTGTGAGGCATCCCCCCATTACAGGCAGTGTGTAGCACCCCCCCCCCAAAAAAAACAAAAGCAGGATAATAAGGCAGTGGCAGGCAAGCTCATTGATTCATGCCTGCCCGCCACTGTTACCGCCACAATAGTTCCAGCGACGGGTGGGCATGGCCCATATGGCCGGCGTCCAATGAAAGCAATGGATGCCGCCCATAGACACAGGCCTCCACCACTGGCCGCCGGAACTAATGCCTTAGCAACCAGGAGCACTAGTAAACTTGCGGGACCCGCTCACCGGCCACTACTTGCCCTTCTGTGTGTGCCACAACCGGCCTTCCAGCCTCTTTCGCGGTCTTTCTATTGGGATACCGTCCCGGTGGCACTTCGGGACACCCGTTACAACCTGTGACTGCCATGAGGAAATTGGGATGCTTGGCAAATATGCCTTTTGGTCCTGAGGGCACTAATGGGTTTTATGTTGCTTGATCTGTGACCAGTTCCCAAATATGAAGTAAAGCTAAACATGCACGAGGTCATCTGCTAACAAAATGATATAAAAGCACTCTTCTGCAACCAAGTCCAGTTAGTATTTGTCTTTTGGCCACCCTGCATTATTCTGGCCCCAAACTGACAACTGTGTGGGGCCAGACTAGGATCCTGGGTGCTGCCATCTTGAAAATAAAACACAATGCCGCATCCCCCTGCTCTCTGCACACGCCCACACGTGGAGCTAGGATATGTTGCTTGGTATTTTTTCCTGTGGCGGCCGTAGGGGCTCAGTAGGAATGGCGATGGCCCCTTGATTTCTTTTCTTTTCTTTGTAACTCCTTAAAGCGGACCTTCACTCTAAATAAGAGTCTATCTTATATGTTTCCCACACCCTGTACATACAGATTGCTCACATTAAAAATCATCCTACCTGCATCTACTGCATTTTATAAGCCTTTAAACATCCAAGATGGCGGCTTATGGAAGCTGCCATTTTTGCAGGCAGCCTGCAAACAGGAAGTGCCTGCAAACAGGAAGTGACTGTGCTGCTCTGCATTCTGGGACTGCTGACCTTTCCCTGACCCCAGCTCTGCTCTGTCTGAGCAAAGCACAGCTATAACCCGCCCCCCTGTACCTTATCCCACTCTCCTCTCCTCAGTAAGTGTGATGCTTCTGAGTCAAGATGGCGGCGCCCGTATCCTAAATTCCCGAACAGAGTTGCAGCCCAGTGGGGGAAAGTATAATAAATTAGTGACTAAACATGTAAAATATATTAATTTTAGATGCTGAGGAATTGTTTTTTAAGAGTTTGGGCTTTTCATTAAATCAGGGTGAAGGTCCGGTTTAATCATTTAGTATTAATAGTATCATTTGGAGGCACAAAGTCTTTTTTTGGTGCCTTACCAAATAACACATGGCTCTGGATTTCAGAAAGTCCGAAAAATGTTTCTATATCGTAATTATCGCTCCATAAGACGCCCCCCTTAAGAAGTGGGGGGGGGGGGGGGGGGGGGGGGGGACAAAGGAGGGGTGGCAGCCGCACAGACCAATTTTATTGTCTCTTTTGATTTTGTGCAAGCACATGGTATGTGGGGTCTAGGCTATACTGCCTATGATGTATGGCCACTCCGACTTGCATAACTTTTCAAGGTGGGAAAGGGAGACAATTGTTAAATTAAGCCACCCCCCACCCCCCCCCCCCAGATTGCTCTGATGGCTCTCCAATCTGCATGGATTACCTTGCATATTATTCCCGGCAATCCATGCTGAATAGATTGTTGGCCCCCACGTGATGGCCATTCCCTTTGGCTTCTTGCACTTGCCGCCAGCCATTCAGATACACATGGATGAAGTAGAGCTGGGGATGCCATAGGAAGCCTGTGCATGATCAGTAGGAGCAGGTATCACAGGCATACTGGGGGGGGGGGGGGGTTAAACAGTAGGGCATTCCAAATCACATTGTCCCTGGAAAGGATTTTCTAATACACTCCAGGGCTGGGTGTTTTTGGTTTTAGTCGGCTTGAAGCAATGAGGCTTCCCAAATCGGGATTCTTTTTGCACTCGTCCACAATTTGAAAGTAAAGCGTTGGACAATACTCTGTCCCCCACCTCCATCACAGTAACTGGCACACTGTGCTCTATTCACTGTAATAGAGGAGGGTGCCTACCTGAGCAGCAGACCACAAGCTCGCTAGCTGCTTTGGGGGTCACAAGGTAAGTATTTTTTTTCTTTTGCCTTTTCTCAGACAGGTCATTTTACATACCTCCCAAGTGTCCCTGATTTGGAGGGACTGTCCCTCTTTTGAGTCCATGTCTTTCTATCCCTCTTTAAGGTTTTACATGCAGATCTGCATCAATAAATGATTCATTTGCCTATTTAAAGTGTTTCTATTGTTGAAACTGTTATCACCAGGGGGCGGGCTCTAATGCTCCTTTTTTCCCCAGGAAAAGTTGGTAGGTATGCATTTATTAGTATGAAAGTGCTCCTACACTTTGCAGCAGCCGGACAGTATGGCCAGCAGTGTGAGGGCTCCGGGCTGCAGCTATGGGGCGCTGCGGTAAAGGCAGCACTTGCCAGCCCCTGTATCGGGTCGTTCTGTGTGTTGCACACTCCTGTCCGGCGGGGGTCATGTGACGGCCGCAAAGCGTCGTCCGGTGCGACAGCGTGACACGCAAAGGGTGCGACAGGCGCAGCTTACGGGTGGCGGCGAAAGAGAGGAGTGAGCGGGCTGCTGGCTGGCTGGGGCAGGAGGGCGGAGGAGGCGGCGCTGCCATTGCCTGCTGGTTTCCTGTCTCCCGGCCGTTTCCTCTCGGTGTGCCATTGCTGAGGAGGGCTCCCCGGGCCACACGCCGACAGCTCGGAGCGCCAAGCCGGAGACGCCATGGCCTCCAACCCTGACCGGGACATCATCCTCACCGACTACCAGGTAAGGCCCCCCGGCCGGGACCTGTTGCCACACTCTGGGGAACTTTCCCCCATCCCGGATATCCCACACGCCGGAGCCGCTCCTGGGAAACTTCCTCCGGGCAGCCATTCAACTGCAACTAAACCTGACTGCACCCAGCCTGGAATAGGGTCCTCTGACCCCCCCCCCCCCCCCCCCCCCCCTTTCATTCTATTCCCTTGTTACTGCACCCAGTCTGGAATAGGCTTCTCTGACCCCCCACCCTTCATTATATTCCCTTGTTACTGCACCCAGTCTGGAATAGGCTTCTCTGACCCCCCCACCCTTCATTCTATTCCCTTATTACTGCACCCAGCCTGGAATAGGCTTCTCTGACCCCCCCCCACCCTTCATTATATTCCCCTGTTACTGCACCCACTCTGGAATATGCTTCTCTGACCCCCACCCTTCATTATATTCCCCTGTTACTGCACCCAGCCTGGCTTAGGGCCCTCTGACCCCCCCACCCTTCATTATATTCCCCTGTTACTGCACCCACTCTGGAATATGCTTCTCTGACCTCCCCACCCTTCATTCTATTCCCTTGTTACTGCACCCACTCTGGAATATGCTTCTCTGACCTCCCCACCCTTCATTCTATTCCCTTGTTACTGCACCCAATCTGGAATATGCTTCTCTGACCCCCCCACCCTTCATTATATTCCCCTGTTACTGCACCCACTCTGGAATATGCTTCTCTGACCCCCCACCCTTCATTATATCCCCCTGTTACTGCACCCACTCTGGAATATGCTTCTCTGACCCCCCACCCTTCATTCTATTCCCTTGTTACTGCACCCACTCTGGAATATGCTTCTCTGACCCCCACCCTTCATTCTATTCCCTTGTTACTGCACCCAGCCTGGAATAGGCTTCTCTGACCCCCCACCCTTCATTCTATTCCCTTGTTACTGCACCCACTCTGGAATATGCTTCTCTGACCCCCCACCCTTCATTCTATTCCCTTGTTACTGCACCCAGTCTGGAATAGGCTTCTCTGACCCCCCACCCTTCATTCTATTCCCTTGTTACTGCACCCAGTCTCGAATAGGCTTCTCTGACCCCCCACCCTTCATTATATTCCCCTGTTACTGCACCCAGCCTGGAATAGGGTCCTCTGACCCCCACCCTTCATTATATTCCCTTGTTACTGCACACAGTCTGGAATAGGCTTCTCTGACCCCCCACCCTTCATTCTATTCCCTTGTTACTGCACCCAGTCTGGAATAGGCTTCTCTGACCCCCCCACCCTTCATTCTATTGACTTGTTTCTGCACACAGCCTGAAATAGGCCCACACTGTTTGGGAATCTGTGCTCTAACCAGTTCTGTTGGCTGGAAAACACCATTTGTGATACTATATTTTTTGGGTGCCGCCATGTTGCTACACGCAAAAATCTGCTTTTGGTTCAGTGAGAGGGTAAACCAGAAACAGTAGGTCTGAATGAGATTGGATGCAGTCTAACTGGCTCTACATTAATGCTCACATTATGGGGAGGATCAAAACATGTCTATGCTGTGGTTGCTGTAGCTCACCTGTAATGTTTAAAATAACAGGATCATTGTAGATTTATCAGTAACCAACCCCCTGCCTTCTCCTGCCACTGGGCTGCGGGGATTTCCCTTAAAGTCCATTTTCAGAGAGCCTGTCCCTGTCCAGGCACACACTATATTCATTCCACCTTGTCGCCATTGGGAACAATGTAAAATGAAGTAATGCATGTCTATTGGAGGGTTTACAGCTTCCACACATGCAGCCATTTCCTGTCAAGTGCCGCTCTGTGCAGGGCTCCCTGATCAGTGTGAGAAGGCTAGGTTAGTTTGGTGATCCTGCTGGCCAGGGCTCTCCCCAACACCCGGAAAAGATGCCTTTTCTCTAAAGGTCCAAGTAGAAGTAAATGCAAAAACTGCTATGGTGGTAATGTGTAAAACATAGGAAATAAGCTGTAGTGTGTGGATTGATACTACCTGAATTGGTGAGTCCTGTCTGTGACGACACAATGGTATCTGAAATGCAGCAGGCCTCAACCATTTATTAAACTTTAGGCCAATGTGAATGGCTCTATGTAAATGTTTTATGAAGTCAAAAGTGCCATGAAGCGTCTGCATTTATTATTGAATTTATTAATCCCTGCTCTTGTAGTTCCCCAAGCACAGTGTGCACGGACGCATTCAAGCCATCCTATCTGCTTTTGCACCTGTCGTGTTGGGAACATTGATATGTCGGAAGGTGTCTGTTAAAGGCATTTATATTATAAATGACCTCAGACCTTTCCCTGCACAGATGGCCACATGACCTCAACGCATATTTCCCCCACTACCTGCTGCTGGGGGTCACAACTCAGCTGGTCCCATGACCTTGTCTGACTAGTTCATGACTAATTTCCTACTTTACTGAGCTTGTGCAGTTGGCACTATTCCTGTTTAGGCCTTTTGTTTAAAGGGGGACAGGTTCTATTCCTGTTCAAGGAGTTGAATAAATACTATGTTGCCTCTATTGCCTGTGCTTTCCTAGCACACACAAACGTAAACTTTCCTTTTCATTTGGAGACCCAACTTTTGGTTCTGTCCCGTGCTCCAATTAATTTGTGCCCCTACAGCTGAATGAGTCTTGCTAGAATTAAAGCCCTAAACTCTTACTTGCACCTCTGTGCCAGTAAGGGCTGGTCCTGTATTACATGCACATTAAACTGGGAGCCTCTCTGACAGCTCGAGGGAGCCTCTCTGACAGCTCGAGGGAGCCTCTCTGACAGCTCGAGGGAGCCTCTCTGACAGCTCGAGGGAGCCTCTCTGACAGCTCGAGGGAGCCTCTCTGACAGCTCGAGGGAGCCTCTCTGACAGCTCGAGGGAGCCTCTCTGACAGCTCGAGGGAGCCTCTCTGACAGCTCGAGGGAGCCTCTCTGACAGCTCGAGGGAGCCTCTCTCTCCCCTTGACAAGGGGAAAGGACACTGCAGCACACACAGGCAATCGCAACATCTCTTTAATTGGCTGTCTTCTGGTGCACTGCAATACAGCTCTCCGCCAGGAATAGGTGAGTACCGGTTACTCCTAAACTTGGCACTTGTGAGCAGTTGGTTTAGGGTTCCTGAACACCTGGCAGTATTTGGAATGGTGTTGCCAAGGATGGTTTATGATGGACGTTTATTATTAGTTTTAATAAAGAAGATTTTGTTATTGTGCCAAAGAAGGTTTGTCTACGTAAGAAAAAATAATTGGGGCAAAAAAGGTTTCCTGGTATTGGTAGTACCTCTGTTGGGAAAGCTAGAGGCCAAACAATCACAGGGCACTTTGATCCACCTGCTAGTGCCATTTTCTGAATGATGGCGGAGTGGAAAAGTATGGGCAACCATGAATCATTGGTGGCAGTTCATACATGGGTCACTGGCCAATGAGGGCAAAAATGAACTTTGAGAGTTCTGTTAAAGTTACATATACATACGGTGCAAACTGTAGTGTTGTGGAATGTATTCGTTACTGGACACTCATTGAATAGAGCTCCACTAGGAGAAGGTGGGTATCTCTGATTCAGGGCTCAAAGATGATGTGAAGGGGGATTGAAGGGGGATTTTAGTTTAGTATCTGTGTATAGGAAGGGAGAATTTAGGTCTACCACGTAAAAATGGATTTTAGCTTGTGGTATTTCTGCTTTAACACACGTTTAGTATTACGTGTAAAATGTCTTTTACCTTTTGGTGCCAAAATGTCGGTGGAAGCTGATCTGTGTGTATCTGTTGGTTTTCATAGTAACACTGTTTGTGTACCTGATACGTATGTAGGTGTGAGTCCCTTGACGTCCAAGTGAGCCTTTTAACACAGCCCCCTCATCTAGATCTATGACTGACCTGAGATTTTCAGTTGCTTGGGCTCTTGATAATCTGTTCTGAAAAGTAAAGCCAATCGTCTAACCTAATTCAATTAGGGGACGGGATTAAAAATGCTGTTGTCTAGCGTCTGTACATTTTTCGAATTGATGTTGTGAGGGGTTTAATAGAAGGTGGTTTATCTATGTATTTTTGTCAGTTACAGTAGATAAAGTAATATTTCTGTTAAGCTATTTGGATGATTGCTATGGTAGACGTTCTGTTTTATTTATTACTTCAGCTAATTGAAGCAACATGACCACTTTGCCCACAATGTGCTGAGCGTAAGTTAACCGTACGAGTCTTTGCTCAGACACCAAAGTAGCTGTCTATGGCAGTTTCACAGAATGACCCAAAGACAGCTCTGTATAATATTGTTGCATTTAACGTGAATGTCATTTGGCATTGACATGCTTGGGGCAGCTCTGTTTAGATGTGGCTTTGTAGCCCTCCTTCCCTGCAAGGAGTCTGCTGTGTGGAGTCTTGCCATTTCCCCCTCCAGCAATCGTGATCCTCATATTGGTGCTTAAATTGTCTGCTTGTCCAGCTCCACTGTTTATATTGTGACCTGAGATAGGTAGGTAGCGATAGTAGTCTGAATTTCTGATGTACACAAATGTTCCTGGTTGGTGGCCTGCTAGGTTTTGAACGTAGCCTTATGAGAGGCAGGCAACAAACATCTGTCAGAAACTATATTTTAAAATAACTGGGACGTTGGCTTACTGCCAACACCCAGGGGTATCCTTAATTGGGGTTAAGAAAAAGGCAGAAATCGGAACTGCCTGGCTGCTCGTGGCACGTGACGACTGCCAGACGATTGGTTGCCGGCAGTCACGTGGGGCACCACGACAGCCACTGCTGCCATCCGTGAAAATGGGTATGCAATTTTAGCCAATTTCAAGCTTTTTCTTTGTCTACGAGGTATGGGGTGCAGAGTGAGCGGGCCTCCAGGCATTTTGACTAGTGCTATGCGTCTGTATTTCTAGTGGTTGATTTTCTTTATAAAATCTACAGTGTTTTTCTATTGTTAAAGCGGACAATGATATCATTGCCACACCTATGCAGTGACTGGTCGCCTACCATCTTACACAGAGAGAGAGAGACAAAAAAGTGTTCCAGGACTATTCGAAAAGCAGAAATATCCATTTCTAGTTCTACACCCTAAGAAGGCAATATTGGCAGGGATTATGGCCAAATGTATTTCAAAAGTTTGGTGGGTTTTGGTCCGCTTTAAGGTTTAAATTTCTAGGACTGGCCAAGAAAGCTTTTGGTCCACTTTAAAGTGACTCTAAGGCCTCATGCGGCCACAGACTCCAGGGCCGGCTAGTCTGCTCTGGGCCAAATAGGGGTGCCCCACTGTTTATAACCTCTGGAGTTGCCGGTAAACTCGTCTTTACCGGTGGCTCCTGTGACACGGTCTTTGCTGACAACCTCTTCCTTGTAGTTGAGGTGCGCTCCCACTGCCAGCCATTCATATAGGAATTCAGATAGGCTGGGAGTGCTTGAACAAGCTGGTCACAATAATGCCCAGTGGCCATGGCTACGGCCAATCCTGCCGCATCACCCGAGGTACTAGGGCAGGTAGGGGGTGGCTAAGGCTGAGACCTGGCCAAGAACTGCCCACTCCCTACTTTTTGAAATCTCCCGGTTCTCTCCAGCAGGTGCGCGCACTCTATGCCAGGCTCTTATTGCTAATGGCGTTCTATTCTGTTCCTTCATATGCACGGCATAGATGCTGATTGGAGGTGAGCCCTCACATTTGCTATAGGCTTGTCTGTGAGGTATGTATCCTAGGGGAACTGTGGGTTTCACACAGCAGGGGCATCACAGACTGTGATGCCCCCTGCAAAAGGGGCACATGGGGTTTTGTCCTTTTTTATATAAAAAAAAAAATACACCCATACTCTTGTCTGGCCCACGTCACCTATATCAGCATCCACTACATGTGTTGCACCCTCTGCAGCCAATCAATATGCTCCAAGAAAGCATGCTTTTTGGTCTGGAGCTGGTGGTACAGAAACTTGACCTCTGTGATGTAAAGGGTTGATTCTGCACCAGGTGATAAAACTCTACTACTTTTTAGGAGAGACCGGCCATTAAACCTTGGGGCTGCTTCAGTGCTAGGTGAAAATTTACATCTGGTTGCTGAATCACACCCCAAGGTAGACATTGAAAATGAATGGCCATTTTCTCTTTAACAAATATTCTCACCTGATGCTGAATGGTACCCTATGTGGGGTCAAGCCACATAGGGAAGAAGTCCTTCCTTTTGAAAAGAATAAGATGTTGCTGCCTCCTCCTCTTAACTACATATTGCCCACGTTAAAAATCCTCCTACGTGCATCTACTGCAATTTCTGGAAAGAATAAAAAGTAAGCGACTAAAAACATGAAATATATTAATTTTAGATGCTGGGAATAGTTTTTTAAAGGATTGGGCTTTTCATTAAATGATGCTAAAGGTCCGGTTAAATTTTTCTTAGAAAAAGGTTACTGTTGTGATCTTAGGAGAAGCATGCTTTTACATCAGAGCGAGACATTCTTCTAGTATCTGCTTTGAGATGGTTTCTGTGTGCTGGTATGTCTGAGAAACATGAAGGATTCTACTGCTGGGAAGGTTATTGCCTTTTGTGTCCTTTTGGTTCCTCTGTTATAAGTAAATCTTTACACATTTTGGCAGAGGATTTATAGTTAAAGTAAACCTGTCACAAATCTAAGGTGGTGAACTAATCCTGTGGGACTAACACATCATTAGGACTGTTACTTTCAGTAATATCTCTACTTCAGTCCTTTAAGTGGGTCTGCATCCTATACCTAGAAGGAGGGGGGTGTCTAGTCCTATGGTACAGACATCCACTCTTCCATCCTTGGCAGACTACACAACCGCTCAATAAAAGTCTCAAAACAACTTTTGGGGGGCGGCTCCCAGATGCCACAGGATAAGCCAACACCCCCAGATCCGGGATTACCCTAAAATGTTGCTCCACTTTATTCCTTTAACTGGAACAACACCCATTTGTCACAAAATGAGTGGTGTTCCAGGTGCAGGAAGTCATCCCGATTTGCCGATACCTGTCTGCACATTAACCCAGTTAAATAGAGAGATCTTACCTTTTCTCCTCTGTCCCCCTGGCAAAATTGAACACTGTCCTTGGCTGCCATGATCACGTAGTTGCCAGCCGCCGTAAACCACTTGACTTTGGGCAGCCAATCACCGTTCAATCAACCGTTTTACTGTTTAACTGGTTTATCGGTTTACTTCCACACGGGATCAGTTATCAAAGTACTGTGGCCCCAGCTACCACAAAACGGACAAAAATCCCAAGTCGGCACCAATCGCCCCAAACTATCACATAATGATCAAATTAAATAATTTCCATGAATGTATTGTATTAAAACCATAATACACAACATATAATTAAAATCAAATCCACAGCAGGGGCATCCCCATCACAGGAGTGCAACATCTGATCACATAATTCATATAAAGATTCAATACCCTCAAATTCCCAGTGATGATCTTCCCAAATAAATATCAATAAACCTATAGAAAAACTGTGCTGTAATAAAGTTCAATGTGCTAATGCTTGTGAACCATCAAGAAATAGAAAACAACAATAGACAAAAAGCAACTACATGAATTGAATTCACCTATGTGAGTATATATGGTGTCCATGCTGGTAGCCCTTCATCCACGTGTTCCGTGGAAACCACTTTTTCATGGTGCCATCCATGCCGGATCGGGTTGATGCTGTTCCCTAACTTTCTTGATTGTGGTCAAGCTCAGCACTGAAATATAGGGCTTCCTCAATCAAGATTCCAGGGCTGACCAATTACCTCCCCCCCCCCCCCCATGATTTTTGGGATGCCCTGCCGTGAGACATAATCCCCAGAGCCTTTCTGGCTATCCCATGGCCCCGGCATCACTGGGGCCCAAAAGGATGCCTGGCACTCCCATCTCTCTATGCTGGATTCTGCATACAAACAGCATTGTATGTTGCTAATGTGCTCCATGTGGCCAATCCACATGGGAGCCTGCTCCCTTATGACTGGTAGCAGGGCCATGCATAAATGTTTGCACTGGGGCAGAAAGATGCAGCCCACAGGATTAAGGCTATGTTTTAAATGCCTTGACAGGTATTTTTTTGATGTGTGGTTCTAGAGAACAGGCAGGAGGTGGGAGTTCAGCTAACTGAAAAAAAGTGTTTGGTGTACATGCTGACACACTTGGTCTAATCCTGATGTGGCCTGAAGTGGAGGTATGGGTATGTGTGGAACATCAAGCATCTGCTCACACCATGGTGCATTGTGTGCTTCTTTGCAATATTGTATCCATTGGCTTGGGTGATCACACACTGATAATGTGCCCTGTATGACTTGCAGTGCAGCACATCTAGTGTAAGCTAGCCCTGTAGATGATAAAATCTTCACCTTTCTCTGCAGCTTGCTGCATTGTTGGACCAACAGAAACCCATGCAGTGTGAAAGGGGATCCCGAGGTCTTCTGACTGCAGCAGTAGAACAGAAAGTGGTAGAGCACCTGTCACAGAATTATCTGTTAAAAATCTGCTGACTGTGTACACGTCCTGTAACCTGGGAGCCGTGCTGGGGGTGAGAATCTGCTCCAGGGCACAGTGACAGCAGGTCACTCCTTTTTATTTACGTCTTGGTTTCCTTGTGTATGGGAATTTCCGCTTTTCTGAGGCTTCGGGGTTTATCTGCTTGATCTGTTTAAAAAATATTGCAGTGTCACGTTACTTATCTAGCCGTCATGTTCACACCATGATCTAGAACTACAGCTGACTGAATGTGTGACTGCACTGTCCCAAGCCAGACCACAATAAACCTGACATCTGCTTCTATTTAAATGGTGAAGGGAGCTTTAACGTTAGACCATATGACCTACAGCACAGGAAAAATTGCAAGATCGTACTGAAAGTTCAGCTTCTGCTCCCTGCGTTCCTCTGTGTAATGTCTGCCTAGTGTCCCTTGATGATGCTGTAGTTTCTGCAGTTCAGCTGAAATCTCAAGGTCTTGGAGACTCCATGATTGGCCTACCAAGCTTCTGAGCCCACCTTGCTTTTTATACAGTACGTATTCTCATATTATACAGTACGTATTCTCATATTATACAGTACGTATTCTCATATTATACAGTACGTATTCTCATATTATACAGTACGTATTCTCATATTATACAGTACGTATTCTCATATTGTCAGTTTCTTTTACTGTTGGTACGAATACTTTTATTGGTCGCCAAGTATGTACAGAATACAAACAAGGAATACTTTTTGGAAGGGGGGTTCTCCATAGAGCTTGAACATTTGCTAGACACACAACTATATACATCAACACACATACTGTATACATCAATGGGGGTATAAACATTTGCTAGTTATACATATTTGCAAAGGATTTCGTTACATACGATATTCCTTTAAGTAACTGGTGATGCGCCGGGGATCGAAAGTTTTCTAGGATTCTTAGAGTTTATTATTCAGTGCTTTAACAGCAAGTGGGAAGAAACAGTTTTTATACCGAGAGGTTCTGGGCGAGAGAGCCCGATACCTTTGTCCAGATGGTAGGAGATTGAAGGGGTGACCTGGGTGTGTGGTGTCACCTACTATTCTTTTTGCCCTTGAGCGGATCCTTTCCTTGAATTGTTAATCTAGGTCAGGTAGGGGACATCCTATGATCCGCTCAGCGGTCCTGGTGATCCTCTTCAGCCTGATCTTGTCTTTGGCCGTGATCCCACAATACCAAGTAGTGAAGGAGGTGCTCAGGAGTGAGCCTACTGCGCCGATGTAGAAGGTCTTCAGGATCCTTTTGGACATTCCGAATTTCGCAAGTTGTCTTAGGAAATACAGTCTCTGTTGAGCCTTCTTTAGGACAACGGTGGCTTGCCTACTCCACTTCAAGTCATTAGTTACCACTGTGCCGAGGAATTTTGCGTTGGTAGCGATATTGACCTCATCCTTACCCATGGTGATGGGACGGTGCGCTGGGTGGGACCGCCTGAAGTGGACAATCAGCTCGACCGTTTTCTGGGTGTTCAGGATGAGGTTATTCTCCTCGCACCAGGTTACCAGATTTTTTATTTGTGTACGGTAGGGAGTCTCGTCTGTGTTGTTAAGGCCTACTAGAGTTGTGTCGTCCGCAAACTTGATGATTTAGATTGATGGGTCTGTTGACGTGAAGTCATTTGTGTATATGGAGATGAGGAGGGGGAACAGAACGCAACCTTGTGGTGCGCCTATATTGGTAGTTCTGGATGAAGAGATAAAGGGGCCTAGTTTGACTCTCTGGGTTCTGTTTGTGAGGAAGTTGGTGATCCAGTCAGAGAGATCCAGTGAGAGCAGTTTCCTATTCAGAATTTGGGGATCTATAGAGTTGAAGGCGGAAGAGAAGTCTACGACTAGTCTGGCGTATGAGCTGGGTTGATCCACATGGTTTAATGTAAGTTGCATTGCATGGTTGACCGCGTCTTCTGCAGATTTGTTCGCTTTATGCGCGAACTGCAGTGGATTCCATTTCGAGCCGATAGCCTCATTAAGGACTGGTATTATCAGTCGCTTGAAGACTTTCATCACCACTGGGGTCAGAGCGATGAGTCTGTAGTCGTTCAAGGCTGTGGCAGGTGACGTTTTAGGAACTGGGATGATGACTGAGTTCTTCAGGCAGTCAGGGACTATACCCGCCTTCAGTGAGCCCTTGAAGATACCGGTAAGGATTGGGGCCAGTTGATCCGCACACACTTTTAGGCATGTTGGGGAGATCCCATCAGGGCCAGAAGCTTTCTTGGTGCTGAGCGTGAGTAGGATCTTCCTTATGTCTGACACTTCAAAGTTTGGTTCGGGCGTAGCCATCCTGTGGGATGTACTACTTGACATTGGAGGGGGACAGTTCTTCAGCGAGAACCATGCTTGGGTTGATGGTAGGGGCGGAGCCTTTGAAGTTCGTTACTTGCTTAACACCCGCCCATAGTGCTCTGGAGTTGGATTTCGAAAATGTATTCTCTAATTTGTGTGAGTATGATCTTTTTGCAGCTTTTATCTTAGTAAGGAGATTCCTATATTTCCTGTACTCAGTGAGGTTACCCTGTTTGTGTGCTGTCTCTTTTTTTTTCTTCCTTAGGTTTTTAACCGTGTTGTTGAACCATGGTTTGTTCTGTGGTTGTTTCTTATAGGTCCTGGATGTGATCAGCATGTCTTCGCAGAATTTAATGTATGACGTGACCTTATCGGTCCAATCATTGATGTTCTCGGCGTTCTCAAAGATCTCCCAGTTCGTTGTGTCGAAGCATGCTTGTAGATCGGATATCGCTTCAGCTGTCCATCTTTTTGTGGTGATGAGAGAGGGTCTGCAGGATTTCAGTTGCTGCCTGTATGCTGGGACTGTATGAGGGCGTGATCTGAATGGCCAAGAGCGGCTTTGACTACAGGTTTGTAGGCACCTTTTGATGGTGGTGTAGCAGTGGTCTAAGGAGTTCGTTCCTCTGGTGGGGCAGGTGATGTGCTGAAAGAGCTTTGGAAGTTCTGAGTTGAGTTTTGCCTGGTTGAAGTCGCCCAGTATGATGATGAGGGCTTGGGGATGTTTCTTTTCGCATTCAAGAATGCAGTCAACCAGACAGATTAAAGCGGGTTTTGCGGATCCATGTGGTGGGATGTAAACACCAATCAGTATGAACGAGGAGAATTCCCGTGGGGCGTAGAAGGGTCTGCAGTTGATTGCTGGTATTTCAAGGTATGTGGAGCAACTCTGAGCCAGGATATTTGTGTCTTTACACCAATTGGAGTTCACAAAGAAACAGACGCCGCCTCCTCGCGACTTTTGTGCTAGGACACAATTCCTGTCTGCGTGGATGATGTTGAAGTTTGGAAGTTCCAGGGCTGTATCTGGGATGCGATCATTGAGCCAAGTCTCAGTGAAGCAGAGGATAGCTGAGTTTGAGAATTCTGTAGAATTCCTGCATAAAATTTGTAATTCTTACATTTTATTTGGAAGTGAACGCAGGTTTGCCAGGTGTATCGACGGAAGTGCCGAACGCAGACCTCTCCTTTTTAGTCTTACCAAGACACCTGCCCTTCTTCCCCTCCGTCTCCGTTTGGCACTAAGCTTGTTAACCTTGGCAATGTGGTCTGTAACAAGGATTCTTAGGGCAGAATGGCCATCCGGGAACAGATGTATTTAGAAGTGTTTCCCTGGAGTATGTGAGGCACATTTTGGTTGGGACCAGGACACCGGTGGAATGGGATTGTAGGTTGGGCTAGATGGAGTATACTTGTGGTTCAGGAGGTTGGAAGTGTGTCCCAGGGTGGGGGGGGGCGTTTGAGTTTGTTACCCGGATTGGTCTGATTGGGGGGTTTGTGGTGGTTGTGGGTAAATGGATGGGGGTGAGTGTTGGGGATGGATGGGGAAGAGGATATAGGTACACTATTGATTTCAGTTTATATGTATGTTCCTTTGTGTGGATTCTCCTCATTTTCAAAGGTTTGCTGATGCCACAGCAATACTAGATAAAAGGCGAGCTTAGGATTTCTTTTACTAGGCCAGAGAGATGTGGATGTTTTAAAAGGGAACTCCAGGGTATTTAAAATGGGCAAACGGTAGACTGGGAAGTTGCCATAGAGAGATTTGGTCTGCTGAAGGAAAGCCTGTACTCTGTAATGTAAACATATGTGGATACCTAGCCCCAAAGCCCAACTCCGCCAGCTTGGCCATTTTCTGCCCTGGTGAAGTGGTGATTCCACGGAACGCGTCGGCGGGCTGTTACATGGGGGACCTCAGGCGTGAGACATTGTGAATATGGTAATGTGATTCTTTCCTGACTTTATATTATCAACATATTGTGTGGCGTGTCCTGTGGTCTGCTTTGTGCAGACACTTTCATGCAGTGCTTTTATTGTATATCTGTAAAACATTGTCTTTATATTGACCGTTTACTGTACATAGCACTTTGTATAGATTAAGTGCTTGTTGTGGCACTAGCCTTTAAACATTAGCTAATTGCTTATATTGGTACTTTAATCATCAGGAAGACATTTTACTGCAAGACATGTATATAAAGTTAAAGCCTATATAGGGGCACCCCCTTTTCTGTGTTATTGTGTATGTTTTTTAGCATGTTAGTTGTTGTGTCTGTGTATATTATCCCTCATAGGAGTCTTTTTTACTATTAATAAAATTAGATTTTTACCATAGCATATTGTGGTTTTGTTACATTTTTTTGTGAGTAGAGTGCAGTTCATCTGAGGGCCTGTGTGGGGTTTCCAGAAAGCCCCCCTTCATTAGAATTGTTAGGAGCTTAGATGGGCACAGATTGGTCTGGAACCCCCACTTGTTACATTATTGGGCTGTGCGTGTCTAGTTCATAATATTTGGCAACTCCTCCAGCTTATGGTTGTCACCTGGGACAAGTGTGTAAAAGGAAAGTTGTCTAAAAGGAACTGGGGAAACACTTATAACTATTGAAAACAAGATACATACATATTTGCCACTCACGGATGTGTGGTATGTTCATCTTCCTGAATAATCTGTTCGATTTGAACTTGTGTGAATATCTGGTGTAGCTTTAGGTCGAATTCTTACAGAAACATAGAATATTCTGAAGGGTTCACAAACCTTTATGCACCACTGTAAAGTCTGCTTTTACCTGAACATCGGGAGTTCTTAGTAAGGCCTATTTCCAAGACAACCTATAACTGCTATGGCTGATTAAATAGTCCTGTGTGAAACGCTGCTGATCACCTGCACAACCTGCCTCTCTGATGGTGCATGGAACCACATCTCCAGCATCTCACAGCTGAGGTGCGCCTCTGGTGTGGAACACGCCGCAGACTGAATGGAGACCAGAGATATGGCAGCTCCCTAAACAGGAGCTCTGGCATAGTGCTGTGGCAATGGGGGGGAGGGGGGGTTCACACAATGGGGCACCCCAAATCAGAATGTTCCAGAAATGCAGGCCAGTCACCAGGATCATAAACATTCTGGTTATAGGTCTTTCTTTAGGGTCACTTTTGTGCCTTTCCACTTGCGTCGGAGTAGAAATATTTCAAAGTGACACAGGCAGAAACAGTGTCCAGTGATTGAAGCAAATGAGGCCTCTCACAAATGTGCTGCATTTTGCTTGCAGCACGGCCACAACGCAGGCTCTAGTCAGCATAGGTAATGCACATATGTTGCAGTGCATTGCAGTTATTGGGGTATAATTACTGCCGTCTTTCAGTCCATCACCGTTGGTCTTCGCTGCTGTCACCGGTCCTTGCCAGCATCTTCTGTAACCACCTCCTTCCAGCTCAGGTCCTCCAGAGGGCCCCCACTGTACCCACGCTTTAGCCTTTCTGTTTATATTCCCATATAAAAAAAGCATACATTGTACAGTTAGTGTACAGTATACAGTTAGACACCAGCCAAACTATGGTGACCATTTAATATACAGAGCGCATGCAAGTGAATCCAGTCAGTGTTTTCTCTGCAGCTGTGACCTGTCATTACTGGTCATGGCCATATGTGTCTGTCAGGGCAGATCCAGAGACCTCGCCATGCTTAAAAACTTATGAGACAAAAATAAAGGGACTTGAATACACAAGTTAATGATCAGTTAGCCTCCTCCTTTTTGGCAATTCTTAACAAAATACTTCAATCTCATACTTGGGCATGATCCGCAATGTATTTCAGTAAATGCTTTATTGCTTGTTCCTGACACATGGAAATGTAGACTGTTTTTAAGCGATGTGCTGAAAATTGCTAATAGAGCTTTTTAAATCTTAGATCCGCAGGTTTATTCGGATCTCTGTTCTGCGTGGCTAGGGCGGGTTTGTTCATCGCTTTCCTCTGCCTCTGTAGACGAGACAGTAGAACTTGGCTTCTGGTGGATGGAGCTGGCTTCTGCAGGCTATGCAGGCTCAGATTACCAGTGAGCCTAATGTTTTCTCTCTCATTTTCTATTTAAATGAACTGCCCTGTCTTAATGGGGTTTTATTCTCTAGTAATTGTGTCTTGCTCTAAACAAAGACTGCTGCTAAAGCGGGCACCTAGTGTGGAATCTGCGCTCTTAAATGTTTTTATTGATTACATTTTAGTTTTTCAAACCTGTTAATGAGCAGGCAATTTGTAAATCATTTCCGCTCTAAAACTCACTGTATGGTTTCCCAGCCTGTCTGCTTTTAAAGGTTTTCATGGTTAGTTGAATAATGGAGTTTTTTTTTTTTTTTTCTTGAGACTGTCTGTATTTAGTGTGTGGTGGTGTTTCTGATTTTGGATGCTTTGTAGTTTGCGATTTTTCTGAATGCTTTTAAGTGAACCAAAACACAGGGCGATCGGCCTGGGAATCTAAGATTTTAGGGCCGATCGATTCCATACCCCGTGGCACCTGATTTTGCTGTGGGAAACCCCCGAGGTCACCCATACTTCTTTACCGATCCAACGGCACATGCGTGATCCGCTGCCGCTATCCCTCTAGCAGGGCGTGTCAGTGCCAGGCATTTGTTAATGGCTGACGCAGACACGCTTCATGTTAGAGGGTAGCGCAGATGCTCTGAGCCGCCCCCCTTGACGAAGGCTTAGACAACGTCAGCGGATCCGAGCGTGCCGATTAGATGAGCGGCCACGCATGCGCTGTAGGACCGGGAAGAAGTGAGTTTGTTTTGGCGACCTGGGGGGTTTCACACAGCGAGACACCGGCCAAAACACAGCATAGTCAAAATCCTGGGTTTTGGTCCACTTTAACTTTTTGGAAAGGAACAACCTGTAGCCTGAAAGCAGATTTACACCCAGAAAGGCAAATTCTGTCACCAAGGCACTGACGTGGGGTGTTGGTCTTTGTTCTAGCAACAGCCTTACTTTTGGCCACTGTGCAGAGGATTAGAGTCCTTTTTTATCTTCTTGGAATCTTCTGGAATCTAGGTCTGCCAGTGTAGCTGTTTTATGGGTGTGGGACTTGTGCCAAAGGTAGGGATCTTTTGGATTTTTCTGCCATTGAGCATTTGTAATGAGGCATAACTGATGTCATTGTACGACAGAGACCCTAGCGACCCCATGGCCTTTAAAGTGGACCAAAACACATCGGTAAAGACATTGTTGTGTTGACTCCGGCGGCCATCTGACATACCTTGCCAGCGATCCAAGACTCGTGCGCCATTCTGCTCCAATCAGTTTCTTTTGGCGTGCATGTAAATGGCTGAATGACAGCTTAGCGGTTATCTCATTCGCACTGGCACCCCCTGTATCCTTCTATGGTGGACGCGGCTGCACTCAGACGTAGAGGGATGCGTAATATACGTCCGTCAGCTGCACATGTGCTGTGGGATTGTCAGTTTCACATAGCAGGGCATCCCAAATTGGAGTTGGACATTTGGTCTGCTTTGTAAGGCCAGGCACAAAGGGTTTTGTTTGTGTTTTTTTTTGTTTTTTTTAAATCTTAGAATATCCTGGGAATGTCTCATTGTGAACCCCTCAGAATTCTGGTATACTTGATCTGGGATCCTATTGCACGTGTGGCCCTTGCCCCTGCATCCTCTTGGAGTGTGGATGATAGGCAAGCAAGTCTATCCGTTTCAGTGAGGATGCGAGCCCTGTTGGATCAAGAAATTAGGTACATTTATAATGGGTTTCAGCTCTCCATGTTTTTCTTATGGACAAAAGAGCTCATAAGACAGACAAGCAGATGCTATAGACAGTCTGATGCAAGAGTGGTGGTAATAGGGCACCTCTCCGTCATATTATGGTCCTGCATAAATAAAATTGGTCTGCTAGGCTATAGAAGTAGATCTTGAACTATTTTTATCAATTATATTCAGCAGCACGATAGGTTGAATCCATTACATGGCAGATACGCAAGTAAGAATTTGTATTTACACTTTGCCTGAACAATACCTTTAAAGTGGAACAAAACCCAATCTAAAAGATTTCTGGACCAGCCGCTGGCTTTCCCCCAGGTCATCCCGAATCGGGAAGCCCTGCTGTGTGAACCCCCCCAGGGCGCCTGTAATCGCTCACCTCACCTTTACCAGGTCTGATGGTGCACGAGTGGGGTCTCGTCCAATCGGAGCCGCCCGATGAACCGGCGTATTTTGTCAAAGCGGCTCGAATTGTTTACTATGGAGAGAGAGAGAGAGCGGCCACATCCTCTACCAGTGCTCCCGCCCAAGCCATTCAGTTAAGCTAGGGCGAGAGCACAATGCATCAGGGATGGGCACGCTCTCTTCCCATTCACTCTAATCGGAGCCGCTCGATGAAGTCACTTAAGCAGGTGGTTCTGATTGGATGAGAGCCAGCACAGGTGCTGTTGGACCGGGAAGAGGTGAGCCTGAATGTAGCAGTAGGGGTTTCACACAGTGGGGCATACCAAAGTCGGATGACCGGTGGCATAGTATAAACCCGAGAATGCGAAAATCCTGGGTTTTGTACCACTTTAAGCCAAAAGCAATAAAACAACCTGAATACTTTCCTACTCTAGACAGTGTTCCACCCCTTGGGGCATCCCATATTGGCATGCCCCGCTGTGTGAACCGCCCCCCCCCCCCCAATCTCCAGTTTCACGCACCTTCTCCTTGAGCACTCACCATGTCTGTGCACTTCAGTCCTATCCCTGCTCACCTCTAGTCCTGCCCACACCCGACCTTTCTGAATGGGCGATGTGGGCATGTCACAGCTGCAAGGTGGGTGGGGATGCGGCTGGCGGTGCTGTTTAGCTCGCTCTTGCCTGAGTCTGTGGCATGGGAGTGCAAGGAAGGTGAGTAAACGGGGCAACCTGGGAAGATGCACACAATGGGATGCCGCCACACAGAGGAACATAAAGTTTGTGTTTTTTTTAATGCCTGCATTTGCCCTTTTAAGGATATAAATGCTCACAGGTATGTAATTTGGTCAACCTAGCTGAAATCACATTTGACCGAGCGACCCATTTCCATTCTGGAATCTTTGCAGCTCCGATTTAAAGCTATGCTTAACACTTGTATGTCCCAGTTCCCCCTGCAGTGTCTTAGGCATGATGAAATCCTGGAGAATTCCTGCTATGTTAGTCACAGCAGTGAAGGACTGCGCTTTCACAGATGACTTGGAGGGAGAAGGAAGTACAAGTATGAGCTAATCTGAGTCTTTTGGCAGACCGAACTTGCACTCAACTCTGCAACTGTTCTCCCAGACACAGAGCTATTCAAGGCTTATCCCAGACATCTACACTACTTCTGCTATCCTAAAGGAGCTTGCATTATCATTAGTAGCTAGACATATTCTTTGTAAACTAAGATGTTTCTCTTTATGCCAGTTAATTGCCATTCTCAAGTGATGCATGGGATGAGGCTTATTAATGTGTAATTATGAGGCTCAGGAGTGCTCTTAGCTGAGCCCTCATTAACTTTTCATTGAAGCTGGTGCTGATATTTTCACTATATCCAGTCCAGGTCGTCCCAGAAGTGATGACAGTTGGGTAGTCTGCCACGCAGTTACTGCAAGATCCAGAACTGTAACTCCTCCCGGCCCCCTATAAAATGAGCTGTCTGAATAGAATTCCCAGAATTCATCTTGCAGTACTGCTGCGAGGATCGTCTTGGATACACTCTCTGGATACGGCAGCTGATTGGGGCATTTTAAGCCTGTCGGCCACTGCATCCCTAATACCTCTGTTCCCGTGGACCCACTTATGCCTCCCCGCCTCGGCTGACGGGACAGGTGAAGGTAGGAAGAACGCCGTGTAAGGCGTGACAGAGCTAGGCTCTGGGCCGCAGACCCTCCCTAAAGGGTAGCCGTCCATAGGCGATGGTGAGCCTATTGGGGGGGAAGAACCAACTAAAATGCCCGGGGTATGCCCTCATCTGTGCCCACAAGCTTTAAGCCTATTCCGGGGGCTCTTTTTTTGCCCACTAGCAGGGGTAAATGCCAGGCACGTAAATTTTACGTGGCTGGCACTTAAGTGACGGAGAGGCAACCACGTAAATTTTACGTGGCTGGCATTTAAAGGGTTAAACGCTAAGGCCACTTAGTGCCAGGTGTCAGGTGAATGTCAGGTCCCAGTGCAAAAGATGTATTTATCAAATCAAAAATCCAGAGCACCTGTGCCAGGTAGTGTCCCATCTATCATCCGTGCCATTGCTGAGTTCCCTACAGTGTCAGACCAGGCGCTTACCCTGCACTGTGTGGCCTTATCCCATACATTTCAATAGGCTGGGATTGTTATAATTATTTTGGCCACTTTTGTTTTTTGTTTTTTTTTGGCTGGTGCATGTGCCACGGGATTCCTGGGCTGCTTGGAATTGTTTTTGGAAGTATTTTTTTGTACTTTTGTGTTGCGCTGCAAACTTGTGATTTAGGCCGTGCCTGAGCGTGGGAGCGCACCACAGACTGCAGGGAGGCCAAGGATATGCCGAGACCCATAAATCTGGCGTGGATCCACGGAAAGGTATTTGTGGGGGTTCCTAGGGTGTTTCACACAGTAGAACATCCCTAATAGGGATGCCCCGGGGGTTGTAAGTTGCCCGCGTGTATTTTAAGTGATCTTTTAGACCCCATGGACCAGTCGCCACCATGGAAGGCCCTGGAGTCTAAAAGGCTCCCAGTATTCCTGCTGATGTGTGCACTCCCACACCCATGCATTCAGACAGTCCAAATGCATGGTAACGTGCACTCCACAGGGAAACCTGCTCCCTATGCCGACACTGAATCCAAAACAACGGCTTTATGCCCTACATTAGTATGCACGGCATAAATCACCGATTGGATAAGCTCATGCACTGTGGGAACAGCAGAAAAATGACTGGAGTGGGAGATCAGGGGGTTTGTAACAGCAGGACATAAGGATGCCCGTAGGGCAAGGATAGTGAAAATCCTGGTGATTGGTCCACCTTAAAGTGGAAAAAAACCCGCAATGCCCCATGGGTGCAACCCTCTCAGAATGTCGCTATTCACTCACACCTTCCTCGTTCCAGCGGCGCATGCCCGGGCTTTCGTCCAATGACAGCTGTCTGCCGTAACTATGTCATTCAACAAATGGCTCTCATTGACTTTAATGAGGACTGCGCGCTGATGCATCCCCAGTGGCACCCGCTCCTGTCTCAGCCTATATGATTGGCTAGGGCAGGAGCAAGCACATTCCACAGGGGGATGCGCCAGCATGCGCTCTGCATTGAAGTTAATGAGAGCCACGGCAGATGCCTCGCATTGGAGGAGAGCCTGCGCATGCGCTATAGGAATGAGGTAGAGGCGAGTGAAGTGATATTCTGGGGGGGGGGGGGTTCACAACACAGCATGATATCCTAACTCAGGATGCCATGGGAGAAAGCCAGTGTACAGTGGAATATTTGAGATTGTTGTTAAAGTGGACCCAAACCCAGCTGTCTCTGCAGTCTAACAAACTCCTAATGCGGCCAAATCCCTATCCATGGGCCATCCCGCTGTGTAAAACCCTTAGGGATCACCTGTATACTCATCTTGCCTGTGGTCCCACAGCTCATCCCCGGTTTACCACAGTTCATGTTCGGGCGGGAGCTCGGACAGACAACCTGGGTGCTGGAGCACACACATCAGTTGGAGGGAAACCGGGGATGCTGTTCATTCCCTGCTCTCTATGCCGTGCTCTGTGGACAAACAGAATTCTATGCCCTGCATTAAAGTGGACCAGAAGTGGCCATGAAGTCTATAAGACTCCAGGGCCACCTGATTCCCTCTCGTTGGGGCCTCCAATTAATGATTTGTGAATAGCTAGCACAAGCATGCACCCAGCTGGAAGCTAACGGGGATGCAGTTATCGGTGCACTCGCCTTCATCGGGGCCTTAGCTGATGAGACCTCTCGACAACTGAGCAAAGCAGAATGGAGCCAAGTGTACTGACTGCCTGCACACTTGCTCATGTGCCGTTGGGTTGGCAGTCAAGTATGTTTTACAGGCAAACCGGGGGGGTTCACATAGTGGGTCATCCCAATTTGAGTACCAAAACCCAGGATATTTAAAATCCTGGGTTTTGGTGCACTTTAAAGTTGATTGATTCCCTCCCCACGGGCCATCCAAAATCAGGATGCCCCACTGTGTGAAACCCTCCAGGTCGCCCATACACTTACCTTCTTTCTCAGTCCAACGACGCATGCGTGAGCTGCATTTCCGCTATCCCTCTAGCAGGGGCGTGCCCGCGCCAGGCATCTGCGAATGGCCAACGCGGGCACGCTCCCTGTTAGAGGGTAGCAGGAGATGCGCGTATCAGTACGCTCTGAGCCGCTTGCCTTAGACGATGTGACGTCAGCGGATCCGAGCTCACTGATTGGATGAGTGGCTGCGCATGTGTTGTAGGACCGGGAATAAGTGAGTTGGTTTCAGCAACCTGGGGGCAAGGACCAGGACCCAAGATAGTCAAAATCCTGGGTTTTGGTGCACTTTAATATGTGTGGGTATGTGAGTATACCAGGCATCCCAGGGGGATTCACAGAGCCACACAAGTGACGTGACACAAGGGTTGCGCTGGGACTGGATGCAACAGAAACCTTTAATGTGGTTTGGAAATGTAAGTACATCAGGACTATATGGGGCGACCAAACCAGTATCTATGCTAATGATGACATTCATGGCAGCACTCACATTCGTATATTAATGGATCCACAGAGCAAAGTCAAAACTAAGAACTGTTAATCTACAAACTACCCAAATAAATGGGTACAATAACAATAGATGTAAAGCAATGCAAAGCAGCACTGCCAAAAGGGCACCTAAACCACCATCACCAAAAAATGATGCACCGAACCAATGCAAAGTGCAAAATTAAACATAATTAAACATTAACAATGATATGTACTAGTCCACATCAATTAGAAAGTCCAGAAACACAAAGCAAAAAACAAAACAGAACAAAGAGCAACAAGGGATCATACTGCTCTGCTACAAATTAGGAAGCAGTAGAAAAAATTCTCACACACAGCATTTGGGTATGGAAAATTGTTGCACTTTTTCACTGAGCTTTCTAGTTGTAAAGTGATTTTCAACTGCGCATGAAAATAATTCGCCCGCAAATTCGCACACACAAATTTAATTCAACTGCCCTTGTGAATCACTCCTAGGTTTGAAAAATTCTCGCATGCGAATTTATTTTCCAAGCGTTAATTTTTTTTTTCTACCTTTAGTGAATCAAGGCCAAAGAAAGAAATGACTGGCCTGTATTTCCCAAATGCTGTGCAGACAAAGGCCTTGCGAGATAGCTGCAGTAATGTCTCCTTGGAAGCAGGCCATCCGGTCAAAATGTAGCACTTGGTCTTAATATTGAATTCCTAGATGCTCCTTTTCTGAAGGATATATAACGTCTGTGGCTTCGTTATTTTTCAAAACTTGCTGGAATTTGTATATTCACGGCACACAATTGTTTGTTGCACTGCATTTGCATCCCTACCACTATTATGGTGGAGACTCACAAGTGTGAAAGTAACTATTGCAGCAAGTTTGTACTGTAAAAAATGGCCGCTATTTGTCCAATTTTTCTACTAGCTACACTCAACGCAACGCCTAAAATTTGTGGAGCACAGTAAAGATTTTGGAGTCTCATTTTTTTTCTGTTGCTATTTTTATGGAACCATGCTGCTGGAGCAGATGTTATGCAGTGCTAACACTACGCACTAACTTACTATTATGGCAGAAACGGTTTCTGCCATGTGCTGAAGTAACTTTTAACCAACAGACTTTCTCTCACAAAGAACTAATGGGTTTGTGCTGAGGCTACATTAGTAATTTCATACATAAGGCTTATTTACATCACACAGGCCATCTGAGTGATCAAAAGTCCAGGAATCTATTTGATTGATTCAGGGGTATGTCAAGGCAAATAATAATAAAAAAAAAACTACTAGACCCACATAGTAACATGTTGAGATGGCATCACTGCATGCCCTGCTCGACACAGGCCACTGACCAAAACAGCACTTCAGTTATAGGAATAGCCTATTATAATTGGCTGAAGAACGTAGCAGTTAAAATGTGTACCATTTCACAGACACACTTGCCTGTCAGTGTTTATGTATCATAGGGCTAAAAGCCAAGGAATGAAAAATTCTGCAAACAGAAATGTGCCTTGGAACTCAAAGCACACGCTTTCACCATCCCCGCACTCCTACTTCAACTTAAATTGTTCTGCGATGGTTCTATTTAAAGTGGCCCAACAGATTGACTATCCTGGGTTTTGGTCCAATTCGGTGGGGCACCCCGAATGGGGGTGCCCCGCTGTGTGAAAACCCCCCAGAAAGCCCTAAAAACTCACCTCACCCCGCTCCCATGTGACTCGCTCGTCCAATCACTGGCGACGGACAAGCAGAGTGCGTCCCTCTTACAGGGAGCGCACCCGCCATTCACAAACGGCCAGCACGGGAGCGCGCCCTGCTAGAGGGACGCACGGGAGGCGGCGGCGGTGGACGCGCCGCTGGAACGTGGAAAAGGTAGGATTGTGGGCTTCCTGGGGGTTTCCCCCCTGCGGGACATCCCGATTTCGGATGCCCCGCGGGGAGGGATCTGATCGGCCCGGGAATCTTAGATTCCCGGGCCGATCCCCCCCTGGGTGTTGGTCTGCTTTAAAGGCTCTGTAAACCAAATCAGAAACCAAACAGGCACTCACCACCTCTTCCCCGCTGTTGGTCTTGGCCCGGCCCACTGCTCAGAAACCTCCCCGTTTCTTAGAACAAGACTCCCTGGGTCTTCACATGGTGTTCTCACTGTTCACGTCAGTCGCTCCAATGGCATGGGCTGTGCACAGGCACCATGACTGGTGTGAAACGGCAAGGCCGCAACCGCCAAGGAGTTTTGTCATGGTCCAAAGAATTCGTGGGTCCATGCTTGTAGTGCCCCTTAATCTTAGAAACCTAGAGGTTTCTGTATGACGGACCGCTGGGAGCTGCTGTAGGGAGAGAAGTTAAGGGCCTGTTTGTTTAATTTAAGCTTAAACCGGACCTTCACCATGATTTATTGAAAAGCCCATACCCTTATAAAACGATTCCCCAGCATCTAAAGTTAATATTTTTTTTTAGTCACTTATTATTTCCCCCACTGGGCTGCATCTCTGTTCAGGACTTTAGGATATGGGCGCCGCCATCTTGACTCATCACACTTACTGAGGAAAGGAGAGTGGGATAAAGTACAGGGGTGGGTTATAGCTGTGCTATGCTCAGAGTAGGGCTGGTTTCAGGAAAAGGTCAGCAATCCCAGAATGCAGAGCAGCACAGTCAGAAGGCACTTCCTGTTTGCAGGCTGCTTGATGTTCCATGAGCCGCCATCTTGGATGTTTAAAGGCTCATAACATGCAATAGATGCAGCTAGGATGATTTTTAATGTGGGCAATCTGTATGTACAGGGTGTGGGAAACATCAGATAGACTCTTATTCAGAGTGAACTACCACTTTAAAACACATTTATCCTAAGATAAAGAGAACATAGACACAGGGGCAACCTAGATGGCCCATATGGTTTCCTTCTTCCATCATCCTTCTTTGTACAGTAGACACCTCTCAAAGGGGAAAGATCATGAAACCAACTATAGAAATATACACTGTTTTTTGGTTGGATAAACAATGGGTAGGTGTTCAGTGGGTAAGCCATCTTGGATTTGGCCATGTTTGTTCTAAAGCCTGTGCTTCCTGCCCTGTAGGGACAATCTGATCTACTTGGCTTTCACAGTTTTCTGGAGTTTGCACTGAAGTATGTTGACATTTGTATGTGTTGCTTTGGCATAACAGTCTGATATGCAAATTATTTTGGAATATAAGCAGTGCACCTGCATTATCGGCCTGCATATATTTTTAGACATAGTGGTTTTAGGAGTTTGTAATCTGAAAAGTTGTCGATCCATTTTGCGTGGATGGAGGTGGTAATGTAAAGCCATCTATGAAAAAGTCATTTTGGCTTGTTGCCAGGTGAGGTATTCTTTCTTTGGAATACTGCGCAACACACCTGATGAATTGGATAACCTGGGAAAGCCCCCTGATGGCAACTGGCAGGAGCCAGTAGCTGCTCCATGGTTTTAGAAATGTATATGCAAAATGTAATTATGTTTTTGTAACAGTGTATACTTTAGTCAAAGGAACTATATGGCAAGAAGCACCCTCTAAAGAAAGTCACCATTCACTTGAAAACCTTTTATTTCACTTATTTGCTCAGCACTAATTATAAGTGAAGGATATGATCCGTCAACATATTTATTTCTGTTAAAATCTGTAGAGCACGGGCGCCCAACCAGTGGTACTTGGCGATTCTGCAGACTGATCTGTGCACAAATCTTATCTGCTGCCATCTATAATATACCAAAAGGTGATAACTACTTGTGCATTTTTAAGCTGTCCTCACAACCCGTACCGTACTTGAGATCATTCATAAATAGAAAGTGGTGCTTGATGAAAAAAGCATGAAAATCTGTTCTTGAGGGATTTACTGATTGCTTGTCAACAGTGCCCTTGTGTCTTCTAGCCACGTGGGACCGAGACATTACTTCTGTATGGTTGAGGGGATCGGCCTTTCACTTTTTTTTTTTGTTTGATTATTCTTAGTATACAGTACGTCCTGCTCCAAATATAATACTTACAATCGGGTTATACTCCGCCAGATGGCGCTGGACTGCAGAGACATCGAAAATAGGCTCCTCCCGGCCCCTCAAATACCCGGGGAGCTCCCACAAATCCCCAGAATTTCTCTGCTGTCTGGCTGCGAAGGACGAGAAATTGGCTCTCTACTCTCAGGTGAGCGGGGTTATTAACCTGCGGCCCTGTAGGACTATTCCCACCCATTCCACTAGTAATATGCCTCCCAGCCTTGGCTGTGCTGGTCGGGTGAAGGTAGGCAGCACCGCTGTTGGTGCTTAGGAGCGCTGCTCCACCGCAATCCCCCACCAAAGGGTAGGCGGTTCAGGCTTATGGTGAGCCTCTATGGGATGCACCTCCCACACTATTGCCCCTGCCTATCGGTTGGCCCTATATTCTAAGCATACAGTACGTCCTGCTCCATATATAATACTTACACGTGGGTAATCCTCCGCCAGATGGCGCTGTGCACTGGAGACATGCAAAAAACAGGCTCCTCCCAGCCCTTCATATACCGAGAGACCTCCCACAAATCCCCAGATTTCTCTGCAGTGCTGACTGCGAAGACATGAATTATCACTCTCTCGCAGGTGAGCGGGGCTATTACAGCCCGCGGCCCTGTGGGACTATTTCCACCCGTCGTCCTTGTGATATGCCTCCCAGCCTGGGCTGCGCTGGTCGGGTGAAGGTAGGCAGCACCATGTGTGCTTATGGAGCCATGCTCCACCGTAGTCCCCCGCCATAGGGTAGGCGGTTAGGCTGATGGTGAGCCTCTAGTGGATGCCCCTCCCGCATTGTTGCCCCATATAGCGGTGGACCCTGCATAAAGGGTCGCCATCCTCCCTCGTTTCCCCTAGTAGTTAGGGGGAAAAGAAAGGGGGGGGGGGGGATATGTGTGTGGCGGTCCCAGTGGCTTATGGCCATAGTATTGCCCTTGATTTTCAACTGGGTGTCAGAGCCGTGCTTCTTGCCCCTTATTATTGTTTGGCTGCCGCCGTACGTGTGTCCTTTCTATTACTGAATAGTGTGCTGCGCGGGCGGCTGCTTCGTATAGACGCTGCGGCTTCTTTTTGCAAAGGCTTATATTTAGTGATTTTATCCTTTGCGTGTTTGATTACTACCTCAGAGCTTTGCGCTCTTCGGGGTGGGCGGGGACTTGGCTTGGCGCGCTCCGCGTCACGGCCAAAGATTGGGCCCGCCCTTCGAGGTTCGCTGGGCGCCATTTTGATGATCTTCGCGCGCGCGTGGTGGTGGTCCCCCTCCCCCTTGGTCTGTAAGTGCCCTCGCAGGCGATTCTTTATTAAATATTTTACTAGCTGCGCATGGCCCTGACACCTGTTATTCCCTTTATGTCTTTCAGACGTCAAGTCTGCGGTGGCTTCTCCCGGATATATATAGATATAGATATATATTTAGCGGGCTTACCTACTATTCTCCCATATTAATCAGCGGGTCTTTGGGACATCCGGGGTTGCCTGTTGCGTAAATCCCCGTTAGCTTTGTGCTTTGATAATCACCATATGGAGGCATCTCAGAGTTATGTGACCGGGGTCCCTCGGGGACAAGACCGCCTGTGTTCAGCGTGTGGACAGCCCCATGCTGATGCTGACAGAGCACGGGTCTGCGGACCCTGTGCTGAACAAGTACTGGCCCTGCAGTCAGGGTTGCCAGTGGCTGCACCTCGGTTTAATACACCTGTTTCCCCGTGCTTAAATCTCTCTCCTGATGAGTCGCACTCGAGCAGGGAAGACCAGCAAGTCGTGCCGCGCATTCTGCCTACGACTGATCAGGTTATCTCGAGGTTGGCAGAGCGCTTGGGCTCTGGGAAGAAGCGGTCCCTGACGCCCCCGGCTTCTCTCTTTCCTACTGAAACTGAGGAGTTCGCTGCTCCGCAGGGCTTTGCTCCTTCTGATGAAGGTGAGCTCTTCTCCGACTCGGGTTCCTCTGAGATGCTGTGGAGTCGTGATGATTCTGGCCCTGGTTCTTGGGGCCTGTGTGACACTGATGAATTATTGATAAAGATCTTGAGGTCTTGTCTATCTCTCCTCCTGTGAGGCTCCCAAGCCTAGAAGGGAGAGTTTCCACACAGCGACACCGAGCTTGGAATTTCTGGAGCAGGATCATTTCCAGGCTCTCTAATATCCAAGGAATGGGAATTCCATTGTAAACTTCCAGGGGTTCCAGGGGATTGGGATTGGAAATACCCTTTTCCCCCTGATGTGGTTAACTGTTGGTCAGCACCTCCCGTGGTGGATGCACCGATCATAGGGGTTGTTAACTTCCCCCACTTCCTGGCAGCTCCTACTTATTGTACCCTTCGGAATGCTGAGGACCGGCGCATTGATAGACTGGCTTCCCACGCCTTTTCTTGTGCAGGGACGGCGCTGCGCCCGGTCTGTTCTGCGGCCATCACTGCGGTGGCCGCTAGAACCCTCATCAGAAAGATGCTTGATAATCAGCCTGAGGATCTCCCCTGGGAGGTCTTTAATGTACTCTCCAATTGTGATGTATTTGTGAGGTTTTTCCTCTTAGCGCTGGATGACACCATTAAGATGTGTGGAAGATCTTCTGCCCTTGTGGTAGCTATACGCCGCCTGGTCTGGCTGCGACAGTGGGGTGCTGATAATGTTACAAAAAAGGCTCTTACTGGCCTTCCCTTTAGAGGGCGACGACTATTTGGGGCCCGTTTGGACCTTTTTGGTAAAAAGGGCAAACCACCCCTACGCAGAAGGCCGTCTCTGCCTCCTCGGGGCAGGGACACCCCTCCCTATGTTAGTGTCAAACACGAACCTAGGGGTGTGCTTCCAGCTATTTGGCGTAGACTCCCGATCCAGGGTTGGCAGACAACGCCCTGGCCCCTCCGGCAGGACTAAGTCCAAACCTTCCAAAAACTCCCCAAGCATGACGGGACGCCCTCGCCCGTCTGGGTGAGGGGACGGCTGCAGCACCTTGCTCCTATCAGGAGGCGTCATGCCTCATTCTGGTGGATCCAGGAGGTAGTTTCCTCCGGATGCAGGATAGTTTGCGGGGCGGTCCCTTCCCGAGATTGTCAGGGTGCTTCGGGTCCCTGTCTCTCTTAAGATGCTGGTGCAGGCCTTGCACGGCCTGCAGGGTCTGGGGTCACTTGCAGGTTGCCCTTAAAGTGGACCAACACCCAGGATTTTGACTATCCTGGGTTTTGGTCCACTTCGGTGGGGCACCCCGATCGGGGGTGCCCCGCTGTCTGAAACCCCCCAGAAAGCCCAAAAAAACTCACCTCTCCCCGCTCCCACATGACCGCGCCAGCCAATCACAGCGCTCAGAGCCGCTGTGGTATGCGTGTCCAAGGCCGCCTGGACGCGCATACCAGTTCAGCTGGCTCTGAGCGCTGGAGGCCGCGTCTCGCGCTTCCCTCTAACAGGGAGCGCGCCTGCACCGGCCATTCACAAACGGCCGGCGCGGGTGCGCGCCCTGCTAGAGGGAAGCGCGAGACGCGGCTGAGGAACGGGCTGAGGTAAGGTTTGTGGGCCTCCTGGGGGGTTCCTCCCCGCGGGACATCCCGATTTCGGATGCCCCGCGGGGAGGGATCTGATCGGTCCGGGAATCTTATAGATTTCCGGGCCGATCCCCCCTGGGTGTTGGTCCACTTTAACAGGCAGAGGCAGGGGACTCTTCACCATCCTTTCCACATTCCCCCAAAAGGATGAGGCAGTCTGGCCCATTCTGGCCTTCCATAGGTTTGGCATTTCTACATTCACAGGCAGTTTTCTGCATGGAATCTGAGTTGGGCCGCCAGCGCCATGCGCCCAGTGGGCCTCTTGCCGTCTGCGGAGACCTAAGATGCTTATTTTAATACCCCTGTGTCTTTGGGACACCGAGGCTCTTACAGGTTAGTGTTGGAGGGCCAACACTGCTGATTGTGGCCTTGTTATCTGCCTCTCTTCTGCTCCCAGAGTGCTCGCCGAGGCACTGACGGGGGTGATGCCTCTGATGAGACCAAGGGGCGTCCGTGTGAGGACCTACCTGGTCGTCCTTCTTTACTTCCCAATTTCTACGCCAGGCCGAGTTGGTTTCTTTTTTTTTTTTTTTTTTTTTTGGGGGGGGGGGGGGGGGAGTCATTTGGATGGGTGCTCAGTCACCTCAGTTCCTCATTGTCCCCTTATTTGGTATCTCCATTCCTAGGGTTGTATTTGGATTCGGTTCCTGCGAGAACCTTCTTCCTTGGCAATAAGTGGACAATCTGGTTACATGGGCTCTGTCCCTCATTGCTGTCCCCGTACTTTCACCAGGCAGGATTGCAGCTGGTGGGCCCGTTGGTGGCTGCTCAGAGGATGTCCCTTATACTCAGTGCCCTTGGGCTCTTCTGCAGCTTATATTGTTAATACTGGACAGGGTTCCAGCACCCCTGGAGCTGGGTCTGTGTACCTTCCCCCTTGGTACGGTGGTTCCTCTTGAGTCGGTTGAACTCAAGGAACCAGTCAGGGGGCACCCCCTTTTCTTGCATCTTCCTGTAGATGGATACCAAATCTCAGGTTGACGGGGGGGGGGGGGTTCTTTTAAAATCCTCTATGGTTCCGGGGAGGTGGGGCCTTTAGGGGTCCATACACCTTTCTATTTTCTGAAGCGGTGAGCCTTCAGTTTGGCTCTATCTTGCTGGACTACTCCTTTTCAGGACTGGTCTATTTGGGGGCTCTTGGTCTATCTGACGACAGTGGCCTGTATTATTTCTGTGTGGGACTCTGAGCAGGATAATCCTCCAGGAAAGTATCTGATCCTGATCTGGGTGGAGGACAGCATTCATTGCATATCAGCGGTATTCGCTCTGGTGGATGTCATTCTGCGACAGGATGTGTTGATCCTTGTGTCACTATGGGATCCATCTAGTGTGGATCTGTTTGGGGCCCCGTCACTTTCATAGGTTCTCGCCCCTTGTTCCCTGTCCCAGATTATTCTGACTGTGGTCAGGAGGCTTAGTTACGTTATGGCTGGACATTATGTTCTGTATGTCTTATCTTCATTCACCCTGCTAGGCGGAGTTCTGAGCTAAGTTTGCTCTGGAAGGGGGGACCAGTGATACTGGTGGCCCAGTGGAGTGTGGTGTGCAGACGTGGTACTATGGACAGCGGACCTGTACGTTCTCTCAGGAGTGCTGATCTGCTCACTCAGGCCCCCTTTCTATTTCACCCCGATCTACAGGCTCTGGTCTAGATGGCCTGACGGCTGATTCATCCACCTTGATGGAGTCGGGCGTATCTTCTGGGTGACTGTGACTATTGGAAGTCTAGGAGCTAGCTTCTTCTTCCGTCTGTTTTAGGGTATGGCGTACCCATATTGATTGGTGTGAGTCTAGGTCTCTCCCCTGTCGGGCGTTCTCTGTTCTCAGGGTTCTAGAGTTATTACAGCATGGGTTGGAGTGGGCTCTCCAACTCGGTACTCTGAAGGTTCAGGTTCTGCCCTGTCCGCCTTCCTGTAGAAGTCTTGCTCTCCTTTTCCTTGGTTAAGCATTCTTCGGGGATTGCTCAAGTGCATCCCCCACGTAATTCTATGGTCCCTATTGGGATTGAATTTTATTCTGTTTGCCTTGCGGGGCGTTCCCTTTGGACCTATTCCGGATACTGTCTGATTGTTCTTACTCTCAAGTTGTCCTTCTGGGGGCTGTTGCTTCAGTCAGACGTGTGCCTGAGCGGGCGGCTCTGTTTAGCTAGCCCTTGTTCATTGATATATACACCATGATGTGGTGGTGTTCCGCCTTATGCCGGACCTTATGCCTGAGGTGGTGTCTTGTGCTCATGTATTCAAGACATTTCTTTCTTCTGGGCCTTATTCCTAGTAACGCTGAGGAAAGGGGGTCTACATTCCCTCAACAGTTTTTCCTGGATTGTCTCTTGTCCCTTAGGGGGACTGATGCCCCTTGGGGTTTGCGAGCATCTCCATCCGTGTGTGCCCGATCTCGTCTGCTTCCAGGGGTTATGCGCCCTTTGGTCTGGTCTTTCCTTGAATGAATTGTCCCTTCTGGTCCTAGGGAAGGTTTTGGCTTCTAGCTGATCCTTGTTAGTATACTGGTCCGTATCCCCGCCTGTCACGCGGGAGACCAGGGTTCAATTCCCCGATGGGGAAAGCTCTAAAATTCCCCGATAGTCTTTGCCAAGGCTACTGTTAGCATTTCGGCTGGTCAGGCCGTTACTCAGGCCTATTCTTTTAAGGGGAAGAATCTTCTTCTCCCTTTATTTCTGATTCTACTTGTGCTTTGGTATCTTTGGGCCTTTCAGCACCAGGTTTCTGTTGAACAAGTTTGCTAGATCGCTACTTGTTTTCTGTTCATACCTTTTCAAAGGTTTTTATGAGGTTGACGTTAGAGCTCTTGCTCATGCCGCTCTTGGTAACAAGGTTGCAGGTGACAGTGCTTTTAACTGTCTGCTGTGCCCTTTTTGTTGGGGATCCCACCCTACTTTATGGACACTGCTATTGGATGTCCCACGTGTAAGTATTATATATGGAGCAGGACGTACTGTATGCTTAGAATAATACAATTCTGTGAAATACTCACCTGTAGAATTGGTATTAAACGCATACAGTACGTCCTGCTCCACCCCATCCTGGTTTTACATTATTCTGGATCCCCTGTATGGTGATTGTTATCATTGTTATTACCAGTTTTGGTGGTTGGTTTCTCCCGGCTTTTTTCTCACTGCTTTTCAATGCTGGGGATTTGTGGGAGGTCCCTCGGTATATGAAGGACCGGGAGGAGCCTGTTTTTTGCGTGTCTGCAGTGCACAGCACCATCTGGCGGAGGATTACCCACGTGTAAGTATTATATATGGAGCAGGACGTACTGTATGCATATAATACCAATTCTACAGGTGAGTATTTCACAGAATTGTATTTTAAGTGGCCGCCGTCTTCCCTCATCCTCCTTGTAGTCTTCGGGGGGAAAAGAGGGTGTGTGTATGTGTATAGATATGTATGTTATGCAGTCTGTGCTTTCTCTTTTCACATGCCTTTATTCTTGTCACCCGCCGCGCTGACTTGTCTTTACTGCTTTTAAAATTACCGCCGGCGCGCGCTGACTTCCGCGCTTGGCCGCGGCATTACCTCAGGCGCTGGTGCGCCATCATTGGCCGTTCTGGCTTCGCGCTCTTCGGGGGGGGGAGCGGGGCCCGTCTTTGGCGCGTTCCGCGTCATCGCTGTTACTGGCCCGCCCCTCGAGGTATACCGACGCCATCTTTCCTGCTTGGTTGGCCTATGCGCGACGGACTCCTACCGTGGTCCGTAAGTGCCCTCGCGGGCGGCTTTATTTCCTTCACTTTGGTTATAATGTACTTAAGGTCTTGTCTGCTTATGTCTTTCAGGCGGGACGAACCCTTCTTGGCTTCTCCCGGCCCTGTTTTAGTATATTGCTTGTAGGCCTTGTAAAAATTATACTCCCACTTCCCTAGCGGGTTATTGGGGCATCCAGGGTTGCTAAATAGCGTTATTCCCTATCGGCGTATAGCACCGCTATAATCACCATATGGAGGCATCCCAGGATAATGTGACCGGGGTCCCTTCGTGACAAGACCGGCTGTGTGTAGCGTGTGGGAAGCCTCATGCTGACGCTGACAAGGCGAGGGTCTGTGTACCCTGTGCTGAGCAGGTGCTTGCATTGCAATCTGGCCTGCCAGTGGTTGCACCTCGTTTCACTTCGCCTACTCCCCCAAGCTTAAACCTCACTCCTACCGAGTTGCATACTAGTGGGGATTCTCAGCCTGATGTGTCTTCTAGACTGGCTACTGTTGAGCAGTTGATTGCTAAGTCCTTAGCGCGTAAGGCCCCTGGTAAGAAGCGGCACTTGACGCCTAATGTTACTGTTTTCCCTATGGGAACTGAGGAGTTTTTGAATCTGTGTGGCTATACCCCGTCTGATGAAGGGGAGCTCTTTTCTGATTCAGGCTCATCTGATGAGGGACTCGAGGGGTCATGACAATTCTGGCTCTGACCCCTGGGCCCCGGATGACGCTGATAGATTGACACAGATTTTTGAGGTTCTGTCTATCTCTCTCCATGTTGAGGCTCCCAGGCAAAGAGGGGAGGTTGTCCATTACAGCAAAATCACGTTTGGAATTTCCATAACCTTGTGCTCAAGGAATGGGAGCCCCCCCAGTAAACTTCCCGGGGTTCCAAAGAGTTGGGATAGGAAGTATCCCTTTCCTGCTGAGGTGGTTAAATGTTGGTCATCCCCCCCCCCCCCCCCCCCCGAGGTGGATGCCCCGACCCTAGGGCTATCTAACACCTCTGTCATGCATTCCCCTGATTCTACTACCCTGCGGGATGCTGAAGACCGGCGTATTGATCAGCTGGCATCCCACGCCTTTGCATGTGCGGGGACGGCGCTGCGCCTGGTCTGTGCCTCTGCCATTACTGCTGTGGCCACTAGAAACCTTATCAGAAATATGCTTGATAGTGCCTCTGATGATTTGCCTTGTGAGGTGTTTAATGCACTCTCCAGTTGTGATGTTTTTTGTAAATTTTGTCCTATCGGCATTGGATGACACCATCAGAATGTGTGCCAGAACTTCTGCCCTTGTGGTGGCTATACGCCGCTCGGTTTGGCTGCGCCAGTGGGCTGCTGACAACGCTACCAAGAAGGCCCTCACTGGTTTTCCCTTTAAAGGACTGCGCCTGTTTGGGGACGCTTGGACCTTTTTGCTAAGGGAGGCAAGTTACCCCTGCGCAGGTGGCAATCTCGGCCCTTTCGGGGTCAGGGTTCCTTCTCCTCTCCTTACCGTGGTGCAAGACAGGGAAGGGGGGTTTCTTTCCCTGGGGCACGGGGAGATTTCTGGGGTAGAGGCAGAGGACGTGGACGTCCTGGCTCCTCCTGGGGTCCCAAAGCAAAATCCTCTCCCAAGGCCCCCTCAAGCATGATGGGGCGCCCTCACCAATCCGGGTGGGGGGACGGCTGCAGCACTTCGCTCACGTCTGGAGGCTTCATGTCTCAGACCGGTGGATTCAGGAGGTAGTGTCCTCCGGTTACAAGATAGTTTGCTGCTTGGCCGCCCCCAAGATTCATCAGATCCCGGATTCCTCAGGACCCTGTGTCAGCTCAGGAGCTAGTGCAAGCAGTGCAAGGCCTCCTGGAGCTGGGGGTCATCTGCCAGGTCCCTTTAAGAGAAAAAGGCAAGGGCTTTTATTCCAACCTATTCACAATACCCAAAAAGGATGGGTCTGTCAGGCCCATCCTGGACTAAAAGATTCTCAACAAGTTTGTCAGGGGCAGGCGCTTTCGCATGGAGACTCTGCGCTCCGCCATCAGTTCCCTGCGCCAAGGGGATTTCATGACTTCTTTGGACATCAAAGATGCTTACCTTCATATTCCTGTGTTCCCAGGTCAAAGGTTCCTCAGCTTCGCTCTGCTGGATCAACACTGCCAGTTTGTGGCCTTGCCCTTTGGCCTCACTTCAGCTTCCAGGGTGTTCACCAAGGTGCTGGCTGGCGTGATGTCTCTGCTCAGATGTCGGGGCGTCCGCGTGCTTCCCTATCTGGACGACATTCTCATCACTTCCCAGTCTCTGCATCAGCCAGAGTTGGATACTCAGCTGGTGGTGTCCACTCTGGAGTCATTTGGATGGGTGATCAACCACCCCAAGTCCTCACTGTCCCCTTCCTTGGTAACTCCATTCCTAGGAATGAATCTGGATACAGTTCAGGCAAGGATTTTCCTTCAACAGAAGGTGGACAGTCTGATTGCACAGGCTCAGTCCCTCCTAGCTTGTCCCCATCTGTCCATCAGGCAGGGGATGCAGCTGGTGGGCCTGATGGCGACGTGCTTCGAAGCAGTCCCTTATGCTCAGTTCCACTTGAGGCCTCTGCAACTTCACCTATTGTCAGTATGGGACAAGGACCCAGCGTCCCTGGACAGGGTCTATGTGCACTCCCCCCTGGTCAGGAGGTTCCTCTTGTGGTGGATGGACTCAAGGAACCTGTTGGGGGGGCAGATCCTTTCTTGCCCCTTCCTGGGATATGGTCACCACGGATGCCAGTCTGTCGGGTTGGGGGAGTTTCTGGATGTCCCTGCAGTTCCAGGGGAGGTGGGGCCCTCAGGAGGCCCACACACCTATCCATATCTTGGAGCTGCGGGCGATCAGGTTATTCCTGGCTCGCTTGACTACTCATCTTCAGGGCCTGCCTGTTCAGGTGCGCTCGGACAACCAGACGGCAGTTGCCTACATCAATCATCAGGGAGGGACCCGGAGCAAGGGGGCCCTCCAGGAAGCGTCTCTGATCCTGACTTGGGCAGAGGCCAATGTCCCCTGCATATCAGCTGTGTACATCCCGGGGTTGGAAAATCGCCTGGAAGACTCTCTGGGCAGGGGGACCTCTCGCCAGGGAGAATGAAACACCCTGCTGCATAGGGACCAATCTCTGTGTCACCGGTGGGGCCAACCAGATGTGGATCTGTTTGCGTCCCGCCACAATCACAAGCTCCCAGCTTTTGTTTCTCTGTCCAGGGATCCTCTGGCCCTGACCTCGGATGCACTAGCAATGTCATTGAAGGACTTTCAGTTCCTGTATGTCTTCCCTCCAATTCCCCAGCTGGGCAGGGTTCTGCGCAAGATTGCTCTGGAAGGGGTGCCAGCAATTCTGGTGGCCCCCAGGTGGCCAAGAAGAGTGTGGTTCGCAGACGTGGTACAGCTGGTAGATCAGTACGCTTTGCCATTGGTGCCAGATCTGCTCACTCAGGGCTCACTACGCCATCCCAATTTACAAACTCTGGCTTTGATGGCCTGGCTGCTGAAACCTCCATCTTGATGGAGAAGGGGCTGTCTTCCTCAGTTGTGGATACTTTGATTAAAGCTAGGAAGAAGTCTTCCTCTTCTGTTTCTTACAGGGTTTGGTGTGCCTACATTGACTGGTGTGAGTCTAAGTCTCTTCCCTGTCGTGTGTTCTCTATTCCCAGGATTCTGGAGTTCCTGCAGCATGGGTTGGAGATGGGGCTCCAACTCAGTACTCTGAAGGGTCAGGTTTCTGCCCTGGCTATTTTCTTCCAGAAGTCCTTTGCGCAGCACCCTCTGATCAGGACTTTTTTTCCAGGGGGTCACTCGTGCGTCCCCCACGTAAGCCTATGGTGCCTGTTTGGGATCTGAACTTGGTTCTGTCAGCCTTGCAGGGTGCTTCCTTTGAACCTGTGCAGGATGCTGCCTTGGCCATTCTTACGCTCAAGGTTGTGTTTCTGGTGGCTATTACTTCTGTCAGGCGTGTGTCTGAGTTGGCGGCGCTGTCCATTCAGCCCCCCTACTATGAGAGACACCAGGACAAGGTGGTGGTTTGTTTCAAACCTGACTTTCTGCCTAAGGTAGTGTCTGCCTTTCATTTGAATCAGGATATTTTTCTTCCTTCTTTGTGCCCTAATCCTAGCATTGCTAAGGAGAGATTTTTGCGCTCTTTGGATGTGGTTAGGTGTCTGAAGTACTATCTGGTGGCTACTGCACCTTTCAGGAAAACTGATGATCTTTTTGTGGTCCCTTCTGGTCCTAGGAAGGGTTTGGCTCCTGCCAAGTCTACTATTAGCAAGTGGATTCGTCAGGCTGTGATTCAGGCCTACTCTAAGGGGAAGAATCCTCCCTTCCGCCTTACTGCTCATTCTACTCGTGCTATTGGTGCCTCTTGGGCCTTCCAGCACCAGACTTCTGTTGAACAAGTGTGCAAGGCCGCTACTTGGTCTTCTGTTCATACCTTTTCAAAGTTTTACAAGGTTGATGTTGGGGCCTCAGCTGATGCTGTTTTTGGCCGAAAGGTTCTGCAGGCGGCAGTGGTTTAAACTGCCTGCTGCTGTCTTTTTTTTCTTGGACTACTGTACAGCCTATTGCCAATATTTGTATTAAAAAAAAAAAATACATCATCTAGGACTTTCTGCATGAATGTGCCATAGAGGAGCTTTTGTAGGGATTCTTTTGCAGATCTGGTGCATCAACCACGTCCGCATGGATGCATGTGGATTAAGACAGAGTTGTGAATGAGGCCTGGTGCTCTCCCTGGAGCCAAAAATACACTATAGCTAGTCACTTCCCTATTCCCTGGGGCATTCCAGTTTGGGGTGCCTCAGTGTGTGAAACCTTTAGGATCGCCCTGCACAATTACCTTCCCAACAGTCTTATGGCCAATGGCTGTGTCACATTCTCAAGCCCAGTGAATCAGATGGACTGGGGGCAGACGCGTGCAGCATACCACAGGGTGTCTGGATGTAGATATGCTCTGCTCTCGTTATGCCCGTCTTAAAACGCCACTGATTGTACTAGAGCTTGTGTTTGCAGTCTGTAAGATGTTTTCTTTCTTGTTTTCTGGACTTAGCAGCTTCACTTAGTAGGGCATCACAAATCAGGATGCTCCAGAGAAAAAAAATCTGGGATAGTCTAAATCCCAGGTTTTGACCCACTTTAATGCATTCCGGGAGACAAATTAATGCTTCTGGAGTACAGGGAAGAAAATAAGTGGTAAAGATGGCCACAAATACATGCAGTGGGAGGGTAACCTGCTTTGCACTTTTTTTAACGTCCTATATGGCTCGTCTTTTTTCTGCTGCTACAGAGATGTGGCTTCTGCCTAACCTCAAAAATAACTTTTGTTGTGGCTTCACAGCTTGGGGGGAACGGAGGTTGTGACGTGATTTGTCTCATATAGCAGTTTCTTTGTGGGTTGGTTAAAGGTGGGTTAACAACTAAACTCAGTCCAGTCAAAACCTATCCATAATGTATCAAATCGATGCGATGTGGTGAATGTTTCATTAGTTTTGTTTAACTTGCATAAGCTCCACTCCAGACATGAGAAGCTGATAATGCTTTATGTAAATGTTTATCAGTACCGGGATCAAAGTATATCCTTAGAAATTATACTCTAGAACTCCCATAGACAAAAGCCTATTTTCCATAGAATTGCCAGGAGTTAAAAACCCTGTTAGATTTTTGCTGTCCTTGTCTGTGCCCTAAAAGAAATGATGCCTCACTTCTGTTTGGAAACACCCTTGACTCCCTGCTGTAAAAACAAATTTGCCTATTTTGCGCAAAGCACGCATTTGTGTGCTGTGCTTTTCTAGTAGATGCATGTCAGCATTACTTGCCTAAAGGGCCTTTTCAAAGCGGAGTCAAAATCCTGGGTTTTGCCATCATGCCATTTTGGGATGCCCCACAGGTCGCCCTTAATAACTCACCTTTTGCTGGTGCAATGGCACATGCGTGGGCTCTTGGCCAATCCCATCTGTTTGCCGTGGCGGTCATCCGGCAAATGGCTCTGGTTTGCTTTAATGGTGCAATTGGCAACATCACGACATCTTCAGGCTTTTCTATGGATGCGGCTGCTTTCTCAGAGCTGTATGCCGAATAACATCACGGCAGATGACCATAACATAACGTCACGGCAAATGTCTCTGATTGGACGAGAGCTTGCACAGAAGTGAGTTGTTATGGACGTCCCAAAACTTGATGCCCTGGTTAAAGACCAGCCCTGGAATATTATTTTTTTCTATTCCAGGGCCCGGCTGCTCAGGGTTTTGTTCTGCTTTAAGGGGCTTCTTTCATGATGCACGTGTTCTGTGTGGAATGACAATAATGGGTATTTAAATGGGCATGGAGTATGTAGATTAAATGTATCTCCTTTAATTTTATCTGCTTACTTTATCCTAATGACACAATCTAGGCAGGGGCCTGGCACACAGGGGACCCTAACCCACCCCCTTCTGTACCCTGCAGTGGAAACCAACTTCTTTGTTCTGCTCAATCTGTCCTCTCCATGCCAGCCAATGGCCATAAGACTGTTGGGAAGGTAATTTTGCGGGCGATCCTAGAAGTTTCACACCGTGAGGCACCCCAAACTGGAATGCCCCATGGGATAGCGAAGTGGCCAGCCATGGTGTATTTTTGACTCCAGGGCCAGCACCAGGCCTCATTCACGACTGTCTTAATCCAAGTGCAGGTGGAAGTCCAAGTCCAAATGAAGGTGGTGAGGCAGGGTAATGGAATCCTGCCAACTGATCATTTTATTGTAAAATGTAATGGTGATTGTGCCCACTTATTTTACAATCAGATTGGAAGCTGGGTAACGTTTCATTGTATTTAAGATTGGCACAGTCCCCATATATTGCCAGCATTGCCCAACAACGTTGTCCAGCCCGAATCTAAGGCCTCTATAGAACATTGCTCGTCTTGATGTTGCATGCTACGGCGCCAGACCATGAGGAAGCAAATGCCGGGCATTGAAGGGAAGTATAGATTTTTTTTTTTTTTTTTATTCTAAGTATACAGCACGTTCTGTTCCAGAATATTCCTTACTCCTGGGTAATACATCCACAAGATGGCGCTGGACTGCAGAAATCAGCTTATGGGGCCAGGAGGAGCCACATAAGTCGGGGACCTCCCACAAATTCCCTAGTTCTTTTCTGCAGTCGCTGAGAAGATAGCTCACTTGTGGCGCAGGTGAGCGGGGCTTATTGCCTGCGGCCCTGCAGGACTATTCCCACCCGTTCCGTCCCATTTACTGCCTCCCAGCCTCGGCTGATAAGGTTCAGGTAAAGGTAGGCTATTGAAGCACTATGGTGCTGAGGAGCTAGGGTCCTACCGCAGTCCCTGCTCTAACAGGGTAGGCGGTTTAGGCTAATGGTGAGCCTTTTGGGATGCCCCCACTGCCTCATGGTTTTTTCCAGGTTATCCTGTGCAGTTAAACCCTACTTCCATTTCCCCCTCCACCCTCACTCCTCATATTAGTTCCTGGGCGCCGTTCTCCCTGGGAATTCTGCCTTAAAGTGGACCACCACCCAGGATTTTGACTATCCTGGGTCTTGGTCCGCTTCGGTGGGGCACCCCCGATCGGGGTGCCCCGCTGTGTGAAACCCCCCCGATCACCCGGAAAACTCACCTCTCCCCAGCTCCCAGCGCCGACAGACAAGCGGTTTGACAGCCGCGGACAAGCGGCTCCTCCGCCGTCGCCTCCCTCCTTATTCAGACGGCTGGCACGGGCGCCGATTTGGGGTGTTTCACCCCGCGGGACATCCCGATCTCGGATGTCCCACGGGGAGGGAGGTGATCGGCCTGGGAATCTTATAGATTCCCGGGCCGATCACCGGAGGGTGATGGTCCACTTTAACCTCCCTCACTCTCCCTTCGGGAGATCTCCCGGGGGGGGGGGGGGGTGTCTTGTGGCAAGACTGTAGACATATGTTGTGCTTTGTCACTTTATTAAAACGCGCTGCGGCGTGTTTGTACTGCACTCTGCGGCTGCCAGCCCCATTCACCTCAGAGCTTTCGGGCCGCTACTGGCCGGCTGGATCACGTGGTCGCCCTTCGCACTCTTCGGGGGGGGGGCGGGCTCTGTGGATGATGCATTTTACCTCATATCTCCACGGCCCGCCATTTTGTCTTCTTCCTGTTGCTGCTGGCTCCTTGCGGTCTGAGTTCCCCGGTGGGTTGATTTTTCTTTGTTTTTTTTCTTGTGCCTTATTCTCATGGGAATATTTGATTGTCTTTCAGGCGGGGTAAAGCTTCGGTCCCGTGGTTTCTCCCGGGCCTCTCCCCTCATTATCTCCAACTAGCTGTTCATTGGGGCATCCCGGGTAGCTCTTTAGCATTAACCCTTACTGGCCTACTGTGCTTTTCAAATCACCATATGGAGGCTTCTGGGGATAATGAGCCTGGTGTTCCTTCAGGATAAGCCCGGCTATGTGTTGCGTGTGGGGTATCCCCAATCGGTAATGTCAGGGTATGTGTATCCTGCGCCCAGCAGGTACTTGCACTGCAGTCTGGGTTACCTGTTGCTGGGCCTGCGCCCCCTAGGGCTTCGCCTACCCCCCCTACGAGGAGCATACCAGCAGGGATTCTCAGCCTGATTTGGCTGCACGGGTGGCCAGCATTGAGAAACATATTGCTGGGTCTGCCTCGCGTAAGGCTTCTGCTAAGAAGCGGCATTTATCTCCCGCCACCTCCCTCTTTCCTGTGGAAATTTTTTACACTACTGGTTATTCCCCCTGGAGGAGGGGGAATTGTTCTATGATTCAGAATCCTCTAAGGGGCAGCCTAGGGCTTATGGTGGTACAAGGTCTCCCTTTGGGAAAGATCTATGGACCTCAGATGACACTGACAGGCTTTGGCTCATATTTTTGAAGTGCTCTGTATCTCCCTTCCTGCCGTGACTCCGCAGTAGCAGGGTGAGCTCTTTCATACGTTTAAACCACGTTTGGAATTCCCGGAGCAGTCTCACTTAATAATCTGGTGCTATGCTATGGATGATGCCATTAGAATGTGTGGTAGAACCTCTGCCCTGTTGGTGGCTATACACTGCTCAGTCTGGCTACGTCAGTGGGTAGCTGATAATGCTGCTAGGAAGGCTCTCACTGGTTTCCCTTTCAAGGGCCTGCGCCTTTTTGGTGAACGCTTGGATTTGTTTGCCAGGGGCGGAAGATTACCTCAACGTAGGAGGCCGTCCCGGTCCTTTCGGGGGATGGGTGCCCTTCTCCCATCCTTCCGTGGTTCCAGACCTGGCACAGGAGTCTCCCTTACTGGGGCCCGCGGTGATCACTGGGGAAGGGGCAGAGGACCTGGCCGTCCTGGCCTCTCCTGGGGTCCTAAGCCAAAATCCTCACCCAAGCCTCCTCAGGCATGAAGGGGCACCCTCATCCATCCGGGCGGGGGGACGGCTTCGGCTCTTTGCTCACGCCTGGAGGCTTCACGTCTCAGACCGATGGATTCAGGAGGTAGTGTCCTCCGGTTACAAGATAGTTTGCAGCCTGGCCGCCCCCAAGATTCATCAAATCCCGGATGGCTCTAAACACCCTTTCAGCTCAGGGTCTGTGCCTTGCTGTCCAAAACCTTCTGGAGTTGGGGGTCATCTGCCAGGTGCCTTTGAGGGAAAGGGGCAGAGGCTACTATTCCAATCTTTTCACTGTTCCCAAAAAAGACGGGTCCATCAGACCTATCCTGGATTTAAAGTGCCGCAACTAATCTGTCAGATTCAAACACTTTTGCATGGAGACTCTGCGCTCAGCTGTCGATTCACTACGCCCAGGGGACTTCATGACCTCTGTAGACATCAAGGACGTTTACCTTCATGTTCAATCTTTCCAGGTCATCAGAGATTCCTCAGGTTCGCTCTGGAGGATCAGCACTATCAATTTGTGGCTTTGCCTTTCGGTATCGCCTCGGCTCCCAGGGTATTCACCAAGGTGCTGGCGGGTGTACTGGCTCTGCTGAGATCTCAGGGAATTCGCATCCTTCCTTACTTAGATGACATTCTCATCATGTCTCAATCTCTCCAGCAGGCCGAGCTGGATACTCAGCTGGTGGTGTCCACACTGGAGTCCTTCGGCTGGTTGATCAACCACCCCAAGTCTTTCCTGTCACTGTCTATGGTGAGGTCCTTTCTGGGCATGACTCTGGATACATCTCAGGTTAAGATTTTTCTCCCTCAGCAGAAGGTGGAGAGTCTTCAGGCCCAAGCCAGGTTCCTTATGTCTTGCCCGCATCCCTCCATCCGGCAAGGGATGCAGCTGGTGGGCCTGATGGTGTCTTGCTTCGAGGCGGTTCCATACGCTCAGTTTCACATGAGACCTCTTCAACTTCACCTCTTGTAAGTTTGGGATCGGGGCCCTCGGTCCCTGGATCAGGTGTTGGTTCTGTCCCCTCTGGCCAGACTGTCTCTCTCGTGGTGGCTGGACTCAAGAAACCTGTTGGTGGACAGACCCTTTCTGGCCCCGTGCCGGGACAGGTTGGGGGGGGGGGGGCTTCTGGAAATCCCTGAAATTCCAGGGTCAGTGGGGCCCTCAGGAGGCCCACGCCCCTATCAACATTCTGGAATTGAGGGCGATCAGGTTGGTTCTTGCCCAATTGACTCCACAACTTCGGGGTCGGGCGGTTCACGTCCGCTCGGACAACCAGACGGCGATTGCCTACATCAATCATCAGGGAGGGACCCGGAGCAAGAGGGCCCTCAAGAAAGTGTCCCTGATACTGTCTTGGGTGGAGGAGAATGTTCCCTGCGTCTCAGCTGTGTACTTCCCGGGGGTGGAAAATCTGGAGGCAGACTCCCTCAGCAGGGGGACCTCTCGTCTGGGAGAATGGTCCCTCGGCAGCAGGGTGTTTCGCTCCATGTGCCACCGCTGGGGTCAGCCAGATGTGGATCTGTTTGCGTCCCGTCACAATCCCAAGCTTCCAGTCTTTGGCTCTCTGTCCCAGGACCCTCTGGCCTTGGCCATGGATGCACTAGCAATGTCTTGGAAGAGCTTTCAGCTTCTCTAGGTGTTCCCTCCTTTTCCTCTGCTGATGCAAGGTGCTGCGCAAGATTGCTCAGGAAGCGGTGCCAAACATTCTGGTGGCCCCCTGTTGGCCAAGAAGAGTGTGGTTCGTGGACGTCGTGCAGTTGGCAGTAGATCAGTATGCTCTGCCCAAGGATCCAGACCTGCTCACTCAGGGTCAGCTACACCATCCCAATTTACAAACGCTGGCTTTAACGGCCTGGCTGCTGAAACCTCCATCTCGATGGAAAAGGGGCTGCCTGCCTCGGTTAATACCATGATTCAGGCTAGAAGAAGTCCTCGTCATCCATCTATTAAAGGGTCTGGCATGCTTACATCGACTGGCGTGAGTCTAAGTCGCTTCCCTGTAGGGTGTTATTCTTAATATACAGTACGTGCTGCTCCAGATAAGAATCCTTACACTTGGGTATTACTCCGCCAGATGGCGCTGGACTGCAGAGACCGCGAAATTTGGCTCCTCCCGGCCCCTCAAATACCCGGGACCTCCCACAAATCCCCAGAATTTCTCTGCAGTCTGGACTGCGAAGGACAAGAAGATGGGTCTCTCTTCTCACAGGTGAGCGGGGCTATTAGCCTGCGGCCCTGTAGGACTATTCCCACCCGTTCCATTATTAATGTGCCTCCCAGCCTTGGCTGCGCTAGTCCGGGTGATGGTAGGCAGCACCGCTGTGGGGTGCTTAGGAGCGCTGCTCCACCAAAGGGTAGGCGGTATAGGCATATGGTGAGCCTCTATGGGATGTCCCCCCCGCACTATTGCCCCTTGCCCCTGTCTATCGGTGGGCCCAACGTTAAGTGGCCGCTGCTCTCCCTTGTAGCTCTCGAGGGGGGGGGGGGGGTTATGGGTTGGTGCTTCACTTGGCTGGTGTACTTGTTGACTTTATTCAGTCTCCGAACTCACTTGGTTGCGTTTTTGAATATGCCGCCGCGCGCGCTTCCACTGCGTTCCGCAGCAGCATTACCTCAGGCACTGGTGCACCTTCATTGGCTGCTTGTCGCGTGTGCTGCTTCACGCTCTTCGGGGGGGGCTGCGGATGACGCGTTCCACGACACCTTCTCTGCGGCCCGCCCCTCGAGGGATGCTTGGCGCAATTTTTTCTCTGGATTCGTCTGCTGCGTGGCTGGCATCTACATACCGCGGTCCGTGAGTGCCCTCGCGGGCGGTTTTATTTACCCTATGTCATTATGCATGTCGCTTATGGGGTCCTCTTCGCTTATGTCTTTCAGGCGGGTTGAACTCAATTGGTTTCTCCCAGTAGATGAGTACGCTCTGCCCAGGGTCCAGACCTGCTCACTCGGGGTAAATTACGCCATCCCAATTTACAAACTCTGGCTTTGACGGCCTGGCTGCTGAAACCTCCATCTTGATGGAAAAGGGACTGTCTGTCTCTGTTGTTGATACCATGATAAAGGCTAGGAAGAAGTAGTCTTCTATTTACTACAGGGTTTGGCGTGCCTACATTGACTGGTGTGGGTCTAGGTCTCTCACCTGTGTTCTCTATTCCCAGAATCCTGGAGTTCCTACAGCATGGGTTGAAGCTGGGATTTCAACTCAGTACTCTGAAGGTCCTTTGCCCAGCATTCTCTGATCAGGACTTTTTTTCCAGGGGGTTACTCATGTGCGTCCCCCACGTAAGCCTATGTTGCCTGTTTGGGATTTGTCTGCCTTTCAGGGTGCTCCTTTTGAACCTGTGCAGGAGGCTGCCCTGGCCATTCTTACTCTCAAGGTTGTCTTTTTGGTGTTCTTCTTCAGGCATGTTTCTGAGTTGGTGGCGCTTTCCATCCAGCCCCCCTACTTTGAGAGAAACCAGGACAAGGTGGTTTTTCGCTTCAAGCCATATTTCCTGCCTAAGGTCAGTTCTGCCTTTCATCTGAATCAGGGCATTGTTCTTCCTTGTGCCCTAATCCTAGTAACGCTAAGGAGAGTGTTTTGCATTCATTGGATGTGGTTAGGTGCCTGAAATACTATCTGGTGGCTACTGCACCTTTCAGAAAAACTGATGCTCTTTTTGTGGTCCCTTCTGGTCCTAGGAAGGGTTTTTGCTCCTGCTAAATCTACTATCAGCAAATGGATCCGTCAGGCTGTGATTCAGGCCTACTCTAAGGGGAAGAATCCTCCCTTTCGCCTTACTGCTCATTCTACTCGTGCTATTGGTGCCTCTTGGGCTTTTCAGCACCAAGCTTCTGTTAAACAAGTTTGCAAGGCCGCTACTTGGTCTTCTGTTCATACCTTTTCAAAGTTTTACAAGGTTGATGTTAGGGCCTCAGCTGATGCTGCTTCTGGTTGCAAAGTTCTGCAGGTGGCAGTGGTTTAAACTGCCTGCTGTTACTTTTTGGGGATCCCACCCTACCTTACGGACGCTGCTATTGGATGTCCCAGGAGTTAGGAATATTCTGGAACAGGACGTGCTGCATACTTAGAATAATACAATTCTGTGATTACTCACCTGTAGAATTGGTATATGTATACAGCACGTCCTGTTCCATCCCACCCTATCATTATTCTTAGTTACCTCTGTATGGTGATTGTTCATATGTTCATTTTTGAATTCTTGTTGTTATTGTTCTCCAGGCTTCTTGTTAACTGCTTGTCAATACTGGGGAATTTGTGGGAGGTCCCTGACTTATATGGGTCGGGAGGAGCCACAAGCTGTTTTCTGCAGTCCAGCGCCATCTTGCGGATGTATTACCCAGGAGTAAGGCATATTCTGGAACAGGACGTGCTGTATACATATAATACCAATTCTGGAACAGGACATGCTGTATACATATAATACCAATTCTACAGGTGAGTAATCACAGAATTGTATTTTTTTTTTTTTTTTTTAGCCTAGACCGTCTCTAAAGTCAAATATGACTTCTTTCACTCTGATTGCCAGCACTTACAGATGCATGCAGGTACGTGCATCGGCTGAGGGAAGCTGCAACCTGTGCAAGCTCCTTAAGTTTAACGAATCGGTAATTATACCGGCCAGGCTGTGGGGTACCTGCTTGTGGGAAAGCTCCAAGGTCTGTATTCGGTGCAGGGTCTTTTTAATGAGAGAAGCCCTCTCCTTTTTGAGTCTAGATCCCTGTTGTATTAGAATCCCCCAAACGACCTCTTTAGAGCCTCCCACTGCACAGGGAGGGAGGTGTCGTCATCCTGATGATCAGACAGAAAATACCACCGCGGTGCCAACTGCCGCCACACATGCCTCATCCTTCAGCAGATAGTCGTTTAGCCGCCTGTCCCACCTGCTCGGGTACAACCCGGGCGGGGTCAAGGGAAAGGAAAATTGGGGCGTGGTCCGACCACAGGATATGCCCAATACTGACTTTGGGGTTCCAGGACATGGCGTGATGACTCAGCAGTAAGTAATCCAGTCTGCTGTATGACTTGTTAGGGTTGGAGTAAAACGTAAAATCCTTATCCCCCTTGTGAAGGGCCTGCCACATATCAACTGAATTTCAAGCAAGGTTTTCCTAAGTTTTTGAGTCCAGATACGGAGATTGCCGATCTACCGGCTGAGGTGTTGACTACTGGATTAAAGGGTAGATTAAAGTCTCCGCCTATTATGATTATCCCCTTGGCAAAGTCAGTCTCAGAAGACCCGAGCAATATCTAGCTTGGTCCCTTTTGGCGCTGTACAAGTTGACAACGGTGTAGGTCCTTGTGAACATCGAAAGTTTGAGAGCGATAAATCTGCCTCTGGGGTCGTTTCTGGTGTCTATAATTTTGTGAGGGAGAGATTTATGTATAGCTATGGAGACCCTCTTCGATTTGCCTTCTGGGTTAAGGGCGTGTATCCAGGAAGACCGGGACTCGCGCCTCCTTGAAATGTGTTTCCTGTAATAAGGCAAGTTTAACCCCACATTTATGGAGGTCAAACAGAATTTTGGATCGCTTCTCCCGGATATTCAGTCCTTTCACATTGAACGAGCACATGGTCAAGCTCGCCATCTTTGGCCAGCAAGAGGCCGGTGGTTAGGGGGCGGGGAAGGACAGGGGAGGGAAGGATGAAAGAGATAAACAGGTACTGATAGGGGGAAGATGGCCCCAGTCAGCAAATGGTGATAGGTCCTCTGTTTGAGGGAATAACACTAAGCTGAAGTAATAAAACACATGCAATACGTTGGTTCTTAAAAGGTTTTCTTACAAACTCTAAGCAAAAATACCAACACGAGATAACAGTAACACAGTTCACAAGCGTTTTACCCCTGAAGGCTCCCCAATAAACCTCGAACGAGACTCAGGGTTCCTGAAAGTGGGGGGAGGGGAAAGGGTTTTTTTGGTCCTGGGGCCCTATGAACTCTGTCCACCCAATTGCCTTCCCTGACGGTCTGCCTGGGACTTGATTGAAAATCGGTGTCACCACCTTCGGCAAGTTAGCATATTCTGGGGACTCTAATCCTTATGATGTTGCTGCACCAAGACAATATGGAAAATAGAGGTAGAAGAAAGATATCTGCTATATGCTGAATGGAGTCTGTCTGAACCCTCTCCGGGGTGCTTTGGGCTCTCTCCAAGGCGGCAAGACGCTGATGCACTGGACCTGGTCCTGGACTTGTTCTATAGATGCGACCCTGCCCCCCACCTCCGCCACAGCCTTTGATACTTCTTCCATTTCCCGCCTAAAGAAGGATTCCATTCTATTTATAAAAGTCTGTCTTTCCTAGTAGGCAGAGAAGAACCGAGAGCTTTGTGCATGTTTGGGTCCAGGGATGCTTCTCCCGCAGCATTGAAATCGGTCGATCCCTGCTGGGGGGAGTCTTGGGACCAGCACAGAGAGGAGAATGTCCCCACAGGTGAGCCCGGGACTCTCGCATCCCTCCACGGCAAGTGGGTGTCCATGAAGGGATCAGGTGATTCAGGCCCACTAGCCACCCGTCCACTTCTGTCTTCGGCCCCTTGGGTGATGGCATCATCTCCCCCAGTGTCACACGTGGGCTCCCTTCCTCCCCCGGGTCACAGCCGAGGTCGGTCCAGGTAAAAGGGCTCTTCCACCCGGGCTGCCTCCTCGTTCCTCCAGCCGCCCCTCAGCTGCACGATCTTTTCCGCTCCTTCACGCCGTCACTCTCCTTCTCTGAGGAGAGAGGTCCACCATGTTGCAGTCTGTCAGCATGATGCGGCCACTATCGCCAGGGTTGAAGTATGATGAGATGGGGCCAGCTTTGTGCCCACTAGCCACCGCCTTATTTCTCCTCTTCTTCGACATTCTGTCGGTAAGTGCCAAAGCTGCATTTTTATTATTACCTTAGGGCTTTTTCCTCTCCGACCAGACAGAGTTCAGGAAGGTGCTTCCTCCCTCGGCCATTGCAAAGCCACGCCCTCCCTCATAATTGTTTAAGCAAATTTTGCTCATATAAAGCAGGTATGGGTACAGCAACTACTAACCTAAGTTTGGGAATAATTATAAAATGTTGGACCATACTGTACCAGCACATTCCCTGAAAGTAAATGGTGAAAAATGCAGTCTTGGCAAGTGCAAAGAGACAATCCCCCAGTACATGACCTATGCCAACGTGTATAAATAGAAACCTTATATCTGTAGATGTGTATTAGTCAGCATCGGGAAATTTGGATGTTAAAGGCTCAGATTGTCTAAATATAGACAGAGAAGTCTTGATATTTATATAATGTTCCCCTAAGTGGCTCTTCCAGTTTTTTTTTATAGTCAGTTGTAACCCTTTTCCTTGCAAGTTGTAAGGCTTCTTTGAATCAGCAGAAATCGAGGTATGCATGATCTTGTGAACAAAGCCATGGCCTCTCCAAACCTGTTCAACCTGTTTCCATTCATTGAAACAGAAAAGTGAAACACTACTTTGTCCAAAATGAGTACAGTGAAATCTTCCCACAGTACTCCTATACCTAGAGTGCTTCCTGCAGCTTCCTCCTGAAACTTTATTCTCCTGTTCTCCCATTGGCATGTATGAGTAATGATTAGTGACTGAACACGGTTTAATACTCTAAAGCACTCCTTTTCTTATTGCATGGCACGGCCCGCTTCAGTATTCATAACAGTTGGGTTATTCTGCCACAAGGTGGCACAGTGGTACTGCAGAAAAGCTGTGGCTTGTCCCGGCTCCCTATAAAAACGGGCTTAACCATAGAGTTCCCCAGTGTTTCCTCTGCAGTGGAACTGCGAAGTTAGAAGATGGCTCTCTCTCTCTTGCACAGGTGAGCGAGGCAACCAAGCCTGCGGCCCTGCAAGTCTATTTCCACCCGTTTCTGGACCCCCACTGCCTCCCAGCCTTGGCTGACAGATCGGGTGAAGGTAGAAGAGCACTAGGGTCAAATGCTCCTGGAGCGCAGCTCCAAGTCGCAGACCCTGTAACACAAAGGGTAGCCGGCCATAGGCTTTATGGTGAGCCTAATAGGGATGCAGAGTTTCTGTCCTAGCTTCTGCGGGGGTAAGTAGTTTGGGGACTTATTTTCCTTTCGGTCCCCCCTCCCTCCCTGACCATGGCTGCTCGCCGCTGCTTTCTCCTCTTCCCCCCCCCCCCCCCCAACTAAGTAGGTGATGGTAGCGGCGAGTAGTGATATCTGTGGTGTTTTTAAGTTTTTGGGTTTTTTCTCTGGTGTTTTTAGCTGCCGCGCCGCTTTGTACCCGCGGCTGTGGGTGCTATAACCGGTGAGGTGATTTTATTTTGTCATGGCGCCGGCCGGGTCACGTGAGCGCCGTTTTTCGCGGCGCTCTTTGGGGGGGGGGCGGGTGATGACGCGTATCGCGTCATTCACCTCGCGGCCCGTCCCTCGAGGTACCTCTGCCGGCGCCATTTTGGACAAGCTGCGCGTCTGGATTTCTCCCTTCCTGGCTGCAGCGCTGCTTCCTCCGGCGGGTCGCCTTATTCAGCGGTCTGTGCCTGTGAGACCCCGCAGTGTCTTTGGTCCATGAGTCCCCCTTGGGGGTTTTTATTGAATTGTGGTATTTTGCTGCTGGATGCTCATGTGTGATTTTACTTCTGTCTTTCAGGCGGGATACCATTGGGTTGTGGTTTCTCCCCGCTCCACTCCTTCCTCCCCCTCATCCCCCTTTATTAACTTCTGGGGGCATCCTGTGGGAGGGCATCCCGGGTGGCTTCTGTCTTAAGCCTGTACCCACTGCTGGCCTATTGCGCCTGTGTTAATCACCATATGGAGGCTTCTGGAGATAGCGTGCTTGGGTGCCCTTCGGGGCAAGCACGGCTGTGTTCCTTGTGTGGGGTATCCCCTGTGAGTAACAGTGTCACAGTGTGCGTGCCCTGCGCTGAAAGTGTCCTTGCGCTTCAAGCTGGTTTGCCTGCTTCGCTTCCCAGCTCTGCGCCTCACTCGGCTTCACCTACTCCCCTGCTCCTGCAATTGGGCCCCAGTGAGGGGACTGTTGGCAGAGAGTCCAATTCTGATTTGGCTCTGCGGCTGGCTAACATTGAAAAGCAGCTTGCCAGGAATGTTCCTAGGAAGGCCTCTGGCAACAAGAGACACCTCGACCCCCAGGCCTGCTCCCCTTACTGAGATGTATGTGGGGATTGATGATCTTGGTGGCTGTCACCCCCTTGAGATGGGGGAGCTCTTCCAGGATTCTGACTCCTCTGGGAATCAGAAGGGGGGTTGTGATAGTGACCCTGGGTCTGCGTCCAGAGAGGAATCATGGTACCCTGAGGACACTGATAATCTGCTGTCACATTTTTTTGAAATTTTGCACACTGCTGCCCCTGAGGTAGCTAAAAGAAAGCAGGTAAACGGCAGAGCTGGTAAACAGCGTCTAGAGTTCCCTGAGCAGGAACATTTTACCACCTTGGTGTTTAAAGAATGGGAACGTCCTAATAAGTTGCCTGTGGTGCCCAAGGGTTTGGATAAAAGGTATCCCTTTCCTGTTGATCTTGTTAAGAGGTGGTCATTTCCCCCTGAAGTGGACGTTCCCGTGCTAGGCTTGTCCAATACTTCGCTCATGCCTTCCCCTGACGCGACCACTCTGAGGGACGGTGAGGACCAGTGCATGGATCAAGTGGCCTGCATGCTTTTACCTGTGTGGGGGCTGGCTTGCGCCCGTATGTGCTGCCGCCGTTACAGCTATTGCCCTTAAAGGAGCACTATCGCGAAAAAATAGACCAATGATAAAAATCCATATAAATATGCAGGATGGCGGGAGGACCGGTCACTTATACAAACGATATCAAGAAATATCAAGCCAGGCTTGTTTCTTTTATTTTAATGGAAGGAAAAGGACAGCCGGGGTGACAGGTTCTGTCACCCCTCATAGACTAAACCTGTCATCCCTATATTTTGTTCCTACCATGTGAGAATAAACCACAAGCTTGGTGGGAGTTTTATTCAGTTCAGGTATATAAGTGACTTGTTCTCTTATTAACCAATGTGTTTTATATGGTTTTTTAACATTACACAATTTCGCGATAGTGCTCCTTTAAGAAACTGCTCAAGCGTCTCCTTGATTTTGTGGCCTTTATCCTTACTGCTATGGCTGATGCTGTGCGGGTGTGTGGAAGGACCTCTGCGCTCTTGGTGGCTATGCGCCGCTCTGACTGGTTGCAGGATGGGAGGCTGCCTCAGCGTAGGAGGCTGTCTCAGCCCTTTCGGGGGTCCTCTGCCCCCCTCCCTTCCTTTCGCATTCCCAGAGGGGGCCGTGGCTCCCTCCTCTCCAGTGGTCGCAGAGATTCTTGGGGCCGTGGCAAAACCCGTGGTCGTCCCTGTCTCTCCTGGAGTTCCAAGCCCAAACCCTCTCCCAAGCCCCCTCAGGCATGAAGGGGCGCCCTCGCACATCCGGGTGGGGGGACGGCTTTGGCTCTTTGCTCATGTATGGAGGCTTCATGTCTCAGACCGGTGGATTCAGGAGGTAGTGTCCTCCGGTTACAAGATAGTTTGCAGCCGGAGTCATTTGTTTGGTGCCTCATCAAGAAAGAGGTCAGGGGTACTATTCCAATCTTTTCACGTCCCCAAAAAGCATGGCTCTGTGAGGCCCATTCTGGATTTGAAGGGCCTCAACAAATTTGTCAGGTTCAAGCATTTTCGCATGGAGACTCTGTGCTCTGCTGTCAGTACCCTTCGCCCGGGCGACTTCATGACCACTGTGGGATCAAGGATGCTTATCTTCATGTGCCTATCTTCCCAGGTCATCAGAGATTTCTAAGGTTTGAGCTGCAGGATCAGCATTACCAGTTTGTGGCTCTACCCTTCAGTATCACCTCGGGTGCTCACCAAGGTGCTGGCGGGAGTGATGGCTCTGCTAAGGAACCAGGGCATCCGCATCATTCCTTACCTGGACGACATCCTGATTGTGGCCGAGTCTTTTCCTCAGGCCAAACAGGATACTCAAATGGTGACATCCACTCTGGAATCTTTTGGCTGGGTGATCAACTATCCCAAGTCTTCTCTATCCCCGTTCTTGGTGAGGTCCTTTCTTGTCATGACTCTGGATACCTCTCAGATCAAGGTGTTCCTTCCTCAGCAGAAGGTGGAGGGTCTTCAGCTGCAGGCTCGGGCTCTGCTGTCGTGTCCTCATCCCTCCATCCGTCAGGGGATGCAGTTGGTGGGCCTGATTGTGTCCTGCTTCGAGGCAGTCCCCTTAGCTCCGTTTCACATGAGACCTCTTCAGTTGCACCTCTTGTCAGTTTGGGATTGGGACCCTGTGTCCCTGGATCAGGAATTTGTTCTGTCTCCCCTAGCCAGACAGTCTCTCTCGTGGTGGCTGGACTCGAGGAACCTTCTGGGGGGCAGGTCCTTCCTGCCCCCATGCTGGGAAATGGTCACCACGGATGCCAGTTTGACCGGCTGGGGAGGCATCTGGAAGTCCTTGAGGTTCTAGGGTCGGTGGGTCCACAAGAGGCCCATGGTTCCATCAACGTCCTGGAAGTGAGGGCGATCAGGTTGGTTCTTTCTCGCCTGTCCACCCACCTTCGGGGTCAGGCTGTTCGCTCAGACAACCAGACGGTGGTTGCCTACATCAACCATCAGGGAGGGACTCAGAGCAAGCGAGCCTTCAAGGAAGTGTCTTTGATTCTGTCTTTGGTGGAACAGCATGTTCCCTGCATCTCAGCGGTCTACATCCCAGGGGTGGAGAACCAGGTGGCGGACTCCTTGATCAGGGGGACGTCTCATCTGGGGGAGTGGGCTCTCAACAACCAGGTGTTTCTCTCCCTCACCGCTGGGGTCAGCCGGATGTGGACCTGTTTGCGTCCCGTCACAACCACAAACTTCCCAGATTTGTCTCTGTCTCAGGATCCTCTGGCCTTCGCCACGGATGCCTTGGCAATACCTTGGATGGAGTTTCAGCTTCTCTGTGTTCCTTCCATTTCCTCTCCTGGGCAGGGTCATGCGCAAGATAGCCCAGGAGCGGGAACCAGCCATACTGGTTGCCCCTTGTTGGCCAAGAAGGGTTTGGTTCGCAGACGTTGTGCGGTTGACAGTAGACGGCACGTCTTGGCCAAGGATCCAGATCTTCTCACCCACGCCATCCCAATTTACAAACTCTGGCTTTAACGGCTTGGCTGCTGAAACCTCCATATTGATGGAAAAGGGGTTGACTGCCTCTGTTACCATGATTCGGGCTAGGAAGAAGTCCTAGTCCTTTATTTATTGCAGGATATGGCATGCTTACATTGCCTGGTGTGAGTCCAAGTCTCTTCCCTGTCGGGTGTTTCTATTCCAAGGATTCTGGAATTCTTGCAACATGGTTTGGATCAGGGCCTTCAACTTAGTACCTTAAAAGGCCATGTTTCAGCTCTGGCAATTTTTTTCCAAAGATATTTTGCCAATCACCGGTTGGTTAAAACCTTTTTCCAGGGTGTTTCTCATGTGCGTCCACCCCGCCTTTGCTACCAGTCTGGGATTTGAATCTGGTGTTGTCTGCTCTGCAAGGGCCTCCCTTTGAGCCTATCTGTGAAGCTACCTTGTCTATTTTGACTCTTAAGGTAGCCTTTCTGGTGACTTCTGTAAGGCGAGTTTCTGAGCTAGCAGCACTTTCCATCAAACCTCCTTATTTTGAGAGACATCAGGATAAGGTAGTGTTCCGGCTTAAGCCGGATTTCCTGCCAAAGATGGTGTCTGCCTTTCATCTTAATCAGGACATTGTCTTGCCTTCATTGTGTCCGAATCCTGCTAATTCCAAGGAGCGGACTCCGGATGTGGTCAGGGCTCTGAAGTTTTATTTGGTCGCCACTGAGACTTTCAGGAAGTCTGATGCTCTTTTTGTTCTCACTTCTGGACCTAGAAAGGGTTTGCCTCCGGCTAAATCCACTATATGCAAGTGGATCCGTCAGGCGGTGGTTCAAGCCTATTCTGCTAATGGGAAGGAACCTCCCTTTAGGATTACTGCTCATTCCACTCGTGCTATTGGTGCCTCTTGGGCTTTTCAGCACCAAGCTTCTGTTGAACAAGTTTGCAAGGCCACTACTTGGTCTTCTGTTCATACTTTTTCCAAGTTTTACAAGGTTGATGTTAAGGCCTCAGCGGATGCTGCTTTTGGCCGCAAGGTGCTTCAGGCCTTTGTGACTTGAACTACTGGCCGTTACTCTTTGGGGATCCCACCCTACTCTGGACACTGCTTTTGGATGTCCCAACTGTTATGAATACCGAAGCGGGCGGAGTACTCACCTGTAGAATTGTTTTTGTTCTTGCATGGCACGGCCCGCTTCGCCCCGCCCTTGTTATCGTTATTCTTGGTTGCCTCTTTATGGTGATTGTTCCAAGTTAATTGGGGTTTTTTTACCCTTTTCACATTTTTTACTTTATTCTCTCCCAGCTTCTTGTCTCACTGCTTGTCTACGCTGGGGAACTCATGTTGAATGGCAGAACCTTTCTGGTCCCTTGTTGGGAGACGGTTACCACGGATGCCAGCCTGTCGGGCTGGGGAGGTTATTGGAAAAGTCATCAGTTCAGCGGGGTGTGGGGTCCTCAGGAGGCTCACACCCCCATCAATGTCTTGGAGCTCAGATCCATCCGACTGGTTCTAGCTCGGCTGACCTCACATTTACGGGGTCTGCCTGTTCAGGTTCGTGCGGACAACCAAACGGTGGTAGCTTACATCAATCACCAAGGAGGGACTCGCAGCAGGAGTGCTCTCAGGGAAGTCTCTCTGATCCTGCACTTGGCGGAGAGCAATGTTCCTTGCGTTTCGGCAGTCTACATTCCGGGAGTGGAGAACACGGAGGTGGATTCCCTGAGCAGGGGATCCTCTCGCCAAGGAGAGTGGTCTCTCAACCACAAGGTTTTTCTGGATCTTTGCCGCAAGTGGGGGACTCCGGAGGTGGATCTCTTTGCCTCGAGGCACAATCACAAACTTCCGGCCTTTGTGTCTTTCTCAGGATCCTCTGTCTCTGGCAGTGGATGCCTTGTCACTGGCTTGGAAGGAGTTGGGCTTTCTGTACCTGTTTCCACCTGTCTCCATGCTGGACAAGGTAGTTCGCAAACTGGTTCTAGAAGGGGCACCAGCGATTCTGGTGGCTCCAAGGTGGCCAAGAAGGGTTTGGTACGCAGACGTCGTAAGGATGGCCGTAGATCAGTACCGGCTTCCCTTGTTGCCAGATTTGCTATCTCAGGGTCATCTACTTTACCCCAGTTTACAAACGTTGGCTTTGGCGGCTTGGCTGCTGAAACCTTCATCTTGAAAGAGGGTTAGTCTGATTCTGTTCAGACCTTGATTAGGGCTAGGAAGCGGTCCTCTTCTGGCATTTACTATAGGACTTGGAGATCCTATATTGATGGGTGTGAGGCTAGGGCCTTGCCTTGCAGGAGTTTCTTCAGCATAATCTGGATCTTGGGTTCCAGCTTAGTACTCTGAAAGGACAGGTTTCTGCTCTGTCTGTTTTCTTCCGGAGGTCTTTTGCCTTACACCCGCTTGTTAAGACTTTTTTCCAAGGGGTTGCGCATGTGCGGCCCCCTCGGAAGGCTGTGGTTCCTGTTTGAATTTGGTTCTTTCGGCTCTGCAGGGTCCTCCTTTTGAGCAGTTACAGGATATTGCTCTTTCGGTTCTCACTCAGAAGTTTGTTTTTTTGGTGGCTATTACCTCTGTTCGGCGTGTCTCTGAGTTGGCGGCTCTGTCGATTCAGGCCCTTTACTTTGAGAGACACCAGGATAAGGTGGTTTTTCGTTTTAAGCCGGATTTCCTTCCTAAGGTGGTGTCTGCTTTCCACCTCAATCAGGATATTCTCCCTTCCTTGTGTCCTAAGCCTAACAATGACAAGGAGAGGGTTCTGCACAATTTGGATGATGTTCGCTGTGTGAAGTACTATTTGGTGACTACTTCTTCCTTCCACAAGACGGATGCTTTTTTCGTGGTGCCCTGCGGGCCCAGGAAAGGTTTGGTGCCTGCTAAGTCTACGATTAGCAAATGGATTTGTCAGGCCATTGTTGGGGCCTATTCTGTTAAGGGGAGGACTCCTCCTTTTAGGGTCACTGCGCACTCTACTCGTGCGGTTGGTGCGTCCTGGGCTTTTCAGCACCAGGCTTCTGTTGAACAAGTTTGTAAGGCTGCTACTTGGTCTTCCGTTCATACCTTTTTCAAGTTTTACAAGGTTGATGTGCGGGCTTCAGCGGATGCTGTTTTTGGCCGCAAGGTTCTGCAAGCTGCAGTGGCTTTTAGTTGGTACATTCTTTTTTTAATTGAAAGTTTTTATTAAGGATGACACGAATCACAGGCCAACATCAACAGAAACAATCAGAGAGGCATCAGATGTGAGCATGAAATTATATGACAACTAAGTTATTAACTATTGATAGCCCAGAACAACATCACATGGTGTATAATAAAGCTTTTCCGGACATAGGCTGCGTCCTGCCTCTCCTTATAACATTTTTAAAGAATAATAACACATGCACGAACTAAAGACAAAAACGGGGACGCACCTGTGGTGCGCCAGAAAAGGCAAGGAAGAATGGGAGGAGGAAGGGGAGAAAGGAAGGGGAAGGGACGAAAGGTAAGAAAGGGAGGGGGCTCCCCCACATCCGCCCCCAGGGTCACTCCTGGAGGAATTTAAGGTAATCCGCAGATAACGTGAACTGGGCCCAGGAACGCCAGGTCTCCCAATGCCTCCCACCGTCGTCCCTGAGAGAAGCTGTGAGCTCCTCCATCCTGCAGATGTCCCCAACCCGCGACAGCCACATAGCCGTAGAGTGTGGATCTGACGATTTCCAGCAAGTGGGGATACAAGTCTTAGCAGCGAGCAGAAGAGGGGCCAAGAGAGATTTTCCCCCTAACCCGCATGGAGGTGGGCGCAAGGTTCAAGAGATAACTAGCCGGGTCCACCCCCAGGTCAATACCTGTGAGGCGCTCCACAATCACCCTCACGTTGGTCCAGAATCTCGACAGCTTAGGGCATTCCCAGAATATATGGATCATAGTACCCCTATCCTGTGAGCACCTCCAGCACAGGGGGGAGGCAGAGGGAAACATCCTCTCCAATTTAGATGGAGTCAGGTACCACCTGGAGAGGATTTTGTAGGATACTTCCTGGTAGCGATTAGATATGGAGGATTTGTGGGTAAGCTTAAACATCGCTAGCCTCTCTTCGGGCGAAAAGTTCCGTCCGAGTTCCCTCTCCCACCCCACCACGAAGGACGGAACAAAGGAGTCAGGGGGATTCATCAGCAACGCATATGTGCAGGACAGGGTACCCTTAATATGACCCAACCCCGTGCAGACTTTCTCGAACGGGGTTAGAGCTCTAGCTACCTGGGATGAACGGGAGATAGATTTTTGATAGTGGGAGAGTTGGAGAGCCTGCCACTCATTGATGGGCCGCAAAGAAAGCCTCTCGGCCAGCTCCCCCAACCTGTGCCACTCCCCCCCCACACTCAAATGATGGATTCTAAAGCAGTTTCATTTTGCCCAGGCCTGGAAGGGGGCATCAGAAAGACTCACCGGGAAGTCAGGGTGACCAATCACCGGAGTCAGGGGCGAGAGGGGTGGGGAAATATCTAACCTCGAGAAGAACCTCGCTGCTACCCTCCTGGTTGGGCCTATCGTCGGATGCTTGTTCAGCGCAGGGAAGTAATTGGTCGGGATGCACGGGAGACCCGCAAGGACCGTAGGGGACTCGTCCTGTTCAATCAAGGTCCACTGCTTACAGCCCGCGTGCCTACACCTGTCAATAATACGGACCAGGTGGGTCGCTGCCTGATATAGTTTCCAGTCCGGGAGACCGATGCCCCCCGCCCCCTTCGGAAGAGTCAGCAGGGAGGCCGCCAGACGGTGTGGTTTCCCCGCCCAAACAAACCTGGTACACAGGCCTGAGAGCTTCTTAAAGAATGACCGCGGGACCTCCACCGGAAGGGCCTGGAACAAATATAATACTCTGGGCAGGATATTCATTTTTATTACATTCACTCTGCCGAACCAGGTGAGGGTTCCCCGGGACCATCTCTGCAGGTCATTCTCCACCCTCTTCAGCAGCGGGGGAAAGTTAGAGCTATAAATTTTCTGGGGATGTGTTGGGATTTGTGTGCCCAAGTAAGTTATAGACTCTCTCTCCCATGAAAAGGGGAAGTTCACCATAATGCGTTCTAATCATTTTGGTGGGACATTGATATTAAGGGCCGAGGATTTATGGTGGTTTATTTTGTAATTTGATAGTGTTTGGTATGTTTTAAGTTCAGCTAGAAGGACTGGGAGGGTCGTCTCAGGTTTTGTTAGGAAAAAAATTAGGTCGTCCGCATAAGCTGCGACCTTGTGCTCTACCCGCCCAGCGCGGATACCCGCAATATCAGGGTTGTTCCTGACTGTGCGGAGAAACGGTTCCAGGGACAGAATGAAGATCAAAGGGGAGAGAGGGCAGCCCTGCCTCGTACCGTTGGCCAGGGCGAAGGATCCGGAGAGGAGGCAGTTTACTCTGACCGAAGCAGAGGGGACTCTGTAAGAGGCCGATATCCACCGATACATATTATCCCCCAAGCCAATGTGTCTGAGAACTGCAAATATGAAGTCCCAGCTGACCCTATCGAATGCCTTTTCGGCATCTGTCGAGAGGAGGATTGAAGCTATTTTGTTTGAATGGGCCCAGTGTATTAGGTTGATTACCCTTGTGGTATTATCCCTGCCCTCCCTTGATGGGACGAAGCCAACCTGATCCCAGTGAATTAAAGAAGGGATAAATGGAGCCAGTCTGTCTGCGATTATTTTGTTAAAGATTTTAAGGTCGCAATTTAATAGGGATATGGGTCTGTAACTGCCACACTGTGTCGGGTCTTTGCCCTCCTTAGGTATGACAGTTATGCTAGCCCTGAGAGTGTCTTTGGGTGGAGCCAGCCCATCCTTAAGGGAATTGAAGGCGGCAACAAAGTGGGGACCAAGAGACCCCGCAAATCCTTTGTAGTAGCTCAGGCCGAAGCCATCAGGGCCTGGTGCCCTTCCTGGCTTTGTGTTTTTAATGGCTTTCAAGAACTCGTCGGGCTCAATCTCCCTATCGAGCGAGTCTATCATCTCCTGGTTCAGTCTGGGGAGGCCCGACCCCTGGATGAGGGCGGCTATTTTATCCCGATGGTCAGCAGTCCGGGTCTGGGGGAGGTTGTATAGGGCCTCGTAGTAGTTCCTAAAAGAATTGGCTATGTCTGCCGTCAAGCATTTCCTGTTCCCCCCCCCCCACGTCGTGGATGAGTGGGATGAAGTTCTTGCCTCGCTGAGTTCTGAGGGATCTGGCCAACGCCCTACCGCATTTGTTGCCAAATTCGTAGAAAAATCGACGGCATCTAACCGCCATGCCCCTTGCCTCCCCAAAGCAGATGTCCCTGAGGGAGTCCCGTAGGCTTGTCAACTTGGCTCCCACCTCTCTCGACTGGGTTTGCTTGTGGAGGGCTTCCAATCTGACAATTTCTTGGGTTACCTTGACAATTTGTTCATTTTTCTCCTTTTTCAGTCGGGCACCGTGCTTAATTAGCACACCTCTGATGTGTGACGCATTTGTGGGCCTCCCACAGGGACATCCGCGAGACCTCTCCATTGCTGTTCAGCTCAAAATACTCCCCTAAGGCCCTCTGGACGTCCTCCCTGACCATGGCGTCCTGTAGCAGCGAATCATTCAGCCACCACTGCCCCCGAAAGAGGGGAACATCGGGGATGGACAGGGTAAGGATGATCGGGGCATGGTCCGAGAGAGTAATGTGTCTGATATCGGTGGTCACTATGAGGTGCAAAAACTGGTGGGGGACCAGGAACCAGTCTGTGCGGGAATATGAGTTGTGTGGACTGGAGAAAAATGTGTAATCTCTACCTCTCGGGTTAAGGGTCCGCCAAACATCCATCAACTGATTATTGAGTAGCAGCTGCTTAACTTTTTTGAGAGTTGAGAAAGTGACATGGGAGGACCCCTTGGACGTGTCCAGGGAAGGATCTAAGGTCCGATTGAAATCCCCCCCAACACCAAGATCCCCTCAGTGAAGTTGGCCAATTTGTCCAAGGTTGACTGTAGGAATTTGTACTGGTTGTCATTAGGGCAGTAACAGGTTGCCAGGGTCACTTTCTGGGGGAAAAAAAGTGTCCCCTTTACACAGAGGAACCTCCCTTCGGCGTCCTGTATAGAGTGGGGATGGGACCAGGGTAATGAACCGGCCACCAGGATCGCCACCCCCCGCGATTTAGAGTCTGGGGAGAGACTGTGATACTGGGTCCTAAAGGTCTGATTTGTGAGGGTGTGAGAGCGCCCCTTCTTCAGGTGGGTCTCCTGCAGGAAGGCAATATGAGAGTTCAGGCGTTTCAGATCCCTGAGGATGGAGGTTCTCTTAATTGGGGAGTTCAAGCCCTTGGTGTTGAGGGATGTGCACCTGACCGCAGACATAATGAGCGCTAGAGTGCAGGTTTACGTAGTATCAGTGGAGTAGTACCGTGCAGCGAGCTACCCACGAGGCGGGGGAGTCACCACTGGGGGAGGAGGGGGGGAGGAACAGGGAGATACACAACGGGGTGAAAAGAGGGGAAGGAAGCCCAGGGATGGGACTAAAGGGCGGGAGAAAGGACAGACAGACAAGCAAAACGTAAGAGAGCAACAATTGAAAATACAAAACGGGTATGAACGAATATATCGTTCCAACTAAGCGGAAAGAGGGACTTTCCAAAAAAAAACGAGGTGCCCCCCTTCCCCCGTACGTGGCCGGAGGAAAGGGAGACCCGACCTATTGTGGGAACGAGGCGGAGCAGAGGGGAAGCAGAGCCCCCTCCGGCCCACCGCAACCCCCGGTCAGTCGGCTCCACCGCAACCGTTGCGTCGCCGTAGAGAACTATAGTGTGGGGGGGCTACCCCCCACCAACCCACGGTAAGCAAAAAAGAGCACAACGAGACCATCCCGAGGACCCCCGTGCTCCAGCCGCCGCCACTCAAGAAAAAACAGTGGATCTATCGCGAACTCCTGAGGCGAAAAGGCAGGGGGTCCCGGGCAGGACTTCCCCCAACGGAGCTCTCCCAGGCGGATCGAGCGCGGGAGACCGCAGTGGAACGGCCCACACAGCGGTCAAAAACCAAGCCCGGCAGGGCAAATAGAGGAAGTTCACTTGTGTACAAGAAAAAGTCAATTTAAAGGATCTCAAGTGTCCGCCCCAGGGGGCATGTTTCCTAGATTTCATTATCCATGTGCCGGCGAGTATCTCCCCTCCTTCCGCCTTTCATTCTATTGGGGGTGGCAGCCCCCCTGGCCCGGCGGGGCCCCGCCGGTTGCCATCTTCTGGGTTGCTGGGATGTCGGGAGAGGTGGCAAGTCCAGCCAATTAGGGACATCAATAGGCCCCGAGTCCAGGAAGGCAAAAAGTTCAGGGAGATCCGCCGGGGACCTCAGTGCAAAGACTTGTTGGTTCCTGTGCACCAGGAGATGGAAGGGGTACCCCCAGCGGTAGGACGCTCCACAGTCCCGTATCTTTCCCAAAAGAGGTCTAAGCAGGCGCCTCATCTGGAGGGACCTCCTGGAAACATCGGGAAATATCTGGATCTCAGCCCCGTCAAGACAGAGCCGACCTTTCTCCCAGGCCTTCTTGACGGAGAAATAGTGGAGTCGGCAGACCACGTCCCGCGGGCGACTGGGATTAGTCAGTTTGGGGCCCAGGGCCCTATGGATACGGTCCATCATAATCTCGGAATCCGGCGGACGGTCAAGGATGTCGTTGAAGATGCCTGCGACTGTATGGTGGAGTTGCTCCGGGCCTGTTGCCTCAGGAATGACTCGGATGTTCGAGGTGCAAGACAGTCGCTTGTGAGATGGATTGCTGGTGTGCCATGGTTTTCTCTAGGGCCTCTATTCTCTGAAGGGCCGAGCTATGTGCATGTTCCAGGCCGGACATCTTAGTATCGAGGGTCTCCACTGAGTTTTGCAGAACAGAGATTTCCTTCTTGAACGAATTTTCAACTCTTGTGATGAAGGCTTCCAGGTCCGCTTTAGAGGGGAGGGCTTTGATTTCGGCTCTGATGTCCACCAGAACTGAGTTGTTATATTCTGATCTGGGCGGGTGGGTCTCGCCCACCTGTTGAGACCCGGGGCTCATCTTCTTCTGCAGATCTCTTGATGCAGGGGCCGGGTGGAGCTCCACGTGCCGGGTTGGAACCTGGCGGGACACGGGCACATCGCTCCGAGGTCTTAGGGGGCTTAACATCGGGGAGGGCAGCTCTCCCGGCTCCCCCGGGGCACAAATCATCTCCGGGCCGGGACTCCAAGGGCTCCCCCCATCCCCATGCGCGGAAAGCCAGGGGGGCGTGGGTGCACTAGGGATACTTCCACTGGGGACGCACCACTCATCCAAGCGCAGAGGAGCCTCCGAGGAGGCCAGTGATTCAGGGCTTGAGATTGCCAGCCGGGAGGAGCCCGGACTGGGTATGGGATGCTGGGGATGATCCTCGGCTTCACTGGAGCTGGGGCTTTCCACCCCAGATGGTGGGTGCTTTGGAGTATTGGAGGGCTGGGAGTGTGCACCCGGGCTCCCCCCCCATGGACCAGCGTCCCGGAGTGTAAGGTTAGGGGACCCTCTCCCACAGGAGGCACCAGGAGAGATCCTATTGCGGGTGGGGGGGCAAAGCCCATTCATAGCCCCGAGCCCCCCAGTTCCTGTCCACCCTCCTCTGTCACACATAGCTGCACTGCTGCTGACGTTCTGGGGGCCTTCCCGGGTCTCCCGCCCAGGAGAGGGAGTGAAAGTCTCACCTGCCGGTGATGAGGGCTCCTGCCCAGACAGTCCTCCAGCTCTGCCGATCTGCTGGGGCCTGTCTTCCCCCTCCGGTCCCGTGGGGGGGTCCGTGCCCGTCTGCCGCCTCACGAAGCGGGGAGGCTGATCTCGACGCCGCTCACAAGCGGCCTCCGCTAGCACAGAGCCGGGCGAAGTCGCGGTGACGTCACCCGCGCCGTCGGCGGGAGCCGCCGCTCGCCTCCTCTCCTCAGACCCGCCGCCTGCTTCACCGGGGGCAAGGAACACCCTGTCCCCCGGCGCCGACCTCCTTCACTTCGCCTGTGAGAGGCGGTAGTCCTCCGCGGGCCGTCTCCTCGCCCACCGCCGCCGCATCGCTGTCTCTCTCCTCTTCTCCTCCTGTCGCCGCCATTTTGGCTCTGGCCGCCTCACCGGGTCTGCCCACAGCCAGGTAGGCACTGATTTTTTTATTTTAAGTGCCGGCGGGGTCCTCTGGCCTCTCCTCTTCCTCGCCATAGTAAGTGGGTCAGTGTGGGGCACCACGTCTCAAGATAAGCTGGGGATCTTGTTCCGGCCGAAGGGAGCTCCCAAGAAATGCTGCTTCAGCCGCTCATGTCCGGCCACGCCCCCCGAGTTGGTACATTCTTGACTGTTTCTGGTTCCCACCCATGACGGACACCGCTATTGGATGTCCCACTTGTATGGCACACTTAGAATAATACCGTTTTGTGAGTGCTCACCTTTAAAATGGGTATTATGAGTGTGCCATACACTCCACTTCGCCCCACCCCTTTTTTCAGGTATTCTGGGGCTTTTATATGGTGAACCATTGGTTTTGATTGTTATGGTTATAATTGGTTCTTCCTGGTCCCCTTACTGCTTTTTTACACTGGGAAATTGGTGGGAGGTCCCAGGTATATGTGGACCGGGAGGGGCTTTCTTTTTTGCATATTCATCTCTGCAGAAATTCGCCCTCTACTGGAGATTACCCACATGTCAAGATCGAAGTAGAGTGTATGGCACACTCATAATACCCGTTTTGAAGGTGAGCACTCACAAAACAGTATTTTTCTGCAGTACCACTGCGCCGCCTTGTGGCGGAATAACCCAACTGTTATGAATACCGGGCTGTGCCATGCAAGAACAAAAACAATTCTACAGGTGAGTACTCACAGAATTCGTTTTTTAAACACCTGCTAAAAGGTTAATCCCGTAAAAATGGGTTAAATGGGCTGTTGTAACTAATTACTGAGGCTAATAAAGTGCTGGCCATGCAGATGCATTGTAACATAATGCTTCCTTCCACCCCCCCCCCCCACCCCCCTTAAATATTTGGTTGTCTGATTTTTACTGCAGGCAGGGGTGCGGCAATTTCTTTACCCTAGAATTTGCTGCCAGTTACCTCAAGGTTTACTGTATTTGCATTTTTCATTTTGCTCATATAAGGTTTGAAGTAGGGGCTTCTATTAACCATTTGTGTGTATATATTTTTAATTCTTGTAAATGGCATGAAAACCAAATGGCATGAAAACCAAACCTCTTCAATCCTATCCAATTTAGTTGTTGCAAGCCAAGTTTGTTAGATTTTTCTCCTTTTTAATCAAGGCTCAATCCCCAAGGCACCCTGACCTAGGTATGATCCTTCCAGTTAAAGTGACTGCCCAGATGGAAAAACACATTCCTTACACCACTCTACCAGTGATGCCCTGTAAGAGGTGTGTAAAACAAAAACAATGGTCAGTGAGGGTCACTGAAAAGGCACGCACACCAGCATGGCAAAGTAATGAAGGTGCTGCCAGTAGTCCCTGCCTCCAGTGAAACAGTTGGGTATTTTGCTTGATCTTTCATACAGTTCTTTAAGCCCCCTGGGGCGGGGGGCCTTCAGTCATTGCAGTGTCCCATTTCCAAGACTGGGACAAAGGTTGACACCATGCGGACAATGGCAGAAAAACAGGCGGGTCAGTAGACCCAACTAATTAGATTTGATTAGAAAATATACTAAATCTGCAGGGTTAGTACCTGGATTACTGTTTTATATAATGGTGTGTATATATGTATATGTATGGTATGTATGTATGTATATATATATATAATATATATGTATGTGTGTGTATGTGTGTATGTGTGTATGTGTGTATGTGTGTATGTGTGTATGTGTGTATGTGTGTATGTGTGTATGTGTGTATATGTATTATATAATATATGATTTAGTTTGTGCTGTGTGGTTTTAGAGGTAATGGATGGCTTTCCTACATCTCAGCTGCTGAGTTGTTGAGCTAATCAGCGACTACATCCATTGTAACAAGGTTTTCTTTGCGGAGTCTAGCATTGGTTATCTGCTGAAATTGTGAAAGAGCACAAGCGCAGCCGTGTGTGTGTTAATGTCTCACTAGTTTGATAGTTGGGAACTCTCACGTGATTCATTTATTTCAGGAAATGTATGACTTGCTCTGCTGGGTCATGAGTCGCCTGTCACCTTCTCTATTGTTAAGCTTAAACAGATGGCGATTTTATTTCTACTTTTCTGCTTGTCACAAAATACTTTGCCCAGAATCTTGGAAACTGTTAAGTGTGTATATTGAGATGGGCCACAGCCAAACAAAACAGGAGGAGCTGGAGAGGTGTGACCACATGTAATGTGCTGAATTCAGGTGTTTCATGTCACCAATGCCTTTGAACATACCCTACCATTTATCTCAAGCAAATGAAGAGTCTTGCATTTTTGTACTTTAAAAAGTTCTTCACAGTCAACACAGGTGAGGACTGGGCCATTGATTACAATTCTACTAAATGGTGTGTTTTAGGGCAAGCTGTGTTTACCAGTGTGTGAATGAGCCACTAGGCATGTAATGTTATAAGCATGTGGCTCTCACTTTTTGCAGTACATGTTCCAGTTGATTATCTAAACTGCAGACCCCCTTATATCGCCTTGTTCTTCACTTCCTGAGCTGCACTTGGATTATTTGATCCCAGCAGGTTCCTTTCAAGCCCTTCACCACCAGTTCTTGGTGGATCAGGTACTTGGTACTACTTTCTTGTGGGTGTTGGTTGGCACAAACTGGTTTCCCAAGCCTTCATACTTTCATTTGCTAGCAAAGTTGCTCTGGCCCTGGGGACCCTTCTGAAGTGTGTGTGTGTGTTGTGTGTGTTTTTTGTTTTTTTTTAATTAACTTCTGGGATTGTCCCCAGTTCTATTTTAACCCTTAGTACCCTTAGTAATACCAAATAGTATTACCTAGTTGGGAGATGATGGGGCAACCAGCATGCATGTTGATTCCCTCTTATTCTAGTCGTGTAACAAGAATACTTTTCTGTGCTGTTATAAAAAATGGACCAAATGCCAGGATTTTCAGTATCCTAGAGATTGGTCCTCTTTTACCCAGAGCATCTTGATTTGGGATGCCTTGCTGTGTGCAGCCGCCCCCCCCCCCGATCACCTTAATGTCTGGTAGTCCTACAGTGCAAACGTGGGCTCTCATCCAATCAGCGCTGTATCCTTTGCAAAATAATGCACAGCATTCAGCTTTGGAAACCAAGCCGGGCAAAAAAAGTAGTGGCCCTGTCCCCAGTCTCCTTGCTGTTTTTAGTTTACTCCCGACCCCAGAGTGTCTGAATTGTTGGATGACAGAGCGGCGGCAAATGCGTAGCGGGATCACCTGAAAGGTAAGTATTTACGTGGATGGGTGGGACTGCAAACAGCGGGATATCTCAAATCGGGATGCTCCAGAGGTAGGTTATTGGCCGATCTTAGAGCCAAGGTGATTGGTCGGCTTTAAGTTCAGGGTCCTGCCTCATTTGTTATGGCATGTAAGGAATGACCAGCCTTCATGGTTCCTACCCCTTCCCTTTTACCCCCAAAGTGGACATGATGATGATTACCCTGAAAGCTTGTCATACCTCTCACGAGATAAACCGAGGTATGGGTTTTCGAGACTTTATTACTTTACCAAATATCAGGAAAAATGGGTTGAGGGGCAAAGCATGGCCTTTCAAGGTCTACACACAACCCCTTAGGTTTTCCTTCTCCTAGCTCTGATTATCTGACAGCATTTTGTTTGTCCTGCCTGTTTTACTTTCCCACCCTAGTCTTATGCCCCCCCCCCCCCCCCCCCAATCAAAGGATTTAACTGGATCTAAAGCATTTTCGACTTTAGATTCAAGTCTTAGTTTTGTCCCTCATTGGAAAGTTGCAGTGGATCCTATACACTTGAACTACGCTATAGCATTCTTGAACGGCTGCCCAATGTTAGGAATGCTTGTCATGCCCTTTAATGGACACATGTTCTCTGCAATAGAGTGGAGGTTGGGACTGCATACAAACTTTTTAAGCTCAGTCTTAACTTTGTAAAATTGTCCTAGAACTCAGCAAACGTTTGATCTGCTTCTGTACTTGAATTAGAATTTGCATGTTTTTCTGTTTTTATACAGTTTCTGGTAATACTGACCCTCAATTATACAAATGGGCCTTAATAGAAACAAGTAGCTGAATAAATTGCACCCAGCTTATTTTTACAGTAGTTCAGTAGTGTTTTGAGGCCAGATGAAAAACTAAAGATGAGTACCTGCAGCTCAGCAGGATCTTCCCTTGCTCTTATCAGAGTTGCTCTACAAAGCATTAGAGACTAAAGCCCACCTTGAAGCCGGATCAGGCAGTGGTACACCCATCATCAGCAGCCCTTCCCTTGGAGAATCCCAGTAGGGGCAATAGTTGCTAGCAGATTTTTGTGCTGAGATAAATACTTCTATGCTTTCTTAAAGTGGACCAACACCCAGGATTTTGACTATCCTGGGTTTTGGTCCACTTCGGCGGGGCACCCCGATCGGGGGTGCCCCGCTGTGTGAAACCCCCCAGAAACCCCAAAAAACTCACCTCTCAACGCTCCCACGTGCGCGCCGCAGCCAATCCCCGCCAACGTCCAGGCGGGGATCAGGAACGTCCAGGCCGCTTCCGCCGCCGCCGCCTCCCGCGCGTCACTCTCGGCGCGCCGCGCGCGCCCCCGCCGGCCATTCACAGAGGGCCGGCGCGCGCGCGCGCGCCCCCGCCGGCCATTCACAGAGGGCCGGCGCGGGCGCGCGCACGTCTGGAGGGGTGCGCGGGAGGCGGCGGCGGCGGAAGTGGCGGCGGATCAGGTAAGGTGTTTTTGGGGTTTCTGGGGGGTTTCACCCCGCGGGACATCCCGATCTCGGATGTCCCGCGGGGTGGGGGGTGATCGGCCCGGGAATCTTATAGATTTCCGGGCCGATCACCCCTGGGTGTTGGTCCACTTTAAAGCGATCCCACACCTGTTTTCTAAGGAATGTGTGCGAGACGGTACTGTGACAGACATCCAGATTGCTGGATTATGTATGTTGGTGTGGTATATAATCTGAGGTAAGGTTAAGAAACTTGGTCTTGATTTCATGCTGTATGCAATGTTTTTGGCTTTTCTACAGTTGTCTGGATGGAGTAAAATGCTTAAGCAGCAGTTGATATTAAGCAGACCCTCCTAGGTAGTATGCTGCATCTTCCCTGGGAATCGGGATCCCTTTTGAGAGGCTCTATAAATTGTACTGGTTTAGGGTTGTAAATTGAAAAGGCACTGGCAATGTCATACTGTATTTATACATTTCTGCTGATAAGATCTTAATGAATTCCCACAGGCTCAGGTTGGCTGAGAACTCTCGCATTTAGTAAAGAGACTTTTTTTTTTTTTTGCCTCTAGTGTTGTGAATACAGAAACATAGCTTAGGTGGTCAAACTGGAAACACCAGTTAGTGCTCAAACAGGTTTGACAGTAAAGTTTAAATACAAGGCAGTAAATATGATTGGTGGAGGAACCCGGAGTTATACACTGACTACTCTGTTTGGTGTATGAAGGTTCAGGCCATAAAAAATGTAATGAGGCCCACTTAAAAGTCGTACCGTTACACCTGGATACTCTGTACTTGGCAGAATAAAGTATATATAAGTATCTTCTATATTAGCCCGAATTTTACCTTTAAAAACTACTGCATCTGTACCATATGATTACCTTCAAAGGGAAAATTCGGGCTAATATAGAAGATACTTATATATACTTGGCAGAATAAATAAAGTAAGTACAGGGTACAAACAAAGAATGCTGTTTGGCAAGGAGATACACCAGGAGAGCTATTAACAATTACATACAATAACATAGTAGTAATAGGAAGGTTTAGTGCAGGTTAATTTGTATAGGAAAACCAAATTATCAACACTGCATGTTCCGGGTCGAGACTAAGAACCTTACATACTGGTTTTGTTCAAATGCATAACTGCCAGTGGAAAAAACGTTTTTTGAATCTGGAGCTTTTAGTCGAATGAGCCATGAATCTTCACCCAGAGCGTAAAAGCCATAACAAGGAATGTCCTGGGTGCGTCGTGTCGTTTTCTTGGCCCCTGAGGAGTCATGAATTGCTCATCCAGAGATTGTAAGGGGGATCCAGTTATACGCTCGGCAGTTCTAGTTATACTCTTTAGCCCGTGCTTGTCCTTGGCTGTAGCCCCGCTGTACCAGACTGTGAATGAAGTGGTCAAGATCGATCCAATGGCAGCATTGTAGAAGGTTTTTAAGATCCCTTTTAGACATACTGTATCTTTTTAGTTGTCTCAAGAAGCATAATCTTTGTTGGGCCTTCTTTAAGATAACTGTAGCTTGTCTGCTCCACTTTAAGTCTTGCGAGGTCTGGGTACCTAGAAATTTAGCACTGGCTATGATTTTGACTTTCACTTCACCAATCAAGATGGGCTGGTGCGCTTTGTGGGATTGCTTGAAGACAATTAGAGTTTTCTGAATATTTGGAATGAGATTGTTTGAATAAACTTCTTTTCTCACCTTTAAAGCTGGTGTATCTAGGTCTGGCACTCAAACTTCCCTGTTCACAGTTAACGTGGTCCTGCCCCTCCCACATCACTAAAAGTGACAGGAGCACACCCACTCCACTGTAATGCTACCAAATCTCAGAATCGAGGTGGTGGCAGGGTGGGGACTGAAAGCTGAACGAGGTAGCAATTCCCCTACTAAGGAGAGACACAGGAGAGAAAGGACAGTGCTGCAGCGTAAGCTACTGATATTTATTTTTTGACTTGCCACGCCCGATTATGCGTCCCTTCCTGTGTCTTACACCACAGTGTTGCCTGCCACTCCTCCCCGCCTTGTCACTGTGAATGGACATGCCCCTTTCCATTCACTGCAATGGAAAGGGTTTTGTTAGGGCTTCACAAGGCCCTTTCCATTGCAGTGAATGGAGGGGGCAGCACCACGTCATAGGATGCAAGAAGAGACATGTGGTTGGGTGTGCAGACAGTCTCTGTGGGACACATAGTGTAGCTTTTTTTTTTTTTTTTTTTTTGGTGGGGCTGAAAATGTTTAAACCGGAAACTCAGCATGATTTAATGAAAAGCCCAAACCCTTAAAAAAAAAAAAAAAAAAAAAAACTATTCCCCAGCATCTAAAATTAATATATGTTTACGTTTTTAGGCACTTATTATTCTTTCCCCCACTGGCCTGCAACTCTGTTCAGGACTCTAGGATATGGGCGCCACCATCTTAACTCAGAAGCATCACACATACTGAGGAGAGCGGGATACATTTCAGGGGGCGGGGTTATAGTTGTGCTTTGCACAGGCAAAGCAGAACTGGAGTCAGGGAAAGGACAGCAATCCCAGAATGCAGAGCGACAGTCAGAAGGCACTTTCTGTTTGCAGGCTACCTGGTGGTCCATGAGCCGCCATCTTGGATGTTTAACCCTTTAAGTGCCAAGCACGTAACACCTACGTGCTGGCTTAACTGGGCCTTAAAGCGGACCTTCACTCTGAATAAGAGTCTATCTTATATGTTTCCCCCACACTGCACATACAGATTGCTCACATTAAAAATCATCCTACCTGCATCTACTGCATGTTATGAGCCTTTAAAGATCCAAGATGGCGGCTTATGGAAGCCGCCATTTTATCAGGCAGCCTGCAAACAGGAAGTGCCTGCAAACAGGAAGTGACTGTGCTGCTCTGCATTCTGGGACTGCTGACCTTTCCCTGACCCCAGCTCTGCTCTGTCTGAGCAAAGCACAGCTATAACCTGCCCCCCTGTACCTTATCCCACTCTCCTCTCCTCAGTAAGTGTGATGCTTCTGAGTCAAGATGGCGGCGCCCGTATCCTAAATTCCTGAACAGAGTTGCAGCCCAGTGGGGGAAAGAATAATAAGTTAGTGACTAAAAATGTAAAATATATTAATTTTAGATGCTGGGGAATCGTTTTTTAAGAGTTTGGGCTTTTCATTAAATCATGGTGAAGGTCCGGTTTAAGTGCCAAGTCCATAGGTGTTACGTGCTTGACTTTCCCCGCTGCTAGTTTAAAAAAAAAAAAAAAAAAAAAAATACTCACCTGACCCCTCGTTGGATCTGGCCGGGTCTCCTCTTTAATTTACTGCCATCCGATCCCCCGGGATAGGCCGCCCCCCCCCCCCCCCCCCCCGCATCGGCAGCAGCAGCTGCTAACTGTAAAAAAATAAAAATGACATTTACTTACCTGTCGCCGCGCTGCCTCCCACTGGGTCTTCTCTTCACTGGAGGGGCCACCGATCGCCCCCCCGGCTCTTCAGCTTCGGGGGGGAGCCTGAAAGGGCTGTCTTGGGGCGGGGCTTATGACGTCATTCATTGGGTGTCGTCCAGGCTCCCTGCTGCTCTTCATTCAGATGCGATCATGCTGGCCACAGGAGCAGAGGGGTAGGTGATCAGATCATCACCTGCCCCTCTGCTATTGCAGCCAGCATTATTGCATCTGTCATCACATCAAGGGACAAAGGAGCTGACGGTCGGAGGTAAGTAAAGTAAAAAAGTTTTTATTTTTTAATAAAACTCATTTTTTCTTATGTGTCAGTGTGTTTTTTTTTTTGTTTACTGTTAACCCCTTGTGAACTGGTAAGGGGTCCATGAGACCCCTTATACCAGTTCACAAGGCTGGGGGCTGGCAAGTCACCTGCTAAGCCGCAGGTGACTTGCCATTAACCCCCGGCACCCCCAATTACCTGCCTCCCCAAAGCCCAGGGGGGGCAGAAGAGCCCGGGCCCACATAGGCTATGTGGGCTCGTAGGCTGCAGTGTGGGGGGGGCCACAAAAGCTGCCCCCCACTCTGTGCCTACAAGCCCCCATAGCTGGTCCCGGGCTGGTAATGCTGGGTAAGGGGGGACCCCATTTCATTTTTTGGGGGGAATTTTAAGGATTTTTAACCCTTAAAATTCCAACTAAAAATGGGGTCCCCTCCTGGGAGGGGAGACCCTGTGTCATTTTTTTTTTTTAAATTAACCCTTTATGCTTTGTCACCCAGCAGCTATAAAAGGCTTCCAGCAGCAGCTGGAGAGCAGAAGCCAGGTTGATCAGCGTGGGACACAGGGATGGATGGGAGGTAAGTATAAAAAAAAAAAAAATTCTCAGTTTTTTTTTTTTTTTTTTATTTATCCCTTTGTGAACTGGTAAGGGGTCCATGAGACCCCTTATACCAGTTCACAAGGCTGGGGGAGGTGGCAAGTCACCTGTGACTAGCAGGTGACTTGCCATTAACCCCCGGCACCCCCAATTACCTGCCTTCCCAAAGCCCAGGGGGGGGGGGGGGCAGAAGAGCCCGGGCCCACATAGGCTATGTGGCTCGTAGGCTGCAGGGTGGGGGGCCACAAAAGCTGCCCCCCCCACTCTGTGCCTACAAGCCCCCATAGCTGGTCCCGGGCTGGTAATGCTGGGTAAGGGGGACCCCATTTTTTTTTTGGGGGGGGGGGGGATTTTTAAGGGTTTTTAACCCTTAAATTTCCAAAAAAATGGGGGTCCCCCCCCCCCCCCGGGGGGACCCTATGTCATTTTTTTTTTAATTAACCCCTTATGTTTATAGTGTGGATAGCAGTAGTATTTTATTTGTAAATGTTATAAAGTGCTATTTTCAGTTTGGGGGGTCTCCTGGACAAGAATGGGGGGCTACCGATACATAAGTGGTACCGTTGTAATGGGAAGAAATGGGGCTTTCACGTGCAATATGGTTTTCTCTAATAAAGTAAATGTTTTATTTAAAATAAAGGAGACAATTTTCTAAAAAATGTAACACTTTTTTTTTGTTTTTACGCAAAAATATTTTAAAAAACAGTAGAAAAATTACAAACAAGACATTTCATGTTAAAGCCTAAACCCTGCTGCAAAAAATATATCTATACTTCCTGGAAATTCCTCCAAAAATCACGGTTAAACATGGTGCAAAATGGTGAAAAATTACCTGTCAACGGAGGGTGAAAAAATTTCAAGTAGACGGGCAATTAAAAGGGTTAATAGTACATATGCATGTGGGGTATTGTTCTGCTCGGGAGACCTTGCTCTTTAAGATTTAGCTTGTTTTTTCTTGTTTGCATATTGATTTTTTAAGAAAATGTGTGTTCTGTTTTTTTAGAATTTTTTTGAGGGAAACCTCGTGCAACCTAAGAATTCTTCAAGGGATTACTTCTAAAATGATGAGCCCACTACAACAAGCTGGGTATGCCTAGAAAGCTTAACATATGTTCTTTCAGGGAATATATGGTTTCTGGGGGGTATTCCAAATGTAAAGGGTTGTTTTGGTAGAAAAATACAAGGTGCGCACTTTGTCTGCAGAGCTGAAATTTTCAAGTAAAATTACCCTTACGCACATGCTTTACTTTGGGGTGTTTGACAACTCTTTCCTTGACAGTAGCTATGCATGTTGAGTATTGTTCTGTTCGGGGCATATTGCTTTTTCAGATTGGGCTTGTTTTTTTTTGTTTGCATATTTTTTTTTTTTTTTTTTTAGAAAAATGAGTTTGATTCTGCTTTTTATTCTTTTTTTAGTGAAACTCTGTGCTACCAAAGAATTCATTGAGGAATTACTTCCAGAAAACTGCACCTATGTAAACAAGCCTGGTACACCTAGAAAGCCTGAGGTGTATACTTTCAGGGAATATATAGTTTGTGGGGGGTATTTAAAATGTAAAGGGTTGTTTTTCTTGAAAAACTGCAATGTGCGCTTAGCATATTTGTATTTTATCTGAAAATCTCCTAAAGCGCTGTTTCAGTTTGGGGGAGTCTCCTGGGCAGGAATGGGTGTCTACCTATACATATGTGGTAACACTGTGACCGGGAGAAATTAGAATTTCACATGCAATAAGATTTTATTGACTAAATTACTTTTTTTATTACAAAAAAACACTACAAATTGTAAAAAAAATAGATTTTTTTTGAATTTTTTTGCACATATTTCACCCCAAAATATTGAGAATACACCTAAAAAAAATGACAAAAAAGCCATTTCATGTTAAAACCCAGATTCTGCTGAAAAAAAGAATAAATAATTCCCTGGGAAATCCCTTATACAATCACAGTTGAACATGTTGAGCGCAAAATAGTGCAAAATGGTCTGGCAACAAAGGGTGACAAAAACTCCAGGTAGCCTGGCAGCGAAAGGGTTAAAGGCTCATAACATGCAGTAGATGCAGGTAGCATGATTTTTAATGTGGGCAATCTGTATGTTCAGGCAGTGGGAAACGTATAAGATATGCTCTTATTCAGGGTGAAGGTCCGCTTTAAGCGTAAAAAACAAAACGCTTGCTTACCTGCCACTAATAAATATAAATATTTTCACAAAATCCATTGGGATACACACAGCGCGGTATCCAAATTTGGTTATAGGGTATACTGATTATAGGGTATGCTATATCTGTATGTGCAAACCGATTGCTTATGTTCTGTTGGGTTAGAGTCAGTCTGTATATGTATGGCTGGCTTAAATTTACCAAAAATATTGGTACACCTTGAAAAATGATTTGCACTGCTGTGACTTTATAGGCAATCCTAGAAGGAACTGACTGGCGGCTGCAGTGAAATTTATTCAGCAATTTTAGCTCTGCATTTATTCTAAGTATACAGTATGTCCTGCTCCAGATATAATACTTACACTTGGGTTATCCTCCGCCAGATGGTGCTGTGCACTGCAGGCATGCAAAAACAGGCTCCTCCCGGCCCTTCATATACCCAGGGACCTCCCACAAATCCCCCCAGATTTCTCTGCAGTGCTGACTGCGAAGAAAAGATGTATCACTCTCTCGCAAGTGAGCGGGGCTATTACAGCCTGCGGCCCTGTTGGACTATTCCCACCCGTCCTCCTTGTGATGTGTCTCCCAGCCTGGGCTGCGCTGGTCGGGTGAAGGTAGGCAGCACCATGCGTGCTTAACGGAGCCATGCTCCACCGCAGTCCCCCACCAAAGGGTAGGCGGTTTAGGCTGATGGTGAGCCTCTAGTGGATGTCCCTCCCGCATTATTGCCCCATGCCCCGTGTAGCGGTGGACCCTGTGTAAAGGGTCGCCATCCTCCCTTGTTTCCCCCCGTATTCGGGGGAAAAAGGGGGGGGGAGGGTGTGTGTGTGTGTGTGTGTGGTGGTCTCAGTGTACTGCGTTGTTATGCTTATGCCCGTAGTTTTGTCCTTGGCGGCAACCGGGTGTCAGAGCCGCGCTGCTTGCTCTTTTTACTTGGCCGCCACCGTCTTTGCCTTCTCACTTTTTCATTATAATTTACTGTGCTGGGTGGCGTCGTCGTCAGTCTACTAGTATCCCTTAGCAGATGCTTTTAACTAGCATATCCTATACTTGGCTTGTCAAGCCTGGACGGCTAACTCAGAGCTTCGCGCTCTTTGGGGGAGGCGGGGACCCGGCGTGGCGCGCTCCGCGTCACGCCCAGATTGAGCCCGCCCTTCGAGGTTCGGTTGGTGCCATTTTGTTGCTCTTCGCGCGCGTGTTTGCAGTCCTTCTCCTCACCAGGTCGGTAAGTGCCCTCGCGGGCGATTTCATCATTAGTATTTTTTCTGCTGCGCATGGCCCTGACACCTCCTTATTCCCCTTCTGTCTTTCAGACGTCAAAGATTCCGGTGGCTTCTCCCGGCCTAACATATATTGTAGCGGGCTTACAAAGTTCTCCCACATTCCTAGCGGGTCTTTGGGACATCCAGGGTTGCCTACTGCGTAAATCCCTGCTGGCATATATTGCATTGATAATCGCCATATGGAGGCATCTCAGAATTTTGTGACCGGGGTCCCTCCGGGACAAGACCGGCTGTGTACAGCGTGTGGACTGCCCCATGCTGATGGACAGAACACGGGTCTGCGAACCCTGTGCTGAACAAGTACTGGCCCTGCAGTCAGGGTTGCCAGTGGCTGCGCCCCGTTTCAATACACCTGTCTCCCCGTGCTTAAATCTCTCTCCTGATGAGTCGCACTTGAGCGGAAATGACCAGCAAGTCGTGCCGCGCAGACTGCCTACGGCCGATCAGGTGATTTCGAGGTTGGCAGAGTGCTTGGGCCCTGGTAAGAAGTGGTCCCTGACGCCTCCGGTTTCGCCCATTCCTTCTGAATTTGAGGAGTTCACTGCTGAGCAAGGTTTTGCTCTTTCTGATGAAGGTCGGCTATTCTCTGACTTGGGCTCATCTGACGAGGGGCCGAGGAGTCATGATGATATGGGCCCCGGTTCTTGGGGCCTGTGTGACACCGATGAATTACTGATAAAGATCTTCAAGGTCTTGTCTATCTCTCTCCCTGGTGAGGCTTCCAGGCCTAGAAGGGGGAGTTTCCATACAGTGACGCCGCGTTTGGAATTTCTGGAGCAGGATCACTTCCAGGCTCTTGTACTCAAAGAATGGCAATGCCCTAGTAAACTTCCAGGGGACTGGGATTGGAAATACCCATTTCCCCCTGATGTGGTTAACTGCTGGTCATCACCTCCCGTGGTCGATGCACCGATCATTGGGGTTCTTAACCCCCCCCTTTATTGCAGCCCCTACTTATCGTACCCTTCGGGATGCTGAGGACCGGCGCATTGATAGGCTGGCTTCCCACGCCTTTTCTTGTGCAGGGACGACTCTGTGCCCGGTCTGTGCAGCGGCCATCGCTGCAGTGGCCGCTAGGACCCTCCTCAGAAAGATGATTGATCATCAACCTGAGGATCTCCCCTGGGAGGTGTTTAATGCACTCGCCAGTTGTGATGTATTTGTAAGATTTATCCTTTTAGCGCTGGATGACACCATTAGCATGTGTGCAAGAACTTCCGCCCTCGCTATACGCTGACTGGTCTGGCTGCGACAGTGGGGTGTTGACGATGCTACAAAAAAAGATTCTTACCGGGCTTCCCTTTAGAGGGCAACGCCTATTCGGGGCCCGTCTTGACCTGTTTGGGGAAAAAAGGGCAAAACACCCCTTTGCAGAAGGCGGTCTCGGCCTCCTCGCGGCAGGGGCACCCCTCCACCCCCCATGTTAGTGTCAAACCCGAACCAGGGGTGTCCTTCCAGCTTTTTGGTATAGATTCATGCCCCAGGAGTGGCAGACAACGCCCTGGCCCCTCCGGCAAATCTTTCGCCAAAACCCCTCCAAGCATGATGGGGCGCCCTCGCCCGCCTGGGCGAGGGGATGGCCACAGCGCCTTGCTCCTATCAGGAGGCGTCATGCCTCGTTCTGATGGAGTCGGGAGGAAGTTTCCTCTGGATGCAGGATAGTGTCTGCTGGGCGGCCCCTTCCCGAGATTGTCAGGATGCTTCTGGTCCCTGTCTCTTATGGTGTTGGAGCAGGCCACGCGCGGCCTGTGAGGTCTGGGGTCACCTGCAGGTTGCCCTTAACAGACAGAGGCAGGGGCCTCTACACCAGGGGTACTCAACCACTTTTTGTATAGGTCCATTAACAGGCATCCCATGAGAGGTGAAGGTCCGGACGGGGGGCTGTCGTGGGGGGTGGATAGTTATAGTGCAGTGTAGTACTTCATATGACAATGCTAGGTATGCTAGGTGCCAGGGAGACTAAGCACTACATCACTTATCAAGGGGCAGCTGATCAGGGGGCAGCTCTGAGCATAGCAACACATAAGCAACTGTGTGCAGGGCTACATGGAAGGGGTCCGAAAATCTGGCACCGAGGTCCGCATTCGGACCCCGGTCCGCCAGTTGAGTACCGCTGCTCTACACCAACCTTTCCACATTCCTCCAAAAAGCTGAGAGACACTGCCCATTCTGGCCTTCCATGGGTTAGGCAATTTACATTCACAGGCGGTGTTCTGCATGGTTTCTCTGAGTTGGGCCGCCAGTGCCCTGTGTCCAGGGACCTCTTGCCGTCTGTGGGGATCTAAGATGCTTATTTCATTGCCATTGTGCCTTCCAGGCACCAAGGATCTTACAGGTTAGTGTTGGTGCTTCGACACTGCTGATTGTGGCCTTATCTGGCCTCTCTTCTGCTCCCAGGGTAATCGCCAAGGCGATGATGGGGGTGATGTCTCTGCTGAGACCAAGGGGGCGTCCGCGCCAGGAACTGCCTAGTCGTCCTTCTTTGCTTCCCAATCTCTACGTCAGGCCGAGTTTGTTACTCGGCTGGTGGTGTCCTTTGGGAGTCTTTGGATGGGTGCTCAATCACCTCAATTCCTCTTTTTTCCCTTAATTGGTATCTCCATTCCTAGGGTTGATCTTGTATTCGGTTCAGACGGGAACCTGCTTCCTTGACTATAAAGTGGACAATCTGGTTACATGGGCTCGGTCCCTCTTTGCTGTTCCCGTCTCTTCACCAGGCTGGATTGCAGCTGGTGGGCCTGTTGGTGGCTGTTCACAGGTTGTCCCTTATGCTCAGTGCCCTTAGGCTCTTCTGCAACTTATATTGTAAATGCTGGACTGGGTTCCAGCTTCCCTGGAGCTCAATCTGTGTACCCTTCCACCTTGGTACGGTGGTTCCCCCTGAGACTGTTGTACTAGAGGAACCAGTCAGGGGGTGCCCCCTTCCTTGCGTCTGCCTGTAGTTGGATACCAAATCTATCAGGTTGACGGAGGGGGGACTTTTTTCTTCTAAAATCCTCTGTGGTTCCGGGGGAAGGTGGGACCTTTAGGGGTCCATTCACCTATTTATTTTTGAAGCGGTGGGCTTTCAGGTTGGCTCTATCTCGCTGGACTTCTCCTTTGCGGAATCTGTCTATTTGGGGGCTCCTTTGTCTGTCCGATGACAGTGACCTGTATTAATTATCTGTGTGGACTCGGAGCAGGATGACCCTCCAGGAAGGTATCTGACCCTGATCTGGGTGGAGGACAGTGTTCCCTGCATATTCGCTCCGGTGGATGTCCTTCTGCGACAGGATGTGCTAATTCTTGTGTCTCTATGTGATCAGTCTTGCGTGGATCTTTCTGGGCCTGTCACTATCATGGTTTCTAGGCCCTTTGTTTCCCTGTCTGATTGTTCTGACCTTGGTCATGAGGCTTAGTATCCTTATGCTGGACATTCTGTTCTGTATGTCTTTTCTTCATTTACCCTGCTTGGCAGGGTTCTGCGCAAGTTTGCTCTGGAAGGGGGAACCAGTGATACTGGCGGCCCCTGGGTGGTCTAGTGGAGTGTGGTTTGCATATGTGGTACTGTGGACAGCGGACCTGTACGTCCTGTCAGGAGTGCTGATCTGCTCACTTTGGCCCCCCTTTTCTATTTCACCCCAATCTACAGACTCTGGTCTGGATGGTCTGACAGTTGATTCATCCACCTTGATGGAGATGGGCGTATCTTCTGGGTGTCTGTGACTTCTGGAAGCCTAGGAGTTGGCTTCTTCTTCCTCTTCTTCCGTCTATTGTGGGGTATTGTTTACCCATATTGATTGGTGTGAGTTTTGGTCTCTCCCCTGTGGGTGCTCTCTGTTCCCAGGGTTCTATAGTTATTACAGCATGGGTTGGAGTTGGCTCTCCTTATCGGTGTCCTGGTGTTTCAGGCTCTGCGCTGTCCGTCTTCTGCAGGAGTCTTTACTCAGTTCTTTTGCCTGGGTTGACCATTCTTTCGGGGATTGCTCAGCGGCATCCCCCACGTAGTTCTAGGGTCCCTGTTGGGATTTGAATTCTATTCTGTTTGCCTTGCGGGGTGTCCCCCTTTGGCTCTATTCCGGATGCTGTCTGACTGTTCTTATCCATAAGGTTGTCCTCCTGGGGGCTGTTACTTCAGTCGGACGTGTACCTGAGCGGGCGGCTCTGTTTAGCTAGCCCTCGTTCTTTGATGTATATACACCAAGATGAGGCGGTTGTCCTTCTTCTGGGCTTTATTCCTTGTAACGCTGCGGCGAGGGAATCTATTTTCCCTCAATAGGTGCTGGAATTTTTTTCCTGGACTGTCTCTTGTCCCTTAGGGGGACTGGTGCTCCTTGGGGTTGTGGGCCCCTACATCAGGATGTGCCTGATCTCGTCTGCCTCCAGGGGTTAAGCGGCCTTGGGCCTAGCCTTTACTTGGATAGATGTCCCTTCTGGTCCTAGGGAAGGTTTGGCTTCTTCCTGGGCTACTATTAGCTTTTGATCTTGTCAGGCTGTTACTCAGGCCTATTCCTTAAGGGGAAGAGTTTTTCTCACTCTATTTCTGATTCCACTGGTGCCTTGGTGTCTTTGGGCCTTTCAGCACCAGGTTTGGTTGAACAAGTTTGCTTGAACGCTACTTGTTTTTTGTTCGTACCCTTTCAAAGGTTGTTTTGATGTTGACGTTAGAGCCTTTGCTCGTGTCGCTCTTGGTAGCAAGGTTTGCAGGTGACAGTGCTTTCAACTGTCTGCTGTTGCCTTTTTGTTGGGGATCCCACCCTATTCTATGGACACTGCTTTTGGATGTCCCAAGTGTAAGTATTATATCTGGAGCAGGACGTACTGTATACTCACCTGTAGAATTGGTATTATACGTATACAGTACGTCCTGCTCCACCCCACCCTGGTTGTTGCATTATTCCGGATCCCCTGTATGGTGATTGTTATTGTTATCATTACCAGTTGTTTTTGGTGGTTGACTTCTCCCGGCTTCTGGTTCACTGCTTTTCAATGCTGGGGATTTGTGGGAGGTCCCTGGGTATATGAAGGGCCGGGAGGAGCCTGTTTTTGCATGTCTGCAGTGCACAGCGCCATCTGGCGGAGGATAACCCAAATGTAAGTATTATATCTGGAGCAGGAGGACGTACTGTATACATATACCAATTCTACAGGTGAGTATTTCACAGAATTGTATTTTATGTAAGGCACTTGGCTGTCACTACTATTTCTTGCATTTGTGTTTACTGTTGCCAGACACACATCTGGAACCATGGCTGAGCTTGAGCAGAGATAATGGCGTTCCTGCTTTCTGATGATATCAGAAAACATGGAATGTGTGGGGGCAGCTCTTCTCATTTGCTTCCTATGCTGTTTGTTCTTTGGGAGGAAGTGGGTAGTACCATAAACAAGTCATTGGCTCCCTTGCAACTAATTCTGGGTGGCAGACCTATAGAATTATGTTTTCTTTTCATTCACTGCTTTTTCTTGACAAAAACAAAAGTGTTGTGAAGAAGATTAAGACACCTGTTTACAGGTTAGTGATTATCATTAAACCTTCAATAATCACACTGTGAGATTGCTTTAAGTGGTAGAGACTGCCGATGGTTGGGAGAGGTGGAGGGGGTATCCTGATTAGTGACTTGATGCTGGGAACACTAACTCCTCCTTCGGACCTACTTGACCACCGCTGGCCAACTGCTGTCCCTGTGGGATTGTAGCAGCTTGTGGCTAGCCGCCTGCGACCAGCCATGGGTGGATCTTGTCCAGTTCACGTATCTGGTGTTTGTATAGTCCTATTTCGTCGCTAGTGCAACGATTACATGTGGATTACAGTGTGCATTTCCACACATTGGTTATCATCTGATTCCATTCACTTTTAGAAATGTATTCATTATCAAACTTTTTTTTTTATATCGCCACCTTATGCCCAGCCTTGCCCGATCTATGTTTGTCAAAGAAATGTTGGGCCACATTTAATCTCTGTTCCTCCTATCCACTCTTTAGCCCAGGAGCGTGAACTTTTTCTTGGGTGATTTTAAAAGGCAAAAATGAATTAATGTTTTTTTTATAAATAATCAAGTAGTGCAGGGAATTCTTGAACAATGCGATTTCTAACCCAGTTCGACATTGGTCCTGGACACACTCTAAATTTTTGGGGGGTTGAATGCACACAATAAATTGGCCCTAGTTAAGTTCAAATACTACAGAAAAGAGTCAACCAAACTTAAAATGGAAGAGCGATTGGGATATTTGTAATGGGATTTTCACAGTGGAGACTGAGAATCGGGCTGGCTGGTAAACCTCACCATGTCAGCCTTTTAGTGACTAATTACATAGTTAATGGTTTGTGAAGTGAAACGTGATGGAAAATTTACCATGAAATTGAGCTTTTTGAGTTCATGAATTTGACATTCTCATCCTGCAGCTCCATTACAAAATATCTTTTTATCAATACTTTGGGTTACACAACTGAAATGTCTTATAAGGATTATTCCAAGTGTGACATGCACTCCGCTTCAATAAGTCTTGACAGTTGGGTTATTCTCCAGTAGAGGGTGAACTTCTGCAGAGATGAATGCAAAAAAAAAGCCCCTCCCGGTCCATAACTACCTGGGACCTCCCACCAATTCCCCAGTTGTCTTCTCTGCAGGGAGCGAGTAAGACAGAAGATGAAGCTTCTCTTACTTGCAGGTAAGCCGGGCTCGCGCCCGCCCCCCTTTTTTGTCCCTATTGCTACCAGGACCCTCCAAAATTGTCCCTGTAGTGAGCCTCCCAGCTTTCGGCTGTGGGTCCTTGGTAAAGGTAGGAGCACCCTTTGGGTGCTGTAGGAGCGCTGCTCCACCGTGAGACCCCACCACGGGGTAGGCGGTGGTCCAGGTTTTTGGTGATCCTATGGCCTTATATTGGCAGGGTTCCCACTCCCTCTTCCGGGTCCCTTACTCTCCTCCGGGGGGGCTGACTCCCTGTCCGCTATTTGCAGTGTGTGTGTGGTGTTCACTTTATTCACGTGTATGTGTGTGCGTGTATGTTTTACGTTCGGCCCGCGTGCATGCTTTCTGCGGCGGCGGGCCGGTTCTCTCAGGGTCGGCTCTGCGGCCATATTGGCTGGGGAGTGCGACCTTCTGCCTTCCAAAGTGAGGGGGGGGCGGGGCCTGGCGCCCGCGTCGGCCGGCTCCAGCCCTCTACTGGAGAATAACCCAACTGTCAAAAGACTTATTGAAGCGGAGTGTATGTCACACTTATAATATCCGTTTTAAAGGTGAGTAATCACAAAACGGTATTTTTGTAATAGTTGAAACAAGGCAGTCGGAATATATGTTGCTTCAGTGTACACTGCTGCTTTTTAGGGAGGTTGAATCCTAGTACAGAAACATTTTATAAGGTTTCGGAACAGCACTGTTCCCATTGTGGTGATGCAATGGCATTCTCGCACTCACAATTTTTACATTTTCCTGTGATTGGACAGAGTTTTGCAGTTCCAATGCAATGGACTAGAATCGCTAGAGCTTTTTTGCATAATTGCTGCAGGCACGGCTTTATTCTTAGTATACAGTACGTCCTGCTCCAAATATAATACTTACACATGGGATACTGGATATACTCCGCCAGATGGCGCTGGACTGCAGAGACCTCGAAAATAGGCTCCTCCCGGCCCCTCAAATACCCGGGGACCTCCCACAAATCCCCAGAATTTCTCTGCAGTCTGGCTGAGAAGGACGAGAAATGGCTCTCTACTCGCAGGTGAGCAGGGCTATTAGCCTGCAGCCCTGTAGGACCATTCCCACCTGTTCCACTAGTATTATGCCTCCCAGCCTTGGCTGCGCTGGTCGGGTAAGGGTAGGCAGCACCGCTGTTAGGTGCTTCGGAGCGCTGCTCCACCGCAATCCTCCACCAAAGGGTAGGTGGTTCAGGCTCATGGTGAGCCTCTATGGGATGCCCATCCCGCACTAGTGCCCCTGCCCATCGGTGGGCCCTCTTTAAGTGGCCGCTGTCCTCCCTCATTCTCCTTGTAGCCTTCGGGGGAAAAGAGGGGGGGGGGTGTAAATGTGTATGCTACGCATTCTTACACTAGAACCCTTATCAGAAATATGCTTGCTAGTGTCCCTGATGATTTGCCTTGTGAGGTGTTTAATGCACTCTCCAGTTGTGATGTTTTTGTAAATTTTGTCCTCTCAGCATTGGATGACACCATCAGAATGTGTGCCAGAACTTCTGTCCTTGTGGTGGCTATACGCCGCTCGGTTTGGCTGCGCCAGTGGGCTGCTGACAACGCTGCCAAGAAGGCCCTCACTGGGTTTCCCTTTAAAGGTCTGTGCCTGGACCTTTTTGCTAAGGGAGGCAGGTTACCCCAGCGCAGGCGGCAATCTCGGACCTTTCGGGGTCAGGGTTCCTTCTCCTCCCCTTACCGTGGTGCAAGACAGGGAAGGGGGGTTTCCTTTCCTGGGGCCCGGGGAGATTTCTGGGGTAGAGGCAGAGAACGTGGACCTCCTTGGGTCCCAAAGCAAAATCCTCTCCCAAGCCCTCTCAGGCATGATGGGGCGCCCTCACCCATCCGGGTGGGGGGACCGCTGCAGCACTTCGCTCACGTCTGGAGGCTTCATGTCTCAGGCCGGTGGATTCAGGAGGTAGTGTCCTCCCGGTTACAAGATAGTTTGCTGCTTGGCCGCCCCCAAGATTCATCAGATCCCGGATTCCTCAGGACCCTGTGTCTGCTCAGGAGCTAGTGCAAGCAGTGCAACGCCTCCTGGAGCTGGGGGTCATCTGCCAGGTCCCCTTAAGAGAAAAAGGCAAGGGCTTTTATTCCAATCTATTCAGTCCCCAAAAAAGATGGTTCACTCAGGCCCATCCTGGACTTGAAGATCCTCAACAAGTTTGTCAGGGGCAGGCGCTTTCGCATGGAAACTTGCGCTCTGCCATCAGTTCCCTGCGCCAAGGGGATTTCATGACTTCTGTGGACATCAAAGATGCTTATCTTCATATTCCTGTGTTCCCAGGTCAAAGGTTCCTCAGCTTCGCTCTGCTGGATCAACACTGCCAGTTTGTGGCCTTGCCCTTTGGCCTCACTTCAGCTCCCAGGGTGTTCACCAAGGTGCTGGCTGGCGTGATGTCTCTGCTCAGATGTCGGGGCGTCCGCTTGCTTCCCTATCTGGACGACATTCTCATCACTTCCCAGTCTCTGCATCAGGCAGAGTTGGATACTCAGCTGGTGGTGTCCACTCTGGAGTCATTTGGATGGGTGATCAACCACCCCAAGTCCTCACTGTCCCCTTCCTTGGTAATTCCATTCCTAGGAATGAATCTGGATACAGTTCAGGCAAGGATTTTCCTTCAACAGAAGGTGGACAGTCTGATTGCACAGGCTCAGTCCCTCCTAGCTTGTCCTCATCCCTCCCAGGCAGCCTGATGGTGGCATGCTTCGAAGCGGTCCCTTATGCTCAGTTCCACTTGAGGCCTCTGCAACTTCACCTATTGTCAGTATGGGACAAGGACCCAACGTCCCTGGACGGGGTCTGTGTGCTCTCCCCTCGGGTCAGGAGGTCCCTCTTGTGGTGGATGGACTCGAGGAACCTGTTGGGGGGCAGATCCTTTCTTACCCCTCCCTGGGAGACGGTCACTACGGATGCCAGCCTGTCGGGTTGGGGGGGTTTCTGGAAGTCTCTGCGGTTCCAGGGGAGGTGGGGTCTTCAGGAGGCCCACACACCTATCAATGTCTTGGAACTACGGGCGATCAGGTTAGTTCTGGCTCACTTGACTACTCGCCTTCGGGGCCTGCCGGTTCAGGTGCGCTCGGACAACCAGACAGCAGTTGCCTACATCAATCATCAGGGAGGGACCAGGAGCAAGGGGGCCCTCCAGGAAGCGTCTCTGCTCTGAAGTCCTTTGCTCAGCACCCTCTGATCAGGACTTTTTTCCAGGGGGTCACTCATGTGCGCCCCCCACATAAGCCTATGGTGCCTGTTTGGGATTTGAACTTGGTTCTGTCAGCCTTGCAGGGTGCTCCCTTTGAACCTGTGCAGGATGCTGCCTTAGCCATTCTTGCGCTCAAGGTGGTATTTCTGGTGACTATCACCTCTGTCAGGCGTGTGTCTGAGTTGGCGGTGCTTTCCATTCAGCCCCCCTACTATGAGAGACACCAGGACAAGGTGGTGTTTCGTTTCAAGCCTGACTTTCTGGCAAAGGTAGTGTCTGCCTTTTATTTGAATCAGGATAATGTTCTTCCTTCTTTGTGCCCTAATCCTAGCAATGCTAAGGAGAGGGTTTTGCACTCTTTGGATGTGGTTAGGTGTCTGAGGTACTATCTGGTGGCTACTGCACCTTTCAGGAAAACTGATGCTCTTTATGTGGTCCCTTCTGGTCCTAGGAAGGGTTTGGCTCCTGCCAGTCTACTATCAGCAAGTGGATTCTTCAGGCTGTGATTCAGGCCTATTCTGCTAAGGGGAAGAATCCTCCCTTCCGCCTTACTGCTCATTCCACTTGTGCTATTGGTGCTTCTTGGGCTTTTCAGCACCAGGCTTCTGTTGAACAAGTTTGTAAGGCCGCTACTTGGTCTTCTGTTCATACCTTTTCAAAGTTTTACAAGGTTGATGTTAAGGCCTCAGCTGATGCTGCTTTTGGCCGAAAGGTTCTGCAGGCGGCAGTGGTTTAAACTGTCTGCTGCTTTTTCTTTGGGATCCCACCCTACTTTATGGACACTGCTATTGGATGTCCCACGTGTAAGTATTATATTTGGAGCAGGACGTACTGTATACTAAGAATAATACAATTCTGTGATTACTCACCTGTAGAATTGGTATTATACGCATACAGTACGTTCTGCTCCAACCCACCCTTGGTTTTACATTATCTTGGATCCCCTGTATGGTGATTGTTATCATTGTTATAGTTGATAGTTTGGATTGTTTAATTCTCCCGGCTTCTCCTGGCTGCTTTTCAATGCTGGGGATTTGTGGGATGTCCCTGGGTATTTGAGGGGCCGGGAGGAGCCTATTTTCGATGTCTCTGCAGTCCCAGCACCATCTGGCAGAGTATATCCCACGTGTAAGTATTATATTTGGAGCAGGACGTACTGTATACTCATAATACCAATTCTACAGGTGAGTAATCGCAGAATTGTATTTTTTTGCCATCATGGCCAATTCGGAGTTGCCTATGTGAAAAAGGCCATAGGCCACTATGTGCAGCATTTGTGTGGCTATCATAATCTCCCCGCAATAGCATTGCAGCACTAGCCTAATGCTGGATTTCCACAAAGGGATTTTCGAATGAGAAATGGTTAAAGCGATCACAGTTGAACGATAATCGACCGTAGAAAGTGATGAATGAGAACTTGTTTGCCCCTCTTGCATCGCATCGTTTGGGCGGAAATAAAAGCAGCAAATTGTCTGTCTGCAAGTCGCTAGAAAAGGGTTTTATGCAGCACTTCCGGTCCTAACTGTCCCTCTGTCTTTTGTTGTAGTAGAATTGTCACCACATACATCCTAATCATGTTTTCCTATTGAAAGGTGTTTAAAGTGGACCAACACCCAGGATTTTGACTATCCTGGGTTTTGGTCCACTTCAGGGGGGCACCCCGATTAGGGGTGCCCCGCTGTGTAAAACCCCCCAGAAACCCCCAAACTCACCTCACCACGCTCCCACGGACAAGCGGCGGACAAGGCAGCGCGTCCGCCGCCGCCTCCCGCGCCCCTCTGACAGTGCGCGCGCCCGCGCCGGCCATTCACAAACGCCGCCGATCAGGTGGGTTCTTTTGGGGTTTTGGGGGGGGGGGGGTACCTCACCGCGGGACATCCCGATCTCGGATGTCCCGCGGTGAGGGGGGTGATCGGCCCGGGAATCTTATAGATTCCCGGACCGATCACCCATGGGTGACGGTCCACTTTAAGAGTCCGTCCAGTCTAAATAATGCTTGTGTTTCAATGGAGCAGCCATGATGGGATTACCTGCTGCCACCCCATTGTGTTCTATTGAATTGTATGAGACAAAGACCTTCACCTCTCAGTAGAAGTCAATAGGGCGGCAGGTGCTGTAATACCATTATGGCTGCTCCCATGAAGCACAAGAGTTTTTATACTGAACTGTCACTTAACTATGGGCATAGGCTGAATTCTTTCAGACATATGATATACCTGCACAGCGAAATCTGAATGGTACTTGATTCCCTGGCTGCTAAATAGTTTGTTCCTATCATTTACTTTCTACTTTCTTAATCTTTTGTACTGCTTGGGTCATACAGATGGATTGTCATACTATACAACGATAAGAAAATACACATAAGTGCCTTGTAAAGTAAGCTAAACAAAGTTTTGATGGTCAGATGGGGTTTGGATACCTCTCCAAAACTGATTTCTTGTGTTACTGATACATTGTGCACATATCTTGTAGCTTGCTTTAAAAGCATAACATGTAACATGGTAGCTGCTGATAACGACTTGACCAAGAACCATTGGTGGCGGTTTTTGACATTCATCAAGTTTGTTTGTGACTGGTGCTGGGGAGGTGGGGGTTACAGGCTGCTTATTTTCTGGTGGTACTTTATGCCCTCTTAGCCAGTGCTGTGGAGTCGGAGGAAATTTTGGGTACTCTGAGTCGGCAAACAATGCACCTACTCCGACTCCTACTAAATTTTGATTTAGCAAGTTTAAATGTCCCAATTCACATAAAGTTATAATTAATGACTTCTCTATTGTAAGAATAAAGACCAATGCATGCAGTGCCTCACGTAACCGCAAAACGAACACGTGAAGAAGCATGCTTTTCATGTGCTTCACTATATGGCACGCAACGCACAATTAGAAGCGGCAATACTTATACTTTGCATAGTGTTGTGTTCTGCTGTTACAGGGAACCCATGGGTAACCTAGCCTCTCACTGATAAGGGATTAAGTAAATATGTTTTTGCAGGACTAGAGACACTTGTGTAAGTGAAGGGAATGGAGGATCAATAGTTCAAGACTGAAGCTGTACCATTGGAAAAACTGCTGTCATTCAGCAAAAGGCTATAAAAACTTGTAAACTTCGATAGTTAGCTTAAACTTTAAACATGACTATGGGATTCTACCAGGGAAATCATGTTTTATAATAAAGGCCCCTTTCTGGATCCTCCCACTGCCCTATCTTCAGCAGAAGATCAGCACACAGAAAGGAGAAGGCAGCTTCTGCCCAACTACCTCTCTCTGCTAGAAGCCTTTCTTTCCTTCAAGGAATGTATAAAATACATTCACATATTAATACAGGGGAGTCGGAAGTACAAAAAACTGAGGAGTCGGAACATTTATCTACCAACTCCACAGCCCTGCTCTTAGCATGGGGTCATCCTCACAAAGGAACTGAATCGATACCTAAACGACAAGCAAAAGTTAAATATAAAATATATAAGTAGCCAAATTGAACCACCACAATTTTTTATTGAAATTGCATTGACTTTTTTCTTATATAATTTGGGTATTGTCTGTGGGGCATGCATGTAGGTCAGCAGTTTTGAAAGGCTGTTGTTTTAGCTGAGGGTAATGGTCCATTATTACCCCTGTTGCAGGATTTCTCTAATCAAAGCTTTTTATTTATACATGTTTAATATGAATCCACAGGTCCTCAGAACATGTTTGTTGTACCTGTACTGAAGTAGGACATCCTTTTTTTTTTTTCGCTTTGTCTCCTTTCTTTAATCGGTTTATCGAGAAACTAGTGTTTGGACTGAAAATTGCTGTTTATTTGCAGAGCATTAAATCCAGGCCCTGTTTTATAGCAGCGGGAGAAGAAAAAAGCTTTCTTCGATTTCTCTCCCTGGGAATAATTAGAGACTGGAGTGGTTTATTCATGATTTTATTTGTGTGTTTTTTTCCTTTTGAATAATTTACTGCTATAGTGCTTGCTCATCTGAATAAAAACATGCTTTGTGTAGTCTCCAAAGCACACAGCCTATTTAACCTGCTAGGGAAATGGCTTCAAAATAATAGCTTAGAAAGCAAAGAGCTCATGTTGGTTAGAAGCTTTTTAATTATTTCCCGCTGACATCTTATCAGTGCTATAAATCTGGCTGTAGATAGGTTAGGGATATGTCTGTATTTTCTGCATGCGTTCGTTTTTTTTTGTTTGAGTTTTTTTGTGTAATCATGCCTACAATTTTATGCTGGTAAAGACTTAAGGCACCTGTCAAATTCTGTGTGTTCACTATGGGATCTAGCCATAGACGTAACCTGGTTGAGGCAAATAGTTATGGGTGTCATTTGGATACAGCTATCAGTTCAAGTGATAAGCACATGTCAAAGCAAACCCCTAATGTTTATTTTAATTACCTAACCTCCTGCAGGCTTAGACCTACATGCTCCCACATAACTTATTATTCGCTGTACTAAGAATTTAAGGCTGCATGGGATCATGCTTGTTGGTCCATTGCCCCGACAACTCCCCTAAAGTTTGCCTCATCTTCCTGACCTGAATAGAAAAGAGATTTTTCTTTATTGCATGGCACGGCCCGCTTCGGTATTCATAACAGTTGGGGTTTTACCGCCACAAGGTGGCGCAGTGGTACTGCAGAAAGCTGTGGCATCTCCCGGCCCCCTATAAAAAGGGGGATCAACCATAGAGTTCCCTGTGTTTCCTCTGCAGTGAAACTGCGAAGTTAGAAGATGGCTCTCTCTTGCGCAGGTGAGCGAGGCAACCAAGCCTGCGGCCCTGCAAGTCTATTTCCACCCGTTTCTGAACCCTCACTGCCTTCCAGCCTTGGCTGACAGATCGGGTGAGGGTAGAAGAGCACTAGGGTCAAGTGCTCCGGGAGCGCTGCTCCATGCCGCAGACCCTGTTCCACAAAGGGTAGCTGGCCATAGGCTTTATGATGAGCCTACTAGAGATGCAGAGTTCCTGTCCTGGCTTCTGAGGGGGTGAGTGTTTTGGGGACTGTGTCCCCTTCTTTTCCTTCATGGGTCCCACCCCCCCCCCATCCTGGCCTGGATACTCACTGCTGGCTTCTTCGTGTCTCAAAGTCGGGGGGGGGGGGGGCAGGTGGTAGCGGCGAGTGGTGTTTTTTGGCGTTTGCAGTGTGTTTTTTTGGTGTTTTTAGCCCACCGCGCCGCTTTGTACAGCGCTTCGCAGCTGTGGGCGCTATAACCTGTGGCTTAGTCATGGCGCCGGCGGGGTCACGGACGCCGTCTTTGCGCTCTTCGAGGGGGCGGGGCCGGGGGATGACGCGTATCGTGTCTTCCCCCCCCCCCCTTGAGGTACCTCTGCCGGCGCCATTTTGGATTAGCTGCGCGTCTGGATTTTTCCCTTCTGGGCTGCAGCGCTGTTTGCTCCGGTGTGTCGTTTCATCCTACGGTCTGTGCCTTGGTGACCCTGCGGTGTCCATGGTCCGTGAGTCCCCCTTGGGGTTTTTTTTCCTTATTGGTCTCGTGGGGCATGTGCTGCGGGATGCTCATGTGTCGTTTTTACTTATGTCTTTCAGGCGGGATACCAGTGGGTTGTGGTTTCTCCCGGCTCTACTCCTTCCCTCCCCTCATCCTACCACCCATTTTTGCTTAGCTGGGGGCATCCCGTGGGAGGGCATCCCGGGTGGCTTTTGTATTCGCCTTTACCCAGTGCTGGCCTATTGCGCCTGTGTTCATCACCATATGGAGGCTTCTGGGGATAGCGTGCTCTGGGGTCCTTCGGGGCAATCCCAGCTGTGTTCCATGTGCAGGGTATCCCCTATCAGCAATGATGTCATGATGTGCGTGCCGTGCGCTCAGTGTCCTTGCGCTCCAGCTTGGTTTGCCTGCATCGCTTCCCAGTTCTGTGCCCCCTTTGGCTTCACCTACCCCCCCCCCCCACTGCTGCAATTAGCTCCCAGTGAGGGGGATGCTAGCAGGGGGTCACAGTGATCTGGCACTATTCCTGGGAAAGCCTTGGGCAAGAAGCGGCACCTGACTTCCACTCCCTCGCGGAGTATGAGGAGTTTGATGCCACTGGGGGACTTTATTCCCTAGAGGAAGGGGAACTGCTCCAGGACGGACTCCTCTGGAGACCAGCAGGAGGGTTGCATTAGTGACCCTGGGTCTGCGTCTGGGGAGGAATCGTGGTACCCTGAGGACACTGATAATCTGCTGTCACAAATTTTTGAAATCTTGCTCCCCCTGAGGTGGCTAAGAGAAAGCAGGGTGAGCTTTTTCGTCCTGGTAAACAGCATCTGGAGTTCCCTGAGCAGGACCATTTTACTTCTATGGTGCTTAGGGAGTGGGAACGTCCTAATCGAATGGCCGCTGTGCCCAAGGGATTGGATAAGAGGTATCCCTTTCCTACTGATATAGTAAAGCGTTGGTCCTGTCCCCTTGACGCTCCCCTGCTAGGCCTGTCTAATACTTCGGTCATGCCTTCTCCTGACACTACCACTCTGAAGGACAGTGAGGACCGGCGCATGGATCAGCTGGCCTGCCATGCTTTTACTTGTGTGGGGGCTGAACTGCGCCCTGCCTGTGCTGCTGCCATTACTGCTATTACCCTTTAAGAAACTGCTCAAGCGTCTGTGATGGCGCTATGGCTAGTAGGAGGAGGGAGGATTATAGCGCCCTCTTGCTTTGCTCTGATTTTGTTGCATTTATCCTTACTGCCATGGATGATGCTGTGAGGCTGGGCGGTAGGACCGCTGCACATTTGGTGGCTATGAGCCGCTCTGTTTGGTCACGTCAGTGGGCAGCTGCTGCTAAGAAGGCTCTCACTGGGCTCCCCTTTGCGGGGCTGCGGCTCTTTGGTGAGCGTCTTGATGTTTTGGCCAAGGGTGGCAGGCTGCCTCAGCGTAGGAGGCAGCCCCGACCTTTTTGGGGGTCCTCCGACTCCCTTCCCTCCTTTTCGTTCTTCCAGAGGAGGTCGTGGCTCCCTCTTCTCAGGTAGCCGCAGAGAGTCTTGGACGTGGCAGATCCCGTGGACGTTCCGGTCTCTTCTGGGGTTCCAAACCCAAATCTCCTCCCAAGGCCCCCCAGGCATGAGGGGGCGCGTCTGGAGGCTCCACATTTCAGACCGGTGGATTCAGGAGGTGGTGTCCTCCGGTTACAAGGTAGAGTTTGCAGTCTGACTGCCCCCAAGATTCATCAGATCCCGGATCCCGGAGTCAGGGGTCATTTGTCCGGTGCCCCATCAAGAAAAGGGTCAGGGGTACTATTCCAATCTCTTCACGGTCCCCAAAAAGGACGGCTCTCTGAGGCCCATCCTGGACTTGAAGGGCCTCAACAAGTTTGTCAGATTCAAACATTTTTGCATGGAGACGCTACGCACTGCTGTTGGTACCCTTCGCCCGGGCGACTTCATGACCACAAGGATGCTTATCTTCATGTACCTATCTTCCCAGGTCATCAGAGATTTCTGAGGTTCGTGCTGGAGGATCGGCATTACCAGTTTGTGACCTTACCATTCGGTATCACCTTGGCGCCTCGGGTGTTCACCAAGGTGCTGGCAGGAGTGATGGCTCTGCTGCGAACCCGGGGCATTCGCATCCTTTCCTACCTGGACGACATCCTCATTGTGGCTCAGTCCTTTCATCAGGCCGAACGGGACACTCAGGTGGTGATCTCCACTCTGGAGTCCTTCAGCTGGGTGATCAATTTTCCCAAGTCTTCACTGTCCCCGTCCTTGGTGAGGTCCTTTCTGGGCATGACTCTGGATACCTCTCAGGTCAAGTTGTTCCTTCCTCAGCAGAAGGTGGAGGGCCTTCAGAAGCAGGCACGGGCTCTGCTCTTGTGTCCTCATCCCTCAATTCGTCTGGGGATGCAGTTGGTGGGCCTGATTGTGTCCTGCTTCGAGGCGGTCCCCTTTACTCAGTTTCAGTTGCACCTCTTGTCAGTTTGGGATCGGGACCCTGTGTCCCTGCATCAGGAATTTGCTCTGTCTCCCCTGGCCAGGCAGTTCCTTTCGTGGTGGCTGGACTCAAGGAATCTTTTGGTGGGCAGGACCTTCCTGCCCCCGTTCTGGGAGACTGTCACCACGGATGCCAGTCTGACGGCCTGGGGAGGTTTTTGGAAGTCCCTACAGTTCCAGGGTCGTCGGGGCCCCCAGGAGGCCCATGCTCCCATCAATGTCCTGGAACTGAGGGCGATCAGGTTGGTTCTTTCCCACCTGCCCACACACCTTCGGGGTCGGGCTGTTCAGATCCGCTCAGACAACCAGACGGCGGTTGCCTATATCAACCTTCAGGGAGGGACTCTGAGCAAGCGAGCCTTCAAGGAAGTGTCTCTGATATTGTCTTGGGCAGAACAGAATACAGCTGAGATGCAGGAGACCTACATTCCGGGGTTGGAGAACCAGGTGGCGGACTCCCTGAGCAGGGGAACATCTCGTCTGGGGGAATGGTCCCTCAACTACCAGGTGTTTCTCTCCCTGTGTCACCGCTGGGGTCAGCCGGATGTGGACCTGTTTGCGTCCGTCACAATCACAAACTTCCCAGGTTTGTCTCCCTGTCACAGGATCCTCTGGCCTTTGCCACGGATGCACTGGCAATGCCTTGGACGGAGTTTCGGCTTCCCTATATGTTCCCTCCGTTCCCTCTACTGGGCAGGGTCATGCGCAAGATTGCTCAGGAGGGGGTGTTAGCCATCCTGGTGGCCCCCTGTTGGCCAAGAAGGGTGTGGTTTGCAGATGTCGTGCAGTTGGCAGTAGACCAGTACGTCTTGCCCATGGATCCAGATCTTCTCACTCGGACGGCTACGCCATCCCAATTTACAAACGCTGGCTTTAACGGCTTGGCTGCTGAAACCTACATCTTGACAGAGAAGGGGTTGCCTGCCTCTGTTGTGGATACCATGATTCTGGCTAGGAAGAAGTCCTTGTCCTCTATCTATTACAGGGTCTGGCATGCTTACATTGCCTGGTGTGAGTCAGTCTCTTCCCTGTCGGGTTTTTTCCATTCCCAGGATTCTGGAATTTTTGCAACATGGTTTGGATTCTGGCCTTCAACTGAGTACCCTCAAGGGCCATGTTTCAGCTCTGGCAATCTTTGCCAACCACCGGTTGGTTAAAACTTTTTTCCAGGGTGTTACTCATGTGCGGCCACCTCGTAAGCCTATGCTACCAGTCTGGGACTTGAATCTGGTGTTGTCTGCTCTTCAGGGTCCTCCCTTTGAGCCTATCCATGGGGCTGCTTTGCCCATTCTGACTCTTAAGGTAGCCTTTTTGGTGGCTATCACTTCTGTAAGGCGAGTTTCTAAGCTGGCGGCGCTTTCCATCAAACCTCCTTATTTTGAGAGGCATCAGGATAAGGTGGTGTTTCGGCTCAAGCCGGATTTCTTGCCTAAGGTGGTGTTTGCTTTTCATCTCAATCAGGACATTGTCTTGCTTTCATTGTGTCCGAATTCTGCTAATTCCAAGGAGCGGACACTGCATTTTCTGGATGTGGTCAGGGCTCAGAAGTTTTATTTGGTCGTCACTGTGCCTTTCAGGAAGTCTGATGTTTTGTTTGTTCTCACTCCTGGACCTAGAAAGGGTTTGCCTCCGGCTAAATCAACTATCAGCAAGTGGATCTGTCAGGTGGTGGTTTAAGCCTATTCTGCTAAGGGGAAGGAACCTCCCTTTAGAATTACTGCTCATTCCACTCGTGCTATTGGTGCTTCTTGGGCTTTTCAGCACCAAGCTTCCGTTGAACAAGTTTGCAAGGCCGCTACTTGGTCTTCTGTTCATACTTCTTTTTCCAAGTTTTACAAGGTTGATGTTAAGGCCTAAGCAGATGCTGCTTTTGGCCGCAAGGTGCTTCAGGCGGTAGTGACTGCCGGCTGTTGCTTATTGGGGATCCCACCCTACTTTTGGACACTGCTTTTGGATGTCCCAACTGTTATGAATACCGAAGCAGGCCGTGCCATGCAATAAAGAAAAAAGCAATTCTGTGAGTAATCACCTGTAGAATTGTTTTTGTTCTTGCATGGCACGGCCTGCTTCGACCCACCCTTGTTATCGTTATTCTTGGTTGCCTCTTTATGGTGATTGTTCCAAGTTAATTGGGTTTTTTTTTACCTTTTTTACCTTTATTCTCTCCTGGCTTCTTGTCTCACTGCTTGTCTATGCTGGGAACTCTATGGTTGATCCCCTTTTTATAGGGGGCCGGGAGATGCCACAGCTTTCTGCAGTAGCACTGCGCCACCTTGTGGCGGAATAACTCCAACTGTTATGAATACCGAAGCAGGCCGTGCCATGCAAGAACAAAAACAATTCTACAGGTGAGTACTCACAGAATTGCTTTTTTTGTTCCAGTGAGAACGAAGGTGGACCCTTGTTGTTCTGAAGCCATTGGAACCAATGCCCTATTCTAGATGGGGTTCAATTGGGCTTATGCGCCTCTGATTTGCCACTGGTCATACTGTGTGACCTTTCCCACCATCTTGGCAGATTTTGAGCTGTGCATGACATAATCCCTGCACTCATAAAGCACCGTTCTTGGTACCAGGTTTGTGCAGTCAGTATTCCAAAGATCTGATTCCTACTCCAAATTATATATCACTCTTTCATAAATGGCCAATGATTAGTAATAACAAATTTGTGTGACAGAATTTCAGGAGAGCCGACAAACCTACTTTACAGCTCTAGCCACTGTAATATCCTATGATTATGGTGCTTTTCTGAGGACCTAAGAGATGCTTACAAAGACTCCCTTCTACTTTCTCTGTACATGGAAACCCTTTCCTTTAGATTGTAAGCTTGCAAGGACAGGGCACACTCATCTAATGTACCTCTGTTTCGTTCTGCTTCAGTTACATCTGAAACTCCGCGTGTAGCATCAGGTGTTATATTAGAACTATTTTACTTGCGTGCTTTTTAAATAATCTTCTGGAACATGCCAGATAGAAGTAATACATGAAATAAGGTTGTTCTTCATTTAAACACACCGAACTATTGATTAATGCACATTTTTGTTAAAAAGGTTAGTTCATGCTAGGTTTCTCTTCTGTCTAGTACTTCTGAGATGACTGCAGTTACACTCGATGAACCTCCTCTGGTCTTTAGAGGAGAACCCTGCAACTGAGCATGTGACTAAGGGTCTTGGGGCAGCATTAAGAGACCAATATAGGGGATGTGGACATTTGAGAACGCATCTATAACCACTAGGACACCCTGCTGCTGATCACTGATTTTTAAAAACCATGCCAAATATATTTATGATTTAACATTTCTAAAAGTCTGACATTACATTCATTATACAATATTAGTGAGGTTTTCTTTTTTTAATGCTGCAGTCAGTACATTACTGACTCCACAGCCCTTGACATGGCTTTGATCTTGGTAGGCTTTGACCAGACTCCAGCAGTCAGGGAGAGACAGGAGGACCAGGGATATATAGTAAATTTGATAGCACCAGACCTGGACAGGTCTGATGCAGAGGGCTTGGAAGGAGGAGTGGAGCCAATGGTGTTGTAAATTATTGTTGTATTAAAAACTAGGCTACTGCTCACTGCAATCCACTGCACTGACCTGGAGTGGAGCACTCTGCAATGCTTCTGTGAGGAGCTGTGGGTTGTACATTACAGTTCAAGCCCAGCGGTCACATTAACGCATATTTTCCTGGTGTACAGCATGGCTGGCTTCATTCCAATTCCTCACATTTGGGTAATCCGCCACAAGGTGGCGCAGTTGACTGCAGAAAGACTTGTGGCTCCTCCCGGCCCGTAAAAAGGGCAGGAATTACCCAGAGACTCCAGAGTTACTCTGCAGTCCTGACTGCGAAGACAGAAGATGGCTCTATCTGGATCGCAGGCGAGTGGGGCATCCCAAGCCCGTCGGCCCTGCAAGCCTATTTCCACCTGTTCAGAACCCTTCTGCCTCCCAGCCCTGGCTGATGGTTCAGGTGATGGTAGGGGAGCACCTGGGGTTCGAGTGCTCGCAGAGCTTTGCTCTTGCGTGATAATGCCGACCGGCGTATGGATCAACTAGCTTGTCATGCTTTCACCTTTGTGGGGGCTGGCTTACGCCCATTGTTGCTATTGCGATTGAAAAGGTTAGGCTCTTTGCCGAAGCTTCCAGATCTAGCAAGCGAGCGGATGACCACAAGGATCTTTTGCTTTGCTCTGACTTTATTGCTTTTGTGCTGTCTGCCATGGATGATGCCGTCCAGCTTTGTGGTAGGGCCTCGGCCCTGTTGGTTGCCATTTGTTGGTCCGTCTGGCTGCGTCAGTGGGCGGCTGCCGCTAAGAAGTCCCTCACCGGGCTTCCCTTCATGGGACAACGTCTTTTTGGGGAACGTCTTGATGTTTTGACCAAGGATGGTCGGCTCCCTAAGCGTAGAAAGGCCATTTCGGCCCTTTCGGGGGTGCTCTTCATTTCGCCCTTCCCGTGGGGGACGCGGATCCTCTTCTCAGGTAGCCGCAGGGACTCTTGGACGGGGTAGATCCCGTGGTCGCCCAGGTCTCTCCTAGGGATCCAAGCCCCCCCCCCCAAGGCCCCTCAGGCATGAGGGGGCGCTCTCACCCATATGGGTGGGGGGACGGCTTCGGCTCTTTACTCACGTCTGGAAACAACGTGTTTTGGATCGGTGGATTCAGAAGGTGGTGTCCTCCGGTTTCAAGATAGAGCTAGCAGCTTGGCCGCCCCCAAGATTCCTCCGGTCCCGGATCTCCCAAAATCCTGTGACGGCGCAGGGCCTGAGGTTGACCGTCCAACATCTTATGTCATCTGTGGTTTGCCAGGGGTCGGGGGTTCTACTCCAATCTGTTCATGGTGCCCAAGAAGGATGGCTCCCTGAGACCCATCTTGGATCTAAAGGGTCTCAACAAATTTGTCAGGTTCAAACATTTCCGCATGGAGACCTTATGGTCGGTGGTGAGCTCCCTTTGGCCAGGAGACTTCATGACCGCGGTGGATATCAAGGATGCCTACCTGCACATCCCTAGTTTCCTGGGACATCAGAGGTTCCTGAAGGTTCGCTCTGGGGGACCAACACTACCAGTTTGTTGCTGTTCGGTATCACCTCGGCCCCTCGGGTGTTCACCAAGGTGCTGGCGGGTGTTATGGCCCTCCTGAGGAGCCAGGGCATTCACATTCTTCGTTACCTGGACGACCTGATGATTGCTGCTCATTCTTTTTATCAGGCCGAGAGGAATACTCAGGTGGTTGTGTCCACCCTTGAGTCCTTCGGTTGGGTGATCAATTATCCCAAGTCTTCGCTCACTCTGTCATTGGTGAGGTCTTTCTTGGGCATGACGCTGGATACCTCTCAGGTCAAGGTGTTTCTTCCTCAGCAGAAAGTGGAGGGCCTTCAGATGCAGGCTCGAGCCCTGCTGTTGTGTCCTCTACCCTCCATCCATCTGGGGATGCAGTTGGTGGGACTCATGGTGTCTTGCTTTAAGGCGGTACCTTTCGCCCAGTTCCACATGAGACCTCTTCAGTTGAACCTCTTGACCGTTTGGGATCGGATACAGGGGTCCCTGGAGCAGGAATTTTCCCTGTCCCATCTGGCCAGACAGTCCCTCTCGTGGTGGTTGGACTTGGTATCTTCTAGCGGGCAAGTCCTTTCTGCCTCCGTGCTGGGAGATTGTCACCACGGACGCCAGCCTGACCGGTTGGGGAGGGTTTTGGCGATCGCTGCAGTTCCAGGGCCAGTGGGGCCCTCAGGAGGCCCACACGCCCATCAATCTCCTGGAACTGAGAGCGATCAGGTTGGTTCTCTTCCAGTTGACTCCCAACTTACGGGGTCGTGCGATCCAGGTCCGCTCGGACAATCAGACGGCTGTCGCTTACATCAATCATCAGGGCGGGACTCGGAGCAAACGAGCCCTCGAGGAGGTTTCCCTGATATTGTCTTGGGCGGAGGAGAATGTTCCCTGCATCTTAGCAGTTTACATCCCAGGGGTGGAGAACCAGGAGGCGGACTCCCTGAGCAGGGGGGACGTCTCGTCTGGGGGGAATGGTCCCTCGACATCAAGATCTTTCATGCCCTGTGTCGCCGTTGGGGTCAGCCGGACGTGGACCTGTTTGCGTCCCGTCACAATCACAAACGTCCAAGATTCATCTCCCTGTTGAGATCCTCTAGCCTTCGCCACAGACGAGCTAACAATTCCCTGGACGGAGATTCGACGACCCTATGCAGTTCCTCCCTTTCCTCTCCTGGGTCGGGTGCTGCGCAAGATAGCCCAGGAGGGGGTACCGACCATCCTGGTAGCCCCCCGCTGGCCGAGGAGGGTATGGTTCGCGGACGTCGTCCAGATGGCGGTGGATCAGTTCGTCATGCCCGACGCTCCAGGGCTTCTCACTCAGGGACAGCTGTGCCATCCCAATTTACTTTGACTGCTTGGCTGCTGAAACCTCCATCCTGATGAATAAGGGATTGCTGGCTTCGGTCGTCAATACTATGATTCAGGCTCGGAAGAAATCCTCTTCTATGATTTAATATAGGGTTTGGCATGCTTACATTGCCTGGTGCGAGTCTTTTTTCCTTGTTGCACCTTCTCCATTTCCAGGATTCTGGAGTTTTTACAACATGGTCTGGAGTCGGGTCTACAGTACCCTCAAAGGACAGGTTTCGGCCTTGGCTGTTTTTTTCCAAAGATCTTTTGCCAATCATAGGCTTGTCAAAACTTTTTTCCAGGGAGTTACTCATGTACGTCCACCGCGTAAGCCTCTGATAGCAGTGTGGGATTTGAACTTGGTACTTTCTGCTCTTGTAGGGTCCCCCCTTCGAGCCTCTGCGCGATGCTGCTCTTCCCAATCTGACACTTAAGGTGGCCTTTTTGGTTGCTATCACTTCGGTGCGTTGCGTTTCTGATCTGGTGGCGCTTTCCATTAAACCTTACTTTGAGCGGCATCAGTATAAGGTGGTGTTCCATCTTAAACCGGAATTTTTGCCTAAGGTTGTATCTACCTTTCATCTCAATGGGGACATTGTCTTGCCTTCCTTGTGTCCTGCCCCTTCTAATTCTAAGGAACGGACCCTTCATTCCCTGGATGTGGTCAGGGCTCTCAAATTTTATTTGGTTGCCACTGAGTCCTTTCGGAAGTCTGATTCTCTGTTTGTCCTTTCTGCTGGGACTAGGAAGGGCTTGTCTCCAGCCAAATCCACTATCAGCAAGTGGATCAGACAGGCGGTGGTACAAGCGTATTCTGCCAAGGGGAAGGAACCCCCTTTCCGTGTTACAGCTCACTCTACTAGGGCATTTCAGTAGCAGGCTTCTGTTGGAACAGGTTTGTAAGGCCGCTACTTGGTCTTCAGTTCATACTATTCTAAGTATGCAGCACGTCCTGCTCCAGATGATTCATAACATCTGGGATATACTATTTCCCCAGTTTCTTCTCTGCAGTGGGCTGCGAAGGACAAGATGATGGCTTCTCTTCTCGCAGGTGAGCTGGGCTTCACAGCCCTGGGCCCTGTAGGACTATTCCCACCCGTTCCACTTTTATTCTGCCTCCCAGCCTTGGCTGCTTGGTCAGGTGATGGTAGGCAGCACCTATTAAGAGGTGCTTCATTGGAGCTTGCTCCACCGCAAATCTCCCACCAAATGGTAGGCGGTTGTCAGGTTACTGGCGGGGTGAGTGCCCGATTAGTGTAAATGTGTTTTGCCTGTTTTGAAATTACTGTTATGTGTTATGATGCCTTTTTCATGTCTCGATGGCACTCTCCTCGGCTCTGCTCCTCTCCCCTTCAGTTTTTTGAATTGCCCGCCGCTGGCGTCAGCGGCGACGTCACTCAGGTACCTGACGGCTGCTGATTGGCTGTGGGGTGGCTCTTCAGCCTGTAACCCCGCGCTTCTTGGAGGGGGTGTGGCTTAACGCTGGGCGCGCTCCGCGGTGCTTCCTCATGCGGCCAGCCCCTTCAGAGCCCTGCAGCACCATCTTGTCTCTCCTGCCAGATCGATTCCAAGCTCTTTGGCGGTCTGAGTGCCCTTGCGGGCCCCCTCTTATATTTTGATTGCCTTTCACTCCTGTTTAATTAATTCGGGTATTGTCTTCTTATGTCTTTCAGGCGGGAAAACTAATTATGTTTCTCCCGGTCCTGTGCCTTCTATTAGTCTAGTTACATAGTTACATCATTAATACGGTTGAAAAAAGACATATGTCCATCAAGTTCAACCAAGGGTTTTGGGGTAGGGGGGAAGTTTTATAGGGGAAGCTATTTATTTTATTTTTTGTCTTTATTTATTTTGTTTTTTTTATTGATAACCGCTAATAGTAACTGTTAATGTTATTTTCTTCTAAATAAGCATGTAATCCTTTTTTGAAGCTGTCAGCGGTTGATGCTGTAACAAGCTTCTGTGGGAGGCTATTCCATAGATTTATAGTTCTTATGGTAAAGAAAAAACGATTGTCTCCTCCGGAGACTAAGTTTCTTTTTTTCCAATCGAAGGCAGTGCCCCGTGTCCTTAGAGAGGATTTTACATGAAATAGTGTTCCCCCCCCCCCAATATTTTTTGTATGGTCCATTTATACAGGTTAATCATGCCCCCCCCCCCTCAATCGCCTCCTCTCAAGACTAAGCAGATTTAATTCTCAATCTTTCCTCATAACGAAGATCTTTCATTCCCTTTATTAGTTTGGTGGCTCTCCTTTGCACCCTTTCCAGAGTCAGAGCGTCCTTTCTATGAATGGGGCGCCCAGAACTGGACAGCATATTCCAGGTGAGGGCGCACCAGTGCCTTGTAAAGAGGCAAAATGACATCTCTATCCCGTGATTCCATGCCTCTTTTAATGCATGATAGTATCTTGGTGGCCTTGGAAGCAGCTGCTTGGCATTGCATGCTGTTATTTAGTCTGTGATCTACAAGTACCCCCAGATCCTTCTCAACAAGTGACTCTCCCAGTTTTACTCCCCCGAGGACATATGTGGCCTTCAGGTTATTAGACCCCAAGTGCATGACTTTACATTTTTCCACATTGAACTTCATTTGCCAAGTGGATGCCCAGACACTCAATGTGTACAAGTCAGCCTGAAGCTTGTGAACATCTTCAATAGACTGCACTGTGCTACATATCTTTGTGTCATCTGCAGAGACAGTGCTTTGAATTCCATCTTCTATGTCGTTTATAAACAAGTTGAATAATAGTGGGCCCAGCACTGAACCCTGGGGTACACCGCTTTACAACTGGTAACCATTCAGAGTAGGTATCATTAACCACAACTCTCTGCACACGATCCTTCAATCAGTTTTCAATCCAGTTACAAACTGCATTTTCTAATCCTGAAGATCTCAATTTCCCCAATAAGCGTCTATGGGGGGGGGGGGGGGGGGGGGGGGACAGTGTCAAATGCTTTTGCAAAATCCAGAAAAACTATATCCACAGCCGCCCCTCTGTCCAGGCTTCTACTCACTTCCTCATAGAAGCCAATCAGGTTAGTTTGGCAGCTTCTGTCCTTAGTAAAACCGTGTTGGTTGTCACTTATAACATTATAGATAGTTACATATTGGTGTATGTTGTCCCTTAATAGTCCCTCGAGCAATTTCCCCACAATGGGTGTTAAGTTAACAGGTCTGTAATTGCCCGGAGAAGACCTAGAGCCCTTTTTAAAAATGGGCACCACATTTGCCTTGCGCCAGTCTCTTGGCACTATACCAGTTGCTAGTGAGTCTTTAAAGATCAACAACAGAGGTGACGAGATAACGGAACTGAGTTCTTTGAGAACTCTTGGGTGAAGTCCATCCGGTCCTCCAGTCTTATTCACATTTAAATTTAGTTTTTCTTGGATGATATCCACGTTTAGCTTGTTAATTATACTTGGGCTATTGCTATAAGTGGCATCTCCTGTGTTGGCTCCTTGCACTTCTCTTGGGTACACAGAGCTAAAGAATCCATTTAACAGCTCTGCCTTATCCTCCTCCCCAGTGACCATTTCCCCATTATCATTAATTAGGGCACCTACCTGTTCTGATTTAGTTTTCTTCGAAGTTATATATTTGAAAAATAGTTTAGGGTTTGTTTTGCTTTCTTTGGCCACATCTCGTTCATTTTGTGCTTTTGCCAACCTTATTTCTTTCTTACACACTTTATTTACTAGTTTATACTTCTCAAGTGATACAGCTGAGAGTTCAGCCTTGTAATGTTTAAATGCCCTTTTTTTGTTCTTTATTGCCCTTTTAACCGCAGGTGTCAGCCATGAGGGGTTTAGTTTTAGCCGCTTATATTTGTTACCCGTAGGAATACATTTTGCAACGTTGCTACTCAATTGATTTAAAGCACTCCCATTTGGCATCTGTATCCTTATTCCTGAACAGATGCTCCCAGTCTATGTCCTTGAGTGCAGCTCTGAGCCTGGGGAAGTTGGCCTTTCTAAAATTTAATGTTTTTGCCTTCCCAGGCAGAAAAGCTTTCTTACAGTTTGTTAAATACAATTATATTGTGGTCAATGTTGCCAAGATTTTCACGGACTGTTGCTGCCCCCATCAGGTCATCATTTGATATTACAAGATCTAGAATAGCATCACCCCTAGTAGGTGCCTCCAGGAACTGATTCATATAATTATCTTGTAGCAAGCTGAGGAATGCTCTCCCCCTTGTAGTGGAAGCAGAACCATGTCTCCAGTCAATTCCTGGATAGTTGAAGTCCCCCATCACCACCACTGTACCAGCCTGTGACACCCGCTCTGTTTATGCAATTGACCATCTATTTCCTTAGTTACATTTGGGGGCCTATAGATTACACCAAACTGTATTTTAGCATTGTTTAAATTGCCCCCTACTTCTACCCACAAGGATTCTACATCCTCACAATCTTCTGCTAGTATCCCCTCATTAATATATGCTTTGAGTTCTTGCTTTACATAGACACATGCCACCCCCTTTCCTTGTTGCTCTGTCTTTCCGAAAAAGAGCAAAACCTTGTAGATTGACAGTCCAGTCATGTGTGGAATCCAGCCATGTCTCAGCCACACCAACATCAATATTCTCTGCCAGCACCAGAGCCTCAAGCTCCCCCTCTTTACTTGCCAGACTTCTGGCATTTGTGAACATACACTTTATGTTCCTATCTAGTTTGACACATTGGGGTATAGTATTAGTTCCTGCAGTAATGCATCCGTCTAATTTTTTTACTGCTGGTTTTCAACTCATGGATCTCCTTATCCATCATAGCAGTCCTCCCCCCTTCTAATTCTCCACCCACCATCATATGCTGTCCTCACTTTTGTTTTCACTCTTGCCCTCCCCCCTCATTACTAGTTTAATTAACTCTCCACCCCCTCTAGTATCCTCTTACCCAGCACAGCAGCCCCCCTTCTATTTAGGTGCAAATTATCTTTAGAATACAGTTTGTACCCCCAATGAAAAGTCAGCCCAGTGCTCTAGGAACCCAAATCCCTCTGCCCTGCACCAGGACTATTACAGAGAATGCAACCTTGGAGGTCCTTCCCTTCAACTTGGTGCCTAATTCCTTAAATGTATTCTTAAGGATCCTCCATTTCCTATTAATTCTGTCATTGGTCCCCACATGGACCACGACTGTTGGGTCATCCCCAGCCCCTCCCAGTAATTTGTCCACCCTTTCCACCACATGCCGAACCCTGGCACCAGGGAGACAGCAAACTATTCGGTTGAGGCGGTCTTGGTGACAAATTATTCAGTCCGCCTTATAATAGAATCCCCTATGACCAGTCTAGTCCTACCTGCAGTCCCAACCACCCTCTCAACTAGCTGGGCTGTTCTTCCGGCTGTTAGGGAGAACAGTATCCGCTAGGGCTGCCATTTCTGAGACTGACACTCTTGCATCATTACCCCCAACTTGACAATTTTGCTAGGGTGCGCAGACACAGGAATGGCCTTCCTTTTCTGTGCACCCTTTCTACTCCCTCTATCTACATTTACCCAGCTACTTATCTGCTCCTCCTGACCCATTTCTCCACCCTCTGTATCTACCCCATTTACTACCTGCTCAGTGAGCAGAAAACTCTTTTCCATATTGTCAATTCTCCTCAGTCTTGCATTTTGTTCCTCCGGATCTCTTAACCAGAGCTTCCAGGTTTGCAGTTGGCTCACATTTACAACAGAGGTATTCACCCGGGAACTGCAGCTCCTGAAGTGTATACATATGACAAACTGTGCACTGAAGTAGACCTCCAATATTGCTAGCCATTATCCTAGTTACACACAATACAGCAGTATAAAACAATTTTAGTACTCACAGTTGCAGCAACTTTGGCTTTTACCTTCTTATTTTAGCACATAGGCAATAAGAACACTTAAAGTCCCAATCTAAAGTCCCTTAATGAAAAGTCCCCTCACTTAAAATACAACTGGAACTCGCAAAAGCTCCTGAACTTGCTTTAAACAATCTAAAGCAATACTTCCCTTCCAAATGGCAGTCTCTGTCTGGCAAACAGTCAGAAGGCTGGGCTCAGCTGAAATAAAGGCTACTAATTAGGCAGGACCACCCCCACTCAGGTAACTGCTTTCTATCAGATGGGAGCAACCAATGTAATTAAATGCAAGGCTAAACCTTGCAATGCAAGAAAGAAAGAGAAAAAAAAAACACTTTTTTTTTTTTTTTCTCCCCTCACTTAAAATACAACCTCACTTAAAATACAACTGGAACTCGCAAAAGCTCCTGAACTCTCCTTAAACAATCTTACTATATTAGAGGCCTAAAAAACAATAAAATCCTCCCACTATCCTAGCTGACAGTTAAGGGGCATCCTGGGTAGCTGCACAGCGTAATTCCCATTGGTCATTGTGACACGAAAAATCACCATATGGAGGCTTCTTAGGATATTGTGCTCGGGGTCCTATCCGGGCAAGCCCGGCTGTGCGTGGTGTGTGGGGCATCCCCTGTAAGTGATGATGTGTGGGTCTGTGTACCCTGCGCGGCACTCTGGGCTGCACTTGTCTGGGCCTGCGCCCACCATGTCTTCTCCCACCCTCCCTCAGTTGATCGTGATCCCCAGTGAGATTAATACTAGTGGGGAGTCTTAGCCTGATGTGTCTTCCAGGCTGGCCAACATTGAGAGGTTGATTGCTAGCTCTGTGGCCCGTAAGGCCCCAGCTAAAAGACTGCACTTGGCGCCTGCTGCGTCTGCCTTCCCTATGGAGACGGAAGAATTCCTTGATTTGTCTGACTGTACCCCGCTTGAGGAGTACAGTCATTATGCCTTGGAGCCTCAGCACCTGTCTATTTTAGGTATTGCACTTTGCACTGAGCACTTTATTATGGTACCCCCTGGTGTGTGTGTATATATGTGTGTGTATATATATGTATATGTGTATATATATATATATATAATATATTATTAATATATATTATATTATTAATATATATTATATTATTAATATATATTATATTATTAATATATATTATATTATTAATATATATTATATTATTAATATATATTATATTATATTAATATATATTATATTATATTAATATATATTATTATTTATTAATATATATTATTTATTAATATATATTATTATTTATTAATATATATTATTAATATATATTATTATTTATTAATATATATTATTATTTATTAATATATATTATTATTTATTAATATTATTATTTATTAATATTATTATTTATTAATATTATTATTTATTAATATTATTAATATTTATTAATATTATTAATATTTATTAATATATAATTTTTTTTTTTTTTTTTAATATAATAGAGTATATATGTGTATGTATGTATGTATGTATGTATGTATGTATATATAATATATATATATATTTATATATATTTTATTTATTTACATATTATTTATTTACATATTTACATTTAATCTACTATTAGTCTAATTTGGTCCAATTTATGTCTGCATGGTTTTAATTGTTTTTAATGTGTTGACTTGGTTTGCCTTATCCTTGGATCCCCTGTATGGTGATTGTTATCATTGCTTTATAGTTTACTAGTTGGTTCTGTTATATTTCTCCCGGCTTCTCGTTAACTGCTTTTCAATGCTGGTGATTTGTGGGAGGTCCCGGGTATTTGAGTGGCTGGGAGGAGCCAATTTCACGGTCTCTGCAGTCCAGCACCATCTGGCGGAGTAATACCCAAGTGTAATGAATCTTATCTGGAGCAGGACGTACTGTATACTCATAATAACAATTCTACAGGTAAGTAATCACAGAATTGTATTTTTTGAGTGCCCCATTGTGTGAAATCTCCTTACCCTCGACTCTGTAGCACATGTGCAGTGTGTCAGCAAATCGAGCTTCATTACATGCATAGCTAGGGATCCTGGATTGTAGTCTAGCTGCTGGTTCCTAATCTTCAGCAGAGCTGTGCTTGTGCCAATCATTAAGAAGTGACTGGCATGGATGAGAGGAAAGCAAGGGCTGCCACTGTGACCCAAGAATGCGCAATTGGATTGCTGGTAAATAATGTGTAAGGGACATCTGCGGCAGCATCCCCCACTACCCTCTAACAGCGGCCACATACCCACTATCCCTTTAGCAGGGCACGTGCCCACATCAGGCACTTAATTGCCGAGGCGGGCATGCTTCCTGCTAAATTGATAGCGGAGATGCGGCCACTGCTCGTGCATGCGTTGTCAGACCTGGAAAGAGTTAGTCTCTGGGCGCCACAAAAAACAGTTTAGGGTCAGCACTCCAAAAATCAACTTTATTGAGGTCCATTAAAAACGAGAGCCATAAAAACATATTACCAGACCCCGACAGCAATGGTAAGTCGTGCAGCTCTAACGCATTTCGGACGCCACCTGGTCCTTAGTCATAGATAGCCAGCAATGGATCAATAGACATTTATATATAAAATAAAAAGTTTCTGGGCGACCTGTGGGTTTCACACTGTGTGGGCATCCCAATTCTGGATGCCCCGGGGGGAGGGATTCTAGCGGCCCTGGAATTTTATACATTCCAGGGCCTATGGACATGTGTTTTGGTCCTTCTTAAGCTGGTTGCTGGCACTTAAGTGGATTGTTGCCCTCTGAAAATGCTTATCAGCTCAACTGGATGGCTTTCTTAGCAATCAAAACTAGATACTATATAATGTGTTTTTCCTATGCTGAAGAGTGCCGTTATATATATATATATAATTTTTTTTTTTTTTACATGGAGTTGCCACCTGTCACCAATGTCTAGTTTTTAAATGAGAATTTAGTCTTCATGACAGCTGCTCTTTAAATCTCCCTACTGTTTGTTTTAAGCTTCTTAAAATAGATGTCCTAAGGTAACAGGGTTAAACAAGCATCCACTGAAGTACTCCTAGTACCCACTCCCACTTAAAAAATATGTCTTGCTATTCTTCAACAGGTTAACTAGCTACTGCCTGTGCAATTAATTCCAATATATCCCAACCATTTTCTCCTCCTTTCCGAAAACACAAGCATGACAAAAAAAATATCCTTTTTCAAGTGGACCAACACCCTGCCTGATCGGCCCGGGAATCTATAAGATACCCAGGCCGATCAGCTCCCTCCCCGTGGGGCATCCAAAATCGGGATGCCCCGCTGTGTGAAACCACCCAGGACACCATTCACCTTACCTTACTCCCAATCCAACGGATCATGCCGCGGCTGCATCTCGTGATTCTCTCTAGCAGGACGCGTGCCCGTACCGGCCATTTGTGAATGGCCGATGCGGGCGCGCTCCCTGTTAAAGGGAAGCGCAAGATGCGGCCGCCAGCATGCTTGGAGCCACTGTGGTTGTACATCGCTTGGACGCGCATACCGCGGCTCAGAGCGCGCTGATTGGACGAGCGGCTGCGCATACGCTGTAGGAGCAGGGTGAGGTGAGTTTTTTCAGGCGTTCTGGGGGGTTTCATGCAGCAGGGCACCCCCGATCGGTGAAAATCCTGGGTGTTGGTCCACTTTCAAAAGTTCATTCACTAACGGCGGGCGCGCGCACGCCTAGAGGGGACCGCTGCCGCCGCCGATCAGGTCAGTTTTTTTGGGGGGGGGGTCCCTCACCGCGGGACATCCCGATCTCGGATGTCCCGCGGTGAGGGAGGTGATTGGGCCGGGAATCTTATAGATTCCCGGGCTGATCACCCCTGGGTGTTGGTCCACTTTAAGTGTGTCTGTAAGATTAGGAGGTATGGCTCCTCCCGGACTACATAAACTTACAGCTGAACCTCCTACTAGTTACTAATTTAGAAGGGTTTTCGCACAAGGCTTTCCTCCCTGTGCCTTACTGCTTTTTAATAATAATTGTATATTTCTATTTTTTCTTTGTTTTCGTTTCCTAAGGTGAGGTTTCACTCAACCTTCTTTTTTTTTTTTTTTTGCTGGCCATTTAAATTAAGTCATAATATCAAGTGGCACTGGATCCCAACAAGTTCCCCAACCCATATGCAACTTTTTAGCTTGCATTTACAATGGTTTGCCTCCACTTAGGCAGTAGCCCTTTTCAAGGTCAAGGTTAAGTGGATGTTTTTAGTGATTTCTCATAATTAGCACCTTATTCTGATCCTCTGTGAACAAGTAGTGGAACAAAAAACAATTAGCTAACAGCTTGAATCTAAACTTTAAAAGTCTGATTAAGTATTAGTGTGAGAGGCCAAGCCAGTATCTTGGGAATTTAAATTAAATCTGAAACCAACTCCTGTACTTGCTCAGCAGAATGTCAAAGAAACATAGAGATCTGAATGGAAATAGTTCTGATCTCCCGTCATACTCGGCTGTGAAATAGTCATTGTTCCTGTTCGGTGTCTAACATCTAGAAATTGTGTTAGGGATAATCCCTCTAAGAATAGGCTTTTAAAGAACTTGCCCTAAGCAGCTGAGAAAAACTGTGTGCCTGTTTTTTGGCCAGGGCCTTTAAAACAAGGGACAGTAATGCAGTTTGCCTTCATTGGAAGTGAAGGTCTGGGCATCTGTATCTATAACCACATGTCGCCAGATGAACGGGCAGCACATGCATAAAGTCCTGGTTTCCAGCTTTCCAGGTAAGAGGGTTTGTTTTGTGCTTTGGAATTGGACTTGCTGACAAACTTAAAGCGGTCCTTCACTCTGAATAAGAGTCTATCTTATATGTTTCCCACACCCTGCACATATAGATTGCTCACATTAAAAATCATCCTACCTGTATCTACTGCATGTTATGAGCCTTTAAACATCCAAGATGGCGGCTTATGGAATATCAGGCAGCCTGCAAACAGGAAGTGCCTTCTGACTGTGCTGCTCTGCATTCTAGGACTGCTGACCTTTTCCTGACCCCAGCTCTGCTCTGTCTGAGCAAAGCACAGCCATAACCCACCCCCCCCTGTACTTTATCCAGCTCTCCTCTCCTCAGTAAGTGTGATGTTTCTGAGTCAAGATGGCGGCGCCCGTATCCTAAAGTCCTGAACAGAGTTGCAGCCCAAGGGGGAAAGGATAATAAGTGACTAAAAACTTAAAATATATTAATTTTAGATGCTGGGTAATCATTTTTTTAGGGTTTGGGCTTTTCAATAAATCATGGTGAAGGTCCGGTTGAGGTCTGTATACATAATCTACCTGTGGCTTTTAGCTAATTTCCCACAAAGGGTGGAGCATAGGTGCACTGTACCTAAGGGTTAGTTTAGTGTCCCTTCTTTACCATTATGTCCGGGCGACACCAAGAGGTGTCAGTACTAGGAGGTTGTATAGGATAAATAAAGAACAAAATTCTATCCCCTCTTGCTGTCAAGCCTCTTTGCACCAATATGCTCCGCTCATAATCGGCAGTGGCTGCATGTTGAATCTGAAGCCCCACAGCTCACAGCTGGCTATATTGTTGCGACAGCATTCTTTTTTTAAAAGATGACCTACCATTGCAGATCTTTCAGTTCTAGGTGCAAAATATTATTTGTGGGTCCTGAATACTGTGTAGTAAACGGAGAGTGGCCAGGATATACCTTCCATAGCATAAGCATAATCCAGATATTCTTAGTATACAGTACGTCCTGCTCCAGATAAAATACTTACAATCGGGTATTACTCCGCCAGATGGCGCTGGACTGCAGAGACATCGAAAATAGGCTCCTCCCGGCCCCTCAAATACCCAGGGACCTCCCACAATCCCCAGATTTTCTCTGCAGTCTGGACTGCGAAGGACAAGAATATGGCTCTCTCGTCTCGCAGGTGAGCGGGGCTATTAGCGTGCGGCCCTGTAGGACTATTCCCACCCGTTCCATTAGTAATGTGCCTCCCAGCCTTGGCTGCACTGGTCGGGTGATGGTAGGCAGCACCGCTCCACCGCAGTCCCCCACCAAAGGGTAGGCGGTTCAGGCATATGGTGAGCCTCTATGGGATGCCCCTCCCGCACTATTGCCCCTTGCCCCTGTCTATCGATGGGCCCTATGTTAAGTGGCCACTCTCTGGTCACTCTCCTGGTAGCCTTCGGGGGAAAAAGAGGGGGGGTGTGTGCGTGTGTGTATGCATGCTTATACGTGTCTTGGCTTTATGCTTCATTACTTATGACTTGTGTCAGCCGCCGTGCTGACTTGTTTTTACATGCATTATACTTTAAAATTGCCGCCGCGCCTTTTTTTTCCTATGTTTCGCACTTGGCGGCGGCGTTACCTCAGGCGCCGGTGCGCCGTCATTGGCTGCTTGTCAAGTGTTGGCTTTGCGCTCTTCGGGGGGGGCTGTCTTTGGCGCGTTCCGCGTCATTGCTTGTGCGGGCCTGCCCTTCGAGGTATACCGACGCCATTTTGTCTGCTTGGTCGGCTTCTGCGTGACGGGCTTCTACCTACCGCGGTCCGTAAGTGCCCTCGCGGGCGGCTTTATTTCCACTTTTTAATTGTCTGCTTACGGCTCATTTGATTGTGTCTTTCAGACGGGCGAACCCATTGGCTTCTCCTGGCCCTTTTAGTTGGTTATCTTGTGAGGCCTAGTGTAATTACTCCCACTTCCCTAGCGGGTTATTGGGGCATCCCGGGTTGCTGTATAGCGTTAATCCCTATCTGCCTATAGTGCCGCTATAATCGCCATATGGAGGCATCTCAGGATAATGCGACCGGGGTTCCTCCGGGACAAGCCCAGCTGTGTGTAGCTTGTGGGGTGGCCCAAGGGTCATGACGAGTCTGGCTCTGACCCCTGGGCCCCGGATGATACTGATAGATTGCTGGGCCAGATTTTTGAGGTTCTGTCCATTTCTCCCCCTGTTGCGGCTCCCAGGCAAAGGGGGGAACTTTTTCATACCTCTAAGTCACGTTTGGAATTTCCTGAGCGAGCACATTTTAATAACTTTGTGCTCAAGGAATGGAAACGTCCCAGTAGACTTCCCGGTGTACCTAAGAGTTGGGATAGGAACTTTCCTGCTGAGGTGGTAAAGTGTTGGTCATCCCCTCCCGAAGTGGATGCCCCGGAGACTTCTGAGGTAGGGGCAGAGGACGTGGACGTCCTGGCTCCTCCTGGGGCCCCAAGCTTAAGTCCTCACCCAAGCCCCCATGATGGGGCGCCCTCACCCATCCGGGTTGGGGGACGGCTTCAGCACTTTGCTCACGTCTGGAGGCTTCATGTCTGAGACCGGTGGATTCAGGAGGTAGTGCCCTCTGGTTACAAGATAGTTTGCTGCCTGCCCCCCCCCCCAAGGTTCATCAGATCCCCAAAAAAGGTGGGTCACTCAGGCCCATCCTGGATTTGAAGATCCTCAACAAATTTGTCAGGAGCAGTCGCTTTTGCATGGAAACTCTGATGTCCACAGAGGTCTGATGGCAGAGCGCAAAGATGCTTACCTTCATATTCCTGTATTTCCAGGTCATCAAAAGTTCCTCAGGTTCGCTCTGGAGGATCAACACTACCAGTTTGTGTCATTGCCCTTTTGGTCTCACTTCAGCTCCCAGAGTGTTCACTAAGGTGCTGGCTGGAGTGATGGCTCAGGTTTCAGGGCATCCGCGTGCTGCCTTGACAGTCTGATTGCACAGGTCCAGTTCCTGCTATCTTGTCATCATCCCTCCATCAGGCAGGGAATGCAGCTGGTGGGCCTGATGGTGGCGTGCTTTGAGGTGGTCCCTTATGCTCAGTTCCATTTGAGGTCTCTGCAACTCCACCTCTTGTCAGTGTGGGACAAGGACCCAGAGTCCCTGGACCGGGTCTGTGTGCTTTCCCCTCTGATCAGGCGGTCCCTCTCGTGGTGGATGGACTCAAGGAACCTGTTGGGGGGGGGGGGGGGGGGGGCAGATCCTTTCTGACCCCCTCCTGGGAGACGGTCAGCACGGATGCCAGTCTGTCAAGTTGGGGGGGTTTCTGGAAGTCCCTGCGGTTCCAGGGGAGGTGGGGCCCTCAGGAGGCCCACACACCTATCAACGTCTTGGAGCTGCGGGCGATCAGGTTAGTCCTGGCTCAGTTGACTACTCACCTTCGGGGCCTGCCTGTTCAGGTACGCTCGGACAACCAGACGGCAGTTGCCTACATCAATCATCAGGGAGGGACCCGGAGCAAGAGGGCCCTCCAGGAAGTGTCTCTGATCCTGACCTGGGCGGAGACCAATGTTCCCTGCATATCAGCTGTGTACATCCCGGGGGTGGAAAATCTCCTGGCCGACTCTCTGAGCAGGGGGACCTCTCACCAGGGAGAATGGTCTCTCTGCAACAGGGTGTTCCAATCTCTGTGTCACCGTTGGGGCCAACCAGATGTGGATCTGTTTGCGTCCCGTCACAATCACAAGCTCCCGGGCCTTTGTCTCTCTGTCCCAGGACCATCTGGCCTTGACCACGGATGCTCTAGCAATGTCATGGCAGGACTTTGTTTCTGTATGTCTTCCCTCCATTCCCCCTGCTGGGCAGGGTTCTGAGCAAGATTGCTCTGGAAGGGGTGCCAGCAATTCTGGTGGCCCCCAGGTGGCCCAGAAGTGTGTGGTTTGCAGACATGGTGCAGCTGGCAGTAGATCAGTACGTTCTACCCATGGTGCCAGATCTGCTCACTCAGGGCTCCCTACTCCATCCTAATTCACAAACTCTGGCTTTGACGGCTTGGCTGCTGAAACCTCCATCTTGATGGAGAAGGGGCTGTCTAACTCGGTGGTTGATACCATGATAAAGGCTAGGAAGAAGTCGTCTTCTTCCATTTATTACAGGGTTTGGTGTGCCTACATTGACTGGTGTGAGTCTAAGTCTCTTCCCTGTCGTGTGTTCTCTATTCCCAGGATTCTGGAGTTCCTGCAGCATGGGTTGGAGATGGGGCTCCAACTCGGTACTCTGAAGGGGCAGGTCTCTGCCCTGGCTGTTTTCTTCCAGAAGTCCTTTGCTCAGCATTCTCTGATCAGGGCTTTATTCTTAGTATACAGTACGTCCTGCTCCAAATATAATACTTACAAGTGGGTTATACTCCGCCAGATGGCGCTGGACTGCAGAGACATCGAAAATAGGCTCCTCCCGGCCCCTCAAATACCTGGGGACCTCCCACAAATCCCCAGAATTTCTCTGCAGTCTGGCTGCGAAGGACGAGAAATGGCTCTCTACTCGCCTGCGGCCCTGTAGGACTATTCCCACCCGTTCCACTAGTAATATGCCTCCCAGCCTTGGCTGCGCTGGTCGGGTGAAGGTAGGCAGCACCGCTGTTAGGTGCTTAGGAGCGCTGCTCCACCGCAATCCCCCACCAAAGGGTAGGCGGTTCAGGCTTATGGTGAGCCTCTATGGGATGCCCCTCCCGCACTAGTGCCACTTGCCCCTGCCTATCGGGGGGCCCTGTTTAAGTGGCTGCTGTCCTCCCTCATTCTCCTTGTAGCCTTCGGGGGAAAAGAGGGGGGGGGGGTTGTGTGTGTAAACGTGTATGCTATGCATTCTGTGTTTTTCACTTTATATTTATTCTGTCTGTCTTGTCTGTGTCAGCTGCCGCACTGGCTTCCTTTTACTGTCTTTTAAAATTGCCGCCGCCACGCGCTCTTTTTGTCAACACTTTGTTCCGTGCTTGGCGGCGATATTACCTTAGGCACTGGTGCGCCGTCATTGGCTGCTTGTCACGTCCTGGCTTCGCGCTCTTCGGGGGGGGGCGGGGACCGTCTATGGCGCGCCTCTCGAGGTATACCGATGCCATCTTTAACCTGCTTGCTTGGCCCATGCGCGACGGACCTACCGCGGTCCGTAAGTGCCCTCGTGGGCGGCTTCATATTCTTTTTATTACTGTGTGCTTACGGTCTTGGCTTCTTATGTCTTTCAGGCGGGGCGAACCCTTTTTGGCTTCTCCCGGGCCTTTATTAGTTACATAACTAGTAGGCCTTGTTAATACTCCCACTTCCCTAGCGGGTTATTGGGGCATCCGGGGTTGCTATATAGTGTTATTCCCTATCGGCGTATAGCGCCGCTATAATCAGCATATGGAGGCATCCCAGGATAATGTGACCGGGGTCCCTTCGAGACAAGACCGGCTGTGTGTAGCGTGTGGGCAGCCTCATGCTGACGCTGACAAGGCGCGGGTCCGTGTACCCTGTGCTGAGCAGGTGCTTGCATTGCAATCTGGCCTGCCAGTGGCTGCACCTCGTTTCACTTCGCCTACTCCCCCAAGCTTAAACCTCACTCCTACTGAGTTGCATACTAGTGGGGATTCTCAGCCTGATGTGTCTTCTAGACTGGCTACTGTTGAGCAGTTGATTGCTAAGTCCTTAGCGCGTAAGGCCCCTGCTAAGAAGCGGCACTTGACGCCTAATGTCACTATTTTTCCTATGGGAACTGAGGAGTTGAATCTTTGTGGCTATACCCCGTCTGATGAAGGGGAGCTCTTTTCTGATTCAGGCTCATCTGATGAGAGACCAAGGGGTCATGACTATTCTGGCTCTGACCCCTGGGCCCCGGATGACACTGACAGATTATTGACCCAGAATTTTGAGGTTCTGTCCCTCTCCCCCTGTTGCGGCTCCCAGGCAAAGGGGAGCTTTTCCATACAGAAAAATCACGTTTGGAATTTCCCGAGCAGGCACATTTCCATAACCTTGTACTCAAGGAATGGGAGCGCCCCAGTAAACTTCCCGAGGTGGATGCCCCGATCCTAGGGCTAACACCTCTGTCATGCATTCCCCTGACTCTACTACCCCGCGGGATGCTGAGGACCGGCGCATTGACCAGCTGGCATCCCACGCCTTTGCATGTGCGGGGGCGGTGCTGCGCCCGGTCTGTTATCCCTCTGCTATTACTGCTGTGGCCACTAGAACCTTATCAGAAATGTACTTGATAGTGCCCCTGATGATTTGCCTTGTGAGGTGTTCAATGCACTCTCCAGTTGTGATGTTTTGTAAATTTTGTCCTCTCAGCATTGGATGACACCATCAGAATGTGTGCCAGAACTTCTGCCCTTGTGGTGGCTATTCGCCACTCGGTTTGGCTGCGCCATGGGCTGCTGACAACGCTACCAAGAAGGCCCTCACTGGTTTTCCCTTTAAAGGACTGCACCTGTTTGGGGACCGCCTGGACCTTTTTGCTAAGGGAGGCAGGTTACCCCAGCGCAGGCAGCAATCTCGGCCCTTTTGGGGTCAGGGTTCCTTCTCCTCCCCTTACAGTGGTGCCAGACAGGGGAGGGGGGGTTTCCTTTCCTGGGACCTGGGGAGATTCTGGGGCAGGGGCAGAGGACGTGGGCGTCATGGCCCCTCCTGGGGTCCCAAAGCAAAATCATCCCCCAAACCCCCGCAGGCATGATGGGGCGCCCTCACCCATCCGGGTGGGGGGAAGGCTGCAGCACTTCGCTCACGTCTGGAGGCTTCATGTCTCAGACCGGTGGATTCAGGAGGTAGTGTCCTCTGGTTACAAGATAGTTTACTGCCTGTCCCCCTCCAAGATTCATCAGATCCCGGATTCCTCAGGCCCCTGTGTCAGCTCAGGAGCTAGTGCAAGCAGTGCAAGGCCTCCTGGAGCTGGGGGTCATCTGCCAGGTCCCCTTAAGAGAAAAAGGCAAGGGCTTTTATTCAAACCTATTCACAGTACCCAAAAAAGATGGGTCAGTCAGGCCCATCCTGGACTTGGAAGATGCTCAACAAATTTGTCAGGGGCAGGCGCTTTCACATGGAAACTCTGCGCTTTGCCATCAGTTCCCTGCACCAAGGGGATTTCATGACTTCTGTGGACATCAAAGATGCTTACCTTCATATTCCTGTGTTACCAGGTCATCAAAGGTTCCTCAGGTTCGCTCTGGAGGATCAACACTACCAGTTTGTGGCCTTGCCATTTGGCCTCACCTCAGCCCCCAGGGTGTTCACCAAGGTGCTGGCTGGCGTGATGTCTCTGCTCAGATGTCAGGGCGTCCGCGTGCTTCCCTATCTGGACGACATTATCATCACTTCCCAGTCTCTACATTAGGCAGAGTTGGATACTCAGCTGGTGGTGTCCACTCTGGAGTCATTTGGATGGGTGATCAACCACCCCAAGTCCTCACTGTCCCCTTCCTTGGTAACTCCATTCCTAGGAATTAATCTGGATACAGTTCAGGCAAGGATTTTCCTTCCTCAGCAGAAGGTGGACAGTCTGATTGCACAGGCTCAGTCCCTCCTAGCTTGTCCTCATCCCTCCATCAGGCAGGGGATGCAGCTGGTGGGCCTGATGGTGGCATGCTTCGAAGCGGTCCCTTATGCTCAGTTCCACTTGAGGCCTCTGCAACTTCACCTATTGTCAGTATGGGACAAGGACCCAGCGTCCCTGGACGGGGTCTGTGTGCTCTCCCCTCTGGTCAGGAGGTCCGGAGGTCAGGAGGTCCCTGGGAGACGGTCACTACAGATGCCAGTCTGTCAGGTTGGGGGGGGTTTCTGGAAGTCCCTGAGGTTCCAGGGGAGGTGGGGTCCTCAGGAGGCCCACACACCTATCAATGTCTTGGAACTATGGGCGATCAGGTTAGTTCTGGCTCACTTGACTACTCACCTTGGGGGCCTGCCTGTTCAGGTGCGCTTGAACAACCAGACGGCAGTTGCCTACATCAATCATCAGGGAGGGACCCGGAGCAAGGGGGCCCTCCAGGAAGCGTTTCTGATCCTGACTTGGGCGGAGGCCAATGTCCCCTGCATATCAGCTGTGTACATCCCGGGGGTGGAAAATCGCCTGGCAGACTTTCTGAGCAGGGGGACCTCTTGCCAGGGAGGATGGTCCCTATGCAGCAGGGGGTTTCAATCCCTGTGTCACCGTTGGGGCCAACCAGATGTGGATCTGTTTGTGTCCCGCCACAATCACAAGCTCCCAGCTTTTGTCTCTCTGTCCCTGGATCCTCTGGCCTTGACCTCGGATGCTCTAGCAATGTCATGGTAGGACTTTCAGTTCCTGTATGTCTTCCCTCCAATTCCCCTGCTGGGCAGGGTTCTGCGCAAGATTGCTCTGGAAGGGGTGCCAGCAATTCTGGTGGATCCCAGGTGGCCAAGAAGAGTGTGGTTCGCAGACGTGGTGCAGCTGGCAGTAGATCAGTATGCTCTGCCCTTGGTGCCAGATCTGCTCACTCAGGGCTCACTATGCCATCCCAATTTACAAACTCTGGCTTTGACGGCCTGGCTGCTGAAACCTCCATCTTGATGGAGAAGGGGCTGTCTTCCTTGGTTGTGGATACTGTTACGTTCAAGTCACTAAGCGGACTTGGTCTGGCTTCTGTTGTCCGATTCCCAATTACTATATTCTAAGAGAAATCAATACACGCGACAAGGTGTGTAGCAAAACCTCAGAGAAAACACACTGAGCAGGGGGAGCTTCTGACCCCTGATTTTATTGAAAACTTTCATAGTTAGAGCATGCGCAGAACAGACAATTACCTAAGTTAAAAATAATGAGAACAGAAAATTTATGACTATGTACAAGGTTGAATTCAGGGAGTATTTTATAGTTTTCTCAGTTCCCAGAGGCCCCCATGCGAAGCAGCACATTCCTTAGATAAGGAATAAGGGATAAGGAGAAGCCTTGCAAAAGCAATTACAGAAAAGTCCAGCGTTAAAGCGTTACTCTAACATACAGAAAATAAACCATAGTCTTTCAGAATTATGTTTCTTAAATCTGGATCTTCTCATTTCCCCCATTTGACATCTACATCTGTCTTTCCTTTGACTGTGTCCACTTCGGAAGGTTTATAGCCAGTTCAGTCACTCAGGTACTATCCCAGGCCGGCGAGTTGCCTAGGGGAACACAGGTCTTCTCAAACTGGTTCCATCCCCCAAGTACTTGAACAGCATCCTTCCAAAGAAGAGTCTCGAATTTTGACAGATGATATGTCAATTCTAAAGGAAAGAAACATAGTTACTCACTTAGAAAGCGCATTATCTGCAATGAAGATACGTTTATGTGTTACTTTAGGTGTCTTGATCTTGGCTACAAGGCAAAGAGCTAGTTTTACTAGAACATAAATCATTATGCCCAGAAGGCACAATGCCAAAATATTAATCAAGATATTCTTGATCCATTGTGGTGGACCACTCCAGTTTCCCCAATCTCCAAAAGGAGACCAGTCTTTTGCAAATGTCCTGATTTTACTCTGTATCTTTTGAACTTCTTCTCTATGACCTATTATTACTTCATAATAATCAGGTATCTCTAATGAGGTATTATGTATCCAAGTACAGCACTCGTAATCCTCTGTCATTTCACAAAGTTATTTAACAAACTCTCTTTACAAGTAGATGCTCCTATATGGGTGTGGTTTTTATTTCCTAATAAGAAGCACCAATCTGGTCTATATGCTCTTCCCGTTAAATGGTAATTTATCTCATTAGCAGAACTATTGACTCTCATACTGTAATTGAATAGGGATGGCTACGAGGGGTACCCAGGAAGACGAAGGATGTAACTTACTACATATGCAACATTTGTCAAAACCAGTTTGTCTAGCAAAAGAGCATTTATACTTTAGCAAAAGTAACTTTTGATGATGAGTGCCTATCTCCCTTCTATTTCTTATAGGTGCAGGGGATGAAATATTGAGGCAGAAAGCCATTATCATTGTTAAGAGGAAATATTTCATTTTCCCTCTGGACCTGTAACCTTTTTACAATGACTTGCGTGTATCCAAGTGGATTTCAAGCTTCACTGAAGTAGGCGTTGTCAAAAGAACTTGAAAGGGTCCTTCAAACCTTGATTCCAAAGATTTTCTAGAATGTTTCTTTACATAGACAAAGTCTCCTGGTTGGAGATTATGAGTTCCTGTTATCTGGTCGGGGTCTGGAAGAGAATCAAAAACACTTTTGTGCAGTTTAGTGAGATGTTTCTGCAACTGTATCACATAATCAGTCAATTCATCACATTTTAGGGCAAGATGTTGTGGAAAGTACAACCCAGTTCTGGGAGCACTTCCAAACAAAATTTCATAAGGTGACAACCCTGTTTTCTTTGTAGGGGGGCATCTTATTGAAAATAACACAATTGGTAAACAATCTATCCATGGTTTACCTAATTCCTTCATAGTTTTCTGTAACTTCAGTTTAATGGTGTCATTCAGTCTCTCCACACTCCCAGAACTCTGTGGGTGATAGGGTGTATGGAAGGACTGTTGGACACCTAGCATTTGCATCACGTTTTGCATTATTTCACCTGTAAAGTGCAAGCCACGGTCTGACTCTCTAGGGTCTCGAAGAGACCAAAACGTGGTATTAATTCTGTGATTAATTTCTTAGCCGTGGTTTTAGCTGTTGCTGATTTTACTGGGTAAGCTTCTGGCCATCCCGAAAACAAGTCAATACACACAAGTACATACTCAAAGGGTCCACTCTTAGGGAGTTGGATGTAATCAATTTGAAGCCTCTGAAATGGATAGAGAGACCTAGGTTGATGTCTTACCGGTGTCTTAACAACCTGTCCTGGGTTCTCCGTCAAACTGATCGAGCATGCTGCACAGTATTGTCGTGCCATGCTACTAAAGCCTGGAGCATACCAAGTCTGATTGGTACTCACCATAGAGTTTGCACTCTGATGTGTAGGCAGGTGTGATACCTGTGCCTGTTCTGGGTATAGGAAGCTAGGCAAGCACAATCGGCTTCCTTTGACCCATAATCCATCATTTTGCTGGGCTCCTGCTCTGAGCCATTTTCCCTTTTCCTCAGGCATTACCTTGTCCTGAAGATTTTTCATTAGTTCCATACTTACCGCCGATTCCTGGGTAAGATTTACACTTACACTCTCTATCTTCTTCAAAGCTGCTTGTTTAGCTGCTAAGTCAGCTTTTTCATTACCTTTAGCCTCTTTGGTTGTTTGTTTTGTGTGGGCTGCTACTCTTACAATAGCTACCTTTTTGACATTGTTCAGGTTGGTCAGAATTTCTTTAACTAAATCAGCATGTCTAATGGGGGTTCCTGCAGCTGTTAAGAAGCCCCTTGCTTTCCACAGGTGGGCGTAATCGTGGGCAATACCCCAAGAATAGGCGGAGTCTGTCCAGATCGTGCCTGTAGTGTCTTTTAGCAGCATTAATGCCCTAGAGAGGGCTGTAAGTTCTGCTTCCTGAGCAGACATATGAGGTGGTAATGGCTCAGCTTCTACCACTTCATGTTCAGTTACTATTGCATAACCTGTATGAAACTGTCCTTTTTCATCAGCATATCTGCTGCCATCTACAAAAAATTCAAATTCTGGGTTTTCTAAAGGTGTATCATGCACATGTGGTAAACCCATTGTCTCTTGCTTCATAAGTTCAATGCAGTCATGTGTGTCTTCAGTATATTCAAATTCTAAAAAATTCTCAAAATCTTCACTATTACTCCCCCCTTCAGAATCTGAAGAAATTGGTAACAAAGTCACCAGATTCAGAGAAGTACATCTTTGAAACTTAATTGTTGGGGGTAGTAAAAGGGTACACTGCAGCCTAAGCTGTCTAGCCATTGACAAGTCTTTGGGATTAACTTGTGACAAAATCCCATGAATGTCGTGATTGGTAGACACAGCTAATTCATTATCAAGTACAATTTCAGAAGCTTTGTCTACCAATAGAGAAACTACTGCTACACGAATAATAAGCAATAGGTCTTTGTTTTGTGCCATGTGCCTGCCTTAAAACTCCTGTAGCGTGTCCTTGTATTTCAGTAGCCATGAGTGTAAATGGCTTAGAATAATCAGGAAGACCTAAAGCAGGTGCTCGTGTAACTGCAAGTTTAAGTTGTTCAAAAGCATCTCTTGCTTCTGGTGTTAGGCAAAAAAAGGTGTAACTTTGACACAATCATACAGTGGTTGCATAAGTGAACTGGCATGCATAATCCACTGTCTGCAGTAAGAGATGAGTCCTAGAAACGCTCTTAACTGTTTATGTGTCTTAGGAGGTGACATGTTCCTGATTATCTCTACTCTGTCTTTAGTAAGGTGTCTAGTGCCTTGTGAAATGCAATGACCTAGAAAGGTAACTTGTGTTTGGCAGAATTGTAGCTTTTCTTTGCTAGCCTTGCAGCCATTCTCAGCCAAAAATGTAAGAAGAGACAAAGTACCCTCCTCACATGTGATTTTGTCTGGGCAGCAAAGAAGCAAAACGTCTACCTATTGTAGAAGTACACAATCTGTTGATGGTTTCCATCCTGCCAAGACTGAAAAGCGAAGAGGTGGTAACATTCAGGTGCTAAAGGAACCGAAAAGAAAGCTCCCGTTAGATCCACGCAAGAAAAAATACATGCTTGTACTCGGTATTTGAGAAAGCAATGTATGAGGGTTTGGAACCACTGGTGTCATTGGAGCCAAAATGTTATTAATGGCTCTAAGATCTTGTACCATCCTGTATTTCACAGGCTGTTCTGGTTCCAAAACCTTTTTCCTGACTGGATACAAAGGAGTATTAGCCCCTGATTGCATCTGAATCAAAGCACCCTTGGCCAAAAGCTCGTCAATTTGTTCTCCTATAGCTTGTTCTTGTGCAGCACTCAAAGGGTACTGCTTAAGCTGTGGTAGGGTAGATCCTGGTTTGATATGGACCTCTACTGGTGAGACAGGGAGAAATCCTATATCAGACCCTGACTTAGACCATAAATGGTCAGGTACAGTTCTTAGTAAATCTTGATCATTCTCTGTAAGTACATTAGTGAGTTCAAAATCTTCAAGAGCTTGTACTTGCATACAATATTCTAAATCATCAGGATGGTCAGGCAAAGTTAGAACAACTTGACCATCTTCTTGAAAATCAACTTTTGCTTGTAACTTATCTACACCCAATAAATTGTAAGGCGCTGAATCACAGACTAAAAATTTAGAAATAAACATGTGTGGACCAAGCCTGCCCTCTAGTGGCTTAGAAATGGGCATGACTCTGGGTAGTCCATCAAAACCTGAAGCTATAGTTTGGGCTTCTGACTGCTGTTTCTTATTTAAAACTTTATTACTAATGACAGATTTAGTTGCTCCTATAGCAATCAAAAATTCAACTGTTTTGCCATCAATTTCAATCGGTATTATGGGTGTTTTGGCTGGTACTGTGAATGTTACTGCCGATAGTCAGTCTTGTTCTTTACTTTTAGATTCTGACTTATTGGGGGCTGTTCCTTGATCAGCAGCAAACTTTCTACAATTCCTCTTAATGTGACCAGGTTTGTCACAGTAGTAACATTTTAAAATTTTACTCTGAAAATTACCTTGAGATTTAGGTCTAACATCAGTGTTAACCTGGGCAACCATACGCACCTTGGGCTTGTCATGCATATCCATTTCAATACCCTGTGCTTTAGCTAACAATTGTGCCATAGTATGGTTAGTTCTCCAATCTGGGGTAGAAGCCTTTAACTTTTCCTTAATGGTTGGTTTTAAACCATCAATATAGGCTCTAACAAACAACCTTTGAACTCCAATATTTCCAACATCTAAGCCTTCATCAATATATGTTCAAGTGTTAAATAAAAAATCAGTTCTACTGTCCCCAAGTCTAACATTCTGTGGTACATGTGCTCTCATATAATCAGTAAATTGATGAAACATAGTAGGGGACATTTTCATCCTACAAAGATCTTCTCCATCCAACCAGGTGGCATTATGTGACTCCATCATTTGTACTACATACCTGCCAAACCTAGAAGGGCTAATACGGGGATCAGGTGCATTCTGCAACAAAGCCATACATTCAGCTGGAGTCCATGGCTTATAATAAGGGGTTTCTTGGTTAATAAATTGACAAACTGTCCTGCATTTTGAGCATCTGGACTCTGCCTGGTATGGGTAAACACAGGCGCAACTAATTTATAAGTGTTGCTTCTAGGAGGGGGTCCTGCAAGCATATAAGTTTTGCATCTTGGACAATGTGTGACATTTTCTGGTAAACCATAAGTCATACAGTGATGGCAAGTCCATGATTTTTCAGTAACTAAATTTACTTTTTTTCTTTCTTGTGCTAACACCATTTATTCTCTCATCTGGATCCCCTCCTTGCTGATCTGCTCCACAAACATTACATTCTTCTTGTTCTAAACCCATCCCCCTACAACCACAAACTTTACATTTCCATGTTACTTCTTCATTTACTACTTTATCCTGCTCCCTTACTTTACACTGGGTACACATTCTGTCCCAACCCTTATTTATCATTCCACAATAGCATTGCCATAAGCCGCTATCGCCATCATCTGGTCCTGGATCTGGACCATACGTACTGTTACTGGCCAATGGGGAGTCTAGGATACAACTTACTAGTTTCTTTCTTTACTGTCCTCTCATATGGGGGTGGCAGTACTGGGTTTGTTGGAACATCAGGTATGGGGTCTACTTGGGGATGAAGCAATGGTGTAGTATTCCATTGTATCCTCTGTGGACTGTACGTCCAGCCTTCCTTTTCTGCTAAACTTGAAAGTTTCAGAGCACATTCTACTTGATGATCCCATCCTTTGTCAAAAATAATTCCATGTTTCCCTTTAGCTATCTGTTCCCATTTCCCTAAATCTAATTGTCATTTATGAACTAGCGTAAATTCCTTCCAAATCTTTTTCAAATTCCTAGCGGCATCTAAGCCACACCTTTCCCTGGTGATTTCTTCTAATGTCTGCCACTTCTCTTCCTGGGGTATCTCTTTGGACTGTTCTTTTCCCACCTTCCTAGCAACCTGCCTCAGGTACCTTATTGGGGTCTAACCTCTCTGTGGGCTAGCCTTCTTTGGCTTCCTCCTGAGGAACTAGGAACTGGAGTACCTCTCTGTGGGTCTCTCCTGGTAATGTCTAGTGATCCTACACGCTAACCAAATAGCAACACATAATCCAAGACAAACAATTAGGATCACAAACAACACATCACCTATCATATGGGTAAGTGACAGTCCTAGATACACTAATTGTATCTTATTCCCATCCCAGTAATATTGGCTTTAATTTTCTGAAATCACCACAAACAACACATCACCTATCATATGGGTAAGTGACAGTCCTAGATACACTAATTGTATCTTATTCCCATCCCAGTAATATTGGCTTTAATTTTCTGAAATCACCTATCGACTAGTCCTGGTCTTCTAACTAAGCCTGGGAACTGTGGTTCTTATAACTTAACAAAGTCAAGATCGGCTGGCATGCACCGTGAAGGCGCCGTCAAATCCGGTAAACTTGACAAACTAGCTCACGCCTAAATGAGCTATGGAACCATACAGGGTAAAATTTTTATCTAAAACTTCTTCTGGTCACCACTTGCGTTCACCGTCACTGGGTTATAGCGGGTTTTCCCTCGCCAGTGGGATGGGGCGTCTAATGACCTTCCAAAGTTTTTAACTAAATGCCAGGCTCATGATATCACAATTATTATACCTATCTCAGTATATTTAACTATCTAAAAGAGGAACAGACAGTACAAACAAATACAGACAGACAAAACAAATGCAGACAACAGAAGCGCCTTAGGATTCTTAAAATGACCCTCTTTCGCAGAGGCTGGCTATGCCTATCTTACCTTAGAACGGACCCGCTGATGCCTCACAGGGAAGAGCAGAGTATAAGAGTACATAAAAGCTGTCTCTTACCTGGCCAGGTTTTGAAGTCTGCTGTTCCGAGGTGGCATCAGTTGATGTTCCGTTCGGCGGGTGCGATACCTCTTGCGACAAAATAGAGAGTCTCTGTTCGGAGCGCCACGTAATGTTACGTTCAAGTCACTAAGCGGACTTGGTCTGGCTTCTGTTGTCCGATTCCCAATTACTATATTCTAAGAGAAATCAATACACGCGACAAGGTGTGTAGCAAAACCTCAGAGAAAACACACTGAGCAGGGGGAGCTTCTGACCCCTGATTTTATTGAAAACTTTCATAGTTAGAGCATGCGCAGAACAGACAATTACCTAAGTTAAAAATAATGAGAACAGAAAATTTATGACTATGTACAAGGTTGAATTCAGGGAGTATTTTATAGTTTTCTCAGTTCCCAGAGGCCCCCATGCGAAGCAGCACATTCCTTAGATAAGGAATAAGGGATAAGGAGAAGCCTTGCAAAAGCAATTACAGAAAAGTCCAGCGTTAAAGCGTTACTCTAACATACAGAAAATAAACCATAGTCTTTCAGAATTATGTTTCTTAAATCTGGATCTTCTCAATACTTTAATAAAGGCTAGGAAGAAGTCTTCCTCTTCCATTTATTACAGGGTTTGGCGTGCCTACATTGACTGGTGTGAGTAAGTCTTTTCCCTGTCAGGTCTTCTCTATTCCCAGGATTTTGGAGTTCCTGCAGCATGGGTTGGAGATGGGACTCCAGCTCAGTACTCTGAAGGGTCAGGTTTCTGCCCTGGCTGTTTTCTTCCAGAAGTCCTTTGCTCAGCACCCTCTGATCAGGGGGTCACTCATGTGCGCCCTCCTCGTAAACCTATGGTGTCTGGGATTTGAACTTGGTTCTGTCAGCCTTGCAGGGTGCTCCCTTTGAACCTGTGCAGGATGCTGCCCTGGCCATTCTTACGCTCAAGGTTGTATTTCTGGTGGCTATCACCTCTGTCAAGCGTGTGTCTGAGTTGGCGGCGCTTTCCATTCAGCCCCCCCCCTACTATGAGAGACACCAGGACAAGGTGGTGTTTCGTTTCAAACCTGACTTCCTGCCTAAGGTAGTGTCTGCCTTTCATTTGAATCAGGATATTGTTCTTCCTTCTTTGTGCCCTAATCCTAGCAATGCTAAGGAGAGGGTTTTGCACTCTTTGGATGTGGTTAGGTGTCTGAAGTACTATCTGGTGGCTACTGCACCTTTCAGGAAAACTGATGCTCTTTTTGTGGTCCCTTCTGGTCCTAGGAAGGGTTTGGCTCCTGCCAAGTCTACGATCAGCAAGTGGATTCGTTCAGGCTGTGATTCAGGCCTACTCTGCTAAGGGGAAGAATCCTCCCTTCCGCCTTACTGCTCATTCTACTCGTGCTATTGGTGCCTCTTTCCGCACCAGGCTTCTGTTGAACAAGTTTGCGAGGCCGCTACTTGGTCTTCTGTTCATACCTTTTCAAAGTTTTACAAGGTTGATGTTAGGGACTCAGCTGATGCTGTTTTTGGCCGCAAGGTTTTGCAGGCGGCGGGGATTTAAACTGCCCGCTGTTACTTTTTTGGGGATCCCACCCTACTTTATGGACACTGCTATTGGATGTCCCGATTGTAAGTATTCTATCTGGAGCAGGACATACTGTATACTCAGAATAATACAATTCTGTGATTTCTCACCTGTAGAATTGGTATTATGAGTATACAGTACGTCCTGCTCCACCCCACCCTTGGTTTTTGCATTATCTTGGATCCCCTGTATGGTGATTGTTATCATTGTTATAGTTACCTGTTTGGGATGTTTTAATTCTCCCGGCTTCTCGTTAACTGCTTTTCAGTGCTGGGGATTGTGGGAGGTCCCTGGGTATTTGAGGGGCCTGGAGGAGCCTATTTTCTATGTCTCTGCAGTCCAGCGCCATCTGGCGGAGTAATACCCGATTGTAAGTTTTCTATCTGGAGCAGGACGTACTGTATACTCATAATACTAATTCTACAGGTGAGTAATCACAGAATTGTATTTTGTCTTCCCTGCAATTTTGCTCGTTAATATGTGTGCAGAATTTCCTGAGAAGTTTGCCGAGGGTAGAACAAGGGTATGTATTGACATTTTCAGTCACTATGACATCTTAAGCACTATGTGAAGCTTAAGGTTAAAGGAGAACTAGGAAGCCTTTTCTATTCTTTTGTTTGTATCTTAAATTACAGATCCCATGCGTCTGAAGGTAAATTATTTACACAATTCATATATTTTGTCTGTCTTCAGACAAAGGTAGAGCGTACAACGCTCTTAAGCTCACCACCACTCTATAGAATTCCACAGACCCATAACATGTACAACAGAATATGTCCCCATACCTCCCCTATATATGGTGTCAAAGTCTAACCTGTATGCTCAGTGCTCATATATAATCTCCCTATACACTCCAAATTCCCCACAGATACTTGGCACGCCAAATATGTGCACGCAGCCCACCGTATGTTTAGTGCTATATATGTGACCCCACTGCCACCCTTATTTATTCACAGCAGAACCCCTCTATATATTCCTGACTCCCTCTATATGCCCAAAGAGTCACTGTATAGAATCCAGCTGGTCCTAGGTTATGATCAGCACCGACAGATACTATGCCAGGAAATGCAGTTAAAGGAGGTGTGTTGTGAAATTGTGTAATATTAAAAATCCATACACATTGGCTAATGAGGAGTCGTCCCCTTTACACCAAAAAGGAATAAACCTCTCGCCACACTTATAGTTTCCTCTCCTGGTAGGAATTAACTACTAATTGTCCTATGTTTTCAATTTTAAAGAAAGGAGAAAAAATAGCGGAGATATCAAGGTTTACAGTTTTGCTGTATAATTTATCTTTTGAAATACTTGGGCGTGCTCCTTGGCTCTGTGATGCTGCGTATTAATCATGGGCGGGGTCTGTAAGACAGGCATTCTCATCAGTGTCCACAGTCTGATACACGGAGCTTTAGACCACCAACTTAACCCTCTTGGTGGTGTATGGCAAAAGAATTTGGGGTGTGTGCCACTACTCTTTGCTTTGTATCTAATTTCTGAAGCTTCTGTGTTCTGACAGGAAGGGAGAGAGCAGCCATGATGAAGTGAGCTGCTGAATGACAGTTTATGCACTCTTACCTACAGATTCCCTTTTTAAAGAAACAAGCCTGTCTGGATATTTCTTGATGAAGGGTGTATAAGTGACACCACCTCTTGCCATCCAGCATACTTTATATGGATTTTTTTCATTGAACCATTTTTTTGTGATAATCCTGCTTTAAGAAGCACACAGACATCTAGCACTCTGGTTATGGCTAGTAAGGCCAGTGTGTCTTAAACCTGACTGTTCTATCATCATCGATAGTTAAACAGTAAGGCCAGCCCTCATGATTCTCCTATGGCAGCTGCTAGGAAGGGACCTAGGGACAGTTGCTGCAGCAGTAAGCTTGTGGTTTCAGAATCCTCCAGACTTTCTCCAGGAGCCATTACACAAAGGTTGTCCAAACAAAACAGCAGTGAGCCTGTAATGCCGGTCGGAAATCGACAAAAGTTCAGCCAAAAAACGTCCTGCCCCCCATCTCGTTCTCTGAAACACCTACACTATTCTAAGTATACAGCACGTCCTGTTCCAGAATATTGGTAATACATCCACAAGATGGCGCTGGACTGCAGAAAACAGCTTGTGGCTCCTCCCGGCCCTATACAAGTCAGGGACCTCCCACAAATTCCCCAGTTTTCATCTGCAGTCTGGACTGCGAAGATACAAGATGGCTCCCTATATACGCAGGCGAGCGGGGCCTCCCAGCCTCGGCTGACTGGTTCGGGTGAAGGTAGGACAGCACCAGGGTCAGGTGCTTGAGGAGCGCGGCTCCGACCGCAGTCCCCGTTTTGACATGGGTAGGCGGTATAGGCCTGTGGTGATCCTTGTGGGATGCTCCCTCCCGCTCCCGGGGTTTCCCCTTAATCCCGATCCACCTTAGGTGTCTGCCCCCTCCTCTCCTTTATATTTCACTTTGGGCGTTATGTGGCTGCTGCTCCCTTGCCTCACTCTCCCTGGGGAGATCTCAGAGGGGGGGGGTCTCTTTGCGGTATGTCAAGCAGCCTGAATTGCTTACTTGCTTGTGACAGAATTGATTTTGTTGTATCCGGCACGTCTTGATTAATGTGTTTTACAGTTAGCCGCCGCCGATCGCTTGTGCAGCGCTCCACGGACGGCAGCGACATTCCCTCAGGCACTGCCGCGCCGTCATTGGACGGCGGAATCACGTGGGCGCGATTTGCGCTCTTCGGGGGGGGGGGGGGGCTCTGTGGATGACGTTTTCCCGCATCACTTTTCTGCGGCCCGCCCCATTTTTACCTTCCCTGTGCTGCGTGTCTGCTGTTTTCCTACCGCGGTCCGTGAGTGCCCCTGCGGGGTGGCTATACATTTTATTGTTATATTCTTATGGGGATTTCTTCTTATGTCTTTCAGGCGGGTAGGCTTAATTGTGGTTTCTCCCGGTCCTCTCCTTTTTAGTTAAGGCTATTACTATTATATCTCCCACCTCCCTAGCAGGCTTTTGGGGCATCCTGGGTTGCTATCATTAGCATTAACCCTATATTGGTCTGTTGTGCCGTGATAATCACCATATGGAGGCTTCTGACGATAATGTGCTTGGGGTTCCTTCGGGACAAGCCCGGCTATGTGTTGTGTGTGAGGTATCCCCTATAAGTGATGTTAGGGTGTGTGTACCCTGCGCCCAGCAGGTGATTGCGCTGCAGTCGGGGTCGTCTGTTACTGGCCCTGGGGCTGTGCCCCCTTTGGCTTCGCCTACTCCCCCGCACTTACATTTGACCCCCACTGAGGGGCATACTAGTCTCAACCTGATTTAGCTGCACTGGTGGCCAGCATTGAAAAGCATATTGCTGGGTCTGCCCCGCGAAAGGCTTCTGCTAAGAAGCGGCATTTATCACCCGCGGTTTCCCTCTTCCCTTTAGAAGACGAGGGCCCTTACTCAGGTCCCTACCCCCTTGAGGAGGGGGAATTATTTTCTGGTTCTGAATCCTCTGAGGAACAACCTAAGATTTACGGTGGTACTGGGACTCCCTTTGGGGAAGACCCGTGGTCCCCTGATGACACTTACAATGCACTTCAAAAATGTGACTCAGCAATCTGTATTTCCCCTCCTGCAGTGGCTCCGCAGCAGCAGGGCGAGCTAGGTTGGTAGGTTACCTCAACGTAGGAGGCCGTCCCGGTTCTTTCGGGGGGTGGGTGCCTTTCTGTCATCCTTCCGTAGTGCCAGAACTGGCCGAGGAGTCTCCTTTACTGGGGCCCGCGGAGATCACTGGGGAAGGGGCAGAGGACATGGCCGTCCTGGCCTCTCCTGGGGTTCCAAGCCAAAATCCTCACCCAAGCCCCCTCAGGCATGAAGGGGCACCCTCACCCATCCGGGCGGGGGGGCGACTCCGGCTTTTTGCTCACGTCTGGAGTCGCTCGGTCTGGCTGCGCCACTGGGCAGCTGACAACGCTGCTAAGAAGGCTCTCACTGGTTTTCCCTTCAAGGGGCTGCGCCTCTTTGATGAACATCTGGACTTGTTTGCTAAAGGAGGCAAGTTACCTCAGCGTATAAGGCAGCCCCGGTCGTTTCGGGGTTCAGGTGCCTTTCTTCCTTCCTACCAGGGTTCCAGAATTGGATGGGGAGCTTCCTTTGCTGGAGTCTGCAGAGATTTTTGGGGCAGGGGCAGAGGGCTGAGTAGCTGAGGCTACTATTCCAATATTTTCATTGTTCCCAAAAGACTGGTCCATCAGACCTATCCTGGATTTAAAGTGCATCAACTAATTTGTCAGATTCAAAGACTTTCTCATGGAGACTCAGCTGAGCGCTCAGCTGTCAATTCACTACGCCCGGGCGATTTCATGACCTCTGTAGACATCAAGGACACTTACCTTCATGTACCAAGGTATCACTACGGCTCCCAGGGTATTCACCAAGGTGCTGGCGGGCATACTGTCGCTGCTGAGATCTCGGGGCATTTGCATCCTTCCTTACTTGGACGACATTCTCATCACGTCTCAGTCCCCCCAGCAGGCCAAGCTGGATACCCAGCTGGTGGTGTCCACACTGGAGTCCTTCGGCTGGGTGATCAACCACCCCAAGTCTTTCCTGTCACCATCAATGGTGAGGTCCTTTCTGGGCATGACTCTGGATACATCTCAGGTTAAGATTTTTCTCCCTCAGCAGAAGGTGGAGAGTCTTCAGGCCCAAGCCAGGCTCCTTATGTCTTGCCCTCATCCCTCCATCCGGCAGGGGATGCAGCTGGTGGGCCTGATGGTGTCTTGCTTAGAGGCAGTTCCATACGCTCAGTTTCACATGAGACCTCTTCAACTTCACCTCTTTTCAGTTTGGGACCCCCGGTCCCTGGATCAGGTGTTGGTTCTGTCCCCTCTGGCCAGACTGTCTCTCTCGTGGTGGCTGGACTCAAGAAACCGGTTGGTGGGCAGATCCTTTCTGGCCTGTGCTGGGAGACAGTCACCACAGTGCCAGTCTGACAGGTTGGGGGGGGGGGCTTCTGGAAATCCCTGAAATTCCAGGGTCAGTGGGGCCCTCAGGAGACCCACACCCCTATCAACATTCTGGAACTGAGGCCGATAAGGTCGGTTCTCGCTCAGTTGACTCCACACCTTCGGGGTCGGGCAGTTCAGGTCCGCTCTGACAACCAGACGGCGATTGCCTACATCAATCATCAGGGAGGGACCCTGAGCAAGAGGGCCCTCAAGGAAGTGTCCCTGATACTGTCTTGGGCAGAGGAGAATGTTCCCTGCATCTCGGCTGTGTACATCCCGGGGGTGGAGAATCTGGAGGCAGACTCCCTCAGCAGGGACTTCTCGTCTGGGAGAATGGTCCCTCAGCAGCAGGGTGTTTCGCTCCCTGTGCCACTGCTGGGGTCAGCCAGATGTGGATCTGTTTGCGTCTCGTCACAATCACAAGCTTCCAGTCTTTGTCTCTCTGTCCCAGGACCCTCTGGCCTTGGCCATGGATGCACTAGCAATGTCTTGGAAGAGCTTTCAGCTTCTCTGTGTTTCCTCCTTTTCCTCTGCTGGGCAGGGTGCTCCGCAAGATTGCTCAGGAAGGGGTGCCAACCATTCTGGTTGCCCCCTGTTGGCCAAGAAGGGTGTGGTTCGCAGACGACGTGCAGTTGGCAGTAGATCAGTATGCTCTGCCCAAGGATCCAGACCTGCTAACTCAGGGGCAGCTACGCCATCGCAATATACAAACGCTGGCTTTAATGGCCTGACTGCTGAAACCTCCATCTTGATGGAAAAGGGGCTGCCGGCCTCTGTTAATATCATGATTCGGGCTAGGAAGAAGTCCTCGTCATCCATCTACTATAGGGTATGGCATGCTTACATTGACTGGTGTGAGTCTAAGTCGCTTCCCTGTCGGGTGTTTTCTATCCCTAGGATTCTGGAATTCCTGCAACATGGTTTGGATTTGGGTCTTCAACTTAGTACCCTCAAAGGTCATGTTTCTGCTTTGGCCATTTTCTTCCAAAGATCCTTTGCTCACCATCGTCTGGTCAAGACTTTCTTCCAGGGGGTTACTCCCGTGCGTCCTCCACGTAAGCCTATGTTACCAGTCTGGGATTTGAACTTGGTTTTATCTGCCTTGCAGGGGTCTCCCTTTGAGCCTTTGTGTGAGGCCCCTTTGTCCATTTTAACGCTTCAGGTAGTCTTTTTGGTGGCCATCACTTCTGCTAGGCGCGTTTCTGAGTTGGTGGCGCTTTCCATCAAACCCCCTTCCTTTGAGAGACACCAGGACAAGGTGGTGGTTCGTTTTCGGACAGATTTTTTGTGCCTAAGGTTATGGTCTGCTTTTCATCTCAAATCAGGACATTGTTTTGCCTTCTCTGTGCCCTAATCCTAGTAACCCTAAGGAGCGGGTTTTACACTCTCTGGATGTGGTCAGGACTCAAGTTCTATTTGGTGGCTACTGAATCCTTCAGGAAGACTGATGCTCTTTGTGCTCCCGTCTGGACCTAAGAAGGGTCTGGCTCCTGCTAAGTCCACTATCAACAAGTGGATCCATCAGGCTGTGGTACAGGCCTATTCTGCTAAGGGGAAGGAGCCTCCCTTATGCCTTACTGCTCATTCTACTCGTGCTATTGGTGCCTCTTGGGCTTTTCAGCACCAAGCTTCTGTTGAACAAGTTTGCAAGGCCGCTACTTGGTCTTCTGTTCATACCTTTTCTAAGTTTTACAAGGTTGTTGATAGGGCCTCAGCTAATGCTGCTTTTGGTTGCAAAGTTCTGCAGGCGGCAGTGGTTTAAACTGCCTGCTGTTACTTTTTTGGGGATCCCACCCTACCTTACGGACACTGCTATTGGATGTCCCATGTGTAAGGAATATTCTGGAACAGGACGTGCTGTATACTTAGAATAATACAATTCTGTGATTACTCACCTGCAGAATTGGTATTATATGTATACAGCACGTCCTGTTCCATTCCGCCCTTGTTATCATTATTCTTAGTTACCTCTGTATGGTGATCATTTTTGAATTCTTGTTGTTGTTGTTCTCCCGGCTTCTTGTTAACTGCTTGTCAATACTGGGGAGTTTGTGGGAGGTATCTGACTTAGCTTGTGGCTCCTCACGGCCCTTTGTTTTTTGCAGTCCAGCGCCATCTTGTGGATGTATTACTCAAGAGTAAGGAATATTCTGGAACAGGACATGCTGTATACATATAATACCAATTCTACAGGTGAGTAATCACAGAATTGTATTTTTGGTTGTTTCACTATATACTAAACTATTCATTTCATTTTTTTTTTTTGCACTGACCCTTTTGAGTGAATGTACTATTTAAAGTAATGAATTCAAACTTGCTAATAGTTATCCTGAACCCTCCCTCTATTTGGACATCTCCCAGCATAAGCTTCTCCTTTTCCCAGATACCTTGTTGTGTTCAGTAATGACCAGTCCGCCCATATCTGACACATTGTCCAGTAAAAACTGACCAGCGAATGGACAAGACAATCCAAGTCTTGTGATCTATATAAAATGATCTGCCTAGTTTTTTAGCGGATTTCTTTTGATATCGTGGTGAAAAGCATTTTTTACAGTTTTATTACAAATTTCCATTGAATATTTTTGATTTGGAATTGTTGGCCTGATGCTTCATGCATCTCCTTTCTAGTGTCTGTGGATTGTGCTGTAGCCAGCTTGCCTAGGCATGTGGCTGATCATTTCCAGGCACAGATATTTTTAGTTAGCTTTGTGCATACGCCATGGAGGCCAATTCAGCAAGACACATGTAGTGTATCCAAATACAAATCATCAGTTTTCCAGCTTTGCAGTTCATGTGTCTTAAGTGGCACTTCACGTGCTTTCAACGTCATAGGACATACTGTTAAAGTATAAAGTATAACTTTCCCTTGAAACGTTCAGTGTACATTTTGTCGATGGTTTTGTAGTGTTGAGCAGTTAAACTGCCATGTAGCCCTAACTAGCCTTAAAGAGACAGCCTGAGCATTTCATAACATCCCCTCCCTCCCATGGCACGAAGCCCAATTTGGGCAATAACAAGAAACTATTCACCTTTGGGGGTCGAAGTTTGGATCATGGGTGACAGGTTAGTCACCAAATCCTGTACAGCACTGTACAGTGTACTCCCCACTGCCATAAGGGGAAGATGGCCACCCAAATCATGCTTGGTGCAGGGGAAGGTACTGCTTAGAAGACTTATTCCTAGTATGTCACACCCCCCACTTCCCGATATCCATAACACTTGGGAACCCGGCCTGTAGAGGGCGATCTTGCAGAGATGACATGGAAAAAAGGAGCCCCTCCTGGTCCATAAGTACTGGGTTCCTCCCACTATTCCTCAGTCTTTTCGTCTCTGCAGTCGGCGAAGCATTCAGAAGATGACTCTCCTTCAAGCTGCAGGTAGCCGGGCTTGCTCCCGGCCCTTTTTTCTCTTTCTGTCTGAAATTTTTAAAACCTGTTTGGTTATATTGTATGCCTCCCAGCCCTGGCTGTATGGTTCAGGCAAAGGTAGATACATACACCTTTGGTGTATACAGGAATTTTGACTCCTCCGTGAGACCCAGATTTGGGTAGGCGGCTTCTGGGTTGGTGTGTCCCGATGTGGGATGCCCTTGTCCCTTTAAAATCCCCTTGTACCTGATGGGTGCATTTCTACCCTCTCCCCTTTAGTTCTCCTTTAACCCTGCTGGGGTAAAAAGGAGGGGGGAAAGGGGGGCGTTATCTGGGCTTATTTGTCACCATGCACACAAAAAAAAGACATATAAAATAAGTCTTTATTTCTTATGTATGTTTTACTATACTATTTAATAGGAAATGTTTTATTTAGATTTTCCTATCTCTGTCAGCATTTTTTGCTTACCTATTAAAGCTCTTTGTTTCTAGCTGTGTTCAGATTTGAATTTTCCCTCCATTTTTGGTCATGTGATCCTGGAAGTGGGCGGGGCTTGGCATGCCTTTATTTAGAGAGCACCTGGTATGCTCTGTTTGACTTCCTGTTTCCTATTTCCTTACCTCATGAGGTGAGCTTATCACATGGGCTGTGAGTACCCTTCAGCTTGGCTGAAGGGAGTTTTTTTCTGTCTTTTATTTATATTGTGTGCATTTGGTGACTCCTTATTTAAAAGGGGGTTTCTTCTGGTCCTTTATAAAAATATATATATAGCCCTTAAGCCTTATTTGGGGGTCCGTTTGTGTTTCAATCCTCCCACTTGGGACTATTTAAAGGGGCATCCCGGGTAGCAATTGCGTAAATCCCATATATACTTGGCGACTATAATCAATTATAGTATGATACTAAACACCATATGGAGGCATCCCAGCATAACGGACATGCAATTCCCTCTGCACAGACTCGGCAATATTTTGGATGTGGGGCATCCCTTGCTGGGATAACGCAATTCTTTGCGTCCCTTGTGCACAATTAACTATTATGCAGCAAACTGAGGCCCAGGCTTCAGGGCCTGCGGCTAATGCCTCATCTCCTACTCTGCCATGTCTTGTCCGCACCCCCAATGATATTGTCATGGGTGGTGAGTCGCATGCTGATTTATGTGCCAGATTGGCTCATCTTGAAAGATTAATGTCTACTCTGTGCCTAGGCCTCAGCTAAAAGCACTTGACTCATGCCGCTCCGGCAGGGGAGTCAGACAATTGTGAATTGCTTGATTGATCTGATCCTTCTCAGTTAGAAGAAGGAGAATTATATGAGGAATCAGATGTTTCTGATGAACAGCAATTTGTTGGTACTGAGATTGAGCAGGGTGAAGCAAGTGTTGTGGATACCCCAAAAGCTCTTGCTCAGTTATTTGAGGTTTTGATTATTACTTCTCCTGAATTAGTCCCTCCTTAAAAAGGGGAATTCTTTGGAGCCTCTAAACTTCGTTAGAATTCCCAGATCAAAAGCATTTTTATGATATTATTCTTAAAGAATGGGGGAAGCCTGCCCGACTTCATGGCATTCCCTTGGGCTGGGACAAGAAATACCCCTTCCCAGCTGATACTGTTAAGCGTTGGTCATCACCACCTGTGCCCACCGTTCTGGGCATGTGTACACTCACTGCGTGGATGGTTTAAATGCGGAGGACAAATTCCTATGTGTGCGCAAGCATACAATGGCCATCTATGCATTAATATTTAATTAATTGAGAGACTGGATTTTTAATAGATACTCTGCTCATGGGTGGATGCCCCTGTGCTTAATTTATCCAATTCCTCTGTGTTGCATTCTCCTGACTCCACTACACTTAAAGATGGAGAGGATAAGTGTATTGATCAAATGGCGTACCACGCTTTTTACAGTGTGGGTTCGGCCTTGCTGCCTGTTGGTGCTTCGGCACTCATGACAGTGGCTATTAGGTCTGTTGTGAGAGACCTAATGAATTACTCAGGGCTTGATCCGGCCTCTGATGAGTACACCGCTCTTAAGCGATGTGAGATGTTTGCATCTTTTGTACTTTCTGCCTTAGATGATACTCTGCTCATGTGCAGCAGAACCTCTGCCTTGTTAGTCACCATCTGGCGGTCAATATGGTTGTGGCAGTGGGCAGCTGATATTGTAGCCAAGAAATCGCTTACAGCGCTCCCTTTTGTGGGATTGCGCCTCTTTGGAGAAAAAATTGGATTCTGTCACTAAAGGAGGTAAATTACCTCAGCGTAAGAAACAACGTCGTTCCTTTCGTGGAATGGCCTCTCTTAACCCTTTCGGGGGTCTAGATCCGGTAGAGGATCGGCCTTTTCAGCCCCTAGAGGGAATGCATGGAATAGAGCAAAGGGACGTGGCTGTCCAAAACCAAATCTGCCACTAAGCCTGCTCAACAATGAGGGGGCGCCCTCACCCTTATGGGTGGGGGGATGTCTGCGGTTCTTCTTCCAGGTCTGGGTTCAGGAGGTATCAGACAATTGGGTTCTGGAAGTAGTCTCTTCCGGTTACAAACTGGAATTCGCGTCCCGGCCTCCTCACAGATTTTTCATGTCCCGGATGCCGTCAGATCCGGCAATTGCGCAGGGACTGCGGGCAGCAGTAGCGAATCTGTTAAACATGGCTGTTATCGGCTTAGTGCCTCCAGCGGAAAGGGGTTTGGGGTTTTACTCCAACCTATTCACGGTACCCAAAAAGGACGGCTCTGTTCGGCCTATCCCAGACCTAAGGAGACTCAATAAATTTATCTGTTTCAGAAAATTCCGCATGGAGTCTCTGCGATCAACGATCGATGCTCTCCGTCAGGGGGACTTCATGACATTCATAGACATCAAGGATGCTTATTTGCACATTCTTATTTTCCGGGTCACCAGAGATTTCTCAGGTTCTCGATAGAAGACCAGCATTATCAATTTGTGGCCCTACCATTCGGCCCCAAGGGGTCCAGGGCATCCGCATTGTGCCTTTTCTGGACGATCTTCTTATCGCGGCCTCCTCCCTCGAACAATCGGAGTTGGACACCGGGATGGTGGTCTCTACGCGTTTTGCAGTCCCTTCAGTGGTGGTTAATATCGCACAACCTCCAGAAGGGCAAGTCATTTCTGACTCCGCGTTGGGAACTGGTTACCACAGATGCCAGCCTGGTGGGCTGGGGGGGCTTCGGGAAGAAGCATCAGTTCCAAGGATTGTGGGGGCCTCAGGAGGCTCATTCTCCAATCCTATGTATTAGAGCTTCGGGCCATACGTCTTGTTCTGCTTCGACTGACCCGTTTCTTACAGGGTCTGCCAGTTCAGATTCGGTCAGACAACCGAACAGCTGTTGCATACATCAATCACCAGGGAGGGACTCGCAGTTGGGGTGCCCTCTGGGAAGTGTCTCTGATCCTTCAGTGGGCAGAGATCAATGTTCCTTGCATATCAGCAGTTTACATTCCGGGGATAGAGAATGTGGAGGCAGACTCCCTGAGCAGGGGATGTTCTCGCCAGGAGAATGGTCTCTCAATCCAAGGGTCTTTCAGTTCCTCTGTCACAATTGGGGGACTCCACGGTTGGACCTGTTTGCTTCTCGTCACAATCACAAGCTGCTAGCTTTTATGTCTCTATCCCAGGATCCTCTGGCAGTGGCAGCGGATGCCATGTCTCTAGCCTGGAAGGATCTGGGGTTCCTATATCTGTTTCCCCCATTCTCCATGATCAGCAAGGTGGTGCGCAAGCTAGCACTGGAGGAGGCGCCAGCAATTCTGGTGGCGCCAAGGTGGCTAAGACGTCTGTGGTACGCAGACGTCGTAAGGCTGGCAGTGGATCGGCTCCATCTGCCTCTTCTTCCAGATCTCATCACTCAGGGTCAACTTTGTTACCCCAATTTACAAACGCTGGCTTTGGCGGCATGGCTGCTGAAGTCTCCATCTTGAAAGAAGAAGGTCTTTCTGATGTGGTTATTCAGACTCTTATTAGAGCTAGGAAGAAGTCTTCCTCTGTCATTTATTACAGGACTTGGAGGTCCTATATTGATTGGTGTGAATCCAGGGCTTTGCCCTGTAGAGTGTTTTTCTATTTCTAGAAATTCTGGAATATCTGCAACGAGGTCTGGATATGGGATTCCAGATTAGTACTTTAAAAGGGCGAAGTCTCTGCCTTGGCAATTTTCTTTCAAAGATCGTTTGCTCTTCATCCTTTGGTTTAGACCTTTTTCCAAGGAGTCGCGCATGTGCGGCCTCCCAGAAAGCCTTTACTTCCTGTTTGGGATCTTAATTTGGTGCTTTCGGCTATGCAAGCTGCTCCCTTTGCGCCATTGCAGGATATTCCTTTTCCTATTCTTACTCAGAAGGTTGCCTTTTTAGTTCCATTCCAATGGGAGTGGACGTGGAAAACCACACCTCCCTGCCTATGAGGAGCACCAAAAATTATTTCAAAACCTGTATACTCCAAAATTTAACTTTTTGTTACATATAAATTCATAAAATATGCATACACAAAAATACACATAGCACAAGACATTTAAAAACAAATAGCTGATCCCTTTTCATATAATTTTTTATATATATCTCTAATCCCCAATAATGGGGAATCTACTTCAAAATTTATGTGGTGCAAACTCTGCTCCAATCCTATGTGAATATTAAAAAACTAAAGTCCTATATATAGATTGAGTACTGGAGTCTGTATGTGCAAAGACAGGGGTCTCTACACACATACTCCAGTATCTGTGCCAGCACTAAGAGGGCCCTAATCTGGCCTCTGTGATATCCTTATAAAACCTGTCAATTGCTATCCACCATAATATATTATAAACAACCTCTATTATATGAATGTGTAAACACAGAAATCATGAAAACACCCTTAAACCAATACATTTCTACCAAAAAATGCTGAGTGCTGTAAACATATAATATGTGAATATCAATCCCTACCTAAATAAGTGATCCTACTAGCATAATTAATTAATAAAATACATAAAAAATTAATTCAATACATGAAAAGCCCCACCTACACAAGCCAGTAACACATAATAATCAATATGACAGGTGATATGGATCTCAAAGAGCTCAAGATTAATGTGTCTGCACAGTATAAGATGTATACTACCAGTGCCCAAAGTAACGCATATCGAGGTGAAAGCATGTCAGCATCACATCACAAAAAGGGACCGCAAACCAGGCCACCCGCGCCCGCCGCCCCCATGCGGCTTCAAAGGGTGAAGGTAAATATTGCAACTATCCATACTGCTATTTAAATGTCCATCTACCTATCACACATCCCGCCAAAACACCATGCCGCACAGGTGCCCGCACCTACATGCAAATTAATTTTTTATGCATTTTATTAATTAATTATGCTAGTAGGATCACTTTTATTTAGGTAGGGATTGATATGCACATATTATGTTTACAGCACTCATCACTTTTTGGTAGAAATTTATTGGTTTAAGGTGTTTTCATTATTTCGGTGTTTATACATTCATATAATAGAAGTTGTTTATAATATATTATGGTGGATAGCAATTGACAGGTTTTATAAGGATATCACAGAGGCCAGATTTGGGCCCTCTTAGTGCCGGCACAGATGCTAGAGTAAGTGTGTGTAGAGACCCCTGTCTTTGCACATACAGACTCCAGTACTCAATCTATATATAGGACTTTAGTTTTTAATATTCACATAGGATTGGAGCAGAGTTTGCACCACATACCGTATATACTCGAGTATAGGTCGACCCGAATATAAACCGAGGCACCTAATTTTACCACAAAAAACTGGAAAAGTTATTGACTCGAGTATAAGCCTAGGGTGCTCAAACTGCTGCCACTGCTCAAACTGCTGCCGGCTGCTCAATGCACATTCGCAACACTTGCCATCTTCCTCCATAGTGATCAATCAGAGAGGGGATGGTGTTTGGGCCCCTGCAGAACACTGCCATCTTCCTGCATAGTGATCATCAGACAGAGGATAGAATCTGTGTAGAAACCCTGTAGAACAGGGGATGATGGCATCTGGGCCCATGTAGAACACTGTCATCTTCCTCCATGGTGACATATGCTGATCATCTCAGGGACAGATCAGAGGGATGGGTCACAGATAAATGCCACACACAGAGGTAGATGACGGATCGGGGTAGAGGTGACGGATGACAATGCCTCCTCCCTGCAGAGGGGCCCCGGTGTGCCTCCCAGCAGCAGTAACGGCCGGCCACCATTTTGAGAGGCTGAAGAGAAGATGAAGGGAGGGGAGGGAGGAGGCAGCAGCCACATCACCAGGACCAGGCCTGAGCCTCCCGCCGCGTCCTTCTCCGCCCCCGGCCCGTGCGCATAGAGAGGAGGGCGGGCACTTACCGGAGGGCGCATCCGAGCACACAGCGGGGAGGATGGTGAGGCGCGCTGCGGGGCCCCTAAGGATGGCTGTCTCCGTGGCCACAGGCCGTCACTCCGAGACGCTACTCAGCGCCGGCCTCTCTCCCGCCTGTCCCTTCCTCCGGGCAGCCGCCCCCGCCGCGCTGTCAACGAAACAGAGCCCAGTGGCGCGGCCGGCAGGCGGGGCTGCGCGGGGTGGCAGGCGCGGGTGCGCGGCCGCGCGCGCGCACCTCAGAGGGGACAGTGGTTGTGACTCGAGTATAAGCCGAGGCGGCTTTTTTCAGCCCAAAAAGTGGGCTGAAAAACTCGGCTTATACTCGAGTATATACGGTACATTTTGAAGTAGATTCCCCATTATTGGGGATTAGAGATATATATAAAAAATTATATGAAAAGGGATCAGCTATTTGTTTTTAAATGTCTTGTGCTATGTGTATTTTTGTATATGTATATTTTATGAATTTATATGTAACAATAAAAAGTTAAATTTTGGAGTATACAGGTTTTGAAATAATTTTTGGTGCTCCTCATAGGGAGGGAGGTGTGGTTTTCCACGTCCACTCCCATTGGAATGGTTGTATTTGTTTAGGAGTGAGCACATCACAAAGAATATAGGTGGTGCACCCCATAGTAATTGTTGCCTTTTTAGTTGCTATTACTTCTGTCCGCCGAGTTTCTGAACTGGCGGCTTTGTCTATTCAAGCCCCTTATTTTGAGAGGCATCAAGATAAGGTTGTTTTCCGTTTTAAACCGGATTTCCTTCCTAAGGTGGTGTCTGCTTTCCACCTAAATCAGGATATAGTTCTTCCTTCCTTGTGTCCTAAAACTAGTAACCACAAGGAAAGGGTCTTACATTCTTTGGATGTAGTTCGTTGTGTTAAGTATTATTTAGTTACTACCTCGGCCTTCAGCAAGACGGATGCCTTTTTTGTTGTGCCTTCTGGACCCAAGAAGGGTTTTGCTCCTGCCAAATCTTCCCTTAGTAAGTGGATACGTCAGGTTATCATTGGGGCCTATATGGCAAAGGGGAAGGTTCCCCCTTTTCGTGTCACCACTCATTCTACTCGTGCCATTGGAGCCTCTTGGGCTTTTCAGCACCAAGCTTCTGTTGAACAAGTCTGCAAGGCTGCGACTTGGTCTTCTGTGCATAATTTTTCTAAGTTTTACAAGGTTGATGTGCGGGCCTCAGCGGATGCTGTTTTTGGCCGCAAAGTTCTGCAAGCTGCAGTAATTTAAATTATGCATTATTCCTTTGGGATCCCCACCCATTATAGACACTGCTATTGGATGTCCCAAGTGTTATGGATATCGGGAAGTGGGGGGGTGACATACTAGGAACAATACCATTTTGTGAGATACTCACCTGTAAAATGGTTATTACGAGTATGTCACACCCCCCACTTCCCCCGCCCTTTTTTGTTCGAGGGATCCTTTATATGGTTATTATTGAATATAATTGGCTCTTCCTGGTTCTTCACTGCTGTTTAAAAAGACTGAGGAATAGTGGGAGGAACCCAGTACTTATGGACCAGGAGGGGCTCCTTTTTTCCAAGTCATCTCTGCAAGATCGCCCTATACAGGCCGGGTTCCCAAGTGTTATGGATATCGGGAAGTGGGGGGTGTGACATACTCGTAATAACCATTTTACAGGTGAGTATCTCACAAAATGGTATTTTTAAAGAATTGTGGACTGCCCTCAGTCAGCCTCCTACTCTTAGATGTTCTCTACTGCTCAATAGAATTGCTAGGTATATATTTTACATACATATTTGAATTATTTTTGTGGTAGGTAAGTGCAGCTCATAGTGGAATAGAATATTAACAATTCCAACAAACAGTGGTACTGTATATAGTCTGTAGCACTAAAGAATAAGGGCTGTATAAAATGTAATATTAAAGTGGATCTGTATTCCAAAGATAATAAAATTGACTGCTTATATCCCTCACCACCATTCAAGTAAAGCACTTGAAAACATTCTACTCCCCCCCCCTGTTCTGTGCAAAGCAGAGCTATAAACCCGCCCCCTGTACTTCATCTCTCTCTTCTCCTCAGTATGTGATGCTTCTGAGTCAAGATGGTGGCACCCGTATTCTAGAGTCCTGAACAGAGTTGCAGCCTGGTGGGGGAAAGAATACGTGACTTAAAACTATTCCCCAGCATCTAAAACTAATATATTTTAAGGGTTTGGGCTTTTCATTAATTAATGCTGAAGGTCCAGTTTAAGTGCATTTTTATTTTAGGTCTGCTTTAAGCTGTTCCTTACGATGCAAAAAGTAGCTGGGTCATTTGCAGTCAGATGCACAGTTTGAACCTCCATAATCGTGCATGCGTGGTTTGCGTAAGACCCATGGGTATATTTGAAAAGCCAAACTAAGTAAAAAATCTGCCACTTCTTTTTGCATCACCTGGGCCTTCCTCACCTCAGCCCCTCTCATTTTCCTGCCTCACCCCTGCCCCTACCCACTTCTTTCCACCTCACCCTCTACCTACCTCTTACCCATTCTTTTCACTTCTCTTCCCGTCTGCTTACCTCTCTTTTCGTGGCTCATACCTTTTTTTCCCCTGCCTCACGTATGCCCTTTTTTTCCTGCCCGCCCCCTTCATATACAGAAAAGGCTTCCCTGCAGTAAAGGTTTTGCTTTATTTGCTTATATTTTATTGCGCCACGTTGGCAGTGCTGTCCATTCCTTTAGTCTGCATGGTCGCTGCAGCACTGCTGGGGTAAACAGGTGGTTGCATTTGCACCCCCATGTTCTCTGCTCACAGAATCTAAGCAGTGCAGACAGGAGTATTTTGAGCAACCAAGAGGAGTTAAACAGCAAGTGTTTGCTGCATACAGTGTTACTAAATGTCCTTTTTCTTGACCCTGCTTAAACCGGACCTTCACCGTGATTTAATGAAAAGCCCAAACCCTTAAACTATTCCCCAGCATCTAAAGTTAATATAATTCAAGTTTTTAGTCACTTATTATTCTTTCCCCCACTGGGCTGCAACTCTTCAGGACTTTAGGATACGGGCGCCGCCATCTTGACTCAGAAGCATCACACTTACTGAGGAGAGGAGAGTGGGATAAAGTAGGGGGGGCGGGTTATAGCTGTGCTTTGCACAGACAGAACAGCTGGGGTCAGAAAAAGGTCAGAAACCCCAGAATGCAGAGCAGCACAGTCAGAAGGCACTTCCTGTTTGCAGGCTGTCTGATGTTCCATGAGACCCCATCTTGGATATTTAACCCTTCTAGTGCCAGCTATGTGACTTTAAACCCGCACAGTAAAAAAAATATAAAAGTAAAATACTCACCTGACCCTTCGTTGGATCTGGCCGGGTCTCCTCTTTAATTTGGTGCCACCCTATCTCCCGTGGGGGCTCGGATGTCTCCAGGAGAGCCCCCGGAATAGCGCCCCCTGCTTTGGCAGAAGCTAACTGTAAAAAAAAAATAAAAAATGACATTTCCTGAACTTCCACCATGTGCATCAGCAATCCACTCGTGCTCCACCACCACCAGTTCGGTACTCTTACCCCAACTAGATGGTTTGATCAGCCATTAAAACGATCCACAGACCGATCTCTCCAACAGGATCCACTTCTCAGGGTCCAATTACACAGAGGGCCAAGCACGCTCAAAATCAGGCCAATAATATTTCCACCTCTCTGCTTTCCTTCTTTTAGATTAGGTCTCCCAGTATGTAATATAATCCCCAGACACGATTTAAAACATGCGATCATAAGGGGGAAGAAAACAGAGGGACCATTGCGCAATATTGCAAAACTTTGAATGCACCTTTATTCAGGCCAATAAAACACTCACATAATAAAAAGTTAAAAATCCCATATCAATCCAAACTGCGGGCCAACTCACGCTGCTGAATTCCAAATGGGAGCCGGCGGCAACACATTTGGAATTCAGCAGCGTGAGTTGGCCCGCAGTTTGGATTGATATGCGATTTTTAACTTTTTATTATGTGAGTGTTTTATTGGCCTGAATAAAGGTGCATTCAAAGTTTTGCAATATTGCGCAATGGTCCCTCTGTTTTCTTCCCCCTTATGATCGCATGTTTTAAATCGTGTCTGGGGATTATATTACATACTGGGAGACCTAATCTAAAAGAAGGAAAGCAGAGAGGTGGAAATATTATTGGCCTGATTTTGAGCGTGCTTGGCCCTCTGTGTAATTGGACCCTGAGAAGTGGATCCTGTTGGAGAGATCGGTCTGTGGATCGTTTTAATGGCTGATCAAACCATCTAGTTGGGGTAAGAGTACCGAACTGGTGGTGGTGGAGCACGAGTGGATTGCTGATGCACATGGTGGAAGTTCAGGAAATGTTTGAAGGACTTTAAAGAAGACCTTGACTAGCTCTGTGTCCTTATATTTTATTTGCTTTTGCACATACTTATTGTGGAGATTTAAGTATAGCACGTTGAGCTGGAGTCAACTATCAATTGCTACATCACGTTTACATTATTTACTATTTGATTAATGATTTTATTTAAATTTTCTAGCGCGGTATTCACATTTATAAAAAAATGACATTTACTTACCTGTGGCCGCCCTGCCTCCCGACGGGTCTCCTCTTTACTGGGGGGAGTGGGGGGGACTCCGATCGCCCCCCCCCCCCACAGCCTCTTCTGTGGTGAGAAGAGGGCAGAAATCGCCCTCCCCCCCCCCCCCCCGCTTCCTGGATCGGGTCTGCTAGCCCATGGAGGCGGGGCCGGGTGACATCACTGTGATATCACCAGCAGCCGGCCTCTTAATACCGGAACCCGAGAATCAGAATCCACCTGCTTGGAGGAGGGAGGGGGAGAGGGCTGTGATCGCCCCCTCCCCCTCAGTCTCTCTCCTCCAAACACCCGAGCAGACTGACAGCTGTCATCGCAGATCGCCGGGGGACACAGGATCGGAGGTGAGTAAAGTAAAAAAAAAAAAAAGAAATAAAGATCATTATTCTTAGTATACAGTACGTCCTGCTCCAAATCTAATACTTACAGTTGGGATATACTCCGCCAGATGATGCTGGACTGCAGAGACATCGAAAATAGGCTCCTCCCGGCCCCAGAAATACCCGGGGACCTCCCACAAATCCCCAGAATTTCTCTGCAATCTGGCTGCGAAGGACGAGAAATTGGCTCTCTACTCGCAGGTGAGCGGGATTATTAACCTGTGGCCCTGTAGGACTATTCCCACCCGTTCCACTAGTAATATGCCTCCCAGCCTTGGCTGCGCTGGTCGGATGAAGGTAGGCAGCACCGCCATTGGTGCTTAGGAGTGCTGCTCCACCGCAATCCCCCACCAAAGGGTAGGCGGATCTGGCTTATGGTGAGCCTCTATGGGATGCCCCTCCCGCACTATTGCCCCGTGCCCCTGCGTATCGGTGGGCCCTATTTAAGTGGCCGCCGTCCTCCCTTATCCTCCTTGTAGTCTTCGGGGGAAAAGAGTGTATGTGTATAGATATGTATGTTATGCAGTCTGTGCTTTCACTTTTCACATTTTTTTATTCTTGTGTCAGCCGCCGCGCTGACTTGTCTATATTTCTTTAAAATTTACCGCCGCCACGCGCTGACTTGGTTTCGCGCTTGGCGGCGGCATTACCTCAGCTGCTGGTGCGCCATCATTGGCTGTTGGCCTTCTGGCTTCGCGCTCTTCGGGGGAGGGGGGCGTTCCGCATCATCGCTATTACTGGCCCGCCCCTTGAGGTATTGAGGTATACCTACGCCATCTTTTCTGACTTGGTTGGCCTATGCGCGACGGTCTCCTACCTACCGCGGTCCGTAAGTGCCCTCGTGGGCGGCCTTATCTGCTTCACTTTTGTTACAATGTACTTAAGGTCTTGTCTGCTTATGTCTTTCAGGCGGGACGAACCCTTCTTGGCTTCTCCCGGCCCTGTTTTTAGTATATTACTTGTAGGCCTTGTACAAATTATACTCCCACGTCCCTAGCGGGTTATTGGGGCATCCAGGGTTGCTATATAGCATCATTCCCTATCGGCGTATAGCGCCGTTATAATCACCATATGGAGGCATCCCAGGATAATGTGACCGGGGTCCCTTTGGGACAAGACCGGCTGTGTGTAGCATGTGGACAGCCTCATGCTGACAAGGCGCGGGTCTGTGTACCCTGTGCTGAGCTGGTGCTTGCATTGCAATCTGGCCTGCCAGTGGCTGCACCTCGTTTCACTTAACCTACTCCCCAAGCTTAAATCTCACTCCTGCTGAGTTGCGTGCAAGTGGGGATTCTCAGCCTGATGTGTCTTCTAGACTGGCTACTGTTGAGCAGTTGATTGCTAAGTCCTTAGCGCGTACGGCCCCTGCTAAGAAGTGGCACTTGACACCTAATGTTACTGTTTTCCCTATGGGAACTGAGGAGTTTATGAATCTGTGTGGCTATACCCCGTCTGATGAAGGGGATCTCTTTTCTGATTCAGGCTCATCTGATGAGAGACCAAGGGGTCATGACGATTCTGGCTCTGACCCCTGGGCCCCAGATGACACTGACAGATTATTGACCCAGATTTTTGAGGTTCTGTCTATCTCTCTCCCTGTTGAGGCTCCCAGGCAAAGAGGGGAGCTTTTCCATACAGCAAGATCACGTTTGGAATTTCCAGAGCAGGCACATTTCCATAACCTTGTGCTCAAGGAATGGGAGCACCCCAGTAAACTTCCCAGGGTTCCAAAGAGTTGGGATAGGAAGTAAGGTGGTTAAATGTTGGTCATCCCCCCCCCCCCCCCCCCCCCGAGGTGGATGCCCTGATCCTAGGGCTATCGAACACCTCTGTCATGCATTCCCCTGATTCCACTACCCTGCGGGGACGGCGCTGCGCCCGGTCTGTGTCTCTGCCATTACTGCTGTGGCCACTAGGACCCTTATCAGAAATATGCTTGATAGTGCCCCTGATGATTTGCCTTGTGAGGTGTTTAATGCACTCTCCAGTTGTGATGTTTAGCATTGGATGACATCATCAGAATGTGTGCCAGAACTTCTGCCCTCATGGTGGCTATACACCGCTCGGTTTGGCTGCGCCAGTGGGCTGCTGACAATGCTGCCAAGAAGGCCCTCACTGGGTTTCCCTTTAAAGGACTGCGTCTGTTTGGAGACCGCCTGGACCTTTTTGCTAAGGGAGGCAGGTTACCCCAGCGCAGGCGGCAACCTCGGCCCTTTTGGGGTCAGGGTTCCTTCTCCTCCCCTTACCGTGGTGCAAGACAGGGAAGGGGGGTGTCTTTCCCTGGGGCCCGGGGAGATTTCTGGGGTAGAGGCAGAGGATGTGGACGTCCTGGCTCCTCCTGGGGTCCCAAAGCTAAATCCTCTCCCAAGCCCCCTCAGGCATGATGGACGGCAGCTGCACTTCGCTCACGCCTGGAGGCTTCATGTCTGAGACCGTTGGATTCAGGAGGTAGTGTCCTCTGGTTACAAGTTGGAGTTTGCTGCCGATCCCCCTCCCGGATTCCTCAGGACCCTGTGTCAGCTCAGGAGCTAGTGCAAGCTTTGCAAGGCCTCCTGGAGCTGGGGGTCATCTGCCAGATCCCTTTAAAGTGGACCAACACCCAGGATTTTCACTATCCTGGGTGTTCGTCCACTTCAGCGGGGCATCCGAGATCAGGATGCCCCGCTGTTAAACCCCCCCCAAAAGCCCCAAAAAACTTACCTTTTCGGCGACGGATAAGCCGCCGCCTCCCGCGCGTCCCTCTTACAGGGCGCGAGCCGCGCCGGCCATTCACAAACGGCCGGCGCGGGTGCGCGCACTGCTGATCCGCCGCCTGTAAGGTTTTTTGGGGCTTTTGGGGGGGGGGGGTTTCACCCTGCGGGACATCCCGATCTCGGATACCCCGTGAGGGAGGTGATCGAGGTGATGGTCCACTTTAAGAGAAAAAGACGAGGGCTTTTATTCCAACCTATTAACACTATCCAAAATGGATTGTTCTGTCAGGCCCATCCTGGACTTGAAGATCCTCAACAAGTTTGTCGGGGGCATGCGCTTTCGCATGGAGACTCTGCGCTCTGCCATCAGTTCCCTGCGCCAAGGGGATTTCATGACTTCTGTGGACATCAAAGATGCTTGCCTTCATATTCCTGTGATCCCAGGTCATCAAAGGTTCCTCAGGTTCGCTCTGATGGATCATCACTACTAATTTGTGGCCTTGCCCTTCGGCCTCACTCCAGGGTGTTCACCAAGGTGCTGGCTGGCGTGATGTCTCTGCTCAGATGTCAGGGCGTCCACGTGCTTCCCTATCTGGACGACATCCTCATCACTTCCCAGTCTCTACATCAGGCAGAGTTGGATACTCAGCTGGTGGTGTCCACTCTGGAGTCATTTGGATGGTTGATCAACCACCCCAAGTCCTCACTGTCCCCTTCCTTGGTAACTCCATTCCTAGGAATGAATCTGGATACAGTTCAGGCAAGGATTTTCCTTCCTCAGCAGAAGGTGGACAGTCTGATTGCACAGGCCCAGTCCCTCCTATCTTGTCCCTATCCCTCCATCGGGCAGGGGATGCAGCTGGTGGGCCTGATGGTGGCGTGCTTCGAAGCGGTCCCTTATGCTCAGTTCCACTTGAGGCCTCTGCAACTTCACCTATTGTCTGTATGGGACAAGGACCCAGCGTCCCTGGACAGGGTCTGTGTGCTCTCCCCCCTGGTCAGGAGGTCTCTTTTGTGGTGGATGGACTCAAGGAACCTGTTGGGGGGCAGATCCTTTCTTGCCCCTTCCTGGGAGATGGTCACCACGGATGCCAGTCTGTCAGGTTGGGGGGGGTTTCTGGAAGTCCCTGCTGTTCCAGGGTAGGTGGGGCCCACAGGAGGCCCACACACCTATCAATGTCTTGGAGCTGTGAGCGATCAGGTTAGTTCTGACTTGCTTGACTTGCTTGATCTTCAGGGCCTGCCTGTTCAGGTGCGCTCGGACAACCAGACGGCAGTTGCCTACATCAATCATCAGGGAGGGACCCGGAGCAAGGGGGCCCTCCAGGAAGCGTCTCTGATCCTGACTTGGGCGGAGGCTAATGTCCCCTGCATTTCAGCTGTGTACATCCCGGGGGTGGAAAACCACCTGGCAGACTCTCTGAGCAGGGGACCTCTTGCCAGGGAGAATGGTCCCTATGCAGCAGGGTGTTTCAATCTCTGTGTCACCGTTGGGGCCAACCAGATGTGGATCTGTTTGCGTCCCGCCACAATCACAAGCTTCCAGCTTTTGTGTCTCTGTCCAGGGATCCTCTGGCCTTGACCTCGGATGCGCTAGCAATGTCATGGAAGGACTTTCAGTTCCTGTATGTCTCCCCCCCCCCCCCCCCCCCCCCCGATTCCCCTGGGCAGGGTTCTGCGCAAGATTGCTCTGGAAGGGGTGCCAGCAATTCTGGTGGCCCCCAGGTGGCCAAGAAGAGTGTGGTTCGCAGACGTGGTACAGCTGGCAGTAGATCAGTACGCTTTGCCCTTGGGGCCAGATCTGCTCACTCAGGGCTCACTACGCCATCCCAATTTACAAACTCTGGCTTTGACGGCTTGGCTGCTGAAACCTCCATCTTGATGGAGAAGGGGCTTGGCTGCTGAAACCTCCATCTTGATGGAGAAGGGGCTGTCTTCCTCAGTTGTGGATACTTTGATTAAAGCTAGAAAGAAGTCTTCTTCTTCTATTTATTACAGGGTTTGGCGTGCCTACATTGACTGGTGTGAGTCTAAGTCTCTTCCCTGTCGTGTGTTCTCTATTCCCAGGATTCTGGAGTTCCTGCAGCATGGGTTGGAGATGGGGCTCCAACTCGGAACTCTGAAGGGTCAGATTTCTGCCCTGGCTATTTTTTTCCAGAAGTCCTTTGCTCAGCACCCTCTGATCAGGACTTTTTTTCCAGGGGGTCACTCATGTGCGTCCCCCACGTAAACCTATGGTGCCTTTTTGGGATTTGAACTTGGTTCTGTCAGCCTTGCAGGGTGCTCCTTTTGAACCTGTGCAGGATGCTGCCTTGGCCATTCTTACGCTCAAGGTTGTGTTTCTAGTGGCTATCACTTCTGTCAGGCGTGTGTCTGAGTTGGCGGCTCTGTCCATTCAGCCCCCCTACTATGAGAGGCACCAGGACAAGGTGGTGTTTCGTTTCAAACCTGATTTTCTGCCTAAGGTAGTGTCTGCCTTTCATTTGAATCAGGATATTGTTCTTCCTTCTTTGTGCCCTAATCCTAGCAATGCTAAGGAGAGAGTTTTGCACTCTTTGGATGTGGTTAGGTGTCTGAAGTACTATCTGGTGGCTACTGCACCTTTCAGGAAAACTGATGCTCTTTTTGTGGTCCCTTCTGGTCCTAGGAAGGGTTTGGCTCCTGCCAAGTCTACTATCAGCAAGTGGATTCGTCAGGCTGTGATTCAGGCCTACTCTGCTAAGGGGAAGAATCCTCCCTTCTGCCTTACTGCTCATTCCACTCGTGCTATTGGTGCCTCTTGGGCTTTTCAGCACCAGGCTTCTGTTGTACAAGTTTGCAAGGCTGCTACTTGGTCTTCTGTTCATACCTTTTCAAAGTTTTACAAGGTTGATGTTAGGGCCTCAGCTGACGCTGTTTTTTGGCCGAAAGGTTCTGCAGGCGGCAGTGGTTTAAACTGCCTGCTGCTGATTTTTCTTGGGGATCCCACCCTACTTTATGGACACTGCTATTGGATGTCCCAACTGTAAGTATTAGATTTGCAGCAGGACGTACTGTATACTCAGAATAATACAATTCTGTGATTGCTCACCTGTAGAATTGGTGGTATGAGTATACAGTACGTCCTGCTCCAACCCACCCTTGGTTTGCATTTTCTTGGATCCCCTGTATGGTGATTATTATCATTGTTATAGTTGATAGTTTGGATTGTTTAATGCTCCCGGCTTCTCCTTAACAGCTTTTCAATGCTGGGGATTTGTAGGAGGGCCCTGGGTATTTGAGGGGCCGGGAGGAGACCATTTTCGATGTCTCTGCAGTCCAGCGCCATCTGGCGGAGCATATTCCAATTGTAAGTATTAGATTTGGAGCAGGACGTACTGTATACTCATAATACCAATTCTACAGGTGAGTAATCACAGAATTGTATTATTCTTAGTATACAGTACATCCTGCTCCAAATCTAATACTTACAGTTGGGACATCCAATAGCAGTGTCCATAAAGTAGGGTGGGATCCCCAAGAAAAATCAGCAACAGGCAGTTTAAACCACTGCCGCCTGCAAAACCTTTCGGCCAAAAACCCGCGTCAGCTGAGGCCCTAACATCAACCTTGTAAAACTTTCTGTCCTTTTTTTTTTTTTTTTTTTTTTACATTTAACCCAATGTGAACTGGTAAAGGGTCTATGAGACCCCTTATACCAGTTCACAAGGCTGTGGGATGGCAAGTCACCTGTGGCTAGCGGGTGACTTGCCATTAACCCCCAGCACCCCCATTACCTGCCTCCCCAAAGCCCAGGGGGGGGCAGAAGAGCCCATCGCCACGGGCTATGCAGGCTTGTAGCCTGCAGGGATAGGGGCCACAAAAGCTGGCCCCTGCACCCTGTTTCTATAAGCTGGTCCCGGGCTGGTTACTTCGGGTAAGGGGGACCCCATGTCATTTTTTGGGGGGGATTTTAAGGGGTTTTAACCCTTAAACCGTTCTAATCGGTAGAAATGGGGCTTTCTCATGCAATATGGTTTTCTTTAATAAAATACATTTTTTATTTAAAATAAAGGAGACAAATTCCTAAAAACATTTTTATTTATAAAAAAAAACAGAATTAAGTTTACAAACAGGACATTTCATGTTAAAGCCTAAATTCTGCTGCAAAAAATATATATATAATTTTCCTGAAAATTCCAGCAAAAATGGCGCAAGATGGGGAAAAATGACCTGTCAACAGAGGGTGACAAAATCTCAAATAGGCTAGCAATTAAAAGGGTTAAAAGTAGCTATGCATGTTGGGTATTCTGTTCGGGGGACCTTGCGCTTTCAGACTTAGCTTGTTTTTTCTTGTTTACAAATTGATATTTTAGGAAAAGGTGTTTTTTATTCAGCTTTTTTTATACATTCTTTTAGGGAAACCCTGCGCAACCAAAGAATTCTTTGAGGGATTAATTCCAAAAAGATGAGCCCACTACAACACGCTGGGTATGCTTAGAAAGCTAAACGTGTACTTTCAGGGAATATATGGGGGGATATTCCAAATGTAAAGGGTTGTTTTGGTTGAAAAATCGCAAGGTGCGCACTTTGTCTGCAGAGCTGAAATTTTCAAGTAAAATTGCCGTTATGCGCATGCTGTACTTTGGGGTGTTTGGCAACTCTTCCCTTGACAGTAGCTATGCATGTTTGGTATTGTTCTATTCGGGGGACCTTGCTTTTTCAGATTAAACTTGTTTTTTCTTGTTTGTATATAGTTTTTTAGGAAAATGTGGCTTTGATTCTGCTTTTTTTTAATCCTTTTTTTAGGGAAACTCTTTGCAACCAAAGATTACATTGAGGGATTACTTCCAGAAAACTCTGGCCACATCAACAAGCCTGGTACACCTAGAAAGCTTGAGTGTGTACTTCCAGAGAATATATAGTTTGCTGGGGATATTTCAAATGTAAAGGGTTGTTTTTCTGGAAAAACTGCAAGGTGCGCAAAGTGCATATCGCAGTTGCATTTTATCTGAAAATCCCCTAAAGCTCTGTGTCAGTTTGGGGGAGTCTCCTGGGCAGGAAAGGGTGTCTACCTATACATATGTGGCACTGCTGTAACCGGGAGAAATTGGGATTTCACACGCAATAAGATTTTTTTGACACCCAAAAATATTGAGAATACACCTAGAAAATGACAAACAAGACATTTCATGTTAAAGCCCAGACTATGCTGAAAAAAACTATATAATTTTCTTGGGAAATCCCTTCAAAAATCACATTTGAACATGGGGAGCGCAAAATGGTCTGGCAACAAAGGGTGACAAAAACTCCAGGTAGGCTGGCACTTAAAGGGTTAAAGGCTCATAACATGCAATAGATGCTGGTAGGATGATTTTTAATGTGAGCAATCTGTATGTACAAGGTGGGGAAAACATATAAGATACTCTTATTCAGAGTGAAGATAAGTGAAGTAATTCGGTAGTCAAAACACATTGCCCAGTTATTTTTTGCAGGAGCCATGTAAACAAGCAATAGATTGGCTAGGAAGGAAGGAAGTTGCTGGGCCTCCTCTTTGTAATCGGATGTGCTCCCTTTTCCCCTTAAGCGATTTGCTGAAACACACCTCACTTTACACATCTATTATACAAGTCACTTCTTCAATGTGTGTAAAATTGATAATGTGTGTTGAGTTACTCTTCAAAGTGATTCAGAAGACAATGCAATATTAGGGAGTGTCTAAACCCATATTGGCTTTACACACCTGCCTTTTGTGTGCAGCATATTCCCATGTGCTGTGTGCATTGCATGTGTGCTCTTAGATGTCAAGGCTGACACAATGAGGCTAAAGTGTATGAATGAGCCTAATGAATCAAGCTAATTGTGCAAGGTAGGCTAATACCAGGAGCCAGTAGGCATGACAGATTGTGTAGAAAAATGGAAGAGGAAATAGTTTGTATGTCCAGCCTCCCAGGCACAGGCTCACCAAGCCCCCTGGTTGGTGCAGATCTCAGTTTGGCTGATAAAAACACAGAACCAGAAGATACAGTTTTTAAGCTGCCCCCCAGAATGAATGCTTAGATGGCCAATCTTTGCAGCAGTGCAAAGAATCCTATTCAGGCTCTGCATCAGGCAGGGGACCTTGGGCAACCTGTGTCTTAGACTGAACTTTCACATTAGGAGCCTCTTGCAGGATTATATATACATGTATACAGCACGTCCTGTTCCAGAAGATATTCCTTACACTTGGGATATACATCCAGTAGATGGCGCTGGACTGCAGAGACAGAAAAGTGGCTCCTCCCGGACCCATATATACCAGGGACCTCCCACAAAATCCCCAGTTCTTCTCTGCAGTCCTGGCTGCGATGACTAGAAGATGGCTCTCTACTCGCAGGTGAGCGGGGCTATTAGCCTGTAGGACTATTCCCACCCGTTTCCTTTTACTGCCTCCCAGCTTAGGCTGCACTGGTTTGGGTGAAGGTAGGCAGCACCGCTGTCAGGTGCTAAGGTGCGCAGCTCCAACCGCAGTCCGCCACCAAAGGCTAGGCGGTATAGGCCTATGGTGAGCCTTATGGGATTCCCCTCCCGCATTTTATGCCCCTCGCCCCCTTTGCTCTCCCTTGTAGATCTCAGGGGGGTGGTGCATGTCCTTACTATATGTTGTGTTTTTGTGTTTTGATCCCTTATGAATTGATTGCACTGGTTTCTTTTGCCGCCGCCTCACGCTTGTACTACGCTCCGCAGTCGGCGACGACCCATCAAGGCCATCATTGGCTGGCCTTGTCAGTTGGGTGCGTTTTCGCGCTTTTCGGGGGGGGGGGGGTTGGGCCTTGCGGCTGACGCGTTCTGCATCACTGTCTCCGCGCCCCGTCCCTCGAGGTATATGCGGGCGCCATTTTAGTTCTCTGCTGCGTGTGCCTGCGTGATTTATTTATGTATTTCTCTGTATTGCCTTTTGCTTATGGGATCTTTTGCTTATGTCTTGCAGGCGGGTCAAACTTTGTGGTTTCTCCCGGTCCTATCCCCTCTATTTAGTGTTAACTCTTATTGGAGGGCTATTATATTTCATTACTCCCACTTCCCTAGCGGGTTATTGGGGCATCCCGGGTTGCTGCTATTAGCGTCAATCCCTATTGGCCTGTTGTGCCGTGATAATCACCATATGGAGACTTCTCAGGATAATGTGCTTGGGGTTCCTTCGGGACAAGCCCGGCTGTGTGTGGCGTGTGGGGTATCGCCTATAAGTGACGATGTCAGGGTATGTGTACCCTGCGCCCAGCAGGCTGGGCCTAGTGCTGCGCCCCCTCTGGCTTCGCCTACCCCCCCCACGCTTACATCTGACTCCCAGTGGGGAGTCTCAACCTGATTTGGCTGCCCGGCTAGCCAGTATTGAAAGGCATATTGCTGGGTCTGGTCCGTGTAAGGCTCCTGCTAAGTGGCGGCATCTGGCACCCAGTGTTACTCTTTCCTGTGGAAGCTGAGGAGTTTTTTTTATATCACTGGATATACCCCCCTGGAAGAAGGGGAATTATACTCCGATTCAGAATCATCTGAGGAACAGCCTAGGGGTTATGCTGAGTCTGGGTCTGACCCATGGGCTTCAGGTGATACTGACAGACTTTTGACTCACATTTTTAAAGTGCTCTGTATCTCCCCTCCTGCCGTGGCCCCGCTGTTAAGCCACGTTTTGGAGTTTTCTGAACAAACTCACTGTAATAATCTGATTCTCAAGAAGTGGGAACGGCCTAGCCGGCTTCCCGAGGTACCAAAGAGTTGGGATAAGAGGTATCCCTTTCCTGCTGAGATGGTTAAACGTTGGTCATGTCCTCCAGAGGTGGATGCACCAGTTCTGGGGTTGTCTAACACATCTGTCATGCATTCCCCTGACTCTAATACACTGAGGGATGGGGAGGACAGGCGCATGGATCAGCTTGCTTGCCATGCCTTTGCCTGCGTTGGGACTGTGCTCCGTCCGGTCTGTGTGTCTGCTATCACGGCTGTTGCTATTAAAAGCCTGCTCAAGGGTCTCTTAGATGGGTCCCCTGATGATGCTGGTAGTGAAGAGTATAGAGCTCTTCTGCATTGTGAGGAATTTGTTGTCTATGTTCTCTCTGCCCTGGATGATACCATTAGAATGTGTGGCAGGGCTTCTGCCTTGTTGGTGGCGATACGCCGCTCGGTCTGGCTGCGCCAGTGGGCGGCTGACAATGCTACCAAAAAGGCTCTCACTAGGTTTCCCTTCAAGGGGCTGCGCCTCTTTGGGGATTGTTTGGACTTGTTTGCTAAAGGTGGCAAGTTACCTCAGCGTAGAAGGCAGCCCTGGCCCTTTCGGGGTTCAGGTGCCTTTTCTCCTTCCTTCAGGGTCTCCAGAATTGGACAGGGAGCTTCCTTTACTGGAGCCCGTGGAGATTTTTGGGGCAGGGGCAGAGGACGCGGCCGCCCTGGCCCCACCAGGTGGGGGGATGGCTTCGGCTCTTGGCTCACGTCCGGAGGCATCATGTCTCAGACTGGTGGATTCAGGAGGTAGTATCCTCTGGTTACAAGATAGTTTGCAGCCTGGCCGCCCCCAAGATTCATCAAATCTCGGTTAGCTCAAAACCCCTCGTCAGCTCAGTGTCTCTCCCTGGCCGTGCAAGGCCTTCTAGACCTAGGTGTCCTCTGCCGGGTGCTCTTGAAGGAGAGGGGCAAAGGCTATTATTCCAATCTTTTCATTGTGCCCAAAAAGGATGGGTCCATCAGACCTATCCTGGATTTAAAGCTTCTCAACAAGTTTGTCAGATTCAGACACTTTCGCATGGAGACTCTGCGTTCAGCTGTGACTTTGCTACGCCCAGGGGACTTAATGACCTCTGTAGACATCAAGGATGCTTACCTTCATGTACCTATCTTTCCAGGTCTTTAGAGATTCCTCAGGTTCGCTCTGGAGGATCAGCACTACCAATTTGTGGCCTTGCCCTTCGGCCTCACCTCGGCCCCCAGGGTATTCACCAAGGTGCTGGCAGGAGTGATGGCCCTGCTGAGATCTCAGGGCATTCGCATTCTTCCCTACCTGGACGACATGCTTATCGCTTCTCATTCCTTCCATCAGGCGGAGCTAGACACTCAGAGGGTGGTGTCCACACTGAAATCATTCGGCTGGGTGATCAATCACCCCAAATCTTCCCTGTCTCCTTCCATGGTGAAGTCTTTTCTGGGCATGATTCTGGATTCAGCTCAGGTCAAGATCTTTCTTCCTCAGCAGAAGGTGGAGGTCCTTCAGGTGAAAGTTCAGCTCCTGCTTCGAGGCGGTTCCATATGCTCAGTTCCACATGAGGCTTCTTCAGCTTCACCTCTTGTCGGTATGGGATCGGGACACTGTGTCCCTGGATCAGGTGTTTGTCTTGTCCCCTCTGGTCAGGTGGTCTCTAGCGTGGTGGCTGGACTCAAGGAACCTGCTGGGGGGGTAGGTCCTTTCTGGCCCCCTGCTGGGAGACTGTCACCACGGATCCCACTCTGACAGGTTGGGTGGGGTGGGATTCTGGAAGTCCCTGAAAAAAGAGGGGGGGGGGGTTGTGTGTACGATGGCCTAGCCTTGCCCTGATTACACTAGAGACTTATAGCCTTTAACGGTTACCGGGTGTCAGAGCGTGCTTCACATTTAAGTTTTTTGTTAACCGCAGCACTTTTATTGTATTCTACTTGGCGCGTACGGCAGCTCTGTTCGGGGATGCTACGGCGTTTTTTAATCCCCGGATTCACCCTGTCAGATTCTTCTCTGAGGTGGATTTTCTAGCATAACTACTGTTTGTTCTGATTGGCTGCACGCCTTTGAACTTCGCGCTCTCCGGGGGGGGGTGGGGGGGCGTGGTTCGGTTTGGCGCGTTCCGCGTCATCGCCCGCTCTGGCCCGCCCTTCGAGGTTCGCTTGGCGCCATTTCCTTCTCACATGCACGTGGTGAAGACGGTCCTCCCCTCGCAGTTCTGTAAGTGCCCTCATGGGCGTCCTTTTCCCTAGCTTTGCTTCTTCGCGCTTGGCTCTGACATCCCTGTTCCCCTTGTGTCTTTCAGACCGCGGACTTTGGTGGCTTCTCCCGGCCCGGTGAAGTGCCCGGTCCAGACCATTTTAAGAAATCACTCCCACTTCCCAGCGGGTTTTTCGGGCATCCAGGGTTGCTTTATAGCGTCAATTCCTACTGGCATATTGAACTTAATAATCACCATATGGAGGCATCCCAGGATATTGTGAACGGGGTTCCCTCGGGACAAGCCCGTCTGTGTGTAGCTTGTGGGGTCTTACCTAGCAGCGGTGACAATGCACGGATCTGCGTCCCTTGTGCCCAGCAGGCGCTAGCCGGTCTCCCCACCTCTCCCGAGGCTGGGTCCGCTCCTCGCCTTGCTTCCCCTACTCCCCCAAGCTTGAGCCTAACCCCCAATACTAGTGGGGACTCTCGCTGATTTGGCCACTAGACTGGCTAGTGTGGAAAACTTAATCGCTGGCTCCTTGGCGCGCAAGGCTACTGCCAAGAGGCGTCATTTGAATCCTGAATCTACTATTCTTTCTGTAGAATCTGACGATTTACTGCTTTCCTCTGCACATTCCCCATCAGAGGAAGGGGAACTGTTCTCTGACTCAGGGTCCTACGACGACGAGTCCAGGAGTCAGGATGAGTCTGGGTCTGATCATTGGTCCCAGGATGACATTGATAGACTGCTGACCCAGATCTTTGATGTGTTATCCCTCTCTCCCCCTCCCGCGGCTCCTCGGCAAAGGGGTGATCTGTTTCATACCGCTAGGGTGAGGTTGGAGTTTCCCGAACAAACTCATTTTAATAACCTTGTGCTGAAAGAATGGGAACACCCCAGCAAACTCCAGGGGATGCCTAAAGCTGTGGATAAGAAGTATCCATTTCCTGCCGATCTGGTTAAGTGTTGGACATCGCCGCCCAAGGTCGATGCCCTGATTCTGAGTCTGTCCAATACCTCTATTATGCACTCCCCTGACACTACTACGCTGCGGGATTTAGAGGATCGGCAAGTTGATCAATTGGCATGTCATGCCTTTGCATTTGGGGGAGCGTCGCTCCGCCCGGTTTGCGCCTTAGCCATCACGGCGGTGGCGCTCAGGACTGTGGTTAAGACTGCTCTGGAAGGGGCGGATGACTTGCCTTCTGATGCCGCCAATGCTCTGGCCACCTGTGAGACCTTTGTGAGTTATATCCTATCTGCATCGGACGATGCTATTAAGCTGAGTGCTAGATCCTCTGCTCTGGTGGTAGCCATACGCCGTGCGGTCTGGTTACGCCAGTGGGCTGCTGACAATGTCGCCAAGAAGGCCCTTACGGGGCTTCCATTTAAAGGGCTGCGCCTGTTTGGAGAAAGGTTAGATATCTTTGCCAAGGGTGGCAAGTTGCCCCAGCGCAAACATCAGATTCGGCCTTTTCGTGGCCCAAGCTCCCATTCGACCCCCTACCGTGGGGCCAAGAGGGGTGTCCTTCGCTGGGTCTCAGAGGACGCCGTCCCGGTTCTTCCTGGGGGCCCAAGCCCAAAGCCCCCCCCCAAGACTCCCCAAGCATGAAGGGTCGCCCTCGCCCGTCAGGGTGGGGGGACGTCTACAGCACTTCGAGCATGTCTGGAGACGCCTTGTCCCAGACCGGTGGATTCAGGAGGTAGTGTCCTCCGGTTACAAGATAGTTTGCTGTACTGCCCCCTACCAGGTTCGTTGGGTCCCGGATCCCACAGGACCCTGCCTCAGCTCGGGTCTTAATGCTGGCTGTGCAGGACCTTCTAGACATAGGGGTCATTTGCAAGGTCCCCTTAAGAGACAGGGGCATGGGGTTTTATTCCAACCTTTTCACGGTGCCCAAAAAGGACGGGTCAATCAGACCCATTCTGGATTTAAAAATAGATTTGTCAGAAATAAGCATTTTCGTATGGAAACTCTGCGCTTGGCCATTGCCTCGCTGCGCCCAGGGGACTTCATGACATCTGTGGACATCAAGGACGCTTACCTTCACGTTCCGGTGTTTCCAGGGCACCAAAGGTTTCTCAGATTTGCGCTGTTGGATCAGCATTATCAGTTCGTGGCCCTGCCATTCGGCCTTACGTCGGCTCCCAGGGTCTTCACCAAGGTGCTGGCAGGGGTGATGTCTCTCTTAAGACTAAAGGGCATACGCGTGTTGCCCTACATGGACGATATACTCATCACCTCTCGGTCTCTGCGGCAGGCAGAGCTGGACACTCGGTTGGTGGTGTCCACCCTGGAGTCCTTCGGCTGGGTGATCAATTACCCAAAGTCCTCTCTGTCACCCTCCTCAGTGACCCCTGTTTCTGGGGATGATTCTGGACTCGGTTCAGTCAAGGACCTTCCTTCCTCCACAGAAGGTGGAAGATCTGACAACGCAGGCAAGGTCCCTGCTCTCGAACCCTCATCCCTCCATCCGGGAAGGAATGCAGTTTGTGGGCTCGATGGTGGCAAGCTTCGAGGCGGTGCCATTGGCCCAGTTTCATTTGAGAACCCTGCAGCTTCACCTTCTGTCAGTATGGAACAAGGACCCAGCGTCCTTTGGACGAGATCTGGGTGATTCCCCCCTCGGTCAGACAATCCCTTGCGTGGTGGTTGGACCACAGGAACTTGACAAGGGGCAGATCCTTCCTGGCTCCCTCTTGGGAGACTGTCACAACGGATGCCAGTCTTTCGGGCTGGGGGGGATTCTGGAAGTCCCTGCGCTTCCAGGGGAGATGGGGCCCTCAGGAGGCCCATCTTCCTATCAATGTCCTGGAACTCAGGGCGGTCAGATTGGTGCTGGAACGATTGACCCAGCACCTGAAGGGTCTGGCGGTTCAGGTACACTCAGACAACAGGACGGCGGTAGCCTACATCAATCATCAGGGAGGAACCCGGAGCAAGGGTGCTCTCCAGGAGGTGTCTCTGATTCTAACATGGGCAGAGACCAATGTACAATGCATCTCGGCTGTCTACATTCCGGGGGTGAGAATCTGCTAGCAGATGCTCTGAGCAGGGGGTCGTCCCGTCAGGGGGAATGGTCCCTCTGCGACAGGGTATTTCAGTCCCTGTGTCACCGTTGGGGTGTGCCAGACGTGGATCTCTTTGCGTCACGTCACAATCACAAGCTACCGAGCTTTGTATCCCTGTCTCAGGATCCTCTGGCTCTGGCTTCGGATGCCCTGTCAATGTCTTGGAAGGAGTTTCGGCTCCTGTATGTGTTTCCAGCAATTCCCCTTCTGGGCAGAGTGCTGCGCAAGATCGCTCTGGAAGGGTTACCCGCGATTCTGGTGGCCCCAAGGTGGCCAAGAAGAGTGTGGTTCGCAGACGTGGTTCAAATGGCAGTAAATCAGTACGATCTGCCAAGGTTGCCAGATCTAACTCAGGGGTCTCTACGCCATCCCAATTTACTAACTCTGGCTTTGACGGCTTGGCTATTGAAACCTCCATCTTAATGGAAAAGGGTTTCTCTGCATCTGTTGTGGCTACTATGGTGCAAGCCAGGAAGAAGACTTCGTCTGCTATCTGTTATAGAGTATGGCGTGCTTACATTGACTGGTGTGAATCCAGGTCTCTTCCCTGCCGGTAATTCTTAGTCTCCAGGGTGCTGGAGTTTTTACAACATGGTCTAGACTTAGGTCTTAAGCTTAGTACCTTGAAGGGCCAGGTTTCGGCCCTGTCTATCTTCTTTCAGAAGACCTTTGCCCAGCACCCTCTTATCAAGACCTTCTTTCAGGGGGTCACTCATGTGCGTCCTCCTCGGAAACCTATGGTTCCTGTTTGGGATCTGAACTTGGTGTTGTCTGCCCTGCCGGGTGCTCCTTTTGAGCCTATTCATGAGGCCGCTCTCTTTGTGCTCACGCTCAAGGTTGTCTTCCTGGTAGCTATTACTTCGGTTAGACGTGTGTCTGAGTTGGCTGCTTTGTCTATTCAGCCTCCCTACTTTGAGAGACACCGGGATAAGGTGGTGTTTTGCTTCAAGCCAGACTTCCTGCCTAAGGTTGTGTCTGCATTTCATTTGAATCAAGATATCGTACTTCCTTCCTTGTGCCCTAATCCTAGTAACCCTAAGGAAAGGGTTTTGCATTTCTTGGATGTGGTTAGGTGTGTCAAGTCTTACCTGGTTACCACTCAGGCCTTTAGGAAGACAGATGCTCTCTTTGTTGTGCCTCATGGGCCTAGGAAGTGTTTGGCTCCCGCCAAGTCTACCATCAGTAAATGGATTCGTCAGGCTGTGGTTCAAGCCTATACTACTAAGGGGAAGACTCCCCCCCCCCTTTCGTCTTACTGCTCATTCTACTAGAGCTGTTGGGGCTTCTTGGGCTTTTCAGCACCAGGCCTCTGTGGAGCAAGTTTGCAAGGCCACTACTTGGGCTTCCGTTCATACCTTTACAAAGTTTTACAAGGTTGATGTTAGGGCCTCAGCTAACGCTGTGTTTGGCCACAAGGTTTTGCAGGCGGCAGTAGTTTAAACTGCTTGCTGTTGCCTTCTGTTGGGGATCCCACCCTTCTTTACGGACACTATTGGATGTCCCACATGTTATTACTATATCTGGAGCAGGATGTGCTGTATGCTTAGAATAATACAACTCTGTGAAGTACTCACCTGTAGAGTTGGTATTATATGCATACAGCACGTCCTGCTCCACCCCACCCTGTTTCACCTTGTTCTAGATCCCCTTTTTGGTGATTGTTATCTTTGGTATTATTGCCAGTTTTGGGTGGTTGTTTTCTCCTGGCCTCTCTCTCACTGCTTTTCAATGCTGGGGATTTGTGGGAGGTCCCTTGGTATATGTAGGGCCGGGAGGAGCTTGTTTTCTACATGTCTGCAGTGCACGGCGCCGGTGGCAGAGGATTACCCACATGTTATTACTATATCTGGAGCAGGACGTGCTGTATGCATATAATATCAACTCTACAGGTGAGTACTTCACAGAGTTGTATTTTTCTGTCTCTGCAGTCCAGCGCCATCTACTGGGTGTATATCCCAAGTGTAAGGAATATCTTCTGGAACAGTACGTGTTGTATACATATAATACCAATTCTACAGGTGAGTAATCACAGAATTGTATTTTTAGCCACAAAGGAATGAGAATTGAAATAATTTGGAATGAACAATCTAGTGGCGTACATGGTGTTAAAATGGGCCGATCACCTGAATTTCCACTATCCTAGTGATCTACTTTTCTACTTTTTTTTCTGGATGCCCTGCTGTGTGACCCCCCCCCCCCTCCCCCCCAATACTTGCCTTTTCCCCTTTCCTATGGTGCATATGCTGGTCTTCTGTCCTATCAGGGCTATATGCCGTACATATTAATGCACAGCATACAGCACACACCCTATAGCAACAGTTTCCCTGCCCTGCGCAGTTCTGGCTCACTGGAAGGTAATCACCGGGCCCTGCAGTTTTTTGGACTTCGCAGCTGGCCCAGGGATGATGGGTCCCTTTTTCATACTGGCTATGTAATGCAATGGCACATTTGTAGAGGGAATTGGACTGCTTTGCATACATAAGTAAATCAGGATTTTCCAAAAACCTTTTAAAGAGAAACAAAATGACTCCAGGTTCAGCTGATAGTGTAAAAAATGGGAGATCTGCTCAGCACTTTTAAGACCTCATTGTGCCGCATAAAAATATACATAATAGAGGCTTGGGTCTAAGGGGTTTGGACTGAAATGTGAAGCCTTTGATATGAGATCCTTGACAGTTAATTATTTATTGAGTAGTTGCATCATCTTTTCAGTGGACTGTGATGTCTCATTACTTTACACTCGGCAAGTCAGCTGCAGTAATATGTATTAGACTGCTTGACTATCCTGTGTTTTGGTCCTTGCCCCTGATCGGGGTGCCCCTCTGTGTGAAACCCCCCAGGTAACCAATATCAACTCTCCTTTCCCCGGTCCTACGGTGCATGCGCGGTCCTTAGCCCAATCAATGTAGCACGCTGATGGGCATTGCTACCCTCTAACAAGAAGCGTGCCCGCGCCGGCCATTCACAAATAGGTAAAGTGTAAGGTGCGACCTGCGGGGTTTCACATAGTGTGGCATCCCAATTTTGGATGCCCCAGGGGGAGGGAATCGATCAGCCCAGGAATCTTAGATTCCTGGGCCGATCGCCGTGGGTTTAGATACACTTTAAGATGGTGTTCAAAAGCATATACCTACATGTGCGGATGGCACCAGAGATTTTCCACAATGTATCTATCCCCTGTAGCTATAAGTGACATTGACTAATGCATTTGCCTTGATAGTCTTTAGGCCTTAGCTATGACTTTTGCTGCTATTGATGGGTTCACACTGGCAGACGAATGTCACACAAAAAGCAGCTTTGGTTCTGGATCTTCGATTAAAACCATTGATTAATGCTAAAACCATATAAAATAAATTTTGAATATTCTTGAATCTTTATCAAGATTGTCCCTTCAAGATGTCTTGTGAGAATTACTTACCTTAAAGTGGACCTAAACCCCTGGCAACTCTGAGCTATAGGTTCAGACCCTTAAGGTAGTCATGGCCTAGAGATAAGGAGGGTGACATATTCGATTCCCTCCCAGATGGCTGAAATGCTTTTGAGCAAGGCACCGAACTTCAGTGAACTGCACTCCAGGCGCCGTAATTAGGTGCACAGATCCAGACATTTGTACACTTTACACTTCAGGTTAAATGTGGCGGAAAAACCAATGTGTAATACAATCACAGCTCCACCAGTGACCAGTGGAGTAGGCGAACCATATTGGCGACTGACTGCTATTGTGCCCCACATGACAGTCAATCTGTTGATGAATTTTGTCTGGTTTGCGCTTGCTGTAAAGATGCTCAGTATGGTCCAAAATCGAGGTTGCCATTTTCCTAGTGCCTCCCACAGCGCTTCTGCTGCCAGTGTCCAGCTATTCAGATTGGCTAGGGGTGGGAGTGCTTCCCAGACTAGAGGGAACCTGGGGAATGCGGTCAGCAGGCTTGTTATGTCAGCTGGCATTCTTTGTTAGCCAGTTGGCAATCCCAAAAATGCCAGGTGTGTGGTTGCATCACTCAAGTTACTCGGGCGGAGGGGTGAGTATGGGTTTGTTCTACTTTATTTAAATTCCTTGACAGGGACTTTTAAAGTATATACTCCCCCCTGGCAGCTCCTCTGTGCAGCGCCACCATATTCATTCTCGCCAATGAGGGAAAATGACCAACTGATTCTTGCATCAAATTGGCTTTAAACCCCTTGTTGGGGCATGAACAAGGCCCTACAGATGCTGCCATGGCAGCGCGGGCACACCAGACCTGCACAGGGGAGTTTTTTTTGCAAGTTGGCTGGACAATCCATTCTTAAGCAGAGGAGCATTCCAAAACTGGATGCCCTAGGGATAGGGACTATATAACTGTCCAAGATCCATATTGTGGGCTTTGAGCGTCCATTTTCACTTTTTCTTTACGCTCTATTTTTTTAATAAAGCAATTTTGATACGTTAAAGATCTTGCGGTTTGTGTGCAGCCGGAGCTGACTGCTTTCTTTTTGTCTTGCAGGACACCCGGAGCCACATAACTCCTGAACCAATGGGTATTAATCAGAAAATGGACTTTACAGACCCTCTGTCACAGCCAAACCTGGATGAAATAAAGGATCAAATCAAGCGTGAAATCAGAAAGGAACTTAAAATTAAAGAAGGCGCTGAAAACCTCCGGAAGGTTACTACAGATAAAAAGAACTTGGCTTATGTGGACAATATTTTGAAAAAATCAAATAAAAAGCTTGAGGAATTACACAACAGCCTTCAGGAGATAAATGCTCATATTGTTGTGCGGGAAGCAGAGGATCTAACAGGTAGCCTACAGGTGTTATCCTAAAGGGGACTTATTGTGTGTGTTTAGATTTTTATTTTTTGGCCATACGCAAAGTAGCTTATATAACCTAGAGCAAAGTAATCTCCAAGGTAATCTGAAGACCCCGATATTACATAGTAATGCCTATGTTGCCCAGGCTGACTTTGGTCAAACAGCTGTCTGTATGGGCAGCCTTGGGGCTTGTGTGGACTGCTTCCAGCTGCATTTACTGTGCACTGCTTTGGTATTTGGAACAGGTCAGGTTACGGTTAGCCTTTATGGGTAAATGCAGTGTACACATGCTATAAAAATATGGTATAATGCAGGTGCAGTGTACACGCAGAGAAGAAATGTACTGACCTTTTCAAATCTTTTGAAATGTTTTATGTCTGTTTGCCTGGCCTTTAGAGGTTCTTGGTGTTTTCTGCAGTTAGTGAAACTCACCAAGGAACTCTAGAGCACCTATCTGTCCTTAACACTGTATTGATCCGGTTTGTCCAAGCATTCAATTCTACAGTATGTTTTGGTTACAGTCAGTGTATTCAGGATGTGATGGGCTCATGCTTTTATATGTTTTGGGTTTGTGTTCTGTTTAATCTTTTCCTGCATAACACTCTGCGTGTGTGTGTGTGTGTGTGTGTCTACCCACAAATTGACCTTCAGCTTACCTTTTCAACAAGGCGAAGCTTGCCATCATTCTGAACAAAATAGTCTGCAGCCTGCTATTTAACTTTTTTATTGATTGGCCATGGCTTTCTCTTTCTCTTGCTTCTGTTCGAATAGCTATGAAAAGAGCAGCTCTTTGAAAGGACACCTCATGCCACACGTCATTGATCGTGTTTACTTTCTACTTAACTGGGTTTATTTTACATTTTTGTGTTTTCTTAGTTTTTTTTGTGTTATTCTTTCACCCACTGGCTCATTCATTAACCACTTTATTGCCCATTAGGCTTGCCCCAACAGTGACCATCGAGCCTTGATCTGTAAGCCTTTATTTTTTATAATCTCCAACCATTTGTTTAACGTTTCCAGATTGTCCCAAGACCCCAGACACTCCGAAAAGTGACTCCGGCTCGTCTGCGCACAATGGAAGGCTGGTAGCTTTGCAGAAGCAGTTAGACATTGAGCTGAAAGTGAAGCAGGGTGCAGAGAACATGATACAGACCTATTCTAATGGTCCCTCAAAAGTAAGTAGAGGTCAAAGGATCTGGGTTTTCCTTTGACCTCCAATCCAGAGAATATAGTTGCTGCAGTTAATGAGAAACCAAAACCTGAATACTCAGCCTATTGTATTTGCATTCATGTTTAAAGCTCTTGTTTTTTACTAGGCCATTATCATATCTACAGTTCTGTTGCCAGCTCATGGTATGGAATCTAGAGAGACCTTGTAAATGAACCATACATTTTTTTTAATAAAGTTTTTGCTAGCGTAGGAAATAGGTTTCTTTCTTTGGCAATTTTAAGTATAACTTCAAAAGTATAAAAAAAATCATGCTGGCCATTGGGATGTTCGCTAGTGTACTTAGGTGTTTGATCTTTTTGATCATAGCTTGGTTATGTCTGGAATTAAGTGTAACCAGATCTATAAAAAATAGGAAGCTGAGTCGAGGGAAGGCCATGAAAGGAGTCTTCCATTCTGGGGCACCACCAGTAGCAATGAGTGAGTGAATCTGCAAGATAGAAGAAAAAAAATATATAGGACAGGACTAGGACTATATAGGACAGACTGTGACGAGATCTCCTCAGTTCTTTTCTTGCAGTCACAAGGGACTGTGAAGATGTCTGGGTTTTTTTGTTTTTAGTTAGTGCTGACCAGGAGTGGCGGCTTCGACTCCATCTGGTCTCTCAGACCCCACCAGCTGCAGCGTTTCTGGGGACCCTCGTTAGATGCCTGAATTCGATTCCCAAGCCGATAGCATGGGATCATGCAGAGTGAGGGGGAGTGCGCACTGGTCTAGGTAAGCTTGTCAGGGCTCATGCCCGCAGGGTACCTGATCTCTGGGCCTAGCATGGTGGTCCTGCTGTGTCAGAGCCGGTCAGAGTTTGGCTGCCATCGTTTTTTTGGGTTGGAGTGGGTGGAGGGGCAGCCTCATTGCAGTGAGGGGCGTGGCCACCACCCTTGAGGCCTGCCACCAATAGGCCGCATCGGTGTGAGTTTGGCAGCTTCGGCCTTACAGTGGAGGACGGCAGCACCATCTTGTGCGGTGCCAGAGGTCACTGCTGTGTCCCCGGATCATCACTAGGCAGCTACTGCACGGCCTCCCTGTTCTCCTGGGCTGAGAAGCGGATCTTGCGGTTTTCCCTAGTTGGGTAGGGCTCCCTCTTGGGTGCAAAGCTTTGTAACTTGTGATTCCCTTTGGAATCTGACATTTGTTCATGTTGTTGCAGGGTGAGGGTCCGAAAGCTGCTGCATCCTTGGCCAATAGGTTGATCTCAGCTGCAGAGAGGCTGCTCTTCCGTTCAGTGCAGGCAGGTATGACCAGTTGCCAAGTCCATTTATGTCCCAGGGTCCTCCCACGGATGGGGTTCCTCCTTCGGACTTGGCGGGCAGGGTGGCTTGGTTGGGGTGCATGGTCAGTGGCCTTCGTCAGCAGGGGCATCCCGAGTCTGTCTCTGCCCACCCAGGTGGGAAGGCTACGGGAAATCATGAGCATATTCAGAAGGAATACTCTGCAAAGTACATCTTTCTGGATGAGGCAATCGGGGTTTGGTCTTCGCCACCTGAAGTAGATGAACCGATGTCTAATCTGGCTCGCACACCATTATCCCTCCTTTGGATAGTGTAGCCTGGCAGATATGAGGTTGGACCAGCTGGCCAGGCATGCGTTCTCCATGGTGGGGTCAGCCGTGCGTCCAGCTTGCGCCGCGTCCGGCTGCTGCGACAATGCAACGTCTGGACGAAGCACCAGAGGAGGCATTTGCAACATGGAGGTTTGTGTTCCTCTCCACTTTTCTTGAACTGCTTTACCATGGAGGTCTTCAGATGCATTTTGCCAGCTATCGATGGGTGCCTGTGGTGGCTAGGGGGCAGTTTTTGCTGGACACCTTGCGATGCACGGTGTGGCTGAAACAGTGGTTGTACAAAACTACTTCTAAGAAGACTTGCTGCCCCCATATTCTAAGTGTGCCATACACTCCACTTCCTTCATCATTACATCTGGGTATTCTCCAGTAGAGGGCGAACTTCTGCAGAGATGAATATGCAAAAAAGAAAGCCCCTCCCGGTCCACATATACCTGGGACCTCCCACCAATTCCCCAGTTTCCTTCTCTGCAGGAAGGCGAGCAAGACAGAAGATGAAGACTTCTCTTACTTGCAGGTAAGCCGGGCTCTCGCCCGGCCCTTTTTTTGTACCTATTGCTGCCAGGGTTCATTCTAAATTTACCCCTATTGAGCCTCCCAGCTTAGGCTGCAGATCCTGGCAAGGGTAGGAGCACCCTGTGGGGGCATTAGGAGCAGTGCTCCACCGTGAGACCTCATTTTGGGGTAGGCGGAAAACCAGGTTGTGGTGATCCTGGTACGGGATGCCCCCGTCCATACTAGCCTGCGGCCTTATTATTGGCCGGGGTTCCCTTCCCCCCTCCAGTCCCTTACTTCCCTCTGGGGGGGCTGGCGCATCCTAACTGGCCTCTCCTTTGCCTTATTTGATTAATTAATGATTTAATTATGTACAGTGTGTGTGTGTCTGTTTATGGGTGCTTCAGTTATATATGTGTGTGTGTGGTCCACCTGGCTGTAATCCCTTATGAATTGGTTGCATATGGCTTCCTGTCAGCCTGCGTGATTCTCTCAGGCTGTGTGTAAAAAGAGGGTGGGACCGCCCCCTCGTTCGGCGCGTTTTTTTGTGGCGCCTCCCTCGGGCCAGATCAGCGCTGCTGGGAAGGGGGCGTGGCCGGGGGAAGCGCGCCTTTGGTGCTGGCACACCCCCCTTCTTCTTCCTGGGTCTTGTTCTTCAATGCCAGGGGCCATCTTGTGGGCATCCGGCGTGGCTGTTGCTGTCCTAGGGGACAGGTAGGGGCCTGTTGGCCATTTTCATTGTTATTGGGGGTCACTCTCTGGTGGGGTGGGCCCCCTGGGGTGTGCTTGTTGGTATATATACCGTATTTTTCGCCCTATAAGACGCACTTATTTTTCCCCAAAAGTGGGGGGAAAATGTCCGTGCGCCTTATCGGGCGAATGTAAAAAAAAATAAATACAAAAAAAAACTCACCCGTTCCCGGCGCTCCCACGTTGCCTGTTACACTGCGGGAGCCCAGAGAGAGGGGGGGATGCCATACAGCCTATGGGGGGAGAGGGGGATGCCACACAGCCTATACAAATGGGGGAAGAGGGGATGCCACACAGCCTATGGGGAGAGAGGGGGATGCCACGCAGCCTATACAAATGGGGGGAGAGGGGATGCCACACAGCCTATGGGGGGAGAGGGGATGCCACACAGCCTATGGGGGGAGAGGGGGATGCCACACAGCCTATATAATGGGGGAGAGGGGGATGCCACACAGTCTATGGGGGGAGAGGGGGGTGCCACACAGCCTATACAAATAGGGGGAGAGGGGATGCCACACAGCCTATGGGGGGAGAGGGGGATGCCACACAGCCTATACTAATGGGGGGGAGGGGGAATGCCACACAGCCTATGGGGGAGAGGGGGATGCCACACAGCCTATGGGGGGAGAGGGGGGTGCCACACAGCCTATACAAATGGGGGGAGAGGGGATGCCACACAGCCTATGGGGGGAGAGGGGGATGCCACACAGCCTGTACTAATGGGGGGGAGGGGGAATGCCACACAGCCTATGGGGGAGAGGGGGATGCCACACAGCCTATGGGGGGAGAGGGGGATGCCACACAGCCTATACTAATGGGGGAGGGGGAATGCCACACAGCCTATGGGGGGAGAGGGGGATGCCACACAGCCTATACAAATGGGGGGAGAGGGGATGCCACACAGCCTATGGGGGGAGAGGGGATGCCACACAGCCTATGGGGGGAGAGGGGGATGCCACACAGCCTATATAATGGGGGAGAGGGGGATGCCACACAGCCTATGGGGGGAGAGGGGGGTGCCACACAGCCTATACAAATGGGGGGGGAGAGGGGATGCCACACAGCCTATGGGGGGAGAGGGGGATGCCACACAGCCTATACTAATGGGGGGGAGGGGGAATGCCACACAGCCTATGGGGGGAGAGGGGGATGCCACACAGCCTATGGGGGGGAGAGGGGGATGCCACACAGCCTATACTAATGGGGGAGGGGGAATGCCACACAGCCTATGGGGGGAGAGGGGGATGCCACACAGCCTATGGGGGAGAGGGGGATGCCACACAGCCTATGGGGGAGAGGGGGATGCCACACAGCGTATGGGGGAGAGGGGGATGCCACACAGCCTATGGGGGGAAAGGGGGATGCCACACAGCCTATGGGGGGAGAGGGGGATGCCACACAGCCTATGGGGGGAGAGGGGGATGCCACACAGCCTATGGGGGGGGAGAGGGGGAGGCCACGCAGCCTATGGGGGGAGAGGGGGAGGCCACGCAGCCTATGGGGGGAGAGGGGGAGGCCACGCAGCCTATGGGGGGAGAGGGGGAGGCCACGCAGCCTATGGGGGGAGAGGGGGAGGCCACGCAGCCTATGGGGGGAGAGGGGGAGGCCACGCAGCCTATGGGGGGAGAGGGGGAGGCCACACAGCCTATGGGGGAGAGGGGGATGCCACACAGCCTATGGGGGGAGAGGGGGATGCCACACAGCCTATGGGGGGAGAGGGGGATGCCACACAGCCTATGAGGGAGAGGGGGATGCCACACAGCCTATACTAATGGGGGGAGAGGGGGATGCTACACAGCCTATACTAATGGGGGGGAGGGGGAATGCCACACAGCCTATGGGGGGAGAGGGGGATGCCACACAGCCTATACTAATGGGGGGAGGGGGATGCCACACAGCCAATGGGAATGGGGGGGCACACTGCCTATATGGAGAATAGGAGGGGGAAATGCCACACTGCTTATGATAATGGGGTGTACACTGCCTATATGGGAATGGGAGGGGGGAGAATGCCACACTGCCTATATAGGGAATGGGAGGGAGATGCCACACTGGGTATACAGGGAATGGGATGGGGGCATGCTACACTGTCTATGGAATGGGGGCATCCCACTCGGCCAATGGAAAAGGGGAATGCCACACTGTCTGTAATGGTGCGTTTTTGGTTTAAAATATTTTTTTTCTTATTCTCGGTGTGCCACACACCCCGCTTCCCTTTTAATACTTACGTTCGGGTCACGCCACCAGCAGGTGGCGACGTGCAGGGAGAATTCTTGAAAACAAGCCCCTTCCGGCCTATATATACCTGGGACCTCCCACTGAATCACCAGTTTTTTCTCTCTGCATGAAGCGACAAGACAGAAGAATGAAGTCTCCTGCTTGCAGGTAGCCGGGGTAAAATCCGGCCTCCCCTTTTGGTCTATTTCTGCCCAGTTCTTGTGTGTTTATTATGCTTAGTTAAATGGAAGCCTCCCAGCCTAGGCTGCGGGCTGGGCAAAGGTAGATGGCACTTTAGGTGCCTAGGAGCTTATCTCCTCCGCTCGACCCCACTTGTGGGGCAATGCGGCTATCCGGCTGGTGATCCGGATTTGGGATGCCCCTGTCCCGATGTCCCTTTAGGTCACCTTCTCCCGCTTGGCCTTCTCCTTCGCTAAAGGGGGGTGTGTGTGTAATGTGCATGAGTGCTTTACTTTACTGTGAAAAGGTCTTAGTGTCAGCGCATGGCCAGGGCTGCTGGGGCCTGTTTTTGACTGTTTGTTTTATTAGAGACCTGGACGCTGCAGCCGGTGGGGGAAGAGCTTCCTTGCAGCTGAAAACTACACAAGTAAAAAAAGCTATGGCTGCTTGTGCAGCATTTTTCTCCCTGGGGCATTTCTACTTGTGGGGAATGTTGTTTTTTCACATAGGTGGGATATGTGCTCCAGTGGCTGCAATTGTTCACTTTACCTTTGTGATGTGTATTCGCATATATATATATTTAATGTGTATGTATGTACAGATATATATATATATATATATATATATATAAATATATATATATATATTGCCTTGAAATTACATGTATCATGTATATTTATTCAAGATGTTTAAGCTAGCCATATATGTTTGCCTTATTGGTTATGTGTGATTGTAGCTGGGGGACTGACTGTGGTCTCTTTTCCCCCACAGATTCTGGGATCCCCTCACTGCAGTGGCTCTCCCGGTCTGTTATACCTGGCTAGTCTTAGTCTCTACTAAATTGAGATTTTCCTAGGTTTAAAAAAAAATAAAAAATCCTCCCACTTCCGGGGCTTTAATTATAAGGGGGCATCCTGGGTTGCTTATTGCGTAAAACCCTGGGTTGTTGCGAATACCACAAATTCACCATATGGAGGCTTCCAATGTTACCGGAAATGGCTCCTCGGGGCTATCCAGGTTGTGTGGGGGCTGTGGGGCTCTGCTCCCAGGCAATGATGTCATATTATGTGTTCCATGTGCTCAGCAGAACATTGCGCGCCAGTCCGTTGCTCTGGCTTCTGGCTCCTCGCAATTTCCGTCATCTCCTATCCCCCCAACCTAGTCCGGACCCCGTGTGACACTGTCAAAAATGGGGATTCGCATTCCGAGGTGCATGCGCGGTTGGCCAACCTTGAGAAAATTATCTCCGCTTCAGTGGCTCAGAAGGCTACGGCAAAGCGGAAGCACCTTGCTCCGGCAGTACCTGCCCCGGAGGATGAGGTATCTGAATTTTTGGATTATTCCGATTGTTCCCCTGATGAGGAGGGGGAACTTCTTGAGGAATCGGATGAGCCTGCAGACCAGCTATTGTTTGATACTGCTGGTGATCAGGCTGTGGGGGTGTCCCTTGACACTTCTTCTATTTTGGCTCAAATGTTTAAAGTTTTGGCCTTGGATCCGCCTGCGGTGGTCCCTCTGCCAAAAGGTGAGTTGTTTGATGTACCCCAGCCGCGTTTGGTGTTTCCCAGGCAACAGCACTTTGAGAAGCTTGTCCTTAAGGAATGGGAACAACCCACGCGCCTGGCTGGAACTCCTCCTAATTGGGATAAGCGTTATTCCTTTCCAGAGGACTTGGTGAAGCCTTGGTCAGTGCCCCCCGAAGTCGACACTCTGGTGTTGGGGTTGACTGGCCCGGCTGCGTTGCACCTTTCTGGCACCACTACCATTAAGGATGGTGAGGATCGTCGGATTGATCAATTGGCTCGCCATGGTTTTATCAGTGCCGGCTCGACACTACGGCCAATTTGTGCTTCGGCGCTTCTTTTGCTGGCTGTTAGATCCATGATTAGGGATCTGCTTGCAGATCTTGATCCCGCTTGTGATATGATTAGCTCTCTCAAGCAGTGTGAGTCGTTTGTTTCTTTTGCCCTGACTGCTCAGGACGATGCTCTTGCGACGAGTAGCAGGACAGCGGCATTGCTGGTGGCTATTCGTCCGTCTATATGGCTGTGCCAGTGGACGGCTGACCTTAATTCTAAAAAGGCGCTTACAGCGCTACCCTTCGTAGGTTTACGCCTTTTTGGCGAGAAATTGGATGGTAAGTTGCCTCAATTCAAGAAACCTCGTCGCTCCTTCAGGGGTGCGAGTTCCTTTAGTCCCTCCTTTCGAGGAGCCAGAGCGGGCAGAGGGGCTTCCCTTCCCGTTACCGGGGCTGTAGGTTGGTCCCGGGGAAGAGGTCGTGGCCGTCCCGGTCAGTCCTGGGGCGCCAAGCCCAAACCTACTGCTAAGCCCGCTCAGCAAAGAGGGGCTGCCCTCACCCGTGCGGGTGGGGGGACAATTGTGACACTCCTCCCTGGTTTAAGGCCGGGAGTCTCCGGACACATAGATCTGGGAGGTAGTGTCGCCCGGTTACAAACCGGAGTTCTAGTCTCGCCTTCCCTCACGGGTTTTCCTGGAGATGGCGGTCATCCGGCCAGTGCCGCATTTAGAGGTGGGCCTCGATTTTTACACCATTCTCTTCGCAGTCCCCTAGAAGGACGGGTCAGCTTGCCCCGTCCTGCATCTGAAGTTTTTCAAACTTCCCAGGTCCCCCCTTGGGGGGTTGCTCACTTAGTCCAAGGTCTGTCTGATTCAGGAGTTGGTTTGGATCCTTCTTTCCAATCCTCGGCCGTCTGTTCTGGAGCTGAGAGCCTTCCGTCAGGTTCTTGCTCTTTTGTCCCATCATGGTCTGGGCCTTCTGGTACAGCTACGCTCGGACAGTCAAGCAGCGGTTGCTTACTTCAATCGTCAGGGAGGGACTTCCAATCTTGGGTGCTCTCAGAGTGGAGTCCCTGATCCTGACCTGGGCGAAGACACATGTTCCTTGTCTCTCGGCAGTCTGCAGTCCGCTCCGTGGGGGACACCGGAGGTGGTCCTGTTTTTCTTTCGCCACAATTGCAGGCTCCCGATCTTTGTGTCACCCTCCCAGGATCCTCTGGCTCGGGCGGCGGAAGCCATATCCCTGAGCCGGGGGAACCCGGGTTTTCTATACCTGTTTCCTCCGATACTCATGCTAGGCTGAGTGGTAAGGAAGCTGGTTCTGGAAAGGGTGTCCGCCATTCTCGTGGCCCCAAGAGGATCAAGACGAGTGTGGTGCGCAGACATCGTTTGGCTGACAGTGAATCAGCTCTTTCTGCCTCTTCGGCCCGATCTGCTCACTCAGGGTCGGCTGTCTTACCCCAGTTTACCAACGCTGGTTTTGATGGCTTGGCTGCTGAGACCTCCATCTTGGAGGAGGGTCTTTCTGACTCGGTTATTAAGACTCTGATCGCTGCCCGAAAGAGGTCTAATTCTATCACCTACTATAGGACTTTTTTCCAGGGGGTTACGCATGTGCTGCCTCCCAGGAAACCATTACTCCCTGTCTGGGACTTGAATTTGGTTCTTTCTGCTCTTCAGGCTCCTCCCTTTGAGCCTTTGCAAGATATTGCTTTGTCTACCCTGACTCAGAAGATTGTCTTCTTGGTAGCTATCACTTCGGTTCGGCGTGTCTCGTGTCTCGGAGTTGGCGGCCTTGTCTATTCAGGCGCCCTACTTTGAGAGGCATCAGGACAAAGTGGTCTTTCAGTTCAAACCAGACTTTCTTCCTAAGGTTGTTTCTGCTTTTCATTTGAATCAGGATATTGTTCTTCCCTCCCTGTGTCCTAAGCCTAAGAATGACAAGGAGAGGGTTTTGCATTGTTTGGATGTAGTACGCTGTGTTAAGTACTATTTGATTATTACTTCTCCTTTTCGTAAAACTGATGCCTTTTTTGTTGTGCCCTGTTGGCCTAGGAAGGGTTTGGCTCCGGCCAAATCTTCCATTAGCAAATGGATACGTCAGGCCATTATTGCGGCCTATTCTGCTAAGGGGAAAGTTTCCCCTTTTCGTATCACTGCTCATTCTACTCGCGCCGTTGGAGCGTCTTGGGCTTTTCAGCACCAAGCTTCTGTTGAACAAGTTTGTAAGGCCGCTACTTGGTCTTCTGTTCATACTTTTTCTAAGTTTTACAAGGTTGATGTGTGGGCCTCAGCGGATGCTGTTTTTGGCCGCAAAGTTCTGCAGACTGCAGTCATTTAAGTTATGCTTCACCTTGCCTTTGGATACCCATCCCTTGTGGACACTGCTTTTGGATGTGTGGCACACCGAGAATAATACCATTTTGTGAGTACTCACCTGAAAAGTGGATATTATCCGTGTGCCACACACCCCGCTTCACCCGCCCTTTTCGGTATCCCGAATCCTTTATATGGTGAAGCTTTTCTTTATTTTGAGGTTACCGTTGGATTTCCTGGTACCTTGTCTTTCTGCTTTTTAAATAACTGGTGATTCAGTGGGAGGTCCCAGGTATATATAGGCCAGAAGGGGCTCGTTTTCAAGACTTCTCCCTGCACGTCGCCACCTGCTGGTGGAGTAACCCGATTGTAAGTATTAAAAGGGAAGCGGGGTGTGTGGCACACCGATAATATCCATTTTTCAGGTGAGTACTCACAAAATGGTATTATTTTTCTCCCCCAAATCCTAGGTGCGTCTTATGGGCAGGTGCGTCTTATATGGTGAAAAATACGATATGTATATGCATGTATATGTATATATATGTATGTGTATATGTATGTATTGTTGTACATTTTTCAATTAATATGCTATTAATAGTAACTTATATGCCTATGGTGTGTTGCAGATTGCTTCATATTGTGCATATTAAGGGGTTGCTCCTGGCCCTGGGGTCCCTAGATAAAAATTGTCCACCCAAAAATCCTCCCACCGGGACTTTTAAGGGGCATCCCTGGTTGCTTATGCGTAATTCCCTACGGTCTTGCGACTGACCACAAAAATTCACCATATGGAGGCTCTGCAGGATACTGGGCTCGGGATCCCTCTGGGACAATCCGGGCCATGTGTGGGGTGTGGGGTATCCCTTACGGGGGAGGATGTGCTGATTTGTATACCATGCGCACAAAAGGCCATAACGCGGCAGTCTGGTACCCAGCCTTCTAGGTCGGCTCCTCCCGCTTCATCGCCTTCCCCTCCCCACCTGATCCGTACCCCAAGTGACATTGGTACCCATGGGGAGTCGCTTTCTCATGTTTGGGCTCGGTTGGCCAGCATAGAGAAAATGATTGCTAGCACGGTGGGCAAGAAGGCCCAGGCTAAAAAGAGACACTTGTCGTCGGCCCAGCCTTTACTTTATTGACGACAAGCCCGCTGAATTGTCCGATTATTCCCCGTTAGAGGAGGGGGAATTGTATCAGGATTCAGAGGCTGCCTATGGTCAGCCTGGGAATTCCAATGTCGGGCAGGCGCCGGGAGATGCCGTTGATACGGCCACTGTTTTGTCATATTTATTGGAGGTGTTGGATATTGATCCACCTGAGGCGCCCCCTCTTAAGAAGGGGGAATCTTTTGGGGCTCACAAGCACCGTCTGGAATTCCCTACCCAGGGGCATTTTGATGCGCTGATACTTAGAGAATAGGAAAGGCCCTGCCGGCTTCCTGGTGTGCCTCAGGGATGGGATAAGAAGTATCCTTTTCCGGTGGAGGCGGTCAAGCGCTGGTCTTCGCCTCCCGAGGTCGACACGCCCATTTTAGGTTTGACCAATTCTTCTGGGCTGAACACCCCTGACGCCACCTCCCTTAAGGATGGCGAGGATAAGCGCCTGGATCAGATGGCATGCCACGCATTTGCCAACGTGGGCTCGGCCCTGCGGCCGGTTAGTGCATCTGCCCTGGTGTCGCTTGCTACCAGGTCCCTTATCAGGGGCTGGCTGAATAAAGCTCAGCTTGATCCAGATGGCGCTGAGTTCACTATACTTAAGAAGTGTGAATTGTTTATGGATTTTGTCATGGCTGCGATGAAAAACTCCATTGTCGTGTGTTGTAGGACGTCAGCCTTACTGGTCGCCATGCGAAGACTGGTTTAGCTCACAGCTCTCCCCTTCTTGGGTGCGCGGCTGTTTGGAGATAAATTGGATGCTGTTGCTAAAGGAGGTAAGTTACCTCAGCGGTGGAAGCAGCGGGCTCGGTCACTCCTTCCTTCAGAGGGGCCAGAGCCTCTAGGGGTCTGGCCATCTCAGGTGTCAGGGGCTCGTCCTGGAACAGAGGCAGAGGTCGGGCTCGTCCCGCGGCTGCCTGGGGTCCCAAGCCTGCCATTAAACCAGCTCAGCAATGAAGGGGCGCCCTCACCCACAAGGGTGGGGGGACGGCTGCGGCTCTTCTTCCAGGTCTAGGCCCGGGAGGTCACAGACAATTGGATCTTGGAAGTGGTCTCCTCTGGGTACAAACTGGAGTTCTAGTTCTGGCTGGCCCCAAGATTATTAAGGTCTCGGACCCCCAGGCTGCGCAGGGGCTCCTGTTAGCAGTAAGAAACCTTCTGGTCATGGGGGTTATATGCCCGGTGCCTCTGTTGGAGAGAGGCAGGGGTTACTACTCCAACCTGTTCACGGTTCCCAAAAAGGAGGGTTCAGTGAGACCCATTTTAGATCACAAGGTTCTCAATGGGTTTCTCTGAGCCAAGAAGTTCCGCATGGAGACTCTGCGCTCGACTATCAATTCCCTTCGCCAAGGGGATTTTATGACGTCCATAGACATCAAGGATGCGTATCTGCATGTTCCAATTTTTCAGGCACATCAGAGATTTCTCCGATTTGCGGTGGAGGATCAACATTATCAATTTGTAGCTCTTCCCTTCGGTCTGACCGAAGGGTCTTCACCAAGGTTTTGGCGGGCATAATGGCTCTGCTCAGATCTCAGGACATTCGCATTGTGCCTTATCTGGACGATCTGTTGATTTCAGCTTCTTCCCTTCAGCAGGCGGAACTGGACACCCACCAGGTGGTGTCGACCCTGGAGAGGTTCGGGTGGGTGATCAACCGCACCAAGTCTTCTCTCTCCCTGTCTCGAGTGAATTCCTTTCTGGGCATGAATCTGGATACCAGTCGGGCCAGGGTGTTTCTGCCCCAGGCCAAAGTGCAGGGGATTCAGGGCCTGATCGTCTTCTTCTGGACAGTCCTTTTCCCTCAGGGGATGAAACAGGGGATGAAACTGGTGGGTCTGATGGTGTCCTCCTTCGAGGCGGTGCCATTTGCACAGTTTCACATGAGATCTCTTCAACTTCTATTGACGTATTGGGACAGGAGCCCACAGTCATTGGATCAACCTTTCAGTATGTCTCCCAGGGTTCGGCAGTCCCTTCGGTGGTGGCTGGACTCGAGCAATCTGGTGATGGGCAGATCTTTTCTGGTCCCTTGTTGGGAGACGGTTACCACGGATGCCAGCCTGTCGGGCTGGGGAGGTTATTGGAAGAGTCATCAGTTCAGCGGGGTGTGGGGTCCCCAGGAGGCTCACACCCCCATCAATGTATTGGAGCTCAGAGCCATTCGACTGGTTCTGGCTCGGCTGACCACACAGTTGCGGGGTCTTCCGGTTCAGGTGCGTTCGGACAACCGAACAGCGATGACTTACATAAATCACCAAGGAGGGACTCGCAGCAGGAGTGGCCTCAGGGAAGTCTCTCTGATCCTGCACTGGGCGGAGAGCAATGTTCCTTGACTTTCGGCAGTCTACATTCCGGGAGTGGAGAATTCGGAGGCGGATTCCCTGAGCAGGGGATCCTCTCGCCACAGAGAGTGGTCTCTCAACCCCGAGGTTTTTCTGGATCATTGCCGCAGGTGGGGGACTCCGGAGGTGGATCTCTTTGCCTCGAGGCACAATCACAAACTTCCGGCCTTTGTGTCTCGGTCTCAGGATCCCCTGGCTTTGGCAGTGGATGCCTTGTCACTGGCTTGGAAGGACCTGGCTTTCTGTACCTGTTTCCACCTGTCTCCATGCTGGGCAAGGTAGTTCGCAAACTGGTTCTAGAAGGGGCACCAGCGATTCTGGTCGCTCCAAGGTGGCCAAGAAGAGTTTGGTACGCAGACTTAAGGCTGGCCGTGGACCAGTACCGGCTTCCCTTGCTGCCGGATCTGCTATCTCAGGGCCATCTGTTTTACCCCAATATACAAACACTGGCTTTGACGGCTTGGCTGCTGAAACCTTCATCTTGAAAGAGGAAGGTTTGTCTGAGGCTGTTGTTCAGACCCTGATTAGGGATAGGAAGCGGGCCTCTTCTGGCATTTACTATAGGACTTGGAGGTCCTACATTGATTGGTGTGAGGCTAGGGCCTTGCCTTGCAAGGTTTTTTCTATACCCAGGATTTTGGCGTTTCTTCAGCATAATCTGGATCTTGGGTTCCAGCTTAGTACTTTGAAAGGACAGGTTTCTGCTCTGTTGGTTTTCTTTCAGAGGTCTTTTGCTTTGCACCCGCTGGTTAAGACTTTTTTCCAAGGGGTTGTGCATGTGCGGCAGGGTGGATAAAAATCAATGTTTTTTTTTTTTAAAAATCAAAAAAATCGGATTTTTTTTATTTAAATCGGATTTTTTTTTTTTAAATCGGATTTTTTTTATTTAAATCAGATTTTTTTTTATTTAAATCGGATTTTTTTGATTTAAATCTGATTTTTTTTTCAATAAACTGCTTTTTGAGGAAAATATTTTACCATCCAAAGGTTCTTCCATCATGAGATAAAGCTGAGTTGTTTAACTCAGTAGAATAAAGGCTGTATATGTGTAACATTCACAATGCCATGCTCTTCCAGAGGTTTCTGTAGGATTAGTGGGCAGTTTCTCTCCTATATTATCACAGACGCTCCCTTTACTTACGCAGTTTTCAAAACTGAATTTGACTCCGCAGAGGTCCCAGCCTCTTCTTCACAGCAAAAATGTTACAACATGAACAGAGTTGAGAAAAAGACCTTAATCCTATTGTTCTACAAACCTATGACTAGTGAGCTACAGAGGACAGCAGGGACAGTAGTATTTAAGTTTTTCATGTGTCGGCTGGGCTGACAGTCTAAGTTTCTTAAAATATATATATATTTTGTTTAGCCAAATTAGTTAACAAAACATGGATGTTTGTTTAAGCAAATAACTTGTGTAATGTTGTTATTGTTTCAGTTGAATAAATCTATTTAAATTGTTATTAAGGTCAGGATTATTTTTCTCCTTCCTAAGTACAACAGAACAGTGGTGTCCAAATATGAATGATTAACCCATTAAACAGGGGAGAAAAAAGTAATATAAAAAGGGATTCTAAAAATCTTCATCTACTTGCATGTTAAAATAGCAAGAACTAGTTTAGGTAGAAACTTTGATTTAAATCACTGATTTAAATCAAGCCTTACTGACTAGTGATTTAAATCGTGATTTAAATCAGTTAGATTTAAATCAGTTAGATTTAAATCAAATCCACCCTGATGTGCGGCCCCCTCGGAAGGCTGTAGTCCCTGTTTGGGATTTGAATTTGGTCCTTTTGGCTCTGCAGGGTCCTCCTTTTGAGCTGTTGCAGGATATTGCTCTTTCGGTTCTCTCTCAGAAAGTTGCTTTTTTGGTGGCTATTACCTCTGTCCGGCGTGTCTCTGAGTTGGCGGCCCTGTCGATCCAGGCCCCTTATTTTGAGAGACACCAAGATAAGGTGGTTTTTCGTTTTAAGCCGGGTTTTCTTCATAAGGTGGTGTCTGCCTTCCACCTCAATCAGGACATTGTTCTCCCTTCCCTGTGTCCTAAGCCTAGCAATGACAAGGAGAGGGTTCTGCACAATTTGGATGTTGTTCGCTGTGTGAAGTACTATTTGGTGATTACTTCTTCCTTCCGCAAGACGAACGCTTTTTTCGTGGTGCCCTGCGGGCCCAGGAAAGGTTTGGCTCCTGCTAAATCTACGATTAGCAAATGGATTCGTCAGGCCATGTTGGGTCCTATTCTGCTAAGGGGAGGACTCCCCCTTTTAGGGTTACTGCACACTCTACTCGTGCTGTTGGTGCATCCTGGGCTTTTCAGCACCAGGCTTCTGTTGAGCAGGTTTGTAAGGCTGCTACTTGGTCTTCCGTTCATACCTTTTCCAAGTTTTACAAGGTTGATGTGTGGGCTTCAGCGGATGCTCTTTTTGGCCACAAGGTTCTGCAAGCTGCAGTGGTTTGAGTTGGCATATTCCTTACTGTTTCTGGTTCCCACCTATGTCGGACACTGCTATTGGATGTCCCAGATGTAATGATGAAGGAAGTGGAGTGTATGGCACACTTAGAATAATACCGTTTTGTGAGTACTCACCTTTAAAACGGGTATTATGAGTGTGCCATACACTCCACTTCACCCCACCCTAGTTTGTTTCAGGTATTCTGGAGCTTTTATATGGTGAACCATTGGTTTTGTTTGTTACGGTTATATTTGGTTCTTCCTGGTCCCTTACTGCTTTTGTACACTGGGGAATTGGTGGGAGGTCCCAGGTATATGTGGACCGGGAGGGACTTTCTTTTTTGCATATTCATCTCTGCAGAAGTTCGCCCTCTACTGGAGAATACCCAGATGTAATGATGAAGGAAGTGGAGTGTATGGCACACTCATAATACCCGTTTTAAAGGTGAGTACTCACAAAACTGTATTTTTCCCAAGTATACAGCACGTCCTGTTTTACAAATACTCTTTACGCTTGGGATATCCGCCACAAGGTGGCGCAGTGGACTGCAGAAGAGACTTGTGGCGTCTCCCGGCCCTATAAAAGGACAGGAACCTCCCACAAATTCCCAGTTACCTTCTGAAGTCTGGACTGCGAAGATAGAAGATGGCTCTCTATATTGCGCAGGCAAGTATAATGTGTGTTGCTTACCAGCCTGCGGCCCTGCAGGACTATTCCCACCCGTTCCACACCCACTGCCTCGCAGCCTCGGCTGCCTGGTTCAGGGGAAGGTCAGGTGCTGGAGGAACACTGCTCCAAACGCACCAGGGTCAGGTGCTGGAGGAACACTGCTCCAAACGCAATCCCTGTACCTGCAAGGGTAGGCGGTTCAGGCTTATGGTGAGCCTTGTGGGATGCCCCTTCCTGCCTTATTGTGGGCCTTTCCCTGCCCCCCCTCCACTGCCCCCCTTCTCCCTAGCTGAGCATGCCTTGGGTGTGCCTACCGTTGCTCTTCCGCGCCTCGCGCTCTCCCTGGGGAGCTCTCCGGGGGGGGGGGGGGGGGGGGGGGGTTTAGGCGGTGTGGTTTCACATTGTATTTTATCTGTTTTTTAATTGTATTGTGCATGTTTGCCACGCTGTTTTGTACGGCGACATTCGCCTCATGTGTTGCTGCGTTGTCATTGGCGCTGGGGGGTCACGTGGAGTGCTCTTCGGGGAGGGGGCGGGTCCAGCGGATGACGCTTTTGCGTGTGGGGTATCCCCTGTGAGTGACGGTGTCAGGGTATGTGTGCCCTGCGCCCAGAAAGTACTTGCGCTGCAGTCTGGTTTGCCTGCTACGCTGCCCAGCTCTGCGCCCCCTTCTACATTTCCTACCCCCCCCCCCCACGTCTGCATTTGACCCCTAGTGTGGGACATGCTAGTGGGGAATTGAACTATGACTTGGCCTTGCGGGTGGCCAGCCTGGAAAGGTATATGGCTGGGCCGGTCCCCCGTAAGGCTTCTGGCAAGAAGCGGCATTTAACTCCCGCTGTTTCCCTGTTTCCTGAGGATGAGGGACAGTTTTCTTTCACTGGCCTGTACCCCCTAGAAGAGGGGGAACTTTTCTCTGATTCTTCTGAGGAGCAGCAGGAAGTTTATGGTGGTACTGGGTCTCATTTTGGAGAAGACCCATGGTCTCCTGAGGATTTGGACAGACTGTTGTCTCACATTTTTGTACTGTGTATTACACCTCCTGTCTCGGCTAAGAGGCAGCAGGGTGAGCTTTTTCACTCTGTTAAACAACGCTTGAAGTTCCCTGAGCAGATCCACTTCAATAATTTGGTGCTCAAAGAGTGGGAACGTCCTAGCAGATTGCCCGCGGTGCCGAAGAGTTGGCCAGAAACCCAGGAACCATTCTGGTGACCCCCTGTTGGACAAGAAGGGTGTGGTTCGCAGACATCGTGCAGTTGGCAGTAGATCAGTACGTCCTGCTCAAGGATCCAGATCTGCTCACTCAGGGGCAGCTGGGCCATCCCAATTTACAAACGCTGGCTTTGACGGCTTGGCTACTGAAACCTCCATCTTGATTGAAAAGGGGTTGCCTGCCTCTGTTGTTGATACCATGATTAGGGCTAGGAAGAAGTCCTCGTCCTTTATCTACTACAGGGTCTGGCATGCTTACATTGCCTGGTGTGAGTCCAAATCTCTTCCCTGTAGGGTGTTTTCTGTTCCCAGGATTCTGGAATTCTTGCAACATGGTTTGGATTTGGGCCTTCAACTTAGTACCCTCAAGGGCCATGTTTCAGCTCTGGCAATTTTTTTCCAAAGATCTTTTGCCAGTCACCGTTTGGTTAAGACTTTTTTCCAGGGGGTTTCTCGTGTTACCAGTTTGGGATTTGAATCTGGTGTTGTCTGCTCTGCAGGGTCGTCCTTTTGAGCCTCTCTGTGAGGTCGCTTTGCCCATTTTGACTCTTAAGGTAGCCTTTTTGGTGGCCATTACTCAGGCGTCTTTCTGAGTTGGCGGCGCTCTCCATCAAACCTTATTTTGAGCGACACCAGGACAAGGTGGTGTTTCGGTTTAAACCAGATTTCTTGCCTAAGGTTGTGTCTGCTTTTCATCTCAATCAGGACATTGTCTTGTCTTCCTTGTGTCCTAATCCTTATAATTCCAAGGAGAGGACTCTGCATTCTTTGGATGTGGTCAGGGTTCTAAATTTTTAGACTGGTGCTCTTTTTGTTCCTCCTTCTGGTCCTCAAGTGGATTCGTCAGGCGGTGATGCAAGCCTATTCTGCTAAGGGGAAGGAACCTCCCTTCCGCCTTACTGCTCATTCCACTCGTGCTATTGGGGCCTCTTGGGACTTTCAGCACCAGGCTTCTGCTGAACAAGTTTGTAAGGCCGCAACTTGGTCTTCTGTTCATACTTTTTCCAAGTTTTACAAGGTTGATGTTAGGGCCTCAGCTGATGCTGCTTTTGGCTGCAAAGTTATTCAGGCGGCAGTGATCTAAACTGCCTGCTGTTGTTCTTGGGAATCCCACCCTACTTTATGGACATTGCTTTTGGATGTCCCAAGTGTAAAGAATATTTGTGAAACAGGATGTGCTGTATACTTGGAAAAATACTATTCTGTGAGTACTCACCTGTAGAATTGATTTTATAGTATACAGCACGTCCTGTTTCACCCCTCCCTTGTTATCATTTTTCTTGGTTACCTCTGTATGGGGATTTGTTCAAATGTTTGGTTGGGGTTCCTTCATTTTTATTCTCCCGGCTTCTTGTCCTTATAGGGCCGGGAGACGCCACAAGTCTCTTCTGCAGTCCACTGCGCCACCTTGTGGCGGATATCCCAAGCGTAAAGAATATTTGTGAAACAGGACGTGCTGTATACTAAAAAATCAATTCTACAGGTGAGTACTCACAGAATTGTAGTTTTTCTTTTAAGCCTCTGGATGACCTGATCCGGAAGGCTACGGGTGGGAAGTTGACTAGGCTTCCACAGAAACTGAGTACCTCATTTCGCTGGTCGCCAAATTTTCATAAATTTCCATAATGGAAGTTCAGAGGTTCTAGACATCGCAAGGATATTTCAGGTCAGCGAAAGCCACAGGGGAAACCTAAACCATCTGGCCCAAGTCCCCAGCCAAGCCCACTCAGGTTTGATTGGGCGCCCTCACCAATCGGGTAGGGAGATGGCTTTTGCACTATACGCCGCTGTGGAGGGAATGGATATCCGACTCATGGGTCTGGGACGTTGTTTCTTCCAGATACAAGATCGAGTTCAGGACCAGGCCTCCATGCAGGTTTGTGGCGTCCAAGCCTTCCCGCGCTGCGGAAAGGGTGGTTTCTCGTGACTGCATGATAGAGCTCTTGCTGGACCCGGGTAGTTGCAGTACTTACTCTAGTACCCTACTCCCCCCTGTGCCTTTTACTCAATACTACTTATCCCTGAGAAGGGTGGGCCAGTTCAGCTGATCCTGGATCTCTGAAATCTTAGGTTACGTTCAGGCGCGGAAGTTCTGCATGGAATCTCTAAAGTCAGTCGTGATGTCGCTGCAACAGGGTTTTTCTGGCCACAGTAGACCTAAAGGATGCTTATCTGCATGTCCCAATCTTCCCTCATCACAAATACCTGCTCTTTGCATTTTCAATTTGTGGCACTGCTGTTTGGAATGTCCACTGCCAGTCTTGGCACTCCTGCACTTCACCCCATACCTGGATGACTTGCTCATTCAAGCCTCACTGCGGGATGTTTAGATGATCTTGTCCACGTTCCTGGTGGGTGATCAACTACCCAAGTCCCAGGTGGTTCCCTCCATGGTGGCGACTTATCTAGGCATGACATTGGATACTCAATGTGCACAGTCCTTTTCCAGGGCACGGCTGTTCAGGCGGCAGTGAGGTCGCAGCTGTACAGGCAGGGCAAGCGTCTCCTTGGCCTGATGGGTTCTACCATAGAGGCAGTTACGTATGTCCAGTTCCACTCCAGGCCTCTACAAATGCTGTTCCTATCGAAATGGTGCAGGACTGTGCAGACATTGGACCATCGTTTCATCTTGATGGCTAATGCCTGTTGATCCCTGAATTGATGGCTGGAACAGCAGTCGCTGACAGCGGGTTGATCTTTCATGCCATTCCGGTGGGTCATCCTGAAGGACATACTACAGTCTGACGGATTGGGGTGGTGGTCTGTACATGCAGGTGTGGGTGGTCTGTACATGCAGATGGTCTCTGGGACCAGCAGGAGTGCAGTCTTCGATTGATTGTGTTGGAACAAAGGTGTTTCTGCTGGTTCAGGCATTGGTCTGCCTAGCTCCAGGGCCAGGATACATTTGGACCATTCCACAGCTGTGGCCTACATAAACCATCAGGGGGGTACCAGGAGTTCCAGGAAGGAGCTGGCAGGAGTCCCAGGAAGTGAGTCATGTCATGAGGTGGGCAGAACTTCACATTCTGTGCATCTCTGTGGTTCACATTCCGGGGGTGGAGGCTGTTTATTTGCGCAGGGAGACTGTGGACCAAGGCGAATGGTCCCTTCACCAGGTTGTGTTTCAAGCCCTCTGCGACCGGTGGGGAGTGCCTTCACATCTTGGCACAATCGGAAGATCCAGAGGTTAGTATTCAGGTTCCGAGACCCCCTGGTCATGGTGGTCGATGTGCTGGCCATTCTCTTGGTACAACCTGATCTATGCATTCCTGCTACTGCAACTTCTGAGTCGCGTGTTAAAGATCCGCTTCGAGCAGATTCCTGATTGCCCCCGTGGCAACTCCCCAGCTGCCCAGATCTTCTGCAACAGGGTCCTCTGTTGCACCCCAATTCTCCAGCACTGGCTTTAGCAGCTTGGCTGTTCAGACCAACATATTGGAGGAGAGGGGTTTGTCCACCGCAGTAATTCGGACCTTGATTCGAGCAACAGTCATCCTTTAGAATTTACTACAGGACTTTGTGTGCCTTTGTGTCTTGGTGCGAATCCAAGGGCCACTCCTGTAAAAGGTTCTTGGTACCCAAAATTTTGGAGTTCCTCCAGCAAGGGCTGGATGCTGGCCTACAGCCCAGCGCCCTTAAGGACCAGTTCTTGGTCTGGTCCATTTTTTTCCCCCCAACAGATAATCGCAATGCATAGGTTAATCTGCACTTTCATGAAGGTTGCTGCGCACGTTTGGCCTCCCCGGCAGTCGCTTGTCCCACCCTGGGACAATTTGGTTATGTCAGCACTTCAGGCCCCCCCCCCCCCCCCTTTGAACCCATGGCGGCGGCTTCCCTGACGACGCTCACGTTGAAGATGGCTTTTCTTGTTGCGATCACCTCCATCCGGCGGGTTTCTGAGCTGGCAACGCTTTCAATCAGATAACCCTTTTGGTGCTGCATGACGACAAAGCTGTTTCATGTGAAGCAGGATTTTTTGGCCAAGGTGCTCTTCCATCTTAATGCCCACCCCTCACTTGCCATAAGGAGCGACTCCTGCATTCCCTCAATATGGTCAGGGCATTAAAGTATTACTTGGCCGCTACTCGAGAGGTATGTAAGACTAATGTCTTGTTCATGATCCCAAAAGTGCCAGTGAAGGGCCTGGCGGCTGCCAGGTCCGCTCTTGACAGATGGATCAGGCAGGTAGTCATACATGCCTATGCCTTCCAGGTCAGCACTCGCTCTACCATTGCGATTGCCGCGTCTTGGACTTGTACATCACCAAGCATCGGAAGAACAGGTCTGCAAGGCGGCGACCTGGTTGTCTCCACACCTTCACTAAGTATTCTAAGCATACAGTACGTCCTGCTCCAATATAATACTTACACGTGGGTAATCCTCCGCCAGAGGGCGCTGTTCACTGCAGACATGCAAAAACAGGCTCCTCCCGGCCCTTCATATACCCAGGGACCTCCCACAAATCCCCAGATTTCTCCTCAGTGCTGACTGCGAAGACATGAAGTATCACTCTCTCGCAGGTGAGCAGGGCTTTTACAGCCTGCGGCCCTGCAGGACTATTACCACCCGTCCTCTTCGATAAGGATGTGCCTCCCAGCCTGGGCTGCGCTGGTCGGGTGAAGATAGGCAGCACCATGTGTGCTCACGGAGCTACGCTCCACCGCAATCCCCCACCATAGGGTAGGCGGTTTAGGTCGTTGGTGAGCCTCCATTAGATGCCCCTCCCGCATTGCTGTCTGTGCCCCTCATAGCAATGAACCCTGGGTGCAGGTTCGCCTTCTCCCTCGCTTCCTCCCATAGCTCGGGGGGAAAAGAAAGGGGTGGGGCATGTGTGTGTGGCGGTCCCAGCGTAATGTTATACACGTTATGGCCGTTTCTCTTTTCTTAAAATTGGGTGTCAGTGCCGCGCTCCTTGCTTCACATAACTCTTGCCTGGTTGCGCGCGTGTGTCCTTTTCATTATACAAGAAGCGTGCAGCCCGGGTGGCAGCATCATTCCCTATCTCCGAGAGCAATCTCCTTAACTACGTTCTATATACGTGTCCTATCCACTGCTGTCATTGACGTTGCGCGGGTTAGAGCTTCGCGCTCTTTGGGGGAGGCGGGGACTTGGCATGACGCGCCCCGCGTCACGGCCAGATCAGGCCCGCCCCTCGAGGTTTGCTTGGCGCCATTTTGACGATCTTCGGGCGCGCGTGGTTGCGATCCGCCTCCTCGCTTGGTCATGTAAGTGCCCTCCTGGGCGTTTTTTCTTTTTCCTATGATCCCTCATTCGGTTGCGCATGGCACTGACACCCCTCCTTTTGTCCTCTTATGTCTTTCAGGCGCCAAGATTTCGGTGGCTTCTCCCGGCCTAACATATATTATAGCGGGTTCACATATCAAATTCTTCCACATTCCTAGCGGGTCTCGGGGCATCCAGGGTTGCTTATTGCATAAATCCCTGCGGGCATACTGCTCAGATAATCACCATATGGAGGCATCTCAGAATTATGTACCCTGTGTCCCTCGGGTACAAAACCGGCTGTGTACAGTGTGTGGCCAGCCCCATGCTGATGCTGACAGAGCACGGGTCTGCGGACCGTGTGCTGAACAGGCACTGACCCTGCAATCAGGTTTGCCAGCGGCTGCACCTCACTTTAATACACCTGTCTCCCCGGACTTAAATCTCACTCCTGATGAGTCTCACTCGAGCGGGGATGACCAGCACGTGCCGCGCAGGCTGCCTACAGCGGAGCAGGTGCTATCTAGTTTGGCGGAGCGCTTGGGCCCTGGAAAGAAGCGGTCCCTGACGCCTCCTGGTTCTCCGGTTCCTAACGATACCGATGATTCTACTGCTATGCAGGACCTTGACCCTTCTGATGAAGGTGAGCTATTCTCCGATTCGGGCTCCTCGGATGGGATGCCCTGGAGCCGTGATGATTCTGCACCCGGTTCTTGGGGCCTGTGTGACACAGATGAACTACTTATTAAGATCTTTGAGGTTTTGTCAATCCCCCGTCCTGGAGAGGCTCCCAAGCATAAGAAGGAGAGTTTCCACACAGCGACGCCGCGCTTGAAATTCCTGGAACAGGAGCATTTCCAGAATCTTATATCCAAAGAATGGGAATCGCCTTGTAAACTTAAAGGGGTCCCGGGGGTCTGGGATTGGAAGTACCCTTTCCCCCCTGATGTGGTTAACTTTTGTTAAGCACCTCCCGTGGTGGATGCACCGATTATAGGGGTTACTAAACCCCCCCCCCCTTCATGACTGCTCCTCATTACCGTACCCTTCGGGATGCTGAGGACTGGCGCATTGACAGACTGGCTTCCCACGCAGGGACGGCTCTGCGCCCGGTCTGTGCCGCGGCCATCACTGCGGTGGCCACCAGGACCCTCATTAGAAAGCAACTTTATCACCGACCTGAGGACCTCCCCTGGGAGGTCTTTAATGCACTCTCAGATTGTGATGTGTTTGTTAGGTTTATCCTCAGCGCTGGATGACACCATTAAGATGTGTACTAGAACCTCTGCCCTCGTGGTAGCTATTCACCGCCTGGTCTGGCTGCGACAGTGGGGTGCTGACGATGATACGAAAAAGGCTCTCACTGGCCTTCCCTTCAGAGGACGGTGTCTATTTGGGGCCTGTGTGGCCCTTTTTGGGAAAAAAGGGTAAGGCACCCCTACGCAGAAGGCCGTCTCGGCCTCCTCGGGGCAGGGACACCCCTCCCTACGTCAAACACGAACCTGAGGTGTGCTTCCAACTTTTCGGAGTGGATTACCACCCCAGGGTGGGCAGGCAACGCCCTGGGCCCTCTGGCAGGGCTAAGTCCAAATCTGCCAAGACTTCCCAAGCATGAAGGAACGCCCTCGCCCTTCTGGGCGAGGGGACTGCCACAGCACCTGACTCCTATCTGGGAGCGTATCTTCTCCTTCTGGTGGATCCAGGATGTAGTTCCCCTGGACACAGGATGGAATTTGCTGGGCGGTCCCTCTCAGAGGTTGTCGGGGTGCTTCTAGCCCCTGTTTTCCCCTCAGGAGTTGGTGCAGGCCGTACTCGGCCTGCAGAGTCTGGGCTTACTTGCTGGTTGCCCTTAACCGTATGGGGCGATGCCTCTGTTAACCTTCCCCTTTCCCTCAAAATGATGAGGCAGTCTGGGCCATGCTGGCCTATGGTAGGCTTGGCAATTCTACACTCACAGGTAGTCCCTGCATGATATCTCTGTCTTGGGACACAGGCGCCCTGTGCATAGGGGGGCTTCTGGCCTACTGTGGAGATCTAGATCCTTTTTAGTTTCCCCTGTGTCTTCTGGACACCAAGACCTTTACTAGTCAGTGTTGAAGGACCAACCCTGTGGATTGGGGCCTTGTTTTTGGCCTCTTCTGCTCCCAGGCTACTCACCAAGGCGCGGATGGGGGTGATGTCTCGGACATGCCTGTGGGGCATCCGCACTAGGACCTACCGGATCGTCCTTCCTTACTTCCCAATCTCGACGTCAGGCCGAGTGGGTTAGTCGGCCGGCAGTGTCCTCTGGGAGTTATTTGGATGGTGCTCAGTCACCTCAATCCCTCATTGTCCCTTATTCGCTATCTCCGTTCCTTGGATTCGGTCCAGGCTTGAGCCTTCTTCCTTGGCAATGAGTGGACTCCCGGTCACATGGGCTCTGTCCCTCTTTGCTGACGCCTTACTTTCACCAGGTAGGATTGCAGCTGGTGGGCCCGTTGGTGTCGTATCAGATGATGTCCCTTATATACAGAGCCTTTGGGCTCTCCGGCACAGTAGGTTATTGATCCTAGATGGGGTTCCAGCACCCCTGGAGCTAGGTCTGTGCTCATTCCCCCTTGGTACGGTGGTTCCTCTTGAGCTGGTTAAATTCAAGGACCCTGTCAGGGGGCACCCCCTTCTTTGCTTGCAACTTCCTGTGAATGGTCACCTTGGGTACCAAGTCTCGCAGGTTGGCGGGGGGGGGGGGATTTTCTTCCAAAAACCCCCCGCGGTTCCTAGGTAGGGTCCCTTAGAGGGTCCTTCTTACCTACTGATTTTGTTAAAACAGTGAGCCTTCAGTTGGCTCTATCTTGCTGGACTTCTCCTCTTCAGGACCTGTCTATTTGGGGACTCTTGGCCTGTCGGAGGACAGTGGTCTGTATTTATTATTGGTCTGGAACTTGAAGCAGGATGATTCTCCTGGAAGGTTTCTGATCCTGATCTAGGTGGGGGTCTACCTTCCCTGCACCTCAGTGGTATTCGCTCCAATGGATGTCCTTCAGTCCCAGGTAGTGCTATCCTGGCGTCCCTCTGAGAGCCAACTAGGGTGGCTCTGTTGGGTCTCGTTAATATCACAGGGGCTCTGCCCCTGTTTTTACTGCCCCAGATTATTCTGACTCTGGTCATGGGGGCTTAGTTATTTTATGTCTGGACATTCTATTTTATATGTCTTCTCTTCATTCACCCTGCTATGTGGGGTTCTGCGCAACATTGCGCTGATAAGGGGACCCGTGATACTGATGGCCTCTGGGTGGCCTAGTGGACTGTGGTTCGCAGATGTTTTTGCTGAGGACAGAGGACCTGTACGCTCTCTCAGGAGTGCGGTTCTGCCCTTTTTCAAGCTCCTTAGTATGTCGCCCCAATCTACAGGCTCTATTCTGATGGCTTGTCAGTTGATTCATTCACCCTTTCGGAGACGGGTTATCTTCTGGGTGACTTTGTCTATGGGGGGCTAGGAGCAAGCTTCTTCTTCTTCTCCGTTCTCCATCTATTATAGGGTATGGCGTACCCATATTGATTGGTGTGAGTCTTGGTCTCTCCCCTGTTGGACGCTCTCTGTTCCCAGGGTTCTAGAGTTATTACAGCATGGGTTGGGGTTGGCTCCCCATCTTGGTACTCTGAATGTTCAGGTTCTATCCTGTCTGCCTTCCTGTAGAAGTCTTGTTCAGTCTTCCTTGTTAAGCTTTCTCTTGGGGTTTGCTCACATGCATCTCCCAAGTAGTTCTATGGTCCCTGTTGGGATCAATTTTCATTCTGTTCGCCTTGCGGGTTGTTCCCTTGGGACTTATTCTGGATGCTGTCTGAGCTGTTTCGTAGTTCAAGTTGCCCCTCCGGGGGCTGCTGCTTCAGTCAGACGTGTGCCTGAGAAGGTGGCTCTGTTTAGTTAGCCTCGTCTATATATATATATATATATATATATATATATATATATATATATATATATATATATATATATTCATGATTTGGTGGCATTCCGCCTTTTGCCCAAGGTGGTGTCTTATGATCATTATTTAAGTCCTTTTAGTCTACCTATGGGCATTATTCTTAGTAATGCTGAAGTAAGGGGGTCTACATTCCCTCAACAGGTGTTGAAGTTTTCCTGGTTCTTTCTTGTCCCTTAGGGGGACTGATGTCCTTTGGGGTCTGCGGGCGCCTCCATATGTATGCACCTGATCTCGTTTGCTTCCAGGGCCTATGCGCCTTTGGACCGATCTTACTTGAATGGTTTGCCTTCCTGGTCCTGAGTAAAGGTTTCGGCTTCTTGCTGATCCTTGTTAGTGTAGGGGTCAGTATCCCCGCCTGTCTTGCGGGAGGCCAGTTTTCAATTCCCTGTTGGGGAGAGTTCTAAGTTTTACCGAGGCTCCTGTTGCATTTGGGCTGGTCAGGCCGTTACTCTGGCCTATTCCTTTAAGGGGAAGAATCTTCCTCTTTTTATTCTGTTCTTGTTGTGTTTAGGTACCTTTGGCCCTTCAGCACCAGGTTTTCTGTTAAACAGGTTTGCTAGACCGCTGCTTGTTTCTGTTCATACCTTTTCAAAGGTTTTGTTATGAGATTGACGTTAGAGCCTTTGCTCATGTCGTACTTGATAGCAAGGTTTGCAGGTGACAGCACCTTTACTGTCTGCTGTGCCTTTTTTGTTGGGGATCCCACCCTACTTTATGGACACTGCTATTGGATGTCCCACGTGTAAGTATTATATTGGAGCAGGACGTACTGTATGCTTAGAATAATACAATTCTGTGAAATACTCACCTGTAGAATTGGTATTATACGCATACAGTACGTCCTGCTCCACCCCACCCTGGTTTTTACATTTTCTGGATCTCCTGTATGGTGATTATCATTGCTATTGTTACCAGGTTGGTGGTTGGTTTCTCCCGGCTTCTTTTCTCACTGCTTATCAATACTGGGGATTTGTGGGAGGTCCCTGGGTATATGAAGGGCTGGGAGGAGCCTGTTTTTGCATGTCTGCAGTGAACAGCGCCCTCTGGCGGAGGATTACCCACGTGTAAGTTTTAAATTGGAGCAGGACGTACTGTATGCGTATAATACCAATTTTACAGGTGAGTATTTCACAGAATTGTATTTTTTACAGACTTGATTTTAGGGCATCTGCCGATGCCGCTGTTGGACGTAAGGTGTTGCAGACCGTATTGAACCCCTATCCGGGGGTTTAGGCTTTAGGTGTCAGTGGTGGTGTTCTTGGTTAGGTTAATGCAGTTGGCTGTTCTTGCACGGTCCCACCTTTTGAGTGTACTGCTTTGGGATGTCCCACGTGTTGCTACTGGTGGTGGCCCGGAATGGAAGAGGTGAGAAAAGAAATTTCCCTTTTTTTCACCCATATAAAGCAATTTGGTGTGTGCCTGGATCAGCATTCTATAGAGCAGTAAGTGACCTCCTATTGAAGCAGCTTTGATTCTGGTAATGCATTAGTTTGTCATTAAATGAATTTAGTTTAGTTGCTGCAGATAGGAAGTATCCTAAACAAATAACGAATATGACTTCATCCCGGGCCATTACTCTAACAGATTGAGTAGCCTTGTATGCAGCATGAAAATGGCCACCAAATGTTGGTGTGTTCCCCAAATGTTTCATGTCTGTTTTTCCGTTACATTATTTCCACCTGAAAGATGAGACCTTGTGTAAACTGTCTGGTATTGCATGTGTCAATGTATTTATTTATGTCTGTTTTTATTTTGTGGGTAACATGCAAGATGTAATGGTAGTGTTTGTCATTTCAAATAATATTTCAGTTACTATTAAAATACAAGCAGAGGGGGTTAATGCTCTTTTCTCTGCCTCAGCCATCTGATGATGATTAGCAAGCTAGACTCGCAGAGCTCCACTTTGCACACCACACACCACTTTGCTAACAGACACATTGTTACTGGGCAGAACCATTTTTCTTTTATAACAGAGTTGCAGACAAATAATGAAAAAAATTATCAGAAAGGCTTAGCACTTTAATGTGGACCAACACCCACCGCTGATCGGCCCGGGAATCTATAAGATTCCCGGGCCGATCAGCTCCCTGCCTGCGGGGCACCCCAATCTCGCGCATCCCTCTCGCAGGGCGAACACCCGCGCCGGCCGTTTGTGAATGGCCGCAGCAGCAGCAGCTCCTCTCACTTTGTCCGTCCGCGGTGATTGGTGGAGCGAGTCACGTGGGAGCGGTGTCAGGTGAGTTTTTGGGGCTTTTGTGGGGTTTCACACAGCGGGGCACCCCCTGATCGGGGGATCAACACTACCAATTTGTGGCATTGCCCTTTGGTCTCACCTCAGCTCCCAGGGTGTTCACCAAGGTGCTGGCTGACGTGACGTCTCTGCTTAGGGATCAGGGCGTCCGCTTGCTGCCTTATCTGGATGACATTCTCATCACCTCCCAATCTCTACATCAGGCAGAATTGGATACTCTGCTGGTGGTGTCCACCCTGCAGTCATTTGGATGGGTGATCAACCACCCCAAGTCTTCACTGTCCCACTCCTTGCTGACTCCATTCCTAGGAATGAATCTGGATACAGTTCAGGCAAGAATTTTCCTTCCTCAACAGAAGGTGGATGGTCTGATTGCACAGGTCAATTTCCTGCTATCTTGTCGTCATCCCTCCATCAGGCAGGGAATGCAGCTGGTGTGCTTCGAGGCAGTCCCTTATGCTCAGTTCCACATGAGACCTCTGCAACTCCACCTCTTGTCAGTATGGGACAAGGATCCTGCGTCCCTGGACCAGGTCCTTGTGCTTTCCCCCCTAGTCAGGCGTTCCCTCTCGTGGTGGCTGGACTCCAGGAACCTGTTGGTGGGCAGATCCTTTCTGGCCCCCTGCTGGGAGATGGTCACCACGGATGCCAGTCTGACGGGTTGGGGGGTTTCTGGAAGTCCCTGCAGTTCCAAGGGAGGTGGGGCCCTCAGGAGGCCCACACACCTATCAACATTCTGGAACTGCGGGCGATCAGGTTAGTTCTGGCTCGGTTGACTACTCACCTTCGGGGCCTGCCTGTTCAGGTGCGCTCGGACAACCAGACGGCAGTTGCCTACATCAGTCATCAGGGAGGGACCCGGAGCAAGGGGGCCTTCCAGGAAGTGTCTCTGATCTTGACCTGGGTGGAGACCAACGTTCCCTGCATATCGGCTGTGTACATCCCGGGGGTGGAAGATCTCCTGGCAGACTCTCTGAGCAGGGAGACCTCTCGCCGTGGAGAATGGTCCCTATGCAGCAGGGTGTTCCAATCTCTGTGTCACTGTTGGGGCCAACCAGATGTGGATCTGTTTGCGTCCCATCACAATCACAAGCTACCGGCCTTTGTCTCCCTATCCCAGGATCCTCTGGCCTTGACCACGGATGCTCTAGCAATGTCATGGCAGGACTTTCAGTTTCTGTATGTCTTCCCTCCATTCCCCCTTCTGGGCAGGGTTCTGTGCAAGATTGCTCTGGAAGGGGTGCCAGCAATTCTGGTGGCCCCCAGGTGGCCAAGAAGAGTATGGTTCGCAGACGTGGTGCAGCTGGCAGTAGATCAGTACAATCTGCCCATGGTGCCAGACCTGCTCACTCAGGGCTCCCTACGCCATCCCAATTTACAAACTCTGGCTTTGATGGCCTGGCTGCTGAAACCTCCATCTTGATGGAGAAGGGGCTGTCTTCCTCGGTTGTGGATACCTTGATTAAGGCTAGGAAGAAGTCTTCTTCTTCTATTTATTTCAGGGTTTGGCGTGCTTACATTGACTGGTGTGAGTCTCTTCCCCGTCGTGTCTTCTCTATTCCCAGTATTCTGGAGTTCTTACAGCATGGGTTGGAGATGGGGCTCCAACTTAGTACTCTAAAAGGTCAGGTTTCTGCCCTGGCTGTTTTCTTCCAGAAGTCCTTTGCTCAGCATTCTGTGATTCGGACTTTTTTCCAGGGGGTGACCCATGTGCGTCCCCCACGTAAGACTATGGTGCCTGTTTGGGATTTGAACTTGGTCTTGTCAGCCTTGCAGGGTGCTCCCTTTGAACCTGTGCAGGATGCTTCCCTGGCCATTTTTACTCTCAAAGTTGTCTTTTTGGTTGCTATCACCTCTGTTAGGCGTGTGTCTGAGTTGGCGGCGCTTTCCATTCAGCCCCCCTATTATGAGAGACACCAGGACAAGGTGGTTTTTCGCTTCAAGCCAGATTTTCTGCCTAAGGTAGTGTCTGCCTTTCAGGACATTGTTCTCCCTTCATTGTGCCCTAATCCTAGTAATGCTATGGAGAGAGGGTCTTGCATTCTTTGGATGTGGTTAGGTGTCTGAAGTACTATCTGGTGGCTACTGCACCTTTCAGAAAGACTGATGCTCTATTCTAAGTATGTCTCACACCCTGCTTCGGAAGTAGTCATTACACTTGGGTCATGTCCAGTAGAAGGCGAACTTCTGCAGAGATGACTAGAAAAAAAGAAGCCCCTCCCGGCCCATAAATACCTGGGACCTCCCAAACACCTCCCAGTAATCGTCTCTGCAGACGGCAAGCAAGTCAGAAGATGATGTCTCCTCCTTGCACAGGGGGATTTCAGGTAGCCGGGATGACTCCCGGCCCTTTATTTTATCTATTACCGCCCGGATCCCTTTTTGATTATCCTGCCTCCCAGCCTAGGCTGCTGGTCCGGGCGAGGGTAGAATGGCACCCTAGGTGCTTAGGAGCTAATGCTCCACCGTGAGACCCTATACTAGAGGGTAGGCGGTTAACCGGGTTGGTGATCCCGGTTTGGGATGCCCTGTCCGTTCCCCCTTTTGCTACTGCTATAGTTGGGGATCCCTCCCTCCCTTTATTATCCCTTTATTCCCTATGGAATGGGGGGGGCTGTGACTTTCCCTTATCCAGTCGTCATGGGCATCGGGAAGTAATCCTTCTTTCATTGGGTGCAATGAGTGTTAGTGTGTGTATGTGTTTTTAACTGTGTGTTTTTAACTGTACTTGTTAGCTTGCACTGCCAGAGCTGGCTGCACTGTCATGGCGGCTGGTGCGGTGGCTGAGGGAAGCTTCTCCCTCTCCTTGCTGTGAGAAGGGGGGCGGGGCTGGGCGCTCGGCGGCCGCCCCACTCTCTCTGGGTCTCTCTGCGGCGCCTGGTGTCTTGGCTGGGGAGGGGGTGGGGCCGGGCGCTTCTCGCCCTGGCGGCGGCCCGCCCCACTCTTCCCTCTGGCGCCCTCGGCAGTGCCCGGCTCTTTGATTAGGAGCCTGGTTCATTGTCGAGGGAGCGGGGCCGGGCGCTCCTCGCACCGGCTGCGGCCCGCCCCACTCTGCTCTCGGGCGCCCTCGGCGGTGCCCGGCTCTTTGATTAGGCGCCCGGTTCATTGTCTAGGGAGGGAGCGGGGCCGGGCGCTCTACGCTCCGGCGGCAGCCCGCCCCACTCTCTCTGGCACCCGGTTGTGGCGCTCTTAATCTGCTTACTCTTCCGATCGGGGCCCCGGCTGGCATGCCGCTGGAGGTGAGTGCCCTGCGGGGCTTTGCTTGTTCTTTGGTTTAGGGCGCCTTATCCAGCACCGGCATAGAACACTGTTTTATTGTTTGGTACCTATCTTTACATGTGACATTGGCATGCTATGCTATTATATATTTAATACTATTTGCCTCAATGTTATATATATATACTATATTTAGTCACACTCTGTTACTTTTGCTTGTATGAGTGCTTGTCTTGATACCTTATTTACGGGGGCCCCCCTTGTCAATGTGTCCTGGGCTCCCTTGGGTTTACAAATCCTCCCGGACTAACGGACTTAAGGGGCATCCCGGGTTGCTTCTAGCGTAATTCCTGCGGGTTAGTGCGACTACCATACAAATCACCATTTGGAGGCTCCCCTGGATCCGGGCTCTGGCTCCCTTCGGGGCAGTCCCGGCAGTGTGTGGGTTGGGGGGTATCCCTTGCTGGGGATACTGTGCTGGGGCATACGATGTGTTCGGCAGGCCATGACACGGCAGTCGGGGGCCCGGACGTCTGGGTCAGTGCCGCCAGCCTCATCGCCTACTCCACCTTAAATTATCTGTACCCCAGGTGACATGGTCACTAGCGGGGAGTCGCAATCTGATGCATGTGCTGGATTGGCCAACATCGAAAAATTGTTTTCTAGCCCTGTGGCCAGGGTGGCCCCGGCTAAGAGAAGACATCTGTCACCGGCTGTGCCGGTTCTTGATGTTTATGATTCCCTTTACTGGTCTGTTTTATTTTCCGCTTGCGGAGGGAACGGTTTGCGGAATCTGATGGCTCTGAGGATCAGCAGTTGGGATGCTGATGCCGGGCAGGGGCTTGGGGATGCTGTTGTTACCCCCAAGTTCCTGGGCCATTTATTTGAGGTGCCTGCTATTCTTCCTCCGGCGGAGTCCCCTCGTTTTCCTCAGGAAAGGGATAGGAGGTATCCCTGTCCGGTGGACGCGGTGAAGCGCTGGTCATCTCCTCCCGAGGTCGATGCGTCCGGTACTGGGATTGTCCAACGCATCTGTGGTGCACTCTCTAGACGCCTCCGCGTTTAAGGATCATGAGGACAGTCGTTTTGATCAGATGGCTTGACATGCCCTTGCCAGCGTGGGTTCTGCCTTGCCGCCTGTTTGTATTTCTGTACGCATGGTTGTGGTTATCAGGTCTGTAGTTTGGGGCCTGTTGAGGGGTCCCAGCTGGACCCAGCCAGTGCTGATTTGGCAGCGTTTGTGCGGTATGTATAGTTCCTGATCATGGTCTTGTCTGCCTGGATGACACTATATGTCGGTATGGCGGAATATCGGCTTTGCTTGTGGCTATACGCCGCTCTGTCTGGTTGCGCCGGTGGCGGCTAACATTGGCTACCCTTCGGGGTATGCGGCTGTTTGGAGTCATATTGGATTCAGTTGCGTAAGGAGGCAGGCTTCCGCCATGCTAGAAGCGACGTTGCTCCTTTCGGGGGGGCAGGCTCCTCTATTCCTTCCTTTCACGGTGCCAGAGCTGGCAGAGGTGCTGCCTTCCCTATCTTCAGTGGTGATTCCTCGGTTTTCGGTTTTCCTCGGACCCCCGGGTTGTGCAGGGACCGGGGCTATTGTTTCAACCTCTTGGTTGTTCCCTAACAGGATGGATCCTTCAGAACCATTCTGGTTTTTGAGGCCTTTCTACAGGTTCATCAGATCCCAGGAGTTCCGCATGGAGACTCTGCGCTCAGTCATCAATTCCCTTCATCAGGGGGATTTCATGACGTTTGTAGACTTCAAGGTTGTTTACCTTTATGTACCTACCTACCCCGCTAGCCAGAGCTTTCTCAGGTTTGGGGTGGAAGTTCGGCATTTTCAGTTGTGGCCCTCCCTTTCTGGTTTGCTTCGGTGCCAAGGGTGTTCACCAAGGGGCTGGCGGGCATAATGGCCCTTCTCGGAGCCCGGGGCGTTTACATTGTGCCGTATCTGGATGAGCTACTCATTACAGCATCTTTTCTATGCCGGGTGGAGATGGACTCCAGGGTGGTGACGACGGTTCGGATGGGTGATCACCCACCCCAAGTTCTCTGGCATGAATCTGGATTCCGGTAAGGCCAGAGGGTTCCTTCCTCACCCTGAGGTGCAGAGGGTTCAGGACCTGATATTTGTTCTCCTGGACAATCCTCGCCTCTCTTTCCGGGTAGGGTTGTAACTGGTGGGATTGATGGTGGTTTTCCTTCTAGGCAGTCCCCTTTGCTCAGTTCCTCGTGAGGTCGCTTTAACTCCGTCTATTGCGGATGTGGGACGGCTGGTCCCGGTGCTTGGCTCGGTCCTTTCTGCTGTCTCCCAGGGTCCGGCAATCCTTTCAGTGGTGGCTGGAGCTTAGCGATCTGATGAGGGGCAGATCCTTTTTGGCCCCTTGTTGGGAGACGGTTACCACGGCTGCCAGCCTGTCGGGCTGGGGAGGTTTCTGGATTTTCAGTTCCAGGGGCTGGGGAGCCTTCAGGAGGCTCACTCTCCCATCTCTGTTTTTTTTTTTTTTTTTGGAGTTCAGAGCTATTTGATTCTGTCATGCTGGATGCATCATTTACAGGTTTTGCCGGTTCCGGTTCAGTTGGACGATTGACCTGCGGTCGCTTACGTCGATCACCAAGGAGGGACTCGCAGCAGGAGTGCCCTCAGGGAAGTTTCGCTGATTCTTGCATGGGCAGAGAGCAATGTTCCATGCATCTCGGCGGCATTCGGGAGTGGATAACACGGAGGCGGATTCCTTGGGCAGGGGATCCTCTCACTGAGGGGGTTGTTCTTTCTACCGCAAGGTGTTCCGGTCCTTCTGTCGCAAGTGGGGGTTTCCGGAGGTGGTTCTCCTTGCCTCGCGTTGCGATCACTAGCTCCCAACGTTTGGTTTTCGGTTTCAGGTTCCTCTGCCTCCAGCAGTGGTCGCCATGTCTTTTGCCTGGAAGGGGTCTGGGGTCCCTGTACCTGTTTCCTTCCTTCGCCATGGTGGGCAAGGTGGTGCGCTAGCTGGCTCCTGAGGGTGCGTCAGCAATGCTGGTGGCTCCAGGGTGGCCAAGATAGGTTTGGTTCGTTCTGCAGTTTGCGAACGCTGGCTTTGGGTGCTTTGCTGGGGCAGGCCTATGTCCTGGTGGTCTTCTTTTAGGGCCTTTTGTCCTCAAAAGCCTTGCGTCTTTTTGGTATTTGAATTTTGCATTTTCTATGCTTACACCACAGATTAACTTTTGATGGCTATTGCTTCTGTTAGCTGTGCTTCCATCTTTTTAAGGATGTGGTTCTTCTTCCTTGTGTCCTTCGTCTAGCTTGGACGAGGAGAGGGCCCTGTTGACGTTCTATTTCTTGGCTACTTCCTTTTTCCGTAGGAAGGAAGTCTTGTTTGTGGTGCCTTCTGGTCCCCGACGGGTTTGGTGCCGTCAAGTCTACCATTTTTAATGGATATGTCTGGTCCTTGTGTGGGCCTATATTGCCAAGGGGAGGGTTCCCCTTTTCAGTTTAGTGGAATAGGTTGTGCGACTGCTACTTGGTCTTCTGTTCATACCTTTTACAAGTTTTTGTATGGTTGCTGTGCGGACCTTAGCGGATGCTGTTTTTAGCCGCAAAGTTATACAAGCGGCAGTGGTTTTCATTTGTGCATTTTTGCCTATTGGGATCCCCACCCTTTTTGGACACTGCTATTGGATGTCCCAAGTGTAATGACTACTTCCGAAGCAGGGTGTGAGACATACTTAGAATAATACCATTTTGTGATTACTCGCCTGTAAAATGGGTATTGTAAGTATGTCTCACACCCTGCTTCGCCCCGCCCTGAGTTGTATCTTGGATCCTCTTTGGTGTTACTGTTTTTCTTGAGAGTTTTTTAGTTGCTCTTCCTGGTCCCCTTACTGCTTTCTTATACTGGGAGGTGTTTGGGAGGTCCCAGGTATTTATGGGCCGGGAGGGGCTTCTTTTTTTCTAGTCATCTCTGCAGAAGGTCGCCCTCTACTGGACATAACCCAAGTGTAATGACTACTTCCGAAGCAGGGTGTGAGACATACTTACAATACCCATTTTACAGGTGAGTAATCACAAAATAGTATTTTTGGTAGTCCCTTCTTGTCCAAGGAAGGGTTTGGCTCCTGCCAAGTCTACTATCAGCAAATGGATACGTCAGGCTGTGATTCAGGCCTATTCTGCTAAGGGGAAGAATCCTCCTTTCCGCCTTACTGCTCATTCTACTTGTGCTATTGGTGCTTCTTGGGCTTTTCAGCACCAGGCTTCTGTTGAACAAGTTTGCAAGGCCGCTACTTGGTCTTCTGTTCATACCTTTTCAAAGTTTTACAAGGTTGATGTTAGGGCCTCAGCTGATGCTGCTTTTGGTCGAAAGGTTTTGCAGGCGGCAGTTGTTTAAACTGTCTGCTGTTTGCCTTGGGGATCCCACCCTACTTTATGGACATTGCTATTGGATGTCCCGATAGTAAGTACTATATCTGGAGCAGGACGTACTGTATACTAAGAATAATACAATTCTATGATTACTCACCTGTAGAATTGGTATTATGAGTATACAGTACGTCCTGCTCCACCCCACCCTTGGTTTTTCATTATCTTGGATCCCCTGTATGGTTATTGTTATCATTGTTATAGTTTCCAGTTTGGGTTGTTTAATTCTCCCGGCTTCTCGTTAACTGCTTTTCAATGCTGGGGATTTGTGGGAGGTCCCTGGGTATTTGAGGGGCCGGGAGGAGCCTGTTTTCGATGTCTCTGCGGTCCAGCGCCATCTGGCGGAGTAATACCAGAGTGTAAGTATTCTATCTAAAGCAGGACGTACTGTATACTCATAATACCAATTCTACAGGTGAGTAATCACAGAATTGTATTTTTTACTCTTGATTCCATTGCATCCAAGAGATCTCTATTGGCTTTTCATAGCGGACCAAAAGCCACAAAAAAGGACTTACTCCACTTCCGACCGCGGGTCCGGATGCTCCCACAGCACAAAGCCCACTGTCGACTGTGCTTCTGATCTTGCCTGCCGCCTAGTGGGTTATGTTGTGTGGTAAATCGCATTACCTGAACCAGGATAAAGCTGCGGAACACTGGCCGGTGACACCAATCAGCAAGTCCGCAGCGCTGTTCAGTGACCTCGCAATCTCCATCACTACCGCACACTGGGATAAAAGCAGGCCTCTCTCTGTGAAAAGCTGTAGCCTAGTGTCTTTCAACTGAAATGCACCATGTCTCCTTTTTTACAGGATCGAAAGCTTCTTGGAACCGCCCAGCAAATGTTACAAGATAGCAAAACGAAAATAGAAGTGATACGCATGCAGATTCTTCAAGCAGTTCAGCAGACCAATGAAATGTCCTTCGATAATGGTAATGGCAAAATGTAGCAATGTTCTGTCAGTTGCATTTGCCTGGCAACCAGGGAAAGTCCACTTTTGATCTACGACAGTGAATGCTTATGGTTTTGTATGCACATGGTTTTATATCTGGCAGGAGGCTAATAATTTTTTCTTTAATGCATGGCACGGCCCGCTTCGGTATTCATAACAGATGGGTTATTCCACCACAAGGTGCTGCAGTAGCACTGCAGAAAGCTGTGGCGGCTCCCTATAAAAATGGGATTAACCAACAAGTTCCCGTGTTTTCTCTGCAGTGACACTGCGAAGTTAGAAGATGGCTATCTCTCTTGCGCAGGTGAGCGGGGCAACCAAGCCTGCGGCCCTGCATGTCTCTTTCCATCCGTTTCTGGACCCTCACTGCCTCTCAGCCTCGGCTTACAGATCGGGTGAAGGTAGAAGAGCACTAAGGTCAAGTGCTCCAGGAGTGCTGCTCCAAGCCGCAGACCCTGTACCATAAAGGGTAGCTGACCATAGGCTTTATGGTGAGCCTAATAGGGATGCAGAGTTTCTGTCCAGGCTTCTGATGGGGTGAGTTGATCGGGGACTGTGCCCCCTTCTTTTCATTTTTGTGGTCTCCCCCCTGGCCATGGCTGCTCGCCGCTGTCTTCTCGTCTCTCTCCCTCCCCCCCCCCCTCTGTCTTCATTCGGGGGGGGGGGGGGGGGCACTCGGTGGCGGCGAGCGGTGATATCTGTGGTGTTTCCTTTTTTTTTTTTGGACGTTTTTTGGTGTTTTTTTTGGTGTTTTTAGCCGCCGCGCCACTTTGTACTGCGTTCCGCGGCTGTAGGCGCTATATCCTGAGGCGATTTTGCTTTGTCATGGCGCCGGGCGGGTCACGTGAGCCCCGTTTTTCGCGCTCTTCGGGGGGGGCGGGTGATGATGCCTATCGCGGCGCGCCCCTCGAGGTACCTTTACCGGCGCCATTTTGGAAGAGCTGCGTGTCTGGCTTTCTCCCTTCCTGACTGCAGCGTTGCTTCCTCCGTTGTGTGTCGCCTTATCCAGTGGTTTGTGCCTGAGTGACCCCCGTAAGTGGTCCGTGAGTCCCCCTTGGGGGGGTTTTATTGAATGGGGTGTATTTGCTGCGGTTTTGTTCATGTGTCTTTTCACTCATGTCTTTTTTCCCCCCTTCACTATTTCTGAGGGCATCCCCTGGGAGGGCATCCCGGGTGGCTTCTGTCTTAGCCTTTACCCACCGCTGGCCTGTTGTGCCTGTGTAAATCACCATATGGAGGCTTCTGGGGATAGCGTGCTTGGGGGCCCTTCGGAGCAATCCCGGCTGTGTTCCATGTGTGGTATATCCCCTGTAAGTAACAGTGTCACGGTGTGCGTGCCATGCGCTGAAAGTGTCCTTGCGCTTCAAGCTGGTTTGCCTGCTTCGCTTCCCAGCTCTGCGCATCCCTGATCTGGCTCTGGGGGTGGCCAACATTGAGAAGCAGCTTGCCAGGTCTGTTCCTAGGAAGGCCTCTGATAAGAAGCGGCACCTGGATCCCAGATCCTCCCCTCTTCCTGAGGTGTATGTGGGGATTGATGATCTTGGTGAATGTCACCCCCTTGTGATGGAAGAGCTTTCCCAGGATTCTGACTCCTCTGGGAACCAGCAGGATTATTGCGATAGTGACCCTGGTTCTGTGTCCGGAGAGGAATCATGATACCCGGAGGATACTGATAATCTGCTGTCACATATTTTTGAAATTTTGCACATTGCTTCCCCTGAGGTAGCTAAGAGAAAGCAGGGGGAGCTTTTTCGCCCTGGTTAACAGCATCTAGAGTTCCCTGAGCAGGAACATTTTCACCACCTTGGTGCTTAAAGAATGGGAACGTCCTAACAAGTTGCCTGCTGTGCCCAAGGATCTGGATAAGAGGTATCCCTTTCCTGCTGATCTTGTTAAGAAGTGGTCATTTCCCCCTGAAGTGGATGCTCCCGTGCTAGGCTTGTCCAATACTTCGGTCGTGCCTTCCCCTGACACTACCACTCTGAGGTACAGTGAGGACAGGCACATGGATCAGTTGGCCTGCCATGCTTTTACTTGTGTGGGAGCCGGATTGCGCCCTGCCTGTGCTGCCACCATCACGGCTATTGCCCTTAAACTGCTGAAGCGTCTTCATGATGGCGCTACTGCTGGTAGCAGGGGGGAGGAACATAGGACTCTCTTACTTTGCTCTGATTTTGTGGCCTTTATCCTTACTGCTATGGATGATGTTGTGCAGCTGAGCGGTAGGGCCTCTGCCCTCTTGGTGGCTATGCGCTGCTCTGTCTGGTTGCGCCAATGGGCAGCTGACGCTGCAGCTAAGAAAGCTCTCACTGGTCTCCCCTTCGCGGGGCTGCTGCTTTTTGGGGAGCGTTTTAGCCAAGGATGGCAGGCTGCCTCAGCGTAGGAGGCAGTCTCGGCCCTTTCGGGGGTCCTCCGCCCCCCCTTCCTTTTGTACTCCCAGAGGAGGTTGTGGCTCCCTCTTTAGTTTCCGCAGAGATTCTTGGGGCTGTGGCAGATCCTGTGGTCGTCCCGGTCTTTCTTGGAGTGCTAAGCCCAAACCCTCTCCCAAGCCCCCTTAGGCATGAAGGGGCGCCCTCACCCATCTGGGTGGGGGGATGGCCTTGGCTTTTTACTCATCTAGTGAGGCTTCACGTCTCAGACCGGCGGATTCAGCAGCTCCTGTCCTCCGGTTGCATGATAGTTTGTAGCCTGGCTGCCCGGATTCATCAGATCCCGCATGTTTTTTATACCCCGTCAGCTTATGGGGTGCTTCTGGCCGTTCCTTGACTGTTAGAGTCGGGAATCTTTTCATAAGTCCCCCACCAGGAAGGGTTTTGAGGCCCATTCTGGCCCTGCAGGGCCTCAACAAAATTGTCAGATTCAAACACTTTTGCTTGAAGACGTTACGCTGCTGCCAGCGTCAAGGATGCTTATTTTCCTGTGCCTATCTTTCTGGGTCACAAGGTTTGCGCTGGAGAATCAGCTTTACCAGTTAGTGGGTCTACCCTTCGGTGTCACCTTGGCTGTTCACCAAGGTAGTGGTAGGGTTGATAGCTCTGCTAAGGAACCAGGGCATCCGCATCATTCCTGACCTGGACGTCATCCTGGTTGTGGCCAAGTCCTTTCCTCAGGTCGAGCAGGACACTCAGATGGTGACCTCCACTCTAGAATCCCTCGGCTGGGTAATCTACCATCCCAAGTCTTCTCTGTTCCCGCCCTTGGTGAGATCTTTCTGGGTATGACTCTGGATATCTCTCAGGTCAAGGTGTTCCTTCCTCAGTAGAAGGTGAAGGGTCTTCAGATGCAGGCTTGGGCTCTGCTACTGTGTCCTCATCCCTACAAATGTCAGGGGATGCAGTTGGTAGGACTGATAGTGTCCTCCTTCGGGTAGTCCCCTTTGCCCGTTTCACATGAGACCTCTTCAGTTGGATCTCTTGTCAGTTTGGGATCGGGACCCTGTGTTCTTGGATCAGGATTTGTTCTGTCTCCTCTGGCCGGACGATACTTCTTGTGGAGGCTGGACTCCAGGAACCTTCTGGGGGACAGGTCCTTCCTGCCCCCGTGCTGGGAGACAGTCGCCGCAGATGCCAGTCTGACCGGTTGGGGAGACTTCTGGAGCTCCCTGAGGTTCCATGGAAGGTGGGGCCCACATGAGGCCCATGCTTCCATCAATGTCCTGGAACTGAGGGCGATCAGGTTGGTTCTTCTTACCTGACCACTCACCTTCAGGATTGGACTGTTCAGATCGGCTCAGACAAACATACGGTGGTTGTCTACATCAACCATCAGGGAGGCACTCGGGGCAAGTAAGCCTTCAAGGGAGTGTACCTGATTCTGTCTTGGGCGGAACAGCATGTTCCCTGCATCTTAGAGGTCTACATACCAAGAGGTGGAGAACCAAGAGGTGGACTCCCGGAGTAGGGGGGTTGTCTCGTCTGGGGGAATGGTCCCTCAACAACCGGGTGCTTCTCCCCTTGTTTCACCGCTGGGGTTATCTGGACGAGGACCTGTTTGTGTCCTGCTACAATCACAAACTTCCAGATTTTGTCTGTTTCAGGTTCCTCATGTCTTCGCTAGGGGTGCCTTGGCATTCCATTGGACGGAGTTCGGCTTCTCTATGAGTTCCCTCTGTTTCCTCTCCTGGGCAGGGTTATGCGCAACATAGCCCAGGAGCCGGTACCAGCCATCCGGGTGGCTCTTTCTTGGCTGTTGGAACCTCCATCTTGATGGTAAAGAGGTTGCCTGATTCTGTTGTTGCTTCAATGATTAGGGCTAGGAAGAAGTCCTCGTACTTCGTCTGTTACAGGGTCCGGCATTGCCTGGTGGGACTCCAAGTCTCTTCCCTGTTGGGTGTTTTTTCTATTCCAGGATTCTGGAATTCTTGCAACTTGGTTGGATTTGGACCTTCAATTTAGTACACTCAAAGGCCATGTTTCAGTTCTGGCAAATTCTTTCCAATGAGCTTTTGCCAATCACCGGCTGGTTCGTGTTTTTCTCAGGTTGTTTCTCACATGCGTCCACCCCATAAGCCTTGCTACCAGTCTAAGATCTGAATCTGGTGTTGTCTGCTATGAAGGGGCCTTCCTTTGGGACTATCCGTGGGGCTGCCTTGCCCATTTTTGACAACATTTCTGTAAGGCGAGTTCTCGGGTAGCGGCGTTTTCCACCAAGCATCCTTATTTTGAGTGGCTTCAGGATAGGGCGGTGTTTAGACTTAAGCCAGATTTCCGGCCTAAGGTTGTGTCTGCTTTTCATCTCAATCAGGTCATTGCCTTGCCTTCATCGTGTCCCAATCCTGCTAATTCCAAGGAGCAGACTCTGCATTCTCTGGATGTGGTCTGGACTCTGGGTTCTATGTGATTACTACTGAGAGTTTTAGGAAGTCTGATGTTCTGTCTGTTCTCACTTTTGAGCCTAGGAAGGGTTTTCCTCCTGCTGCATCCACTATCAGTACGTGGATCCGTCAGGAGGTGGTTCAAACCTGTTCTGCTAAAGGGAAGATTCCTCCCTTTAGGGTGACTGCTCATTCCATTCGTGCTATTGGTGCCTCTTGGATTTTTCAGCACCAAGCTTCTGTTGAACAAGTTTGCAAGGCCGCTATTTGGTCTTCTGTTCATACTTTTTCTAAGTTCTACAAAGTTGACGTTAAGGTCTCAGCGGATGCTGCTTTTGCTGCAGGGTGCTTCAGGCGGTAGTGACTTGAACTACTGGTCGTTACTCTTTGTGGATCCTACCCTACTTTTGGACACTGCTTTTGGATGTTCCATCTGTTATGAATACCGAAGCGGGCTGTTCCATGCATTAAAGAAAAAGCAATTCTGTGAGTACTCACCTGTAGAATTGTTTTTGTTCTTGCATGGCATGGCCTGCTTCGACCCACCCTTATCGTTGTTCTTGGTTGCCTCTTTATGGTGATTGTTCCAAGTTAAATTGTTTTTTTTTTTTTTTTACCTTTTCTACATTCTGACCTTTAGTCTCTCCCGGCTCACTGCTCGTCTACGCTGGGAACTTGTTGGTTAATCCCATTTTTATAGGGAGCTGGGGGGGCGCCACAGCTTTCTGCAGTGCTACTGCGCCACCTTGTGGAGGAATAACCCATCTGTTATGAATACCGAAGCGGGCCGTGCCATGCAAGAACAAAAACAATTCTACAGGTGAGTACTCACAGAATTGCTTATTCTAAGTATGTCTCACACCCTGCTTCGGAAATATTCATTACACTTGGGTTATGTCCAGTATAGGGCGAACTTCTGCAGAGATGAATAGAAAAAAAGAAGCCCCTCCCGGCCCATAAATACCTGGGACCTCCCACACATTCCCCAGTAATTGTCTCTGCAGACGGCGAGCAAGTCAGAAGATGAAGTCTCCTCCTTGCAGGTAAGCCGGGTTCACACCCGGCCATTTTTTATCCCTATTTCTGCCCGGACCTAGTTATGCTTAAGTCCCCTAATGCCTCCCAGACTTGGCTGTAGGTCCGGGTGAAGGTAGGATTCACCTTAACAGGTGTACTGATAGGAGCTAAGCTCCTCCGTGAGACCCCATTACAAGGGGTAGGCGGCTACCAGGTTGGTGACCCTGGTTTGGGATGCCCTGTCCGTTTCCCTCTGCTCTACTACCGTAGTTGGGGATCCCTCCCTCCCTTCTCCCCCTCCTTTCTGTGAGGAGAGGGTGCGGGGCCGCGCGCTCGGCGCGCTGGCGGCGGCCCACCCCACTCTCTCTGGCGCCCTCGGCGGCGCCCTATCAATGGATAGGAATCCGCGTTGCTGGGCGAGGATGGGGAGTGTTGGCGGAGCCAGGCGCGGCGCGATCCGCGCTGGCCCGCCCATCTTCTTCCTTTTCGGCCTTCTGTTCAGGCTGGGGATCGCCATTTGTCGTGCTGTGAGTGCCCTGCCGGGCTTTGCTTGTTGTGCATTGTTGTTTTGATTTGCGCCTTATCCAGCGCGGTGGCGGGCATTAGTTTTATTGTACTACTTGCGCATACATTATTATACATTATTATATACATTACTATTGGTACTATATACTATGATATATACAATGTTATATATACCCATATATATATTTATTTTATAGCATCTGTCACCGGCCTCGCCGGTTCTTGATGATCATGATTCCCTTGACTGGTCTGTTTATTCCCCACTTGTGGAAGGGGAACTGTTTACGGATTCTAATGGATCATAGGGTCAGCAGTTTTGGATGCTGATGCTGGGCAGGGGCTTGGGGATGCCGTGGATACCCCCAAGATCCTGGCCCATTTATTTGAGGTGTTGGCTATTTCTCTTCCGGCGGAGTCCCCTCCGCAGAAGGGGGAAGTTTTTGGGACCTCTAGGCCTCGTCTGGAGTTCCCAAATCAGATACATTTCGAATATTTGATTCTTAAGGAATGGGAAGGACCTAGCCGGCTTCCTGGTTTTCCTCGGGTGGGATAGGAAGTATCCCTTCCCGGTGGACGCGGTGAAGCGCTGGTCGTCCCCTCCCGAGGTCGATGCGCCCATTCTGGGATTGTCCAACACCTCCATTGTACATTCTCCAGATGCCGCCACTCTTAAAGATGGTGAGGACAAACGCTTTGATCAGATGGCATGCCATGCCTTTGCCAGTGTGGGTTCAGCCTAGCGGCCTGTTTGTGCCTCGGCTCTCGCGACTGTCGCCAAGGAGGGACTCGCAGCAGGAGTGCCCTCAGGGAAGTTTCTCTGATTCTCGCATGGACGGAGAGCAATGTTCCATGCATCTCAGCGGTATTCCTTCCGGGAGTGGAAAACACGGAGGCGAACTCCCAGAGCAGGGGATCCTCTCGCCGAGGGGAATGATATCTCAACCACAAGATATTCCGGTCCCTCTGTCGCAAGTGGGGGACTCCGGAGGTGGATCTTTTTGCCTCACGTCGCAATCACTAGCTCCCAACGTTTGTGTCTCTGTCTCAGGATCCACTGGCAGTGCACGCCATGTCTCTTGCCTGGAGGGATTGGGGGTTGCTGTACCAGTTTTCCCCCCTTCTCCATGGTGGGCAAGGTGGTGCGTAAGCCGGCTCAAGAGGGTGCGCCAGCAACTCTGGTGGCCCCAGAGTGGCCAAGACAGGTTTGGTTCGTACCACAATTTACAAACGCTGGCTTTGACTGTGTGGCTGCTGAAACCTCCTCCATCTTAATAGAAGAAGGTTTGCCTGATGCTGTGATTCAGACACTTGTTAGGGCTGGGAAGTGATCTTCCTCTAACATCTTCTACAGGATGTGGAGGTCTTATATTGATTGGTGTGAGGCTAGGGCCTTGCCTTGCCTTGCAGGATGTTTTCGATCCCTAGGATTTTGGACTTTCTTCAATACGGTCTGGGCCTGGGGCTCTAGCTTAGTACCTTGAAAGGGCAGGTCTGCCCTGATGGTTTTCTTCTAAGGTCCTTTGTTCTTCATCCTTTGGTTAAAGCTTTTTTCCAGGGGGTCACTCATGTGCGGCCCCCTCGAAAGCCTTGTGCCTGTTTGGGTTTTGAATTTTGCATTTTCTTTGCTTACACCAAAGATTGCCCTTTTGTTGGCTATTACCTCTGTTCAATGTGTTTCTGGGTTGGCGGCTCTGTATATTCAGGCCTCTTTGAGAGACACCAGGACATGGTGGTCTTCCGCTTTAAGCCGGATTTCCTACCTAAAGTGGTCTCTGCTTTCCATTTCATTCAGGATGTGGTTCTCTCTTCCTTGTGTCCTAAGCCTAGCAATGACAAGGAGAGGGCCCTGCACTCTTTTTGGATGGTTGTTTGTTGTGTGAAGTACTATTTGGTGGCTACTTCTTTTTTCTGTAGGACGGACGCCTTGTTTTTGGTGCCCTCTGGGCCCAAGGAGGATTTGGCGCCGTCGAGTCTACCATTAGTAGATGGATATGTCTGGTCATTGTTGGGGCCTATATTGCCAAGGGGAGGGTTCCCCTTTCAGATTACTGCTCTTTCTACTCATACTGTTGGGGCTTCCTGGGCTTTTTAGCACCAGGCTTCTGTTGTACAAGTTTGTACGGCTGCTACTTGGTCTTCTGTTCATGCCTTTTATAAGGTTGATGTGCGGACCTTAGCGGCTGCTGTTTTTGGCCGCAAAGTTCTACAAGCGGCAGGGGTCTCATATGTGCACTTTTGCCTGTTGGGATCCCCACCCTTTTTGGACACTGCTATTGGATGTCCCAAGTTTAATGAATATTTCCGAAGCAGGGTGTGAGACATACTTAGAATAATACCATTTTGTGATTACTCCCCTGTAAAATGGGTATTATAAGTATGTCTCACACCCTGCTTTGCCCCACCCTGAGTTGTATCTTGGATCCTCTGTTTGGTGATACTGTTTTTCTCATAGATTTATTTGCTCTTCCTGGTTCCCTTACTGCTTTCTTATACTGGGGAATGTGTGGGAGGTCCCAGGTATTTATGGGCCGGGAGGGGCTTCTTTTTTTCTATTCGTCTCTGCAGAAGTTCGCCCTCTACTGGACATAACCCAAGTGTAATGATTATTTCCGAAGCAGGATGTGAGACATACTTGTACTACCCATTTTACAGGTGAGTAATCACAAAATGGTATTTTTTCTGTTTTGCTAGATGTTGGTATATGGATGTTCAATGTAGAATTAAATTGAGGTACAGGCAGTAGCAGTATCCCCACGCCCTCCTCGGCTACAATTGTTGGAGATCCAAAATTCATACCATGAGCACATCTTTCAGTCCTTTTCCAACTCACAAGCTGCTTCCCATTTAGTGGGAATTGCCTAGTCCCCTTCCGGCAATAGTTTGAGGATAAAGTTCCTGCCCAGGTTTCTGGCAGGTTGGAGGGAAGGTGACGCAAAACAAAGCCCTGGACAGACAACCCTGTAATGTAAAAATCTCCAGGGCCAGCTGATGGATTTTCACTGGGACGTCCCAGCTGTGTGAACCCCCCCCCCAGGTCCCTTCAAAACTCACCTTTGTCCTGGCTCCCACCATGTTGTAAACAATGCCGGCCGCATCCCTAGCATCTCTGGGCTGGAGGGGGAGGGGGTGATATAGTGATGCATCCAAAATCCCGTCACCATTTTTCTTTATTGCATGGCACGGCCTGCTTCGGTATTCATAACAGTTGGGTTATTCCGCCACAAGGTGGCGCAGTGGTACTGCAGAAAGCTGTGGCATTTCCCGGCCCCCTATAAAAACGGGATCAACCATAGAGTTCCCAGTGTTTCCTCTGCAGTGGAACTTCGAAGTTAGAAGATGGCTCTCTCTTGCGCAGGTGTGTGAGGAAACTAAGCCTGTGCCCCTGCAAGTCTATTTCCACCCGTTTCTGGACCCTCACTGCCTCCCAGCCTTGGCTGACAGATCGGGTGAGGGTAGAAGAGCAATAGGGTCAAGTGCTCCTGGAGCGATGCTCCAAGCCGCAGACCCTGTTCCACAAAGGGTAGCCGGCCATAGGCTTTATGGTGAGCCTACTAGGGATGCGGAGTTCCTGTCCTGGCTTCTAAGGGGGTAAGTGTTTTGGGGACTGTGTCCCCTTCTTTTCCTTCAGGAGACCCGCCCCCTCCCTTCTGGCCTGGTTACTCGCCGCTGCCTTTTCGTCTCTCTCTCTCCCCTCCCTCTCTGACTTTGTTCGGGGGGGGGGGGGGGATGGCAGAGGCTAGTGGTATTACTTGTGGTTTTGGCCGTTTACAGTGTGTTTATTCTTAGTATACAGTACGTCCTGCTCCAGATAGATTACATACACTTGGGTTATCCTCCGCCAGATGGCGCTGCACTGCAGAGACATGTAAAACAGGCTCCTCCCGGCCCCTCAAATACCCGGGGACCTCCCACAAATCCCCAGATTTCTCTGCATTGCTTACTGCGAAGACATGAAATTATCATTCTGTCGCAGGTGAGCGGGGCTATTAAAGCCTGTGGCCCTGTTGGACTATTCCCACCCGTCCTTCGTGTGACGTGCCTCCCAGCCTGGGCTGCGCTGGTCGGGTGAAGGTAGGCAGCACCATGTGTGCTTAAGGAGCCCTGCTCCACCGCAGTCCCCCACCAAAGTGTAGGCGGTATAGGCTGATGGTGAGCCTTTATGGGATGCCCCTCCCCCATTATTGTCCCATGCCCAGGTAGCGGTGGTCCCTGTACAAAGGGCCGCCAGCCTCCCTCACTCTCCCTGTAGCCTTCGGGGGGAAAAGAAAGGGGGGGGGGGGGGTGTGTGGATATCAGTGTATTGTGATTACATACATTTTGCCTTTTTTGTAATGTCTGCTTTGACTGGTATATGTGGTGTCAACCACCGCGCTGTCTTTTTACACTGTAAATGCCGCCGCCGCGAGCGCCTTTTCCTTCATTTGGATGTTCCGCGTCGGGCGGCGGCGTTACCTCAGACGCTTCTGCGCTGCTTGTCGGTTGGACTTCGCGCTCTTCGGGGGGCGGGGCCTGGCATTGAGCGCCCCGCGTCACGGCTCGCTCTGGCCCACCCTTCGAGGTACTCGGCGCCATATTGCCTGGTCGCGCGCGTGTGTGACGTTCTTACTTACCGTGGTCCGTAAGTGCCCTCGCGGGCAGGTTTATACGTCACTGTAGTGTGTTTCGGTTCTGACACCCTTCTTCTCATTATGTCTTTCAGAGGGTGAATCCATTGGCTTCTCCCGGCCCGGTGTAATTGATAGTCGGGCCTAAAATTACTCCCACTTCCCTAGCGGGTCATTGGGGCATCCAGGTTTGCTTTATAGCGTCAATCCCTACTGACATATTGTGCCTAATAATCACCATATGGAGGCATCTAAGGATAATGTGACCGGGGTCCCTCTGGGACATGACCGGCGGTGTATGGCGTGTGGACAACCCGCTGGGCCTGCTGGCCTCCCACGCCTTAACATGTGCGGGGACGACGCTGCGCCCGGTCTGTGCCTCTGCCATTACTGCTGTGGCCGCTAGAACCCTCATCAGAAATATGCTTGATAGTGCCTCTGATGATCTCCCTTGTGAGGTGTTTAATGCACTCTCCAGTTGTGATGTGTTTATAAAGTTTGTTCTAGTAGCATTGGATGACACCATCAGAATGTGTGCAAGAACTTCTGCCCTCGTGGTGGCTATACGTCACCTGGTCTGGCTGCGACAGTGGGGTGCTGACAATGCTGCGAAGAATGCCCTTACTGGGCTCCCCTTTAAGGGGCTACGTCTGTTTGGGGCTCGCCTAGACCTGTTTGGTAAGAGAGGTAAGTTACCCCAGCGCAGACGGCTGTCTCGGGCCCTTCGGGGCCAGGGCCCCCCTTCCACCCCCCACCATGGTGTTAAACAGGAACCAGGGGTGTCCTTTGCGGGGGCTCGCTCAGCTCCCTGTCCCAGGAGCAGAAGACAACACCCTGGCTCCTCTGGGGGGGGGGGGGGGGCTAAGGCCAAATCCTCTCCCAAGTCCTATCAAGCATGATGGGGCGCCCTCACCCGCCTGGGTGAGGGGACGGCTGTGGCACCGGGGTGTTCCAATCTCTGTATCACCGTTGGGGCCAACCTGATGTGGATCTGTTTGCGTTCCGTCACAATCACAAGCTCCCGGCCTTTGTCTCCCTGTCCCAGGATCCTCTGGCCGTGCCCATGGATGCCTTAGTAATGTCATGGCAGGACGTTCAGTTTCTGTATGTCTTTTCTACATTTCCCCTGCTAGGCAGGGTTCTGCGCAAGATTGCTCTGGAAGGGGTGCCAGTGGTTCTGGTGGCCTCAGGTGGCCAAGAAGAGTGTGGTTCGCAGACGTGGTGCAGATGGCAGTAGATCAGTGCTTTCTGCCTGGAGTGCCAGACCTGCTCACTTAGGACCCCTTACGCCATCCCAATTAAAAATCTGGCCTTGACGGCCTGACTGCTGAAATCTCCATCTTGATGGAGAAAGGTTTGTCTACCTCGATGGTTGAGACCATGGTGAAGGCTAGGAAGATGACTTCTTCTTCTTCCATCTGTTATAAGGTGTGGCGTACCTACATTGACTGGTTGAGTCTTGGTCTCTTCCCTGTTGGGTGTTCTCAGTTCCCAGGTTTCTGGAGTTTTACTGCATGGGTTGGAGTCGGTCTCTAACTTTGAAGGGTCAGGTTTCTACCCTGTCTGTCTTCTTTCAGAAGTCTTTTGTTCAGCATTCCTTGATTAAGACTGCTTTTAGGGGGTTGCTCGTGTGCGTTCCCCACGACAACCTATGGTCCCTGTTTTGGGGATTTGGACGTGGTCTTGCCTGCCTTGCAGGGTGCACCCTTTGAACCTGTGCAGGATGCTGCCTTGGCCATTCTTACGCTCAAGGTTGTTTTTCTGGTAGCTATCACTTCTGTCAGGCGTGTGTCTGAGTTGGCGGTGCTGTCCATTCAGCCCCCCTACTTTGAGAGGCACCAGGACAAGGTGTTTCGTTTCAAACCTGATTTCTGCCTAAAGGTAGCGTCTGCCTTTCATTTGAATCAGGATATTGTTCTTCCTTCTTTGTTCCCTAACCCTAGCAATGCTAAGGAGAAAGTTTTGCACTCTTTGGATGTGGTTAGGTGTCTGAAGTTCTATCTGGTGGCTACTGCACCTTTCAGGAACACTGATGCTCTTTTTGTGGTCCCTTCTGGTCCTAGGAAGGGTTTTGGCTCCTGCCAAGTCTTCTATCAGCAAGTGGATTCGTCAGGCTGTGTTTCAGGCCTACTCTGCTAAGGGGAAGAATCCTCCCTTCGCCTTTATTGCTCTTTCTACTCGTGCTATTGGTGCCCCTTGGGCCTTCCAGCACCAGGCTTCTGTTGTACAAGTTTCCAAGGCCGCTACTTGGTTTTCTGTTCATACCTTTTCAAAGTTTTACAAGGTTGATGTTAAGGCCTCAGCTGATGCTGTTTTTGGCCGCGAGGTTTTGCAGGCAGCAGTGGTTTGAACTGTCTGCTGTTACCTTTTATTGGAGATCCCACCCTACTTTATGGACACTGCTATTGGATGTCCCAAGTGTAAGTAATCTATCTGGAGCAGGACAGACTGTATACTAAGAATAATACAATTCTGTGAAATACTCACCTGTAGAATTGGTATTATAAGTATACAGTACGTCCTGCTCCACCCCACCCTGTTTTTTTTGCATTATTCTGGATCCCCTGTATGGTGATTGTTATCATTGTTATAGTTACCAGTTTTTGGTTGTAAAATTCTCCCGGCTTCCTTTTCACTGCTTTTCCATGCTGGGGATTTGTGGGAGGTCCCCGGGTATTTGAGGGGCCGGGAGGAGCCTGTTTTACATGTCTCTGCAGTGCAGCGCCATCTGGCGGAGGATAACCCAAGTGTAAGTAATCTATCTGGAGCAGGACGTACTGTATACTTATAATACCAATTCTACAGGTGAGTATTTACTGCTATAACCTGTGGCGTTTTTTCTTTGTCACGGTGCCGGCGGGGTCACATGGGTGCCGTTTTCACTCTCTTCGGGGGGGGGGGGGGGGGAAATGACGCGTATAACGTCGGCCCGCCCCTTGAGGTACCTCTGCCGGCGCCATTTTAGATTAGCTGCGCGCCGCGATTTCTCCTTTCTGGGCTGCAGCGCTGTTTCCTCCGGTGTGTCGCTTCATCCTGCGGTCTGTGCCTTGGTGACCCTGTGGTTTCCTTGGTTCATGAGTTCCCCTTGGGGTTTTTTTTATTGGTCTCATGGGGCATGTGCTGCGGGATGCTCGTGTCGTTTTTACTTATGTCTTTCAGGCAGGATACCAGTGGGTTATGGCTTCTCTCGGCTCTATTCCTTCCTCCCCCTCATCCCCCCACCCATTTTTGCTTAGCTGGGGGCATCCCAGGTGGCTTTTGTATTAGCCTTTACCCAGCGCTGGCCTATTGCGCCTGTGTTAATCACCATATGGAGGCTTTTGGGGATAGCGTGCTCGGGGGGTCCTTCGGGGCAATCCCGGCTGTGTTCCATGTGCAGGGTATCCCCTATCAGCAATGATGTCACAGTGTGCATGCCGTGCGCTCAGTGTCCTTGCGCTCCAGCTTGGTTTGCCTGCATCACTTCCCAGTTCTGTGCCCCCTTCGGCACCACCTACCCCCCCCACTGCTGCAATTAGCTCCCAGTGAGGGAGATGCTAGCAGGGGGTCACAGTCTGATCTGGCACTTCGTGTGGCCAACATTGAGAAGCAGCTTGCTGGGCCTATTCCTAGGAAGGCCTCTGGCAAAAAGCGGCACCTGACTTCCACTCCCTCACGCTATACAGAGGAGTATGAGGAATTCAATGTCACTACTGGACGTTATTTCGTAGAGGAAGGGGAACTGCTCCAGGACTCTGACTCCTCTGGGGACCAGCAGGAGGGCTGTGATAGTGACCCTGAATCTGGGGAGGATTCATGGTATCCTGAGGACACTGATAATTTGCTCACATTTTTGTAATTTTACACATTGCTGCCCCTGTGGAGGCTAAAAGGAAAAAGCTGTTTTGTCCTAGTAAACAGCGTCTGGAGTTCCCTGAGCAGGGACATTTCACCACTTTGGTGCTTAAAGAATGGGAACGTCCTAACAGGCTGCCCACTGTGCCCAAGGGTTTGGATAAGAGGTATCCCTTTCCTGCTGATCTTGTTAAGAGGTGGTCATTACCCCTTGAAGTGGTTGCTCCCGTGCTAGGCTTGTCCAATACTTCGGTCATGCCTTCACCTGACACTACCACTCTGAGGGACAGTGAGGACCGGCGCATGGATCAGTTGGCCTGCCATGCCTTTACCTGTGTGGGGGCTGGATTGCGCCTGGCCTGTGCGGCTGCCATTACAGCGATTGCCCTTAAGAAACTGCTCAAGCGTCTCCTTGATGGCGCTACGAATCTTAGTGGGGGGGGGGGAGGAGGGAGTATAGGAGACTCTTACTTTGCTCTGATTTTGTGGCCTTTATTCTTACTGCTATGGATGGTGCTGTGTGGCTGAGCGGTAGGGCCTCTGCGCTCTTGGTGGCTATGCGCCGCTCTGTCTGGTTGCGCCAGTGGCCAGCTGACGCTGCTACTAAGAAAGCTCTCATTGGACTCCCCTTCGCGGGGGTGTGGCTATTTGGGGAGCGTCTTGATGTTCTAGCCAAGGATGGCGGGCTACCTCAGCGTAGGAGGCAGTCTCGGCCCTTTCGTGCTCCCAGAGGAGGCCGTGGCTCCCTCCTTTCTAGTGGCCGCAGAGATTCTTGGGGCCATGGCAGATCCCGTGGTCGTCCCAGTCTCTCCTGGAGTTCCAAGCCCAAACCCTCTCCTAAGCCCCCTCAGGCATGAAGGGGCGCCCTCCCCCATCTGGGGGCTCTTTGCTCATGTCTGGAGGCTTCACGTCTCAGACCGGTGGATTCAGGAAGTAGTGTCCTCCGGTTACAAGATAGAGATTGCAGTCTGACGGCCCCCGAGATTCATCAGATCCCGGATGTCTTTAAAGCGGACCAACACCGAGGGGGGATCGGCCCGGGAATCTAAGATTCCCGGGCCGATCAGATCCCTCCCCGCGGGGCATCCGAAATCGGGATGTCCCGCGGGGTGAAACCCCACAGGAAGCCCACAATCCTACCTTTTCCACGTTCCAGCGGCGCATGCGCATCCGCCGCCTCCCGCACGTCCCTCTAGCAGGGCGCGCTCCCGCGCCGGCCGTTTGTGAATGGCCGGCGCGGGTGCTCTCCCTGTAAGAGGGACGTGCGGGAGGCGGCGGCGGACGCGCTCTGCTTGTCCGGCGCTGTCTCTCGCTTGTCCGTTGGTGGGGATTGGCTGCAGCGGTCACGTGGGAGCGGGGTGAGGAGTTTTCAGGGCTTTCAGGTGGGTTTCACACAGCGGGGCACCCCCGATCGGGGTGCCCCACCGAAGTGGACCAAAACCCAGGATGGTCAAAATCCTGGGTGTTGGTCCACTTTAAACCGCCTGTCTGCTCAAGGGTTGCTTCTGGCAGTTCAATGCCTGTTAGTCAGGAGTCATTTGTCAGGTGTCCCATCAAGAACGGGGTCAGGGGTACTATTCCAATTCCTGCCCCCGTGCTGGGAGACTGTCACCACAGATGCCAGTCTGACCAGTTGGGAAGGCTTCTGGAAATCCCTAAAGTTCCAGGGTCGGTGGGGCCCACAAGAGGCCCATGCTTCCATCAACGTCCTGGAACTGAGGGGCGATCAAGTTCTTTCTTGCCTAACCACTCACCTTCAGGGTCGGACTGTTCAGAGCCACTCAGACAACCAGACGGCGGTTGCGTACATCAACCTTCAGGGAGGGACTCGGAGCAAGGGAGCCTTCAAGGAAGTGTCTCTAATACTGTCTTGGGCGGAACAGAATGTCCCCTGCATCTCAGCGGTATACATTCCGGGGGTGGAGAACCAAGGTGCGGACTCCCTGAGCAGGGGGACGTCTCGTCTGGAGGAATGGTCCCTCAACTACCAGGTGTTTCTCTCCTTGTGTCACTGCTGGGGTCAGCCAGATGTGGACCTGTTTGCGTCCCGTCACAAACTTCCCAGGTTTGTCTCCCTGTCACAGGATCCTCTGGCCTTCGCCACGGATGCACTGCCAATGCCTTGGACGGAGTTTCGGCTTCCCTATGTGTTCCCTCCGTTCCCTCTACTGGGCAGGGTCATGCGCAAGATTGCCCAGGAGGGGGTGTCAGCCATGCTGGTGGCCCCCTGTTGGCCAAGAAGGGTATGGTTCGCAGATGTCGTGCAGTTGGCAGTAGACCAGTACGTCTTGCCCAGGGATCCAGATCTTCTCACTCAGGGACAGCTACGCCATCCCAATTTACAAACGCTGGCCTTAACGGCTTGGCTGCTGAAACCTACATCCTGCCAGAGAAGGGATTGCCGGTCTCTGTTGTGGATACCATGATTCGGGCTAGGAAGCAGTCTTCGTCCTTTATCTATGGGTCTGGCATGCTTACATTGCCTGGTGTGAGTCAGTCTCTTCCCTGTCGGTTTTTTTCCATTCCCAGGATTCTGGAATTTTTGCAACATGGCTTGGTTTCTGGCCTTCAACTAAGTACCCTCAAGGGCCATGTTTCAGCTCTGGAAATTTTTTTCCAAAGATCCTTTGCCAACCACCGGTTGGTTAAAACTTTTTTCCAGGGTGTTACTCATGTGCGTCCACCTTGTAAGCCTATGCTACCAGTCTGGGACTTGAATCTGGTGTTGTCTGCTCTACAGGTTCCTCCCTTTGAGCCTATCCGTGGGGCTGCTTTGCCCATTCTGACTCTTAAGGTAGCCTTTTTGGTGGCTATCACTTCTGTAAGGCGAGTTTCTGAGCTGGCGGCGCTTTCCATCAAACCTCCTTATTTTGAGAGGCATCAGGATAAGGTGGTGTTTCGGCTAAAGCCGGATTTCTTGCCTAAGGTGTCTGCCTTTCATCTCAATCAGGACATTGTCTTGCCGTAATTGTGTCCTAATCCTGCTAATTCCAAGGAGCGGACACTGCATTCTCTGGATGTGGTCAGGGCTCTGAAGTTTTATTTGGTTGCTACTGAGCCTTCCAGTTAATCTGATGCTCTTTTTGTTCTTACTTCTGGACCTAGGAAGGGTTTGCCTCCGGCTAAATCCACTATCAGCAAGTGGATCCGTCAGGCGGTGGTTCAAGCCTATTCTGCTAATGGGAAGGAACCTCCCTTTAGAATTCCTGCTCATTTCACTCGTGCTATTGGTGCTTCTTGGGCTTTTCAGCACCAAGCTTCTGTTGAACAAGTTTGCAAGGCCGCTACTTGGTCTTCTGTTCATACTTCTTTTTCCAAGTTTTACAAGGTTGATGTTAAGGCCTAAGCAGATGCTGCTTTTGGCCGCAAGGTACTTCAGGCGGTAGTGACTTGAACTGCCGGCTGTTACTCATTGGGGATTCCACCCTACTTTTGGACACTGCCTTTGGATGTCCCAACTGTTATGAATACCGAAGCAGGCCGTGCCATGCAATAAAGAAAAAAGCGATTCTGTGAGTACTCACCTGTAGAATGGTTTTTGTTCTTGCATGGCACGGCCTGCTTCGACCCACCCTTGTTATCGTTATTCTTGGTTGCCTCTTTATGGTGATTGTTCCAAGTTAATTGGGGTTTTTGACCCTTTTTTACATTTGTCTCACTGCTTGTCTACGCTGGGAACTCTATGGTTGATCCCATTTTTATAGGGGGACGGGAGATGCCACAGCTTTCTGCAGTACCACTGCACCACCTTGTGGCGGAATAATCCAACTGTTATGAATACCAAAGCAGGCTGTGCCATGCAAGAACAAAAACAATTCTACAGGTAAGTACTCACAGAATTGCTTTTTTGAATGCTTCTCTGTGTGAAGCCCCCAGGCAATGCTGCTGTGCCAACATCTCCAGTAATTCCACAGCCTAATGCTCAAGCTCTACTCTTAACTGACATTGTATGTTGTGTATATTAATGAGCCACATAGAAAGCTGAATGGTGAGGAATCTGTAGGCATCCCTGTTGCCACTTTCCTGCAGCTGTCTGTACCAGTGTCTGCCATTCAGATAGGAAGGGCTGTGGCTGGTGCCATGGCCTGGGCATATACTAGGTACGTTTTACATTGAATCAGGGGGGTTTCACACAATGGGGCATTCCAAATCGGAAAAGAGACCACTGGCCCTAGATTCCTAAACTCTAGGCTGGTGGTTGCTTCTCTCAAGTATTTTTTGATATCCAGCTGTGAGGTTGTTAAAGTGCACCAACTACTCGCTTGGCCATCCCTGAGTCTTGGCTGGCTCCCATGCCTTGCTCACCACCAAGCTCACATTCCTGGCACCCCTGTAGCCATGTTGCACTCCCAGGAGAACACCTCAGGGAAACTGGGGATATGGCCACTCCCTTATGTTGGGTTCTCTGCTTAAAAAGGGCTGTATGCCAATCGTTAATATGCATGACTACTCATAGAAAGTGGGATAACACCACTTTCTATGAGAAATTTTTGATATACCCATGCAGTTGGTATCCAACCCCTCCCACAGGAGGAAGTTCATTGCAGGGTGGGGCCAGTAATTTAATGAGAATTGTTTTCACTTTAACTATAATTAATATGCATGGCATATGGTGTTGATTGAATGAGAGCCTGCACATGCAGCTTGGGACCAGGAGACGTTTTTTTGGGGGGGACTGGGGAGTTTCTCACAGCGCAGGGCACAACTGGTCCACTTTAACTTTAAAGGGACATTCCAGGCAAAAGGATGCAGTGGCCTGCCCACATTCTGCTGTTAATGCTGAGTGTTGGGCCATGTCTTTCATTCACAAGCATGTTGTATTTCTTGATAAGAACTATTAATTGTGTTCCTTCTGCTAAGTTTGTTTTACATGGTCCCTTCAATCTATTACGCTTGTCGAGGATGTTCATAGTCTGAGCGTGCACGCAAGGCCAGGTCCACTGAAGGAAGCAAGTGCATTCTTTCAACAGAAAAGTCATGCCTTCACCGTGACCCGGGTGAGCCCACTACACAACACGTTGCGTGCTGGCGGTGAACGGTGAAGGCATGACTTTTCTGTTGAAAGACTGAAAGTGGACCCACAAGTGTTTTTGGAAAAAAGGATCTCTGCACAATAGGAGAGTGTGTGACCTCTGTTTCTGCCCATCAATCTTGAATCTTCTGGTAAGAATATTTCCAAAAGGTGACGGGCACACTGTGGATTTTGTGCATGCGCACTGGGATCACAGACTCTTCCTTATTACATCCAGGAGTTGTCTATTGGTGGAAACACTGAACTGTTTGCTCTGTGCTTGTTTGGTTATATTTTATTGAGGACTGGAGGAATAAGTGGTCCAGCACGTCTGAGCATTTCTTTAGACATAAGGTTGTCTCCATATGAAATCGTACCATCATTGAGATTAAGCGCGGTGTATTTCTGTATTTGATTTTATTTAGAGATTTTGGGATGTTTTGAAATGGCTGACATTACCTATCTTATACCTCCTTGCCATTGGAAACATGGTAGTGTCTGGACTGGGGCTTCAAGCAAACTCCTGAACAGCAGAAATATGCATACTTTCTTTGGCATTTGCAAACACTAGTGCTGTGGATTAAGCATCTTCATCTTTTTTTTTTTTTTTTTTTTTGTCTCTATTTGTTTTTTTTTAATACAGCAAAACCTGTGATTAGTCCACTTGAGCTGCGAATGGAAGAATTGAGGCACCATTTTAGGATAGAATTTGCTGTGGCTGAAGGAGCAAAAAACGTAATGAAGCTGCTTGGTTCTGGCAAAGTTACAGACAGGAAAGCCCTCTCAGAAGTAAGTCCTGGTTACCAGTAAGTCCTGGTTGATCTAATCCAAAGCTGTAGACTCGTCTTTTCTTAAGAATTCTTATGTTTCGTGCACATCTCTGTAATTCTGCGGGGATGTCTTTAGATTGCCTTACATCAACGCCTTTTCTTTATTCTGCTGATGATGGTAAAGTACACCAATTTCTTTGTAAGGGGGAAAATATATCCCGGGTTTTGACTTTTGGCCCAGATAATAGGGATGACCCACAGCAGGAATCTCTACCTAACCCTCCTCCTGAGCTGTATTCTAGCCTATCTGCAATCCACCAATGTGGATAAATTTGGCACTGTAAGTCTCCCAATTGCGATCCCCCCTGCAATCCAGCTAACCAGACCAGAAGTCAAGTCTAGTTTAGGATGACCTACACCTACAAGTTGCTTGAGGGAAATGTATAGCTAAGGCTTACTGCCGCTCATATTTGCCGCCGCCCCCCCCCCCCCCCTATCACAGGCGGGCCTGTTTTAGGAAAACTACTGGAAGTCCCCCACATTAAGATTTGGAAAATCACATTTTATCTTTGGGTTTGCTTTTGGGTGTGAATTGAATCGCACATCTAAGTGAGGTTGTACACTCTTAGAAAATTGTAATAGTATTTTTTTTTTAACTTAAAGAGGACCAACACCCAGGGGTGATCGGCCCGGAAATCTATAAGATTCCCGGGCCGATCACCTCCCACCCCGCGGGACATCCGAGATCGGGATGTCCCGCGGGGTGAAACCCCCCAGAAACCCCAAAAACACCTTACCTGATCCGCCGCCGCTTCCGCCGCCGCCGCCTCCCGCGCGCCCCTCCAGACGTGCGCGCGCCCGCGCCGGCCCTCTGTGAATGGCCGGCGGGGGCGCGCGCGCGCCGAGAGTGACGCGCGGGAGGCGGCGGCGGCGGAAGCGTCTTGGACGTTCCTGATCCCCGCCTGGACGTTGGCGGGGATTGGCTGCGGCGCTCACGTGGGAGCGCTGAGAGGTGAGTTTTTTGGGGTTTCTGGGGGGTTTCACACAGCGGGGCACCCCCGATCGGGGTGCCCCGCCGAAGTGGACCAAAACCCAGGATAGTCAAAATCCTGGGTGTTGGTCCACTTTAATAAATACATAATATATCGCATTCTCCTGTTATAGGACTTTTTTTTACAGGTATACAGCAGAAGGCCAGTTGGTGGCTGTGGTCTATGTACGTCCAGCTCCTGTTGGAAACAATAATGAGTCTTAATATCCAGAAGGCACCCATCGCTCTCAGTTATGGACACCTTACACAGGCCACACCCACCTGCTGTCCCGGAAACAGACTGAGTGTGTGGAAGCGGCGATAAAGTAAGCCATTTACTTTGTACCCTATATGGCACCCCTGGTCTGAGGTCTCTGAAAAAGTCAATGAAAATGACTTCAATTTTAGTTATACAGAATGAATACTAAGGGGTTTAAGATTTCTAGGTGTCTATGGCTTTTGTTCAGAACCAATTGAATCTTTCACAAACTTTGCTATTCCAAGTATGTCACACACCCCGCTTCCAAGATTAATAACATTCGGGTTATGTCCAGTAGAGGGCGGACTTCTGCAGAGATGACTAGAAAAAAGGAGCCCCTCCCGGTCCATAAATACCTGGGACCTCCCACACATTACCCAGTAATCGTCTCTGCAGACGTCGAGCAAGTCAGAAGATGGCTATCTCCTTCCTTACAGGTAAGCCGGGGTTACACCTGGCTGATTTATTGCCCTATTTCTGCCCGGACTTTGTTTGTAGTACATATGCCTTTCATGCCTAGGCTGTAGGTCCGGACGAGGGTAGGTGACACCCTAGGGGTGTTCTAGTTAGGAGCTATGCTCCTCCATGAGACCCCATCCTAGGGGTAGGCGGCTACCAGGTTCGGGATCCTGGTTTGGGATGCCCTGTCCGTAATTCTCTGCGCTGCTTTGGTGGCTGGGGTTCCCTTCCCCATCCGTTACCCTCTGTCCCCGGATCATGGGGGGGGGGCTGGCCATTTGCCTGTCTATTCACATCGCTGTGTTATACCTTTTTTCTTAGTATACAGTACGTCCTGCTCCAGATATAATACTTACACTTGGGTTATCCTCTGCCAGATGGCGCTGCACTGCAGAGACATGGAAAACAGGCTCCTCCCGGCCCTTCAAATACCCAGGTACCTCCCACAAATCCCCAGATTTCTCTGCAGTGCTGACTGCGAAGACATGAAGTGTCACTCTCCCGCAGGTGAGCGGGGCTATTAAAGCCTGCGGCCCTGTTGGACTACTCCCACCCGTCCTCTTAGTGATGTGCCTCCCAGCCTGGGCTGCGCTGGTCGGGTGAAGGTAGGCAGCACCACGGGTGCTCATGGAGCCATGCTCCACTGCAGTCCCCCACCAAAGGGTAGGCGGTTTAGGCTGATGGTGAGCCTCTAGTGGATGCCCCTCCCGCATTATTGCCCCATACCCTGTGTAGTGGTGGACCGCCATCCTCCAAAGGGAGGAGTGTGTGTGTGGTGGTCTTAGTGTATTGAGTTACACGTTATGGCCTTGGTATTGTCCTTGACTTATATACCTGGTGTCAGAGCCGCGCTGTTTCTCTTTATTGTCTATCGGCCGCGCGAGTCTCTTGCCCTTGCCCTTATTGGATGGGCATGCGAACAGGCGGCGGCGTTGCCTCAGACGCTGCAGCGTCTTCATTGGCAAACGTTGTCGGGCGCATCTGGAAGTAACCCCTTTTTTTTTCCAAGTGTGTCATACACTCGCGTTTTATTGTCTGCGTTGACTACTGCCTCAGAGCTTCGCGCTCTTCGGGGGGGCGGGGACCTGGCTTGGTGCGCTCCGCGTCACAGCCCGCTCTGGCCCGCCCTTCGAGGTTCGCTGGGCGCCATTTAGATGCTCGTCGCGCGCGTGGTAGCGGTCCTCCTCCTCCCCCGGTCTGTAAGTACTCTCGTGGGCGATTTTCATCATTCTTGCTTACTGCGCATGGCTCTGGCATCCCTATTCCCATTATGTCTTTCAGACGGTCGAATCCAGTGGCTTCTCAAGGCCTGGTGTAATTGCCAGTTGGACCTAGTATAATTACTCCCACTTCCCTGCGGGTCTTTGGGGCATCCAGGGTAGCTTATAGCGTCAATCCCTACTGGCCTATTGTGCCTATTAATCACCATATGGAGGCATCCCAGGATATTGTGAACGGGGTTCCCTCGGGACAAGCCCGGCTGTGTGTAGCTTGTGGGGTCTCGCCTATCAGCGGTGACAATGCATGGGTCTGCCTCCCTTGTGCACAGCAGGCGCTAATGGTACTTCCCGCCCCTCCTGTGGCTGGGCCTGCACCTCGCCTCACTTCACCTACCCCCCCAAGCCTGAGTCTAACCCCCAATACAAGCGGGGATTCTCATCCTGATGTGGCTACTAGACTGGCCAGTGTTGAAAAATTGCTTGCTAGTACTCTAGCGCGCAAGGCCACCGTGCAAAAGCGGCACATAATCCCTGACTCTGCTCCTTTCCCTATGGAGTCTGATGAGTTTCGCATCTATATGACCATGCCCCTTCGGATGAAGGGGAGCTTTTCTCTGACTCAGTCATCTAATGAGAAGTCTAGGGGTTATGACGATTCTGGTTCTGATCACTGGACCCCGGATGATACTGATAAACTACTGCTTCAGATTTTTGAGGTTTTGTCCATCTCTCCCCCTGTTGCGGCTCCCAGGCAAAGGGGTGAGCTATTTCATACTGCTAAGGCTCGATTGGAATTTCCTGAGCAAACCCATTTCAATAACCTTGTGCTTAAGGAGTGGGAACATCCCAGTAGACTTCCCGGGATCCCTAAGAGTTTGGACAGGAAGTATCCTTTTCCTGCTGATATGGTCAAGTGCTGGTCATCGCCCCCCGAGGTCGATGCTCCTATTCTAGGGCTGTCTAACACCTCTATTATGCACTCCCCCGACACTACTACGCTGCGGGATTCTGAGGACCGGCGCATTGACCAATTGGCGTGCCATGCCTTTGCGTTTGGAGGGGCGGCGCTGCGCCCGGTCTGCGCTTTGGCCATTACTGCTGTGGCGCTCAGGGCCATGGTCAGGAATGCACTTGACGGCCCAGACGAGTTGCCTACTGATACTATTAATGCACTGTCTAACTGTGATGTATTTGTGAACTTTATCCTGTCTGCATCGGATGATGCTATTAGGCTGTGTGCCAGATCTTCCGCCTTGGCGGTGGCTATACGCTGCGCGGTATGGCTGCGCCAGTGGGCGGCCGACAATGCTGCTAAGAAAGCCCTTACTGGGCTCCCATTTAAGGGACTACGCCTGTTTGGGGACCGCCTAGACCTCTTTGCTAAAGGAGGTAAGTTACCACAGCGCAGGCGGCAGCCTCGACCCTTTCGCAGCCAGGGCCCCCTTTCAGCCCCCTACATGGGCGCTAAGCAGGGAAAGGGGGTGTCCTTCACGGGGGCTCGCGCAGACTCCTGGCATAGGAGCAGGGGGCGACGTCCTGGCTCATCCTGGGGGACCAAACCCAAAGCCCCTCCCAAGACCCCTCAGGCATGATGGGGCGCCCTCTCCCGCCAGGGTGGGGGGGACGGCTACAGCACTTCGCGCACGTCTGGAGGCACCAAGTCTCAGACCAGTGGATTCAGGAGGTAGTTACCTCTGGCTACAATATAGAGTTTGCTGTGCGGCCCCCCTCAAGATTCATCAGGTCCCGGATCCCCCAGGACCCGGTATCGGCTCAGGTCCTGATGCAGGCAGTGCAAGGACTTCTGGATCTGGTAGTTATTTGCAAGGTTCCCTTGAGAGAATTGGGAGAAGGGTTCTACTCCAACCTTTTCACAGTACCCAAAAGAGATGGGTCAGTCAGGTCCATTCTGGATTTAAAGATCCTCAACAAAATTGTCAAGAACAAGCGCTTTCGCATGGAAACTCTGCGCTCGGCCGTTGGCTCTCTGCGCCCAGGGGATCAAAGATGCTTACCTTCACATCCCTGTGTTCCCGGGACATCAAAGGTTTCTCAGATTCGCGTTGAAAGATCAACATTACCAATTTGTGGCTCTACCTTTTGGCCTCACTTCAGCTCCCAGAGTGTTCACCAAGGTACTGGCGGGGGGTGATGTCTTTGATAAGGTCAGGGGGCATTCGAGTGCTGCCCTACCTGGACGACATCCTCATCGCCTCATGGCCTCTACAGCAGGCGGAGCTGGACACTCAGCTGGTGGTGTCCACCTTGGAGTCCTTCGGCTGGGTGATCAATCATCCCAAGTCCTCTCTGTCCCCTTCGCCAGTGACCCCATTCCTGGGGATGATTCTGGATACAGTTCAGTCACGAATATTCCTTCCCCAACAGAAGGTGGAAGCTCTGACTGTGCAGGTGCGGTCCCTGCTCTCGTGCCCCCAGCTCTCCCTCAGACAGGGAATGCAGCTGGTGGGCCTGATGGTGGCGAGCTTCGAGGCGGTGCCCTTTGCTCAGTTCCATTCGAGGCCTCTGCAGCTTCACCTCCTATCAGTATGGGACAACGACCCCGCGTCCTTGGACGGGGTTTGTGTGCTTCCCCCATTGGTCAGAAGGTCCCTATCGTGGTGGCTAGACCACAAGAACTTGCTAAAGGGCAGGTCCTTTCTAGCCCCCTCCTGGGAGACGGTCACCACGGATGCCAGTCTGTCAGGTTGGGGGGATTTTGGAAGTCCCTGAGGTTCCAGGGGAGGTGGGGCCCTCAGGAGGCCCATTTACCCATCAACATTCTGGAACTACGGGCGGTCAGGTTGGTTCTGGAGCAGTTGACCGATCACCTGCAGGGACTGTCTGTTCAGGTGCACTCAGACAACAGGACGGCGGTTGCCTACATCAACCATCAGGGAGGGACCCGGAGCAAGGGTGCCCTCCAGGAAGTGTTGCGGATTCTGACATGGGCGGAGGCCAATGTTCAATGCAGACTTCCCGTCAGGGGGAGTGGTCCCTCTGCAACAGGGTATTCCAGTCCCTGTGTTTCCGGTGGGGCCTACTGGATGGGGATCTGTTTGCATCCCGTCACAATCACAAGCTCCGGGCCTTTGTCTCCCTGTCTCAGGATCCTCTGGCCTTGGCCACGGACGCTCTGTCAATGTCATGGAAGAAATTTTGGCTCCTGTATGTCTTTCCCCCGTTCCCCGTTCCCTGGGGCATCCAGGGTTGCTTTATAGCGTCAATCCCTACTGGCATATTGTGCTAATAATCACCATATGGAGGCATCCCAGGATAGTGTTACCGGGGTCCCTTTGGGACAAGACCGGCTGTGTGTAGCGTGTGGACAGCCTCATGCTGACGCTGACAAGGCACGGGTCTGTGTACCCTGTGCTGAGCAGGTGCTTGCATTGCAATCTGGCCTGCCAGTGGCTGCACCTCGTTTCACTTCACCTATTCCCCCCAGCTTAAATCTCACTCCTGTTGAGTTGCATACTTGTGGAGATTCTCAGCCTGATGCGTCTTCTAGACTGCCTACTGCTGAACAGATTATTGTGAGGTCTTTAGCGCGTAAGGCCCTGGTAAGAAGCGGCACTTGACGCCTAATGTTACTGTTTTCCCTTTGGGAACTGAGGAGTTTATGAATCTGTGTGGCTATACCCCATCTGATGACGGAGAGCTCTTTTCTGATTCAGGCTCATCTGGCGAGAGACCAAGGGGTCATGACGATTCTGGCTCTGACCCCTGGGCACCGGATGACACTGACAGATTATTGACCCAGATCTTTGAGGTTCTGTCTATCTCTCTCCCTGGTGAGGCTCCCAGGCAAAAAGGGGAGCTTTTCCATACAGCAAAATCACGTTTGGAATTTCCAGAGCAGGCACATTTCCATACCCTTGTGCTCAAGGAATGGGAGCTCCCCAGTAAACTTCCCGGGGTTCCCAGGAGTTGGGATAGGAAGTATCCCTTTCCTGCTGAGGTGGTTATGTTTAATCTTATTTTATTGAGTTTTCCACATTTCACAATTACATTTACACAAATAGACACATATATTAAAAAACAATACAGAGTGCGTAGTATATGACATACAGCGTTATCTTGTATTCCCATAACCTACACAGATCCCACTCGGTCTCCACAGCCCTTCCGATCACCTCTTAGTTTGTTACAACTATCCCCTCTGTCCTATTATCCCCCCATAACCACCACAGCTGAAATAGCATGACTCCCTCTCCCTGCGCCCGTCAGGAGGCGCTCACGTTCCCAGAGTATGCTAGGGTGTTCCAGACAGAGTTGTCCGTACGAAGTCATCAAGTCACTCGGATACCGGTTCATCTATTCACCTGTAGGCCAGACATATACACCACGCACCACAAAGAACAAACAAACAAACATACAACAAACAAACAAGACAATACACACATTGGGGCTGGGGGGAAGGGGCGGGCAGAGAGAGAAGGAAGAGGGGAAGGCATAGCGTAAAGGAGAGAGCGTGTCCACCCCCCCTATGACAAGGCCTTTTGTAGTTCCTTTATTCTCCTCTGCCCTTGATCCGAACCCTTGTACATTATCCATGCTACCCACATAATCCTAAACTTCTCCCCCCCCTTAGATCAGCCGTTAGCGCCTCCATTCTCATAATATTAAGCTCTTCGCACCACTCTATCAAGGAGGGAGCTGTTGTCTTCTTCCAGTACCTTGGTATCACAGATCTCTCAGCTGTCAAAAAGTGTCTTAGAACTCCCCTTTTACCCTCTTGTCTACTTCCTGGAAGCATGGACAGCAACGTTATCTCAGGGGTGTTTGGAACTGGAGAGCCATAAGCCTCCGCATACAGCGAGAGGATTCCGACCCAAAGCCTATTTATGCTAGGGCATCCCCCGAGCCATGTTACATCTCCAACACGTGTCCGGCATCAGGGGGAAGATCTGATGGATCCGGAAGGCGGCTTCTGTACCATCGTGAGATCAATTTGAAATTTTTTTCCTGAGCCTTACATGGTTTTGCCATCTTGTGAGTAAGAAAAAAGGCCTTCTCCCACTCCTCCCCCTCTAGGGTCCTCCTGATCTCTTTCCCATTCAGCTACAAAGTCCAACTTCGCATCCCCTCCCCCCCCCTCCCAACAGTATACCGTACAAGATTGATAATACCCCTTTTGGCCTTTCTGTTGCTTCCAGCAGGCTCTCGAACTGGGAGCACTCTCTTGTGATCTTACCTATATCCCCCAGTGAGCTCAGGTAGTTTCTCAATTGGTGCACTGCTAGCCATGAAACCTTCCCCCCCGCCCTGCCCTGGACCAGCGTATGCCTCAACTTAACACTTAAGGATGAGTCCCAGATCAAAAACATTGAGGCCCCCACTCCCGGCTCGAAATCTGGGTTGTCAAACAAAGGCATCAACGGTCCCGGTCTAGATGCTATATCCAGATTCCTAAGGCAGTCCTCCCATGTCAGAAGGAGGTGGGCCGTCAGGAACGGCAGCTTCTCCTTTGACCGTATTTACGGATCCACCCACGGGAGAGATGTGACCTTGCACAATTGTTCAATTGTGTTCAATTGTGACCCACTGCTTAGACCCTCTCCCATGATGCCAATCCACCATCCTAATTAGGACCGCTGCTCTATGGTAATTCTCGACATCTGGTAGCCCGGCCCCTCCCTGTTCCTTCCGCCTAGCTAGCTTACGAAGGCTTAGTCTCGGGTGTTTCCCTCCCCGCACAAATCTCACGATCTCAGATCTAATTTGCCTAAAAAAGCGCTTATTGCCATGAATGGGTATCGCCTGAAAGCTGTATAATAGTTTTGGCAATATGTCCATCTTCAGGACATTTATTCTCCCGAGCCAGGAGATATTCTTTTTCCCATACACCTCCCAGTTCTTTCCTGATCCTTGCGAATAAGGGGTCGTAGTTCAGCCCAAACAGCGAGACCGGGTCAGCCGGAATAAGAACTCCCAGATACTCCAAGGCCTCTTTACACCACTTAAAGGGAAAGTTCCCTTCCAGGTGCTGGACTAGGGCCTGATCCTCAATACTAATGTTCAGCATTTCTTTCCGTATCAACTAGGACCGGCAATCCCGTCTCCTCTACATACAGCTCCATCTCCCTCTCCAAGTCCCGCCCCCCCCCCCCCCGTGCCCCACCCCAATGTTGTAGAGTTGGGAGTAATATTGTCGGAATACCTCAACAATCCCCTTTGGGTCATGCACTAAATTTCCCCTTCGCATCTTTTATAGCCGGTATGTATGTCTGGCACTGCCTGGGATGTAATAATCTAGCTAAGGCCCGGCCACATTTGTTACTGTGCTCATAGTAAAACCTGTTCGCCAGTTCCCTCTGTCTGCTAGACATTTTGTTAAGTAAGCTCAACAGCTCGTTTTTAGCCTCCGTCAGCTCCAGCAGACTAGATGGATCCGGGCTTCGTTTATGAGAGGTCTCTAGTCTAGCTATACTGTCGATCAGCTCCGCCACCTTTACTCCCCTCTCCCTCTTCAACCTCGCTGCATACTGGATGAGAATCCCCCTGAGGCTACACTTCAGTGCCTCCCACTGCATTGGGAGCCTGGTCATATCTTGTTAATGATTCCTCAAGAAATCCCTGATCCCCTCTGACAACGCCTTAGAGCATGATTCGTCCTGCAATATACCCTCATTCAAACGCCACTGCCAGGGCCTTTCTGCCAGCCCCGGCAGCTCCAAAGACAACAGCAGGGGGGCGTGATCCGACCAGATTCTAGTGCCAATGGTTGCTGCCGGTGACCACTGTAGTGCATGGTGGCTGACAAAAAAGTAGTCTATCCTGCTGTATGAAGAGTGGATGTTCGAGTAAAAGGTATAGTCTTTAACCCCTGGGTTACATATTCGCCACACATCTATCAATTGCCTTCTATGAAGTAGTTGTTTAAATGCCCTCAATTTTGTGTAAGACACGGATGACCGTCCCGTTGAGGTATCAATCAAGGGGTCGATAGCCATATTGAAATCTCCCCCAATTATCTCCACCCCCTCTGTGAATTCATCCAGAACCCGGAGGATCCTCTGAACTGCTTTCACCTGATCTACATTAGGTAGATACACATTAGCTATCTGAGCCTTAACAAACAAAAACCTGCCCTCTGGGTCTCTCATCTGGTCCAACAGCACGAACGGTGCATTTTTATGAATCGCTATGGACACTCCCTTGGCCTTAGCTTCTGGGTTTGGGGCGTGAAACCACATGGGGAAATTCCTACCTTAAAATGGGTTTCTTGCAAAAAAAGGATCTGACATTTATTCTTATGTTGGGAGTGTAAGATGTGGGACCTCTTAGAGGGGCTGTTCAAGCCCTTTACATTGAACGAGCAGATTGTAAGGAGATGACCCCCAGACTTGCCTCTGTGGCAAGGGCTGAGGCGGGGCCGGCAAAGCCTCCGCGAGCCAGTCGGGCACCTGTATGGCATCCGTCGACAGGAATTCAAAAAGCATTGGGAGTTCCTCATGCGATCTCAGAGAAAACAAGGCGTCATTCTTTCTTACTATTAGATGAAATGGGTGCCCCCACTTGTAGGATGCGCCCGTGCTCTTAATCTTCTCCAGAAGCGGACGTAAGATCCGCCTCATGTGCAGTGTTCTCCTGAAAAAATCCGGAAAAAGTGTGATTTTTCCGGCTTTGGACGCGCATACCAGAGCGGCTCTGAGCGCTGTCATTGGCCGGACGAGGTCACGTGGGAGCGGGGAGAGGTGAGTTTTTGCGGCGATCGGGGGGGTTTCACACAGCGGGGCACCCCCGATCGGGGTGCCCCACCTAAGTGGACCAACACCCAGGATAGTCAAAATCCTGGGTGTTGGTCCACTTTAAGGGGCTACGCCTGTTTGGGGACCGCCTAGACCTTTTTACTAAGGAAGGTAAGTTACCCCAGCGCAGACTGCAGTCTCGGCCCTTTCGGGGCCAGGGCTCCCCTTCACTCCCATACAGTGGTGCTAAACAAGGAAAAGGGGTGTCCTTCACGGGGGCTCATGCAGATTCCTGGCACAGGAGAAAAGGACGACGTCCTGGCTCCTCCTGGGGGGCTAAGCCCAAATCCTCTCCCAAGCCCCCTCAAGCATGATGGGGCGCCCTCGCCCGTCAGGGTGGGGGGACGGCTGCAGCACTTTGCTTAAGTCTGGAGGCATCACGCCTCAGACCGGTGGATTCAGGAGGTAGTGTCCTCCGGCTACAAGATAGTTTGCTGTGCGGCCTCCCCCAAGATTCAACAGGTCCCGGATCCACCAGGACCCTGTATCTGCTCAGGTGTTGGTGCAGGCCGTGCAAGGCCTTCTGGGTCTGGGGGTCATTTGCAGATTCCCCTTAAGAGACAGAGGCAAGGGGTTCTACTACAACCTCTTCACAGTTCCCAAAAAAGATGGGTCAGTCAGGACCATTCTGGATTTAAAGATCTTCAACAAATTTGTCAAGAACAGGCGTTTTCGCATGGAAACTCTGCGCTCGGCCATCAGCTCCTTGCGCTCCGGGGATTTCATGACGTCTGTGGACATCAAAGACGCTTACCTTCACATCCCTGTGTTTTCAGGACACCAAGGTTCCTCAGATTCGCGTTGGAAGATCAACCTTACCAATTGTGGCCTTGCCATTTGGCCTCACTTCAGCTCCCAGAGTGTTCACCAAGGTGCTGGCGGGGGTGATGTCTCTGAGGTCAAAGGGCATCCACGTGCTGCCCTACCTGGACGACATACTCATCACCTATCGGTCTCTACAGCAGGCAGAGTTGGACACTCAGCTGGTGGTGTCCACCCTGGAGTCCTTCGGCTGGGTGATAAATCACCCCAAGTCCTCTCTGTCCCCTTCCTCGGTGACCCCGTTCCTGGGAATGATTCTGGATACGGTTCAGTCAAGGATATTCCTTCCTCAACAGAAGGTGGAAGCTCTAACTGCGCAGGTGAGGTTCCTGCTGTCGTGTCCCCAGCCCTCCCTCAGGCAGGGAATGCAGTTGGTGGGCCTGATGGTGGCGTGCTTCGAGGCGGTGCCTTTTGCTCAGTTCCATTTGAGGCCCCTACAACTTCACCTTCTGTCAGTATGGGACAAGGACCCAACATCCTTGGACGGGGTCTGTGTGCTTCCCCCCTTGGTCAGGCGGTCCCTTTCGTGGTGGCTGGACCACAGGAACTTGCTGGGGGGCAGGTCCTTTCTGGCCCCCTCCTGGGAGACGGTCACCACGGATGCCAGTCTGTCAGGATGGGGGGGGGTTCTGGAAGTCCCTGCGGTTCCAGGGGAGGTGGGGCCCTCAGGAGGCCCACTTACCCATCAACATTCTGGAACTACGGGCGATCAGGTTGGTACTGGAGCAGTTGACCAATCTCCTGAGGGGTCTGTCTGTGCAGGTGCGCTCAGACAACAGGATGGCGGTTGCCTACATCAACCATCAGGGAGGGACCCGGAGCAGGGGGGCCCTCCAGGAGGTGTTGCGGATTCTGACATGGGCAGAGGCCAATGTTCAATGCATTTCGGCTGTGTACATCCCAGGGGCAGAGAATCTACTGGCAGACTCTCTGAGCAGGGGGACCTCTCGTTAGGGAGAGTGGTCCCTCTGCAACAGGGTATTCCAGTCCCTGTGTCACCGTTGGGGTCTACCGGATGTGGATCTGTTTGCATCCCGTCACAATCATAAGCTCCAGGCTTTTATCTCCCTGTCTCAGGATCCTCTGGCCTTGGCCACAGATGCTCTGTCCATGTCATGGCAGGAATTTCGGCTCCTGTATGTCTTTCCTCCATTCCCCCTGCTGGGCAGGGTCCTGCGCAAGATTGCTCTGAAAGGGGTGCCAGTGATTCTGGTGGCCCCCAGGTGGCCAAGAAGAGTGTGGTTCGCAGACGTGGTGCAGATGGCAGTAGACCAGTATGTTCTTCCAGGAGTGGCAGATCTGGTCACTCAGGGCCCCTTACGCCATCCCAATTTACAAACTCTGGCTTTGACGGCCTGGCTGTTGAAACCTTCATCTTGATGGAGAAATGCTTGTCTGCCTCGGTGGTTGAGACCATGGTGAAGGCTAGGAAGAAAACTTCTTCTTCCATCTATTATAGGGTATGGCATGCCTACATTGACTGGTGTGAGTCTAGGTCTCTTCCCTGTCGGGTGTTCTCATTTCCCAGGGTTCTGGAGTTTTTACAGCATGGGTTGGAGTCGGGTCTCCAACTCAGTACTTTGAAGGGTCAGGTTTCTGCCCTTTCTGTCTTCTTTCAGAAGTCTTTTGCTCCAGCATTCTTTGGTTAAGACTTTCTTTCAGGGGGTTACTCATGTGCGTCCCCCACGAAAACCTATGGTCCTGTTTGGGATTTGAACTTGGTTTTGTCTGCCTTGCAGAGTGCTCCCTTTGAGCCTATTCAGGATGCTGCTCTGGCTGTACTTACCCTGAAGGTTGTCTTTCTGGTGGCTATTACTTCGGTCAGGCGTGTGTCTGAGCTGGCGACTCGGTCTATCCAGCCCCCATACTTTGAGAGACACCAAGATAAGGTGGTGTTCCGCTTTAAGACGGATTTTCTGCCTAAGGTGGTGTCTGCTTTTCATTTGAATCAAGATATTGTTCTTCCTTCATTGTGCCCTAATCCTAGCAATGCTAAGAAAAGGGTTTTGCATTCCTTGGATGTGGTCAGGTGTCTGAAGTATTACCTAGTAGTCACTGCATCCTTCAGGAAAACTGATGCTCTTTTTGTGGTCCCTTCTGGTCCTAGGAAGGGTTTGGCTCCTGCCAAGTCTACTGTCAGCAAATGGATCTGTCAGGCTGTGATTCAGGCCTATTCTGCTAAGGGGAAGAATTCTCCCTTCCGCCTTACTGCTCATTCTACTCGTGCTATTGGTGCCTCTTGGGCCTTCCAGCACCAGGCTTCTGTTGAACAAGTTTGCAAGGCCACTACTTGGTCTTCTGTTCATACCTTTTCAAAGTTTTACAAGGTTGATGTTAGGGCCTCAGCTGATGCTGTTTTTGGCCGCAAGGTTTTGCAGGCGGCAGTGGTTTAAACTGTCTGCTGTTACCTTTTTTTTATTGGGGATCCCACCCTACTTTATGGACACTGCTATTGGATGTCCCAAGTGTAAGTAATCTATCTGGAGCAGGACGTATTGTATACTAAGAATAATACAATTCTGTGAAATACTCGCCTGTAGAATTAGTATTATAAGTATACAGTACGTCCTGCTCCACCCCACCCTGGTTTTTGCATTATTCTGGATCCCCTGTATGGTGATTGTTGTCATTGTTATAGTTACCAGTTTTTGGGTGGTTAAATTCTCCCGGCTTCTTGTTCACTGCTTTTCAATGCTGGGGATTTGTGGGAGGTCCCCGGGTATTTGAAGGGCCGGGAGGAGCCTGTTTTTACATGTCTCTGCAGTGCAGCGCCATCTGGCGGAGGCTAACCCAAGTGTAAGTAATCTATCTGGAGCAGGACATACTGTATACTTATAATACCAATTCTACAGGTGAGTATTTCACAGAATTGTATTTTTGGCGCTGGTAGTGGCTCCCAGCCTATTGCTGGGGACCGTGTTTCCTCGTCTGTGCAGGAGGGGGCGGAGCCCCGCGCTGGCCCCCCCCCCCCCTTCTCTTCCTTCCTGGCTGATGCTGTGGAGGCCGCTGCTGCTGCCTGTCTGTCGCCATTTTGACACTAGAGCGTGAGTGCCCTGCGGCTCCCCCCCTTTCTTCATGGCCTTGGCATTCTGTGTTTACAATTTGCTTGTATGTTATTTTGCCTGTGAAAGATATTACAATGCCAAGATTTTGGTGTGATTGTCATTTTGGCTGGATGCATGTTTTCTGTAATGATTTCTTGCTTATGGCCCCCCCCTTCTCATTATGTCTTACAGGGAGACCTCCTTCCTTCATAGTTAAAAATGGGGGTTCTCCCGGTCCTTAGGTCCCTCACTCTAATTTTGGGGCTTTACAAATCCTCCCACTAACGGACGTTAAGGGGCATCCTGGGTAGCTTACTAGCGTAATTCCCACTGGTCATTGCGACTACCTTAAATCACCATATGGAGGCTTCCCAGGATACCGGGCTCGGGCTCCCTTCGGGCCAGCCCCGGCAGAGTTTGGGTTGTGGGGCATCCATTGCGGGGGATAATGTGCTGGTTTGCATTATATGTGCACAGCAGGCCATTGCGTGGCAGTCGGAGTCCCAGGCGTCTGGGTCAGCGCCGCCGGCCTCATCACCTACACCCCCACTCCTGATTCTGAGCCCAAGTGACGCTGTCATTAGTGGGGAGTCGCACTGTGATCTCTGTGCTAGATTGGCCAACATTGAGAAATTGATTGCTAGCTCTGCGGCCAGAAAGGCCCCGGCTAAGAGAAGGCATTTGTCACCGGCTGCACCGGGCTTGGATTTCGAGGATTATGATTCCTTTGACTGGTCTGATTATTCCCCACTGGAAGAAGGGGAATTGTTTTCAGAATTTGATGGCTCTGAGGATCAGCAGTTTTTGGATGCTGATGCTGTGAAGGATACTGTTGTTACCCCCAGGCTTCTGGCCCATATTTTTGAGGTGCTGGCTATTTCTCCTCCTGCGGAGGCCCCTCCACAAAAGGGGGAATTTTTGGGGACCGCTAAGCCTCGCCTAGAGTTCCCAAATCAGAAGCATTTTGACAATTTGATTCTTAAAGAATGGGAAAAGCCCAGCCGGCTTCCCGGTGTTCCTCGAAGATGGGATAGGAAGTATCCCTTTCCGGTGGACACGGTGAAGCGCTGGTCGTCGCCTCCTGAGGTCGACGCTCCGGTTCTGGGTTTGTCCAACACATCCGTTTTGCACTCACCAGACGCCACCACGCTGAAGGATAGTGAGGACCGGCGTCTTGATCAAATGGCGTCTCATGCCTTTGCCAGAGTAGGTTCGGCCTTGCGTCCGGTTTGTGCTTCAGCTCTCACGGCCGTGGCTACCAGGTCTGTAATTAGGGGCCTGTTAAATGGTCCCCAGCTTAACCCTGCCAGTGATGAATTTGCTGCGCTTACGCGTTGTGAATTGTTCATGACCTTTGTCTTATCAGCCTTACCAGCCTTGGATGCTTTAATCCTTCCTTTCGTGGCTCTTGACCAAGCAGAAGAGTTGCCTACTCAGCGTTCAGAGGTGATTCCGGGGCAGGGGCAGAGGAAGTGCTCCTTCCCGGAACTGCCTGGGGTTCCAAACCCAAGACAGCTGCTAAACCCTCTCAGCAATGAGGAGGCACCCTCGCGGGTGGGAGGACGGCTACGGCACTTTGCCCAGGTCTGGACACGGGAGGTCACAGACAATTGGATCTTGGAAGTGGTCTCTTCCGGGTACAAGCTGGAGTTCGAGTACCGGCCTCCTCCCAGATTCCTCAGGTCTCGGGTTCCTTCGGACCCCCGGGACGCGCAGGGACTTTTGTTGGCAGTACAAAATCTGCTGGGCTTCGAAGTCATCTGCCCGGTGCCCTCCTCAGAGAGAGGCCGGGGCTATTACTCCAACCTTTTTACAGTGCCCAAAAAGGATGATTCCATAAGACCCATTCTGGATTCAAAGATTCTCAACAGGTTAATCAGAACCAAGAAATTTCGCATGGAGACTCTGTGATCGGCCATCAACTCTCTTCGTCCAGGGGACTTTATGACCATAGACATCAAGGACGCTTACCTTCATGTGCCAATCTTCCCAGGACACCAGAGTTTTCTCAGGTTTGTGGTGGGAGATCAGCACTATGTTTGTGGCTCTTCCCTTCGAGCTGACCTCTGCACCAAGGGTATTCACCAAGGTGCTGGCGGGTATAATGGCCCTTCTCAGAGCCCTGGGCATTCGCATTGTGCCGTATCTGGACGACCTTCTCATCACGGCATCCTCTCTCAGCCAGGCGGAGCTAGACACCAGGATGGTGGTGACAACGCTGGAGAGGTTCGGCTGGGTGATCAACTACCCCAAGTCTTCCCTCTCACCGTCAATGGAGGTTTTTTTCTGCGCAAATCTGGATACCATTCAGACCAGGGTGTTCCTGCCTCAGTCGAAGGTGCAGATGGTTCAAGATCTTGTACGTCTTCTTCTGTCCAACCTTCGCCCGTCCATCCGGCAAGGGATGAGGCTGGTGGGGTTGATGGTGGCTTCCTTCGAGGCAGTTCCCTTTTCCCAGTTTCACATGCGGCCTCTTCAACTCCATCTGTTGTTGGCTTGGGACGGATGTCCTCTGTCCTTGGATCAGTCATTTCAGGTGTCTCCCCTGGTCCGGGCAGATCCTTTCTGGCCCCTTGTTGGGAGACGGTCACCACGGACGCCAGCCTGTCGGGCTGGGGGAGTTTCTGGAAGGAACATCAGTTCTTGGGGTTGTGGGGTCCTCAGGAGGCGCACAACCCCATCAACGTCTTGGAGCTGAGGGCTATTTGGTTGGTGCTGTCGCACTTGACGCATCACATCCAAGGCTTACCAGTTCATGTTCGATTAGACGGTCGGACTGCGGTAGCTTACATCAATCACCAAGGAGGGAATCGCAGCAGGAGTGCCCTCAGGGAAGTTTCTCAGATTCTTGCATGGGCCGAGAGCAATGTTCCATGCATCTCGGCGGTGTACATTCCAGGTGTGGAGAACATGGAAGCGGACTCCCTCAGCAGGGGGTCCTCTCGTCGAGGGGAATGGACCCTCAACAACAAGGTATTTCTATCCATTTGTCACAAGTGGGGGTTCCCGGAGGTGGGTCTCTTTGCCTCCCGTCACAACCACAAGCTCCTTGCTTTTGTGTCTGTCTCAGGATCCTCTAGCTCTGGCAGTGGATGCCATGTCCCTTGCCTGGAGGGATCTGGGTCTCCTGTACCTGTTTCCTCCCTTCTCCATGGTAGGCAGGGTGGTGCGCAAGCTGGTTCAAGAGGATGTGCAAGCAATTCTGGTGGCTCCAAGGTGGCCAAGACAGATGTGGTTCGCAGACGTCGTGCGGCTGGCGGTCGATCAGTACAGGTTGCCCCTGCTTCCGGATCTGGTCACTCAAGGTCAGCTTTGTTACCCCAATTTACAAACGCTGGCTTTGACGGCGTGGCTGCTGAAACCTCCATTCTAAAAGATGGTTTGTCTGATGCTGTGATCCAGACACTTGTTAGGGCTAGGAAGAAGTCTTCCTCTAACATCTACTACAGGACTTGGCGGTCCTATATTGATCGGTGTGAGGCTAGGGCCTTGCCTTGTAGGGTGTTTTCGATTCCCAGGATTTTGCCGTTTCTTCAACATGATTTGGACCTGGGTTTTCAGCTTAGTACCTTGAAAGGGCAGGTCTCCGCCCTGGCGGTTTTCTTTTAAAGGTCTTTTGCTCTCCATCCTTTGGTTAAGACTTTTTTCCAGGGGGTCACTCATGTGCGGCCCCCTCGAAAGCCTTTGTTGCCTGTTTGGGACTTGAATTTGGTTCTGTCGGATCTCCAGGGGCCTCCTTTTGAGCCGGTGCAGGATGTTGCACTTTCCATTCTCACGCAAAAGGTTGCCTTTTTTGGTGGCTATTACCTCTTTTTGACGCATTTCTGAGTTGGCGGCTCTGTCTATTCAGGCCCCTTACTTTTGAAAGTCATTAGGACAAAGTGGTCTTCCGTTTCAAGCCAGATTTCCTACCTAAAGTGGTCTCTGCCTTCCATCTCAGTCAGGATGTGGTTCTCCCTTCCTTGTGTCCTAAGCCTAGCAATGACAAGGAGAGGGCCCTGCACTCTTTGGATGTTGTTCGTTGTGTGAAGTACTATTTGGTGGCTACTTCTCCTTTCCGTAGGACGGACGCCTTGTTTGCACTCTGGGCCCAAGAAGGGTTTGGCGCCCGTCAAGTCTACCATTAGTAAATGGATACGTCTGGCCATTGTTGGGGCCTATACTACCAAGGGGAGGGATCCCCCTTTTCAGATCACTGCTCATTCTACTCGTGCTGTTGGGGCTTCCTGGGCTTTTCAGCACCAGGCTTCTGTTGAACAAGTTTGTAAGGCTGCTACTTGGTCTTCTGTTCATACCTTTTCCAAGTTTTATAAGGTTGATGTGCGGGCCTCAGCGGATGCTGTTTTTGGCCGCAAAGTTCTGCAAGCTGCAGTGGTTTAGTTTTGCATTATTGCCTTTTTGGGATCCCCGCCCATGTTGGACACTGCTATTGGATGTCCCGAATGTTATTAATCTTGGAAGCGGGGTGTGTGACATACTTGGAATAATACCATTTTGTGATTACTCACCTGTAAAATGGGTATTATAAGCATGTCACACACTCCGCTTCATCCCGCCCTGTTTTGTATTCTGGATCCTCTATATGGTGAACCTTGTTTGGTTAATTAGTTTTTTGTTGGCTCTTCCTGGTCCCCTTACTGCTTTCCTATACTGGGTAATGTGTGGGAGGTCCCAGGTATTTATGGACCGGCAGGGGCTCCTTTTTTTCTAGTCATCTCTGAAGAAGTTCGCCCTCTACTTATAATACCCATTTTAAAGGTGAGTAATCACAAAATGGTGTTTTTCTTTGTAGTTGAGAAGATATGCTAGTGACACAAAACCCCATGCTAGTGCCATTTTCTCTTAACAAAAAAAAATTATGTATCTTACCTTAATTGGTATGACTAGGCAAATAGGCCTATAATAGCCTTTTCCCTTCCAGCTCCTTTGAACGGGGTCCAGTGTGCCAGCCTGCTCCTTTTTGCAGCATCCTTATACCAGGGTCTTGGGGGCCTTTTCTCCACTCCACACGTTATTCATTGCAATAGAGAGGCCTTGGTAAGATGGGTTTGGCATATCCTATGCAATAAATGGAGTAGGCATGTTATGGGGGGCGTGGGGCTAGCCTGATGGACGCTGCTGCACCAGACACTGAAATCACTGCTTCTCAGTTATTGGTAAATATCAGACAGAGCTGCACGGTAGACGCTCGAAGCTTTAAAAATAAGGGTAAGGAACAACTTTTTATTTTTTGAGCAGCTTCCAAAAGCTCAAGGCTTATTGTCTTACTGTATCACACTGATAGTTTCCCTTGTACTTGCCACCAATCAATCATAGCCATGTCTGTTGTTTCATCATGCTGGCAGAAGAACCTCATTGTAACATACACAGCCGGCCCAGGTTAAGCTGGCTCTGGTTGTATTCTAGGGTGGAGTATTGTTTGATTACAAAGTTTGTTTTAGGTGATTCCCCTCCCATCTCCCTGACAGCCAAATAATCAAGCCCTGTTCCTTTTTAAGTAGACAGAAATTACATGCAGAATGATGATCACTCAGCACATTGCCTGAGGTTGTCTTTGGGATGTAAAAACAAGTTTTTAACTTTTACTAATGTCTGCAGAGTAAATAAGCAAGATACACATGTTTGTCTAATTATTGTATGGCTAGGTATAATTAAAAGCACATATGGCTAGGTATAATTAAAAGCACATATGATGAGGCCATTTATGAGTGTGTGTGTGTATATGTATTGTTAGTATACAGTACGTCCTGCTCCAGATATAGTACTTACTATCGGGTATTACTCCGCCAGATGGCTCTGGACTGCAGAGACATCGAAAATAGGCTCCTCCCGGCCCCTCAAATACCCAGGGACCTCCCACAAATTCCCAGATTTTCTCTGAAGTCTGGACTGCGATGGACGAGAAATGGCTCTCTCGCAGGTGAGCGGGGCTATAAGCCTGCGGCCCTGTAGGACTATTCACATCCGTTCCATTAGTTGCCTGCGCTGGTCGGGTGATGGTAGCCAGTACCACTGTTAGGTGCTTAGGAGCGCTGCTCCACCGCAATCCCCCACCAAAGGGTAGGCGGTTCAGGCTTATGGTGAGCCTCTATGGGATGCCCCTCCCGCACTATTGCCCCTGCCTATCGGTGGGCCCTATTTAAGTGGCCGCTGTCCTCCCTCATTCTCCCTGTAGCCTTCGGGGGAAAAAAGGGGGGGGGTGTCGGTATGTATGCTATGCATTTACGTGTTTTAGACTTATACTTTATTTCATTTGCCTTGTGTCAGCCGCCGCGCTGTCTTGCTTTACCATGGCTGTATTTAAAAATTACCGCCGCGTGCCTTTTCTGTCACTATGTTCCGCGTTTAGCGGCGGCGTTACCTCAGGCGCCGGCGCACCGTCATTGGCTGCTTGTCATGTGCTGGCTTCGCACCCTTCGGGGGGGCGGGGCCCGACTATGGCGCATTCCGCGTCATTGCTGATACCGGCCCGCCCCTCGAGGTATACCGAAGCCATCTTTGTCTACTTGGTTGGATTATGCGCGACAGACGCCTACCTACCGTGGTCCGTAAGTGCCCTTACGGCGGCCTTATTATCTCTTTTTTATTACTGTCTGCTTACAGGCCCCTTTTTATTATGTCTTTCAGGCGGGCGACTCCATTGGCTTCTCCCGGCCCTCTTTTAGTTTGCTAACTTGTATAGGCCTAGTGTAATTACTCCCACTCCCTAGCGGGTTATTGGGGCATCCAGGGTTGCTTTATAGTGTTAATCCCTATCGGCCTATAGCGCCGCTATAATCACCATATGGAGGCATCTCAGGATAATGTGACCGGGGTTTCTTCGGGACTAGCCCGGCTGTGTGTAGCGTGTGGGCAGCCTCATGCTGACAAGGCGCGGGTTTGCGTACCCTGTGCTGAGCAGGTGCTTGCATTACAATCTGGCCTTCCAGTGGCTGGGCCTGCACCTCGTATCCCTTCACCTACCCCCCCCAAGCTTAAATCTCACTCCTACTGAGTTGCATACAAGTGGGGATTCTCAGCCTAATGTGTCTTCTAGACTGGCTACTGTTGAGAAATTGATTGCTAATACCTTGGCGCGTAAGGCCCCTGCTAAAAAGCGGCACTTAACGCCTAATGTCACTCTTTTTCCTATGAAAACTGAGGAGTTTTGGGATCTTTGTGGCTATACCCCTTCAGATGAAGGTGAGCTTTTCTCTGACACAGGGTCATCTGATGAGAGGCCAAGGGGTCATGACGATTCTGGCTCTGACCCCTGGACCCCGGATGACACTGACAGATTGCTGATCCAGATTTTTGAGGTTCTGTCCATCTCTCCCCCTGTTGCGGCTCCCAGGCAAAGAGGGGAACTCTTCCATACAGCTAAATCACATTTGGAATTTCCAGAGCAAGCACATTTCAATAACCTTGTGCTCAAGAAATGGGAGCGCCCCAGTAGACTTCCCGGGGTACCTAAAAGTTGGGATAGGAAGTATCCCTTTCCTGCTGATGTGGTAAAGTGTTGGTCATCACCTCTCGAGGTGGATGCCCCGGTCCTAGGGTTATCTAACACCTCTGTCATGCATTCCCCTGACTCTACTACCCTGCGGGATGCTGAGGACCGGCGCATTGACCATCTGGCGTCCCATGCCTTTGCATGTGCGGGGACGGTGCTGTGCCCGGTCTGTGCTTCTGCCATTACCGCTGTGGCCACTAGTACCCTTATCAGAAATATTCTTGATAGTGCCCCTGATGATTTGCCTTGTGAGGTGTTCAATGCACTCTCCAGTTGTGATGTTTTTGTAAATTTTGTCCTCTCTGCCTTGGATGACACCATTAGAATGTGTGCCAGGACATCTGCCCTTGTGGTGGCTATACGCCGCTTGGTTTGGCTACGCCAGTGGGCTGCTGCCAAGAAGCCCTCACTGGGTTTCCCTTCAAAGGGCTACGCCTGTTTGGGGACTGCCTGGACCTTTTTGCTAAGAAAGGGAGGTTACCCCAGCGCAGGCGGCAATTTCGGTTCTTTCGGGGTCAGGGCTCCTTCTCCTCCCCCTACTATGGTGCTAGACAAGGGAGGGGGGTTTCCTTTACTGGGGCCCGGGGAGATTTTCTGGGGTAGGGGCAGAGGACGTGGGCGTCCTGGCTCCTCCTGGGGCCCCAAGGCAAAATCCTCCCCCAAGCCCCCTCAGGCATGATGGGGCGCCCTCACCCATCCGGGTGGGGGGACGGCTTCAGCACTTCGCTCACGTCTGTAGGCTTCATGTCTCAGACCAGTGGATTCAGGAGGTAGTGTCCTCCGGTTACAAGATAGAGTTTGCTGCCTGGCCGCCCCCAAGATTCATCAGATCCCAGATTCCTCAGGACCCTGTGTTAGCCCAGGAGCTGGTGCAGGCAGTGCAAGGCCTCCTGGAGCTGGGGGTCATCTGCAAGGTCCCTTTAAGAGAAATGGACAAGGGTTTCTATTCCAACCTATTCACAGTTCCCAAAAGAGATGGGTCACTCAGGCCCATCTTGGACTTGAAGATCCTCAACAAATTTGTCAGGAGCAGGCGCTTTCGCATGGAAACTCTGCGCTCTGCCATCAGCTCCCTGCGCCAAGGGGATTTTATGACTTCTGTGGACATCAAGGATGCTTACCTTCATATTGCTGTGTTTTCAGGTCATCAAAGGTTCCTCAGGTTCGCTCTGAAGGATTAACACTACCAGTTTGTGGCATTGCCCTTTGGTCTTACCTCAGCTCCCAGGGTGTTCACCAAGGTGCTGGCTGGCGTGATGTCTCTGCTCAGGTATCAGGGTGTCCGCATGCTGCCTTATCTGGACGACATTCTCATCACCTCCCAATCTCTACATCAGGCAGAGTTGGATACTCAGCTGGTGGTGTCCACCCTGGAGTTATTTGGATGGGTGATCAACCACCCCAAATCATCGCTGCCCCCCTCCTTGGTGACTCCATTCCTAGGAATGAATCTGGATACAGTTCAGGCAAGGATTTTCCTTCCTAAACAGAAGGTGGACGGTCTGATTGCACAGGTCCAGTTCCTGCTATCTTGCAGTTGGTGGGCCTGATGGTGGCGTGCTTCGAGGTGGTCCCTTATGCTCAGTTCCATTTGAGGCGTTTACAACTCCACCTCTTGTCAGTATGGGACAAGGACCCAGCGTCCCTGGATAGGGTCTGTGTGCTCTCCCCCCTGGTCAGGAAGTCCATCTCGTGGTGGATGGACTCAAGGAACCTGTTGGGGGGCAGATCCTTTCTTTCCCCTTCCTGGGAGACCGTCGCCACGGATGCCAGTCTGTCAAGTTGCAAGTTGGGGGGGTTTCTGGAAGTCCCTGCGGTTCCAGGGGAGGTGGGGCCCTCAGGAGGCCCACACACCTATCAATGTCTTGAAACTGCGGGCGATCAGGTTAGTTCTGGCTCGGTTGACTACTCACCTTCGGGGCCTGCCTGTTCAGGTGCGCTCGGACAACCAGACGGAAGTGGCCTACATCAATCATCAGGGAGGGACCCGGAGCAAGGGGGCCCTCCAGGAAGTGTCTCTGATCCTGACTTGGGCGGAGACCAATGTTCCCTGCATATCAGCTGTGTACATCCCGGGGGTGTAAAATCTGGCCGACTCTCTGAGCAGGGGGAACTCTCGCCAGGGAGAATGCTCCCTATGCAGCAGGGTGTTCCAATCTCTGTCTCAGTTGGGGCCAACCAGATGTGGATCTGTTTGCGTCCTGCCACAATCACAAGCTTCCAGCCTTTGTCTCCCTCTCCCATGATCCTCTGGCCTTGACCACGGATGCTCTAGCAATGTCATGGCAGGACTTTCAGTTTCTGTATGTCTTTCCTCCATTCCCCCTGCTGGGCAGGGTTCTGCGCAAGATTGCTCTGGAAGGGGTGCCAGCAATTCTGGTGGCCCCCAGGTGACCAAGAAGAGTGTGGTTCGCAGACGTGGTGCAGCTGGCAGTAGATCAGTGGTGCGAGACCTGATCACTACGCCATCCCAATTTACAAACTCTGGCTTTGATGGCCTGGCTGCTGAAACCTCCATCTTGATGGAGAAGGGGCTGTCTTCATCGGTTCTGGATACCTTGATTAAGGCTAGAAAGAAGTCTTCTTCTATTTATTACAGGGTTTGACGTGCTTACATTGACTGGTGTGAGTCTAAGTCTCTTCCCTGTCGTGTGTTCTCTATTCCCAGGATTCTGGAGTTCCTACAGCATGGGTTGGAGATGGGGCTCCAACTTAGTACTCTGAAGGGTCAGGTTTCGGCCCTGGCTGTTTTCTTCCAGAAGTCCTTTGCTCAGCATTCTCTGATTAGGACTTTTTTCAAAGGGGGTGACTCATGTGCGTCCCCCACGTAAGTCTGTGGTGCCTGTTTGGGATTTGAACTTGGTTTGGTCATCCTTGCAGGGTGCTCCTTTTGAACCTGTGCAGGATTCTTCCCTGGCCATCCTTGCCCTCAAGGTTGATTTTCTGGTGGCTATCACCTCTGTTAGGCATGTGTGTGAGTTGGCGGCGCTTTCTATTCAGCCCCCCTACTATGAGAGACACCAGGACAAGGTGGTGTTTCGCTTCAAGCCAGATTTTCTGCCTAAGGTAGTGTCTGCCTTTCATTGAATCAGGACATTGTTCTTCCTTCACTGTGGCTTAATCCTAGTAATGCTAAGGAGAGAGGGTCTTGCATTCTTTGGATGTGGTTAGGTGTCTGAAGTGCTATCTGTTGGCTACTGCACCTTTCAGAAAGACTGATGCTCTTTTTGTAGTCCCTTCTGGTCCTAGGAAGAGTTGGGCTCCTGCCAAGTCTACAATTAGCAAATGGATCCGTCAGGCTGTGATTCAGGCCTATTCTGCTAAGGGGAAGAATCCTCCCTTCCGCCTTACTGCTAATCCTACTCGTGCTATTGGTGCTTCTTGGGCTTTTCAGCACCAGGCTTCTGTTGAACAAGTTTGCAAGGCCGCTACTTGGTCTCCTGTTCATACCTTTTCTAAGTTTTACAAGGTTGATGTTAGGGCCTCAGCTGATGCTGCTTTTGGCCGAAAGGTTTTGCAGGCGGCAGTGGTCTAAACTGTCTGCTGTTAACTTTGGGGATCCCACCCTACTTTATGGACACTGCTATTGGATGTCCCGATAGTAAGTACTATATCTGGAGCAGGACAAACTGTATACTAAGAATAATACAATTCTGTGATTACTCACCTGTAGAATTGATGATATGAGTATACAGTACATCCTGCTCCACCCCGCCCTTGGTTTTGCATTATCTTGGATCCCCTGTATGGTGATTGTTATCATTGTTATAGTTACTAGTTGGGGTTGTTGTTGTTCTCCTGACTTCTTGTTAACTGCTTTTCAATGCTGGGGATTTGTGGGAGGTCCCTGGGTATTTGAGGGGCCGGGAGGAGCCTATTTTCGATGTTACTGCAGTCCAGCGCCATCTGGCGGAGTAATACCCGATAGTAAGTACTGTATCTGGAGCAGGACGTACTGTATACTCATAATATCAATTCTACAGGTGAGTAATCACAGAATTATATGTTCTATGCGCATATATACATTTGCGCAAATGAGGATATTTCGAACTATGTTCACTATAACTGGCTTATGTTGTGCAGATTGCTTCAGCCATCTTGACCCAAGAGGATTTTTCTCATAATATTTCAGTGGTTCAGCGGATTTCTGGGCCCCCTTCCAATTGCCCCCCCCCCTCTCCTCCCATACCATATGGTGGTCGAGTGGCTTGTGAGGCTCTGACAGGATGGAAAGAATTTCCCAGGAAAATATATATATTTTTCCTAGTCCTCCTTCAGTGTAACCACCTCGAGAGATTATGCTCCACCTACTGGGAGGAAACCCAAACATGAACAAAGGTTAAAAGCCCCACCCCTTCCTCCCTACATAAATTCTTTGTGTTTCCTCCCTGAGAAACCCTTGGACAGAGTGTGCCTGGATATATTAGATTTCAGCCAATTTGTTTTAGGTGTTTTGTTTTGTGGGCTAGAGTACTGGAGTAGTGCACTGGCCTGGACATTTTCCAGATGGGGTTCATCTGAGGTCTGGGCACAGCCAGGGCTAAATTCCCACATGTTTTAAATGTGCACTAGTTGTGCAGTATCACTTTAAATCCCAAACTACTGAATTAGTTGTGGGTATGCCGGTCCTTTAAATTCTGCTGACATCAGGTGCTGGATCTATTGAACAAAATGCTTAGATGTTGTGTTTATTTAATCAATGTTTAAGTCTATTTTTTACATGCACATTTTTTTCCCGCCAAAATTTCAAATTTGTGGGCATGGTTTGCTCAGTGACCCGATGCCTGATGTCCTTTCTGGTTTCGGCAGTGAGCCAAAACCCGGAAATGGAAGGCGGCATTTCTCCCCGGCCAGAGTACAGGCTAGAGAAGCTTGGGCAGGGGCACCTCAGCGAGGGAGCGCTTGCAGAGGCAGTAGCGGTGGCGAGGCACATGGATGGGAGGCAGGGGCAGCGTCCTGTGGCCGGACAGTTAAAGAGGACCTGTATTTCCTGCGATGTTGGCCACTCTAGCAGATATGGAAGTCACCTTCGGGATCTTTTTAACTTTGTTTTATTGGTAATGTGTAAGCAGACCAGGGTTAAGGTAATAATAATTTATTATTGTTATATGTTTCAACTGGAAGTTAAAGTAAAGTAAAATTAAACTAAATCTGGATGGGATGGGGAACATAGCAAAGCATCAAAATCCAGACGTTGTGAAGTTTGTAGCGTGACGCTCCCCGACACTTGGCAGATGATTCTGTGACTGGGTTGTGAGAAGGCTCAAAAAGAGGCAGGCTCATTGGCTTTATTAAGGGAAATCGTATTATGAGGCAGGCAATAGCCTCTATTCAGGATGCCCAAAATGATTTGCAGGACTCCTATCTGCATATCCCCATTTTTATATCACACCACAAATATCTCAGGTTTGCGGTTCAATTGAATCAGGAAGTCCTTCACTACCAGTATAGAGCACTACCTTTTGACTTGTCCTCATCCCCAAGGATCTTTACAAGAAACAGAGGGGTGGCAGCCGCTCAGACCATTTTATAACTAACCTGGGAGGTGCACGTCAGCAGGGCAATTAGGATACAAAAGTCTTAAAGGAGCCACAGCACTCAAACCAGTTAGCTTGCTGACCAACCTACAATCTGTCTCTAAACTTGGTTAAAAACAGAGGGCTCGGTCACACACATCTGCAGAAGAATGCTTAAGCTGCACCACCAGCGCCAAGGTGCCCCTGTGAGGTGCAGTCCTAACTCTAATCTCTGAGAGCCCCATTTGCGACATACAATGCAATAGATAAATTGGGAGCAGGCTTACCTGATCTTTACAAAGATCTAAGAAGAACCAATGTCTTACCTGAGACAACCGGGAATCATTGTGATCCCCTATGTGGACGTCCTTCTGTTAAGTCACATACAGCATTGCTAGCAGATCTGGAAAGAACCCTGGCTGAGTTGAAGAGTCTGGGTGGTAATACATGTAGAAGCCTAATGCCCAGTCAACAGTGCATATACTTGGGGTTCAACATACAGCACCCAGCAAAGGCTTTTTCTTCCACAGGATAGCTGCAGCGGCATTAAGACTAACCTCAGTCCCAGAAATTATGAAGGTACTGGGTCTCATGACATCAGCAATGGCAGTATCTTGGGCTCCGTTACATACAGTACATTACAAAGGTTCCTGCTAGAACAGTGGGACAACCATCAGGGTTCACTAGACCAACTGCTCCAGTTAAGTCGGAGTTAAGTGACGGAGATAAGGCTGTGGCTGACCATCTGAATAGCTACTTTTGTTCGGTATTTTCAGATAGTAGCAGGCATGGCCATAGCACAGCATCCAGCTGGGAGGGTACAGCTCCGGAGTTTCTGGAGGCTGATGTACTAGCCGAGCTGGCACATCTAAAGGTAAGTAAGGCGATGGGTCCAGATGGAATCCACCCCAGAGTTCTAAGGGAACTTAGGTTTGTGATTGCAGCCCCTCTGACTGATTTACTTAACCATTCCCTTTCAACTGGTGAGGTTCCAGATGATTAGAGAATGGCCAATGTCGTACCAATCCATAAAAAGGGGAGTAGAGAAGAAGCCAGTAATTACAGGCCAGTTAGTTTAACATCTATAGTGGTCAAATTAATGGAAACCCTTAGAAAACAGATAATTTCCCATCTAAAAGTTAATGACCTATTGGACCCAAAACAGCACGGCTTTACTGAGGGCAGATCATGTCAAACCAATCTTATTGATTTCTTTGACAATGTCACCAAAGTGTTAGATGAAGGTGGTGCTGTGGATATCGCCTATCTGGATTTTAGCAAAGCCTTTGACACTGTACCACATAAGGAGCTCATAGATAAGTTATTGAAGGTAGGACTCAATCCCTGGATAGTTCAGTGGATTTCCAGTTGGCTGAGGGATCGGTATCAGAGCGTTGTTGTAAATGGTGTGCAGTCTGAACAAAGGCGAGTTACAAGTGGTGTGCCGCAAAGCTCTGTCCTGGGCCCCATTCTTTTTACTATATTTGTAAGTGACATAGGCGAAGGCTTGGTAGGAAAAGTTTGTCTGTTTGCTGACGATACAAAGGTTAGTAATAGGGTGGATATTCCTGGAGGTGTCTGCAACATGGAAAATGATTTAGCTTCACTGGATAGATAGTCAAAGCTGTGGAAACTAGAGTTTAATGTCTCTAAATGTAAAATCATGCACTTGGGAAGAAGGAATCCCTGCTCTGAGTACCGTATGGGCAGCACTGTATTAGCCAGGACCTCGGAGAAGAGAGATCTAGGGGTACTGATTACTGATAGCTGCAAGATGAGTGGACAGTGTAGCCAGGCAGTGGGAAAGGCAAGCAGGATGCTCGGCTGCATAGCTCGAGGCATCACCAGTAGGAAGAGGGAGGTTGTGATGCCGCTGTATAGAGCCCTGGTAAGGCCACAGCTAGAATACTGTGTGCAGTTCTGGAGACCTTACCTGCAAAAAGACATTATTCAAATAGAACGTGTCCAAAGGCGGGCAACAAAAATGGTGGAAGGATTTAAACTTAAAACTTATCAGGAGAGACTTAAGGAACTTAATTTGTACAGTCTGGAGGGAAGAAGGGAGAGGGGGTCATGATTGAGACCTTTAAATATGTGAAAGGATTGAATAAGGTTCAGGAGGGAAGTGTTTTTAAAAAGAAACTTAATGATAGAACAAGGGGGCACAACCTGAAGCTAGTCGGGGGGAAGATCAGGAGCAATATTAGAAAATATTATTTCACAGAAAGAGTAGTAGATGCTTGGAACAAACTTCCAGCAGAGGTAGTTGAAAAATCAACAGTCACTGAATTTAAACATGCCTGGGATAAGCACACATCTATCCTAAGATAAAGAGTACATACAGTATACACATAAGGGCAGACTAGATGGACCGTATGGTCTCCTTCTGCCGTCAACAGTCTATGTAAGTCCAAAAGTCCTAGAAGATCTCCAATGGTGGTTAGATACAGAGAATCTATGGAAAGGAAGAGAGGCAGGCCAACCCAATAATAATCACGACTGATGCAAGCAGGTTGGAGAGCGCATTTGGGAAGCCTCCCAAGTGCAGGGAAAGTGGCCAAAGGGCTTGACAGCCAGGTCCTCGACCTTCAAGGAACTCCTAGCGGTCAAAATACCCCCTGCAAACTAAATATTCTCTAGAAGTACAAACCTTCAGCTTTCTAGGCGTGTTGATATGGGCTGTTTTTCTGGAAGTAATCCCTCATTTAATGCTTTGGTTGTAGAGGGTTTCCCTAAAACAAGAATAAAAAAGCAGAATCAAAGCCACATTTTCCTAAAAAAGCAATATGCAAACAAGAAATACATGCATAGGTACGGTCAAAGGAAGAGTTTCCAAACACTCCAAAGTAACGGTAATTTTACTTGAAAATTTCAGCTGTGCACATTATGCTTTTTCAACCAAAGCAACACTTTACATTTGGAATACCCTAACAAATTATATATTCCCTGAAAGTACAAACGTTAAGCTTTCTAGGTGTACCCAACTTATTGTAGTGACTGCATCTTTCTGAAAGTAATCCCTCAAAGAATTCTTTGCTTGCACAGGATTTCCCTAAAAAAAAGTATTAAAGTAGAATAAATACTAATTTCCTAAAATATCAATTTGCAAACAAGAAAAAAAGCTGATCTGAGAGCGCAAGGTCCCCAGAACAGAACAATACCAAACAGGTACTTTTAACTGCTTGCCGACTTGAGATTTTCTCACCCTCTGTCAAGTCATTTTTCAACATTTTGGGCTACTGTGATTTTTGCAGGAATTTCCAGACATTTTTTTGCAGCAGAGTTTAGGCTTTAACATGAAATGTCTTGTTTGTGCTGTTTCCCGTTTTTTTTTTTTTAATGCTTTTTTAGTAAAAAAAGTTTTTTTTTATTCAAATTGTCTTATTTTAAATAAAACATTTATTTTATTAAAGTAAACCATATTGCATGTGAGCCTCATTTCTCCCAATCACAGCAGTACCACATATGTATCGGTAACCTGCTAGCCGCAGGTGACTTGCCAGCCCCTAAGCCTTATGAACTGGTATAGGAGTCTTATGGATGCCTTACCAGTTCACAAAGTATATATATATATATATATATTATCAATAAATATCTGACACGGAAAATAAATTTTATTTGTTTTCTCTCTCCTTGATCCTGTGTCCCGTGGCGAACTGATGCTGGGGGTGATCACTGGAGGAGGGGCTGCAGAGGAAGGGGACCACAGCCACTCACCCGGCATCTGACCACTCAGTGCCAGGACCGGGATGACATAATTGGTTGTCATCCGCCCCACCCAAAAAAGGCAGGGCTAGCGGCCGTGACTATGGAAACGGTTGAGAGTGCCTATTTTTGGCCCTCGCCCCACCACGGAAGAGCACGAGGGGGGGGGTGATCGGAGGCCCTAGTTGTCAAACCTGAAGATGATCCCGGTCCAAGAGCCTTGTGAACTCCCTTCTAGTCTTCCAGTTGTATTTGATTTTCTTAAGGAAGGAGTCAGTCGTTTTCTTTGTATACAAGACTTTCATCTTTTGTGTTTTTTGCTAGCTGTCAGGAGTTCCAGACTGGTCCGTTTGAGGTTAGCTCCTCAATGGATCTTGCCCAGGTCCTTAGAGCTCTGACCTCTGAACCTATGTTGAGCTCTCATTAATTTTTTTCATGGAACGCTCTTTTTGGTGGCAATAATTTCAGCCCGCAGAATCTGTGATATCCAGGCTTTATCCTGCCATCACCCCTTTCTTCAATTATTCCAGAATCGTATAATATTATGGTTGGATCATTACTACCTTCCTAAGATCTCTTCCGACCTTTCATCGGACCCAAAAGATAATCCTTCCATCCGCCGAGGATAGTAATCCTCCATGGGTTCTGTAGTTAAGTCTTTGGATGTCAGGGCCTGTTTGCTGGAATACCTTCAACAAATAAAGGATAGCTTATTAGTTTCCTTTTCCGGTCACAGGAAGGGTCAGCGTGTTTCCAAGGCAACACTGGCTCGATGGATTAAGAGCACTAGTTTTGCGTACCATGGATCTCCTTCTTCAGGGCGGATCACAGCTCATTCAACAAAATAAGTATTAAGTATTTCTACATCTTGGTTTGAGCTAGCTGGTGCCTCTATTGAACAGATCTGTAGAGCGGCAACCTGGTATTTACCTAAGACCTTTATTAATCATTACCACTTGGATCTGCTCACCTTGCAAGATCAATCCTTTGGCAGGAGTGTGTTAGACAGCCTTTCCCACCCAGTAAAGGTAGTATCTTGCTTATCCTTGTAGTGGTATGCTGCCCTATGGATGTTTTGAGAAAACTAGTTAGTTACCTGGTAACTTCTTTTCTAAACATCCAAAAGGGCAGCATACAGGCTTCCCTCCGTGTTATTTTATGTGTTATCTTACTAATTTACCAGCTGGTGCTTTCGTCTGTCTGTCTAAACTACTGGTGTCTGGAGGAGGAGCTTAAGCTTTTGTGTATTCTGGTGGTCATGTGTTCCTACCTTGGGACGGAGCCTTAATATCTCAGTGGTATGCTGCCCTTTCGGATGTTACCAGTTTTTTTTTTTTTTTTTTTAATTGTAGCTGATAAATCCCAACCATGTTTACCAGTGGCTTTCTGCAGGAGGTGGTTTGGAGCATTTAGGGGGTTATTTACAAAACTATTCGCCAGCCATTTGTTTTCAGTTCAACTTTTTCCTTAAAGCAGAACAAAACCCACCAGCGGCTGTCCTGGAATATAGAAATTGGGATGCGGTGGCGCACACTCCCATTACGGTCAATGAAACTCAGCCAGAGAGAAACTTTTTCTGTGTTTACATCTTTTTGCAAACTGCTCTCACTGGCTGAGTGCCCGTGCATGCGTTAATGGAACACAGGGGAGGTGGGTTGTTCCCTATTGGGCATGCCTCACTGTGTGAAACTCACTTTCAGGTAACCCATTGTCCCAGAGATCAAGAAAAAGCAGAGGCCCTACCTTTAGTGATAGCTCTACTAAAAGAGATGGCGGTTAGAGAAGAGGTCCCTTGGCACCTGAGACATTCTGGGTTTATTCCCACGTGTTTCTGGTTCTGAAGCCCTCGGGCAAATTCAGAATGATTTTAAACCTGAAAAAGTTAAACACAGATACAAGAGATTCTGCATGGAATCATTTTTTACAGTCAAGGACATCCTGTTCCATGGCGCCCGGGTGGCCTCCATAGACCTCCAGGATGCTTTTCTGCACATTCCGATCTTTTCACATCATAGATATCTGAGATTTGCAGTAATGTTAGGTGGAGTAACCTTTCATTGGCAATGCAGAGCAATGTCCCTTTGGGCTTTCGTCTGCGCCACAGATCTTTACAAAGATTTTGGTGGAGGCATTAGCCTTTCTGAGAATGAATCAGATGGGTATTGTGGCAAATCTGGATGACCTCTTGGATGACCTCGGGAGAACAGTGTGAAAGGAACATTGTCTCTCCTGTTGGAGCTAGGATGGATCATGAACAAAGAAAAGTAGGATGGATCATGAACAAAGAAAAGTAGAGTCTGTCTCCAGACATCTTGCATATATCTAGGTTATCTGAGCAACAGTTTAGAGGAGAGGACATTCCTTCCTCCACCAAAGATCCAAAAGATTGTCCTCTTATGTCCAGGAAAATCCCAGAATTTCCTGAGACACATTTTTATTCTGCTGGGCCTCATGCCTTTCGCCATCCCAGCTGTCAGTTGGGCCCAGTTTCACTCAAGACCCTCCAAAGCTTCTTTTTATGCACATGGAACAAAGATCCATAGTTAGACTCTCCCAGATCGGGTACTTGTTCATCATCGGCTGAGCCGTCCTGGGGGACGTTTTGGGACAACCCTGTTTTGTCTTACCGGTAATGGAATTTCCAGTTGTCCTCCAGGACTGCGTCCTACTTCCACCCAGGAGAAGTATGTTAATTAAGAAGTGTTGTCGTCTTATTCCTTTGGGATTACTCGGTTTAAATCACTGAGGTCCGGGAGGAAGGGTATTAAATCATGTCCAGTTTGTGTTTCCTGTGCAGGTGGGAGGAGCTGTTCGGCTGGGCCGTCCTGGACGACTACCGGAAATTTCATTACCGGTAAGCTAATTGGGGTTTTCAGCACGATCTGCCACAGCAGCTCACCGGCATTCTCCAAATGGTTTCTTAATGTAAATACCACTAATTTTTGCCAGGAAATTGCAAGACAAATGCAGCAAAATGCATGCAGTCTGTGTTCACTGGTGTTCGGTGCTGTAATTTTAGCTCCATTTACCGCGGTTTTCCCCTCTGGATGCACGGAGAAAGCAAGTTGAAAGTCGCACAATGTAGCACGCATTGTTAATTACCCTCTTTAATATACTAAATTCAGTTTACTTTTCCATAATGTTTTGCAGCAGGCTAGCCTCAGAGACCCTACCTTTTTATAGTAAAGTGGGCAAAATCACTTGCAATGAACAATATCATTTGTACACAGAATATATGCTTTAAAATGCAGTTGGCCTCTAAATAATAGGGTGTTTTTAAACACATCAGCACAGTAGTCAATATACATTCAGTCGCTCAGTCTTGCTGGGTGAGGAAAGAGTGCAGAGCGAAGATGCCTAGGCAATGCAAATCGTCTATCACAGGATCCTGGGACTAGGTGAATATAATGTTGTGGGGCATCTGTATTTAGGACATTACTTTGTGTTTGCCCTATATTTAGTGCTTGCAGTTCTGTTTCTCTAACTGGTTTTGTTTTTATTCATCTTTTAGGCTCAGTCAAGGTTTAATGAGTCTAGTCAGAAGCTCGACCTCTTGAAATATTCGCTAGAGCAGAGACTCAATGAACTCCCCAAAAACCATCCAAAAAGCAGTATTATTATTGAAGAACTCTCACTGGTGTCCTCTCCAACACTAAGCCCAAGACAGAGTATGATCTCCACACAGAACCAGTACAGTATTCTGTCCAAGCCAGCTGCTTTAACAGGTATATTCGATATGTACAAGGTTCTGTTTTGCCTTGAAAAATAATCGATTATCTTCTACTGCATCCTGCCTCTGCTCTCTGCTACTTTGCAACTGACCTTGCATGTAGCCTTTCTTTCATATGTGATGGTTTATGTGTGTATATAGAAACTGGGAACTAATCGAGGCTTGCTTGCTTCTTTCTGTTGTGAAAGCCAGGCCAAAGCCTCGCTCTCTGATAAGCAATGCTGGACCTGCTTACTAAAGTGGCATTTTAATGTTTTAAAAAGTGGATAGCTTAAAGTGGACTGAAACCAAGCCTGATCGGCCCTGAAATCTACAAGATCCCCCCGGGGCATCCAAAATCAGGATGCCTCGCTGTGTGAGACGCCCGCTATCCCTCTAGCAGGGCGCGTGCCTGTGTCGGCCATTTGTGAATGCTCTAACGCTCCCTGTTAGAGGGAAACGGGTGATGCGGCCGCCAGTGTGCTCGGAGCCGCTGTGCTAAGACGTTAGTTGATTGGACCAGCAGCTTCGCGTGCGCTGTAGGACCGCGGTGAGGTGAGTTGATGTGGGAGATCTGGGGGGTTTCACATAGCGGGGGGGGGGGGGGTCGACCAAAACCCAGGATAGTCAAAATCCTGGGTTTTGGTCCACTTTAAATTGGAAATATCCTGGTATATGGTAGATTATGTATTCTGAACTGTCATATTTGTGTGACACATGACAATTTGGGACCACATGCGGCACCATGTAGGATATCTATGTATTCTGAACTATCCGATTTGTTGAAAACGACACATGTCTAGTTTGGAACCGTAGTCTATAAAAAGTCCACAACTCATTAATTGCATTCCACAGGTACCCTGGAAGTCCGACTCATGGGATGCCAAGACATTTTGGAGAACGTTCCTGGCAGGTCTAAAGCCTCTACCACTACTCTTCCAGGCTGGAGTCCAAGTGAAGCCAGATCCTCTTTCATGAGCAGGACAAGTAAAAATAAAAGTGTCAGCAGTAGGAATCTCCTGAAGACGGATGACATTTCCAGTTCAGTAACTTTGTTATTGTTTCCTTCCATTTACACTTGCATGGCATCTGATGGCTCCATGATCAGTGTGTTTATGGAAAGATTGTGCTTAGTCCTTAAAGTTAATTGAAGGGAATAATACTCCTGAATGCTTTACAGAAAGTGGTCATTTTAACTTTCCCATAGTAGTTTTTTGTGATTATTTTTGTTAGATGGTCAAACTGTACTTTCTGTAAAATATTGTGCTGCAGTTAAGGGCTGTCTATGGCAAATGATGCTTGAACTAGTCCCTGTTGCAGCATATACTAGAATACCATGGATTTATCCTAGTGTGCTTATGCATGTGTGCCCAGTTTAGGTATTTTGTCGCCTTTAAGATGCTGAGTAGCTCTGTTGAAAAAAAAATAGAATTGGGAAGGTTGTTCCCTCATAATTTAGGTATTTTAACTTTTTGATTAGAAAGTAGATCTTCGCAACAATTAAACTTTGTAATATTGCTTCTGTTATTGTCCTAAACTGTAGCTCTAAAAAGCAAGAAAGGTATTGGCAGCTACATTATTTCCTTTTTAATGTGTGTTAGTTGATAAGGATTATATTAGTTGACAAAGGTTAGATTTATTTAAAAAGCCCCATAATCTTCTGTAGTGCTGTACAAAGTAGTGATTTCAGACAGGGAAGATCATAAGTGGGTTGGTTTTGAGGACACTTAAAAGTTTGGAGAGTTGGGCAGTGTCGGAGGCAAAGAAGAGGCTTTGCCTGAGGTTATAGGTAACCCATCAACCATTTGAGCATCCGCATGTGGTCTTTATTGACCCAATAGCATGTTAACATCACATCACAAAAGCTGATGCTACATGGCTTTGCTTTGAACATTGACAAGTTTGAAGGGATACATGTACTTCATACATTTTAAATTTAATTCCGCCAAAATTGGAGTGGTCATGCCATTGTCCACATTGTGTATAGAAACAAACTGTTGTCCGCTTACCAATGCGGCACACTGTAGAAAAGCTTTGCTTGCTAGAGGTGTGCGAATATATACTGCATACATCTGTATGACAAATAGACAAGTCATAGCTAGAAATGAGCTGAATGTGTCCTATATTGTATTTGTGTATATTGAATTCTAATTGGTCACATACAAAGACTATGGGTTTTACCAACAATCTGGAAAATCTTCTTAAATCCCCTGTAATTAGCAAAGAAATCTAGAGGGTTTCATTGGTTCATACACCACGCTGTTTATGAAAAAAAATCCGTAATCTCTTAAGCAGAGCTTTTGTTTTTGTGGTTGTAACAGTGGAGCTTTTTGTTTCCAGCAATCCTCTTAGTGTTTTTAAGCTGAGTTGCTATAATTTCCTTACAGATGAGGTCTGTGCTGTTCTGAAGCTGGACAATACTGTTGTGGGACAGACTAACTGGAAACCCCTTTCAAACCAGTCATGGGACCAGAAGTTTACACTGGAGCTGGACAGAGTGCGTATCATTAAGAATGAAACACCAAAGACTAAAAAAAAAATACTCTTACCTAAAGTTCACCTGTATGTTCCCTCAACTCCACTGATATTATGAATACATTTTTTTTCCCTTTGACATTAAGTAAATACAAATTTAAACAAGCCAATAAAGTAAAAAATGCCCCTACTTATACTCCAGGGAGAAGTGCTCATGATCACAACATCAGTAATCTTTGTTTCTGAGAGCATGCCTCCTGTAGGGGACAACTAGTATTTACCTAATGGTGGCCTCAGTGCTACAGTATGTGATTTTTGTAGAGATTAGTTTATTTTTATGTAAACTGGGCTATGCGTATGCCAATGGCTTGATCTAAGAACACAGATGCAGCTACTGACCTAGCTTCCCTCTGAGAAAATACATATGCTTAGAATTGGATAGCTTGAAGTCTGGGTTAGGGAAGTGTTGGATATTCTAAGTATACAGCACGTCCTGTTCCAGAAGATATTCCTTAAACTTGGGTTATACCTCCATTAGATGGCGCTGGACTGCAGAGACAGAAAAGTGGCTCCTCCCGGCCCCATATATACCTGGGACCTCCCACAAAATCCCAGTTCTTCTCTGCAGTCCTGACTGCGATGACTAGAAGATGACTCTCTACTCGCAGGTGAGCGGGGCTATTAGCCTGCGGCCCTATAGGACTATTCCCACCCGTTTCCTATTCCAAATATGTCACACACCCCTGCTTCCACTATTCATGACATATGGGTTATGGTCCAGTAGAGGGCGAACTTCTGCAGAGATGAAAGCAAAAAAGAAGCCCCTCCCGGTCCATAAATGCCTGGGACCTCCCACACATTCCCCAGTTCCTTCTCTGCAGGACGGCGAGCAAGTCAGAAGATGTATGCTGCTCTTCCTTGCAGGTAAGCCAGGCTCACGCCCGGCCATTTTTTGCCCTATTTCTGCCCGGACCTTTATACAGTAAGTCCAATGCTAGCCTCCCAGCCTTGGCTGCAGGTCCGGGTGAGGGTAGGCAACACCTTAATAGGTGTTTTAGGGAGCCATGCTCCCCCGTGAGACCCCATACAAGGGGGTAGGCGGTATCCGGGTTGGTGATCCCGGTTTGGGATGCCCTGTCCCTATTTACTTCCCTTACACCTCATGGTGAGGGATTCTCCCCCTTCCGGGTCCCCTCTGTTAACCCTCCAGCGGGGGGGGGGGGGGGGGGGGGGGATTGCCTTGCCTTGCCTCTCTACTTTCACATTAGATGTGTGTGTGTTTTGTGCGCATGGTGCTTCACGTTTGCTGACCTCACGCTCTGCTACAGCCTGGGGAGCTTCTCCTCTGGCTGCGTTTGTAAGGGGGCCGGGCACTCGAGCGTTGCCGCGGCCCGCCCCTCCCCTATTTTGGTGCCATTGCGGGCCCATCCTAATGATAGGAACCGCACTGATGGACTTGGAGGGAGGGGGGCGGGGCCCGCCCCTTCTCTCTCCTTCCTTCACACGGAGCTGCTGGCTGGTGCCTGACGCCATTTTGGACTTGTGTGAGTGCCCTTTTGGGGCTCCCCCCCCCCCCCCCCCCCTTTCTTGCTATGCTGGCCATATGCCCCAGTCGCTGCTTGGGGCAGCGCTGGCTCCCTCTGCTTGTTGGCTTTATTATTACATGTATATGTCATACAATGTGTGTGGGTGCATGTGCTTATTGCCCATATCTTGTGTCTTTCAGGAGGACTCCCTGTGCCTTGCTTAAAAGGGGTTTCTCCCGGTCCTAGGGTCCCTAGAGTAATTTGGGCTACTTAAATCCTTCCACTTGGGGCTTAAAGGGGTATCCCGGGTAGCTTATCAGCGTAATTCCTTCTGGTCATTGCGACTACCATTAAAATCACCATATGGAGGCTCCACAGGATACCGGGCTCGGGCTCCCTTCGGGTCAATCCCGGATATGTGTGGGTTGTGGGGTATCCCTTACGGGGGAAAATGTACAAATTTGCATACCATATGCGCAACAGGCCATAAAGCGGCAGTCGGGGTCCCAGGCGTCTGGGTCAGTGCCGCCCGTCTCATCTCCTTCCCCACCCCGCATTATCCTTACCCAAAGTGACACGGTCATTAGTGGGGAGTCGCACTCTGAGGTATGTGCTAGGCTGGCCAACCGCGAGAAAATTATTTCTAGCTCAGTGGGCAAGAAGGCCTCTGCTAAGAAAAGGCATCTGTCTCCGGCTATGCCGGTACTTGATTTTGATGATTATGACTCCCTTGACTGGTCTGATTATTCCCCTCTTGAGGAGGGGGAATTGTTTGAGGAATCTGAGACTGAAGAACTGCAGTTCTTTGATTCTGATGCCAGGCAGGCGCTGGGGGATGCCGTGGATACCCCCAAAGTCCTGGCCCATCTCTTAGAGGCTCTGGATATTTCCCCACCAGCGGAGGCCCCTCCGAAGAAGGGGGAATTATTTGGGTCATCTAATCCCCACTTGGAGTTCCCAAATCACGATCATTTTGATAACATGATTCTTAGAGAATGGGAGAAGCCGAGTCGGCTTCCCGGTGTCCCGCAGGGATGGGATAGGTGGCGCAGGGGCTCATGTTGGCTGTAAAGAATCTCCTGGACATGGCGGTCATATGCCCGGTGCCTCTTTCAGAGAGAGGCCGGGGCTATTATTCCAACCTCTTCACTGTTCCCAAAAAGATTTGAAGCTTCTCAACAGGTTCATCAGAACCAAGAAGTTCCCTTCGTCAGGAACATCAAGGATGCTTACCTTCATGTACCAATTTTCCCAGCACACCAGAGATTTCTCAGGTTCGTGGTTGGAGATCAGCATTTTCAGTTTGTGGCCCTCCCGTTCGGGCTGACCTCGGCACCGAGGGTGTTTACCAGGGTTCTGGCGGGCATAATGGCCCTGCTCAGAGCCCAGGGCATTCGCATTGTGCCGTATCTGGATGACCTACTCATTACAGCTTCTTCCCTCTGCCAGGCAGAGCTGGACACCAGGACGTGGTGACGGCGCTGGAAAGGTTCAGATGGGTGATCAACCACCCCAAGTCTTCTCTCTCCCCATCAAGGGAGATCTCTTTTCTGGGCATGCATCTGGATACCAGTCAGGCCAGAGTGTTCCTACCTCAGCCAAAGGTGCAGCGGGTTCAGGATCTGATACGTGTTCTCCTGACCAATCCTCGCCCTTCTATCCGGCTAGGGATGACTCTGGTAGGTTTGATGGTGGCCTCCTTCGAGGCAGTCCCCTTTGCTCAGTTCCACATGAGGTCCCTCCAACTCCATCTATTGCTGAAATGGGACAGATGTCCACATTCCTTGGATCAGTGTTTTCTGATGTCTCCCAGGGTTCGGCAGTCCCTTCAGTGTCGGCTGGAACCAAGCAATCTGATGAGGGGAAGAACCTTTCTGGCCCCTTGTTGGGAGATGGTTACCACGGATGCCAGCCTGTCGGGCTGGGGAGGTTTCTGGAAGGATCATCAGTTCCAGGGGTTGTGGGGTCCTCAGGAGGCTCACACCCCCATCAATGCCTTGAGCTCCGAGCTATCCGTTTGGTTCTGTCACGTCTGACACTTCACCTACAGGGCTTACCGGTTCAGGTTCGATCAGACAATCGAACTGCGGTAGCTTACATCAATCACCAAGGAGGGACTCGCAGCAGGAATGCCCTCAGGGAAGTCTCTCTGATTCTGACATGGGCGGAGAGCAATGTTCCTTGCATCTCGGCAGTGTACATTCCGGGAGTGGAGAACACGGAGGCGGACTCCCTGAGCAGGGGATTCTCTCGCCGAGGGGAATGGTCTCTCAACCACAGGGTGTTTCGGTCCCTGTGTCACAAGTGGGGGACTCTGGAGGTGGATCTCTTTGCCTCTCGGCACAATCACAAGCTCCCAACCTTTGTATCTCTGTCTCGGGATCCTCTGGCCCTGGCAGTGGATGCCTTGTCACTTGCCTGGAGGGATCTGGGGTTTCTGTACCTGTTTCCCCCCTTCTCCATGTTAGGCAAGGTAGTGCGCAAGCTGGCTCTAGAGGGGGCACCAGCAATTCTGGTGGCCCCAAGGTGGCCAAGACAGGTTTGGTTCGCAGACGACGTAAGACTGGCGGTAGTTCAGTACAGGCTGCCCCTGTTTCCGGATCTGATCTCTCAGGGTCAGCTATGTTACCCCAATTTACAAACGCTTGTTTTGACGGCGTGGCTGCTGAAACTTTCATTCTGAGGGAGGAAGGTTTGTCGGAGGTGGTTATTCAGACATTGATTAGAGCTAGGAAGAGGTCTTCCTCTACCATTTACTATAGGACTTGGCGGTCCTATATTGACTGGTGTGAGGCTAGGGCCTTACCTTGCAGGGTGTTTTCGATTCCTAGGATTTTGGAGTTTCTACAACACGGTCTGGATCTGGGGTTCCAGCTCAGTACTTTGAAGGGTTAGGTTTCTGCCCTGGCTGTCTTTTTTCAAAGGTCCTTTGCTTTGCATCATCTGGTCAAGACTTTTTTCCAAGGGGTCACTCATGTTCGCCCTCCAGGGGCCTCCTTTTGAGCCGTGCAGGATGTGGCACTTTCTGTGCTCACACAAAAGGTTGCCTTTTTGGTGGCTATTACCTCTGTTCGGCGTCTCTCTGACTTGGTGGCTCTGTCTATTCAGGCCCCTTACTTTGAGAGACACCAGGATAAGGTGGTTTTTCTCTTTAGACCAGATTTCCTTCCTAAGGTGGTTTCTGCCTTCCATCTCAATCAGGATGTAGTTCTCCCTGCCTTGTGTCCTAAGCCTAGCAATGACAAGAAGAGGGTTTTGCACTCTTTGGATGTGGTTCGTTGTGTGAAGTACTATTTGGTCGCTACTTCTCCTTTTCGTAAGACGGACGCCTTGTTCATGGTGCCCTCCGGGCCCAGGAAAGGTTTGGCGCCTGCCAAGTCTACCATTAGTAAATGGATACGTTAGGCCATTGTTGGGGCCTATTCCGCTAAGGGGAGGGTTCCTCCTTTTAAGATCACTGCTCATTCTACTCGTACTGTTGGGGCTTCCTGGGCTTTTCAGCACCAAGCTTCTGTTAAACAAGTTTGTAAGGCTGCTACTTGGTCTTCTGTTCATACTTTTTCCAAGTTTTATAAGGTTGATGTGCGGGCCTCAGCGGATGCTGTTTTTGGCCGCAAGGTTCTGCAAGCTGCAGTGGTTTAAGTTGGTGCATTTTTTTTCTGTTTTTGGATCCCCACCCATGACGGACACTGCTAATGGATGTCCCATATGTCATGAATAGTGGAAGCGGGGTGTGTGACATACTTGGAATAATACCATTTTGTGATTACTCACCTGTAAAATGGGTATTATAAGTATGTCACACACCCGCTTCATCCCGCCCTTTGGTATTCTGGATCCTTTATATGGTGAACCTTTTATTGTTAAGAATGTTTTGTTAGCTCTTCCTGGTCCCCTTTCTGCTGTCATATACTGGGGAATGTGTGGGAAGTCCCAGGTATTTATGGACCTGGAGGGGCTTCCTTTTTGCTTTCATCTCTGCAGAAGTTCACCCTCTACTGGCCCATAACCCATATGTCATGAATAGTGGAAGCAGGGTGTGTGACATACTTATAATACCCATTTTACAGCTGAGTAATCACAAAATGGTATTTTTACTGCCTCCCAGCTTAGGCTGCACTGGTTCGGGTGAAGGTAGGCAGCACCGCTGTCAGGTGCTAAGGAGCGCTGCTCCAACCACAGTCCCCCACCAAAGGGTAGGCGGTATAGGCCCATGGTGAGCCTTATGGGATGCCCCTCCCGCATTTTATGCCCCTCGCCCCCTGTCCCCGCAGTTGGCCCCCTTTAGGCTGGCCGTCTCTTCCCCTTCTCTCTCCCTTGTAGATCTCGGGGGGGGGGGGGGGGGGGGGGGTGCATGTCCTTACTATATGTTGTGTTTTGATCCCTTATGAATTGATTGCACTGGTTTCTTTTGCCGCCGCACGCTTGTACTACGATCGGCAGCGACATCGCCTCAGGCGTTGCTGCGCCATCATTGGCTGGCCTGGTCAGTTGGGCGCACTTCGGGGGGGGGGGGGGCGTTCTGCATCACTGTCCCTCAAGGTATATGCGGGCGCCATTTTAGTTCTCTGCTGCGTGTGCCTGACGTCTCCCTATCGCGGTCCGTAAGTACCCCTGCGGGCTGATTTATTTTTTATATTTCTCTGTATTGCATATTGCTTATGGGATCTTTTGGTTATGTCTTGCAGGCGGGTCAAACTTTGTGATTTCTCCCGGTCCTATCCCCTCTATTTAGTGTTAACTCTTATTGCAGGGCTATTATATTTCATTACTCCCACTTCCCTAGCGGATTATTGTGGCATCCCGGGTTGCTATTATTAGCGTCAATCCCTATTAGCCTGTTGTGCCGTGATAATCATCATATAGAGGCTTCTCGGGATAATGTGCTCTGGGTTCCTTCGGGACAAGCCCGGCTGTGTGTGGCGTGTGGGGTATCCCCTATAAGCGATGATGTCAGGGTGTGTGTACCCTGCGCCCAGCAGGTACTTACGCTGCAGTCTGGGTTACCTGCGGCTGGGCCTAGTGCTGCGCCCCCTCTTGCTTCGCCTACCGCCCTACGCTTACATCTGACTCCCAGTGAGGTGCATACCAGTGGGGAGTCTCAACCTGATTTGGCTGCCCGGGTAGCCAGTATTGAAAGGCATATTGCTGGTTCTGGTCCGCGTAAGGCTCCTGCTAAGTGGCGGCACCTGGTGTTACTCTCTTTCCTGTGGAAGCTGAGGAGTTTTTTGATATTACTATCTATACCCCCCTGGAAGAAGGGGAATTATTCTCTGATTCAGAATCATCTGAGGATCAGCCTAGGGGTTATGCCCAGTCTGGGTCTGACCCATGGGCTTCAGATGATACTGACAGACTTTTGGCTCACATTTTTGAAGTGTTCTGTATCTCCCCTCCTGCCGTGGCCCCACGTCAGCAGGGGAAGCGGTTTCATATTGTTAAGCCAAGTTTGGAGTTTCCTGAACAAACTCACTTTAATAATCTGATTCTCAAGGAGTGGGAATAGCCTAGCCGGCTTCCCGGGGTACCAAAGAGTTGGGATAAGAGGTATCCCTTTCCTGCTGAGATGGTCAAACGTTGGTCATGTCCTCCAGAGGTGGATGCACCAGTTCTGGGGTTGTCTAACACATCTGTCATGCATTCCCCTGACTCTACTACACTGAGGGATGGGGAGGATCAGCTGGCTTGCCATGCCTTTGCCTGTGTTGGGACCGCGCTCTGTCCGGTCTGTGCCTCTGCTATCACGGCTGTTGCTATTAAAAGCCTGCTCAGGGGTCTCTTAGATGGGGCCCCTGATGATGCTGGTAGTGAAGAGTATAGAGCTCTTCTGCGTTGTGAGGAATTTGTTGCATATGTTCTCTCTGCCCTGGATGATACCATTAGATTGTGTGGCAGGGTATCTGCCTTGTTGGTGGCGATACGCCACTCGGTCTGGCTGCGCCAGTGGGCGGCTGACAATGCTGACGAAAAGGCTCTCACTGGGTTTCCCTTCAAGGGGCTGCGCCTCTTTGGGGAACGTTTGGACTTGTTTGCTAAAGGTGGCAAGTTACCTCAGCGAAGAAGGCAGCCTCGGTCCTTTCGGGGTCCAGGTGCCTTATTCTTAGTATAAAGTACGTCCTGCTCCAAATCTAATACTTACAGTTGGGATATACTCCGCCAGATGGTGCTGGACTGCAGAGACATCGAAAATAGGCTCCTCCCGGCCCCTCAAATACCCGGGGACCTCCCACAAATCCCCAGAATTTCTCTGCAGTCTGGCTGCGAAGGACGAGAAATGGCTCTCTACTCGCAGGTGAGCGGGGCTATTAGCCCGCGGCCCTGTAGGACTATTCCCACCCGTTCCACTGGTAATATGCCTCCCAGCCTTGGCTGCACTGGTCGGGTGAAGATAGGCAGCACCTCTGTTAGGTGCTTAGGAGCGCTGCTCCACCGCAATCCCCCACCAAAGGGTAGGCGGTTCAGGCTTATGGTGAGCCTCTATGGGATGCCCCTCCCGCACTAGTGCCCCCTGCCCATCGGTGGGCCCTGTTTAAGTGGCCGCTGTCCTCCCTCATCCTCCTTGTAGTCTTCGGGGGAAAAGAGGGGGGGTGTAAATATGTATGCTATGCATTCTGTGTTTTACACTTTTTTTTCCATTCTGTTTAGTCTTGTGTCACCCACCTCGCTGGCTTGTCTTTACTTTCTTTTTTAAAATTGCCACCGCAAGCTGACTTAGTTCCGTGCTTGGCGGCGACATTACCTCAGGCGCTGGTGCGCCATCATTGGCTGCTTGCACGTTCGTGGCTTCGCACTCTTCGGGGGGTGTCCCGTTTTTGGCACGTTCTGCGTCATCGCTGATACTGGCCTGCCCCTCGGGGTATACTGACGCCATCTTTATCCTGCCTGTTTGGCCCATGTGCGACGGACCCCTACCTACTGCGGTCCGTAAGTGCCCTCGCGGGTGGCTTTAAATCTTTCATTTTTATTACTGTGTGCTTACAGGTCTTGTCTGCTTATGTCTTTCAGGCGGGACGAACCCTTTGGCTTCTCCCAGCCCTGTATTAGTATATACTTGTAGGCCTTGTAAAAATAATACTCCCACTTCCCTTGCCTATAGGGGCATCCGGGGTTGCTATTTAGCGTTATTCCCTATCGGCGTATAGCGCCGCTATAATCACCATATGGAGGCATCCCAGGATAATGTGACCGGGGTCCCTTCGGGACAAGACCAGCTGTGTGTAGCGTGTGTGCAGCCTCATGCTGATGCTGACAAGGTGCGGGTCCGTGTACCCTGTGCTGAGCAGGTGCTTGCATTGCAATCTGGCCTGCCAGTGGGTGCACCTCGTTTCACTTCACCTACTCCCCCAAGCTTAAACCTCACTCCTGCTGAGTTGCATACTAGTGGGGATTCTCAGCCTGATGTGTCTTCTAGACTGGCTACTGTTGAGCAGTTGATTGCTAAGTCCTTAGCGCGTAAGGCCCCTGCTAAGAAGCGGCACTTGACTCCTAATGTCACTGTTTACCCTATGGGAACTGAGGAGTTTTGGAATCTTTGTGGCTATACCCCGTCTGATGAAGGGGAGCTGTTTTCTGATTCAGGCTCATCTGATGAGAGACCAAGGGGTCATGACGATTCTGGCTCTGACCCCTGGGCCCCGGATGACACTGACAGATTATTGACCCAGATTTTTGAGGTTCTGTCCATCTCTTTCCCTGTTACGGCTCCCAGGCAAAGAGGGGAGCTTTTCCATACAGCAAAATCACGTTTGGAATTTCCAGAGCAGGCACATTTCCATAACCTTGTGCTCAAGGAATGGGAGCGCCCCAGTAAACTTCCCGGGGTTTCCGAAGAGTTGGGATAGGAAGTATCCCTTTCCTGCTGAGGTGGTTAAATGTTGGTCCCCCCCCCCCCCCCCCCCGAGGTGGATGCCCCGATCCTAGGGCTAACACCTCTGTCATGCATTCCCCTGACTCATCTACCTGCGGGATGCTAAGGACCGGCGCTTTGACCAGCTGGCATCCCACGCCTTTGCATGTGCAGGGACGGCGCTGCGCCTGGTCTGTGCCTCTGCCATTACTGCTGTGGCCACTAGAACCCTTATCAGAAATATACTTGATAGTGCCCCCGATGATTTGCCTTGTGAGGTGTTTAATGCACTCTCCAGTTGTGATGTTTTTGTAAATTTTGTCCTCTCAGCATTGGATGACACCATCAGAATGTGTGCCAGAACTTCTGCCCTTGTGGTGGCTATACGCCGCTCGGTTTGGCTGCGCCAGTGGGCTGCTGACAACGCTGCCAAGAAGGCCCTCACTGGGTTTCCCTTTAAAGTGGACCAACACCCACGGGTGATCGGCCCGGGAATCTATAAGATTCCCGGGCCGATCACCCCCCACCCCGCGGGACATCCGAGATCGGGATGTCCCGCGGGGTGAAACCCCCCCCAAACACCCCAACTCGCGCCCCTGTAGGCGTGCGCGCCTCCGCGCCGGCCGTCTGCGAATGGCCGGCGCGGGGGCGCGCGCGTTCAAAGTGACGCGAGGGAGGCGGCGGCTGCCGCCGCCGCTTAGACGTTCAAGATCTTACCTTGTACGTCGGCGCTGGGAGCGGGGAGAGGTGAGTTGTTCGGGGGGTTCGGGGGGGTTTCACACAGCGGGGCACCCCGATCGGGGGTGCCCCACCGAAGTGGACCAAGACCCAGGATAGTCAAAATCCTGGGTGTTGGTCCACTTTAAAGGTCTGCGCCTGTTTGGGGATCGCCTGGACCTTTTTGCTAAGGGAGGCAGGTTACCCCAGTGCAGGCAGCAATCTCGTCCCTTTCAGGGTCAGGGTTCCTTCTCCTCCCCTTACCGTGGTACAAGACAGGGAAGGGGGGGTTTCCTTTCCTGGGGCCCGGAGAGATTTCTGGGGTAGAGGCAGAGGACGTGGACCTCCTGGGGTCCCAAAGCAAAATCCTCTCCCAAGCCCCCTCAGGCATGATGGGGCGCCCTCACCCATCCGGGTGGGGGGACGGCTGCAGCACTTCGCTCACGTCTGGAGGCTTCATGTCTCAGACCGGTGGATTCAGGAGGTAGTGTCCTCCTGCTACAAGATAGTTTGCTGCTTGGTCGCCCCCAAGATTCATCAGATCCCGGATTCCTCAGGACCCTGTGTCAGTTTAGGAGCTAGTGCAAGCAGTGCAACGCCTCCTGGAGCTGGGGGTCATCTGCCAGGTCCCCTTAAGAAAAAAAGGCAAGGGCTTTTATTCCAATCTATTCACAGTACCCAAAATAGATGGTTCAGTCAGGCCCATCCTGGACTTGAAGATCCTCAACAAGTTTGTCAGGGGCAGGAGCTTTTGCATGGAAACTCTGCGCTCTGCCATACGTTCCCTGCGCCAAGGGAATTTCATGACTTCTGTGGACATCAAAGATGCTTATCTTCATATTCCTGTGTTCCCAGGTCATCAAAGGTTCCTCAGGTTCGCTTTGATGGATCAACACTACCAATTTGTGGCCTTGCCCTTCGGTCTCACTTCAGCTCCCAGGGTGTTCACCAAGGTGCTGGCTGGCGTGATGTCTCTGCTCAGATGTCAGGGCGTCCGCGTGCTTCCCTATCTGGACGACATCCTCATCACTTCCCAGTCTCTACATCAGGCAGAGTTGGATACTCAGCTGGTGGTGTCTACTCTGGAGTCATTTGGATGGGTGATCAACCACCCCAAGTCCTCACTGTCCCCTTCCTTGGTAATTCCATTCCTAGGAATGAATCTGGATACAGTTCAGGCAAGGATCTTCCTTCCTCAACAGAAGGTGGACAGTCTGATTGCACAGGCTCAGTCCCTCCTAGCTTGTCCCCATCCCTCCATCAGGTAGGGGATGCAGCTGGTGGGCCTGATGGTGGCATGCTTCGAAGCGGTCCCTTATGCTCAGTTCCACTTGAGGCCCCAGCAACTTCTCCTATTGTCCGTATGGGACAAGGACCCAGCGTCCCTGGACAGGGTCTGTGTGCTCTCCCCCCTGGTCAGGAGGTCCCTCTCGTGGTGGATGGACTCAAGGAACCTGTTGGGGGGTAGATCCTTTCTTGCCCCTTCCTGGGAGACGGTCGCCACGGATGCCAGTCTGTCAGGTTGGGGGGGTTTCTGGAAGTCCCTGCGGTTCCAGGGGAGGTGGGGCCCTCAGGAGGCCCACACACCTATCATTGTCTTGGAACTGCGGGCGATCAGGCTAGTTCTGGCTCACTTGACTACTCACCTTCGGGGCCTGCCTGTTCAGGTGCGCTTGGACAACCAGACGGCAGTCGCCTACATCAGTCATCAGGGAGGGACCCGGAGCAAGGGGGCCCTCCAGGAAGTGTCTCTTATCCTGACTTGGGCGGAGGCCAATGTCCCCTGCATATCAGCTGTGTACATCCCGGGGGTGGAAAATCACCTGGCCGATTCTCTGAGCAGGGGGACCTCTCGCCAGGGAGAATGGTCCCTATGCAGCAGGGTGCTTCAATCCCTGTGTCTCCGTTGGGGCCAACCAGATGTGGATCTGTTTGCGTCCCACCACAATCACAAGCTCCCAGCCTTTGTCTCTGTCCCAGGATCCTCTGGCCTTGACCTCGGATGCGCTAGCAATGTCATGGCAGGACTTTCAGTTCCTGTATGTTTTCCCTCCAATCCCCCTGCTGGGCAGGGTTCTGCGCAAGATTGCTCTGGAAAGGGTGCCAGCAATTCTGGTAGCCCCCAGGTGGCCAAGAAGAGTGTGGTTCGCAGATGTGGTACAGCTGGCGGTAGAGCAGTTCGCTCTGCCCTTGGTGCCAGATCTGCTCACTCAGGGCTCACTACGCCATCCCAATTTACAAACTCTGGCTTTGACGGCTTGGCTGCTGAAACCTCCATCTTGATGGAGAAGGGGCTGTCTTCCTCGGTTGTGGATACTTTGATTAAAGCTAGGAAAAAGTCTTCCTCTTCCATTTATTACAGTGTTTGGTGTGCTTACATTGACTGGTGTGAGTCTAAGTCTCTTCCCTGTCGTGTGTTCTCTATTCCCAGGATTCTGGAGTTCCTGCAGCATGTATGTGCAGTACTCTGAAGGGTCAGGTTTCTGCCCTGGCTATTTTCTTCCAGAAGTCCTTTGCTCAGCACCCTCTGATCAGGACTTTTTTCCAGGGGGTCACTCATGTACGTCCCCCACATAAGCCTATGGTGCCTGTTTGGGATCTGAACTTGGTTCTGTCAGCCTTGCAGGGTGCTCCCTTTTAACCTGTGCAGGATGCTGCCTTGGCCATTCTTATGCTCAAGGTTGTATTTATGGTGGCTATCGGTCAGGCGTGTGTGTGAGTTGGCGGCGCTTTTCATTCTGCCCCCCTACTATGAGAGACACCAGGACAAGGTGGTGTTTTGTTTCAAACCTGACTTTCTACCTAAGGTAGTGTCTGCTTTTCATTTGAATCAGGATATTGTTCTTCCTTCTTTGTGCCCTAATCCTAGCAATGCTAAGGAGAGAGTTTTGCACTCTTTGGATGTGGTTAGGTGTCTGAAGTACTATCTGGTGGCTACTGCACCTTTCAGGAAAACTGATGCTTTTTTTGTGGTCCCTTCTGGTCCTAGGAAGGGTTTGGCTCCTGCCAAGTCTACTATCAGCAAGTGGATTCGTCAGGCTGTGATTCAGGCCTACTTTGCTAAGGGGAAGAATCCTCCCTTCCGCCTTACTGCTCATTCCACTCGTGCTATTGGTGCCTCTTGGGCTTTTCAGCACCAGGCTTCTGTTGAACAAAATTGCGAGGCCGCTACTTGGTCTTCTGTTCATACCTTTTCAAAGTTTTACAAGGTTGATGTTAGGGCCTTAGCTGATGCTGCTTTTGTCAGAAAGGTTCTGCAAGCGGCAGTGGTTTAAACTGTCTGCTGCTAATTTTTCTTGGGGATCCCACCCTACTTATGGACACTGCTATTGGATGTCCTAACTGTAAGTATTAGATTTGGAGCAGGACGTACTTTATACTAAGAATAATACAATTCTGTGATTACTCACCTGTAGAATTGGTATTATGAGTATACAGTACGTCCTGCTCCATCCCACCCTTGGTTGCATTATCTTGGATCCCCTGTATGGTGATTGTTATCCTTGTTATAGTTGATAGTTTGGATTGTTTAATTCTCCCGGCTTCTCATTAAGTGCTTTTCAATGCTGGGGATTTGTGGGAGGTCCCCGGGTATTTGAGGGGCCGGGAGGAGCCTATTTTCGATGTCCCTGCAGTCCAGCGCCATCTGGCGGAGTATATCCCAACTGTAAGTATTAGATTTGGAGCAGGACGTACTGTATACTCATAATACCAATTCTACAGGTGAGTATTCACAGAATTGTATTTTCTCCTTCCTTCAGGGGCTCCAGAATTGGACGGGGAGCTTCCTATGCTGGAGCCCGTGGCCGCCTTGGCCCCACCTGGGGTCCCAAGACTAAGTCCTCCCCCAAGCCCCCTCAGGCTTGAAGGGGCACCCTCACCCATCCAGTTGGGGGGACGGCTTCGGCTCTTGGCTCACGTCTGGAGGCGTCATTTCTCAGACCGGTGGATTCAGGAGGTAGTATCCTCTGGTTACAAGCTAGTTTGCAGCCTGGCCGCCCCCAAGATTCATCAAATCTCGGTTAGCACAAAACCCCTTGTCAGCTCAGTGTCTTTCCCTGGCCGTCCAAGGCCTTCTAGACCTAGGTGTCCTCTGCCGGGTGCCCTTGGAGAGGGGCAAAGGCTATTATTCCAATCTTTTCATTGTGCCCCAAAAGCCATCAGACCTATCCTGGATTTAAAGCTTCTCAACAAGTTTGTCAGATTCAGACACTTTCGCATGGAGACTCTGCGTTCAGCTGTGACTTTGCTACGCCCAGGGGACTTCATGACCTCTGTAGACATCAAGGATGCTTACCTTCATGTACCTATCTTTCCAGGTCATCAGATTCCTCAGGTTCACTCTGGAGTATCAGCACTACCAATTTGTGGCCTTGCCCTTCGGCCTCACCTCGGCCCCCCAGGGTATTCACCAAGGTGCTGGCAGGAGTGATGGCCCTGCTGAGATCTCAGGGCATTCGCATTCTTCCCTACTTGGACGACATGCTTATCGCTTCTCAGTCCTTCCATCAGGCCGAGCTGGACTCTCAGAGGGTGGTATCCACACTGGAGTCATTTGGCTGGGGGATCACCCCAAATCTTCCCTGTTTCCTTCCATGGTGAAGTCTTTTCTGGACATGATTCTGGATTCAGCTCAGGTAAAGATCTTTCTTCCTCAGCAGAAGGTGGAGGTCCTTCAGGAGAAAGTTCAGCTCCTGCTGTCTTGTCCTCATCCATCCATCAGGCAGGAAATGCAGCTGGTGGGCCTGATGGTGTCCTGCTTCGAGGCGGTTCCACATGAGGCCTCTTCAGCTTCACCTCTTGTCAGTATGGGATCGGGACACTGTGTCCCTGGATCAGGTGTTTGTCTTGTCCCCTCAAGTCAGGCGGTCTCTTGTGTGGTGGCTGGACTCAAGGAACCTGCTGGGGGGCAGGTCCTTTCTGCCCCCCTGCCGTGCCACCACGGATGCCAGTCTGACAGGTTGGGGGGGATTCTGGAAGTCCCTGAAATTCCAGGGTCAGTGGGGCCCTCAGGAGGCCCATGCCCCTATAAACATTCTGGAATTGAGGGCAATCAGGTTGGTTCTCGCCCACTTAACCCCACACCTGAGGGGTCGGGCGGTTCCGGTCCGCTCGGACAACCAGACGGCGGTTGCCTACATCAGTCATCAGGGAGGGACCCGGAGCAAGAGGGCCCTCAAGGAAGTGTCCCGGATACTGTCTTGGGCGGAGGAGAATGTTCCCTGCATCTCAGCTGTGTACATCCTGGGGGTGGAGAATCTGGAGGCAGACTCTCATCTGGGAGAGTGGTCCCTCAGCAGCAGGGTGTTTCGCTCCCTGTGCCACCGCTGGGGTCAGCCTGGTGTGGATCTGTTTGTGTTCCGTCACAATCACAAGCTTCCAGTCTTTGTCTCTCTCTGACCTTGGCCACGGATGCCCTGGCAATGTCTTGGACGAGGTTCCAGCTCCTGTAGGTCTTTCCCCCGTTTCCACTGCTGGGCAGGGTGCTGCGCAAGATAGTTCAGGAAGGGGTGCCAACCATCCTGGTGGCCCCCTGTTGGCCAAGAAGAGTGTGGTTCGCGGACATCTTGCAGTTGGCGGTAGATCAGTACGCCCTGCCAATTTACAAACGCTGGCTTTGACAGCCTGGCTGTTGAAACCTCCATCTTGATGGAAAGAGGGCTGCCTGCCTTGGTGGTGAATACCATGATCAGGGTTAGGAAGAGGTCCTCTTCTTCCATCTATTACAGGGTTTGGCGTACTTACATTGACTGGTGCGAGTCCCACTCGCTTCCCTGCCGTGTTTTCTATTCCTAGGATTTTGGAGATTCTCCAACATGGTTTGGATTTGGGTCTTCAGCTCCGTACTCTGAAAGGCCATGTGTCTGCTTTGGCTATTTTTTTCCAAAGATCCTTTGCTCAGCATCCCCTGGTCAAGACCTTCTTCCGGGGGGTTGCTCACATGCATCCCCACGTAAGCCTATGTTACCAGTCTGGGACTTGAACTTGGTCTTATCTGCCCTGCAGGGGTCTCCCTTTGAGCCCTTGCAAGGAGCTCCTTTGTCCATTCTTACGCTTAAGGTGGTCTTTTTGGTGGCTATCACTTCTGTTAGGCGTGTTTCTGAGTTGGCGGCGCTTTCCATCAAGCCTCCTTATTTTGAGAGACAGCAGGACAAGGTGGTTCGTTTTAAGCCAGATTTTCTGCCAAAGGTTGTTTCTGCCTTTCATCTCAATCAGGACATTGTTTTGCCTTCTCTGTGTCCTAATCCCAGTAACCCTAAAGAAAGGGTTTTGCATTCTTTGGACGTAGTCAGAACTCTGAAGTTCTATTTGGTGGCTACTGAATCCTTCAGGAAGACTGATGCTCTTTTTGTGCTTCCATCTGGACCTAAGAAAGGTCTGGCTCCGGCTAAGTCCACTATCAGCAAGTGGATACGTCAGGCTGTGATACAGGCCTACTCTGCTAAGGGGAAGGAGCCTCCCTTCCGCCTTACTGCTTATTCTACTCGTGCTATTGGTGCCTCTTGGGCTTTTCAGCACCCTCCTAGGTGTTAGGCAGATAAGCTCCCTCATCCTAGAAGGGAGAGAAAAAAGGGGGAGAAGAGGGGCAGACCCGCTCAGGGGCCCCAGATTATATATGATAATGGCGTTCAGCAGGGAAGCCATACCTGGCAGGCCCAGTTAAGCCTGCACCCATGCCCGAAGACGGGCATGGAAACATAGACCCCTTAACTGACTCAGGGAAGGACTGCCCAGCAAACACCGTTCCATCTCTATGGTAACTACCTAAAGCCACCAGAGCGAGGCAGGATGCCTCCTGATAGGAGTAGAGTGCTGCGGCCTTCCCCTCACCCAGGTGGGTGAGGGCGTCCCATCATGCATGCGCGGGTCGGGTGAAGGTAGGCAGCACCTAGTGTGGTGCGCGGGTCGGGTGAAGGTAGGCAGCACCTAGTGTGCTTATGGAGCTAGACTCCACCGCAATTCCCCAACCATAGGGTAGGCGGTTTAGGCTTATGGTGAGCCTCTAAGGGATGCCCCTCCCGCATTGTTGTCCCGTACCCCGTGTAGTCCTGAGCCCTATTAGGGTCGCCATTCTCCCTCTTTTCTCCGTCTTCGGGGGAAAAGAAGGGGGGGGTACACGTGTGGCGGTCTTAGTGTACCGGTATTTCACTCTCGTGGCTTATATTCTGCCTTCTGTCAGGGCCGCGCTGATCGTTTCTGTCGACTGCCCGTGTGTATTTTTCTAATTGATTGCCACTTAATAGAGTTGCCGCGGTCTCCGAACTTACTGCCGGCGTCCGCTCTATGGTACGTTAGGCCGGCTATTACTCCATTGCTTTAATTTTCCTTCAGAGCTTCGCGCTCTTCAGAATGGGCGGGGCCCTTGTCTGGCGCGCTCCGCGTCACGGCGGAGTATTTAGCCTGCTCTTCGAGCTTCGCTGGGCGCCATTTTGGTTAGCTTCCCGCGCACGCGTCGCGACGGTCTCCTCCTCCACCCGAGCTGTAAGTGCCCTTGTGGGCGAGTCCCTTTCATTATTGTCTGCCCATCTGCGCATGTTCCTGACATCTCTTTCCCATTGTGTCTTTCAGATGCTGAGTTCCCGGCGGCCTCTCCAGGCCTCATATACATATATACCATTCATATAAGTACCTTATACCATTGCTATACTCACTAGTATAAGGAGCGGGCCTTCCCAAAATCTCCCACATTGATCAGCGGGTAGTTGGGGCATCCAGGGTGGCTTACGGCATAAATCCCTATCGACATACTTTAATCGAACAATCACCATATGGAGGCATCTCAGGATTGTGTTACCGGGGTCCCATCGGGACTTACTGGTTTGCGCGTCATGTTCTGAACAGACGCTGGAACTGCGAGCAACGCTTGCTTTTGTTCCTCACCCCTTCCCGCCCCCTAACCCTTCCCCAAACCTCACTCCCGTTGAGTCTTGTACAGGTGAGGGGGTACAAATAGATCCCTCTCCTAGACGGCCCACGTTGGCCCAGATCGTGGAAGGCTTGTCTGGCCGGATCGGCCCAGTTAGACAACGGCCTGCTTCTCCCGCGGCTTCGGCCTGTGCTATGGGTTCTGCGGAGTCCTTGTCTACACATGCTAGTACCACGTCGGAGGAAGGGGACCTGTTCTCTGACCTAGGCTCCCTGGACGAGAGACCAAGGGGTCAGGATGACGCTGATCTGGATGTCTTGGACCAGCTTGACATTGACGGCATGTTACTCAGGATTTTTAAGGTACTGTCCGTTTCGTCTCCCGGCGCGGTCCCCGGGCCGAGGGGGGGGGGGGGGGGGGGCGCTTTCATACCGCGCCTCCTCGGTTGGAATTTCTCAAGCAGGCTCACTTCCATGCACTTGTCCTTAAAGGGTGGGAATGTCCCGCCGCTCTTCAAAAGACGCCTGATGACTGGGCTTGGAAATACCCTTTCCCTCACGAGATGATAGATGTTTGGTCCTCGTCCCCAGCCGTGGACGCTCCGATTATTGGGGTTCCTAACCCCCCATTCCTTACTTCTCCGGCCTACAGCTCCCTGCGGGACGCCGAGGATCGGCGTATCGATAGGCTTGCTTCCCACTCCTTTACCTGCGCTGGCTCGACGCTGCGACCTGTCTGTGCCTCGGCGATCACGGCTGTGGCCGCTAAGACTCTTATATGTAAGTCCCTAGAGCATCAGCCTGAAGATTTACCCTGGGAGGTCTTTTATGCACTCTCTAGTTGCGATATTTTTCTTGAATTTATCCTTATGGCCTTGGATGACACCATCAAAATGTGTGCTAGGACCTCTGCCCAGGCGGTGGCTATACGTCGCCTTCTCTGGCTTCGTCAGTGGGGGGCAGACTATGACACTAAGAGGATCTTGACGGGGCTCCCCTTTAGAGGACATCACCTGTTTGGGGCACGTCTGGATTTTTTTTGAGAAACAGGCCACTCCACCCAGTCAGAGGCGGCCGCTGCGTCCCCCGCGGGGCAGAGGGACCCCTCCCCCTCCATATCATTCCGTTGCACAGGAACCGGGGTTGCCCCCTGCTGGACCTGGTCCAATCTCCCGCCCCAGGAGTGACGTTCAGGGCCCGGCGCCCTCCGGTCGGGCTAAGTCTTTTTCCTTCCCTGATTTCCCTCATGCATGATGGGACGCCCTCACCCACCTGGGTGAGGGGAAGGCCGCAGCACTCTACTCCTATCAGGAGGCATCCTGCCTCGCTCTGGTGGCTTTAGGTAGTTACCATAGAGATGGAACGGTGTTTGCTGGGCAGTCCTTCCCTGAGTCAGTTAAGGTGTCTATGTTTCCATGCCCGTCTTCGGGCATGGGTGCAGGCTTAACTGGGCCTGCCAGGTATGGCTTCGCCATTATCATATATAATCTGGGGCCCCTGAGCGGGTCTGCCCCTCTTCTCCCCCTTTTTTCTCTCCCTTCTAGGATGAGGGAGCTTATCTGCCTAACACCTAGGAGGGTGTGGCATTTGTACCATAATCTTTCGGCCTGGCGCCCTCGACAGGGCTGTCCATGCCCCAGGGACCTCCTGGCCGCTGGGCATGTATGGATCTTCCAGGCTCTGGGAACCTTCGGGATACTGAGCCCTCTACGACTGGTATTGGTGTTCACTTACACCGTAGAGACTTAACTAAGCTCCCTGTTGCGCCCTTGTATGCACAGGGCACCGGAAGGGTGTGTTTGGCTCACACGCCACCAAGAGGCGCTCGGTACAGGGGACCTTTTAGGCTCTACTGTTCTCTCACACGGAGCTGTGGGAATGGAGCTTGACAAACCAGAGTCCTACTCGGCTCCACCCTCTAATCCCTGGTTTACACCAGACGTAGGTTTCACCCTGTGCCCCCTTTTTTGTTTTTTCCCTGACTATAAGGAATTTACTTCTCCGTCCTGTGTAGTGATTCCTCCAGACAGCTTCGCTTTCTGGGGAGCCGATTGGCGGCTCGTCCTTGGACACCATTGTTCCGGGCATCTTGGGCTCTGAAGTGACTTAGCCTTTAGCCCTGGATGAGAGGGATGCACCCTGGGCCTGGTTTTGCCTGTCCTACCTCCTTGGGGAGGCACTTTCTCTTCTACTGGACTCATTGGTACCGCGGGGGAGCATTCCATACTCCTTACCTTTCCCTGATGGTTACCATGGTACCTGGTCTGGCAAAGGGGGCCTATTCTTCTGAATCCCCCAGGGGTTCCTAGGAAGGGACCTTGAAGGTTCTGGTTTCCTAGGTGAATTTTGGTCATAAGAAGCATGTTGTGGGTCCTAGTAGGGGACTACTCCTTCTTGAACCCGTACATTGGGGGACTTTCTGCCTTAATAGGACAGTGGTTGCGCTTTGCTCCTGCGGAATTCTTGGGCCTGGATCCTTACAGGGGAGCCCTGATTCCTTGGGGACTTGACATTACTTGTCTTTCCTGAAGTATCCCTCCCTTGGAGGTTCTCGGTTGTGCCTCTGGGCTCATACGGGCAGGGTCCTGCGGGACCCCGCCTCTATTACAGGGGTCTACCCCTGTTATCGGCCAGACTGGTCTGCCCTGGTTGGGGCTAATGGTTCTGGCTGGGTAGTTTTCTTAAAGAGGTTATAACCTTGTCCTACCGGGAGCGGGGAGAGTTTGCGCTGGTTCCTGATGACAAGCAGCACCTTATGCTTTGGGCCTGGGAGGCCCAGCGGGGTGTGGGTTCTCAGGGAGTTCCACTGAGTACAGCTAGATGGTATGTTTCCTCATTAGGACAATTTTTTTTACCATAATATGGTGCCTTTACCTTAGACATGCTTTAGCGTTGACAGGATCTGGGGCTTACCCTGTCCGAGATGACAGATCTTGAGGTGTCTTGTTCCTTGGAGGTTCTGGACCTTGTCTTCCTCCTTATTCTCTTCATTCTGCCACGCTGGTTTAGATTATGTTGTCCCTATGCTATGCGCTGGGTCTAAGCCCTTTCCCTGGCGGGATGGTCCTGCTCCCGGGATTTGGGTCCTAAAAGCAGGATTTGGTATGGGCTCACTATTGCCTCTGTCTATAGTTGGGGCCTGATCTGTTCTCCTATTACGAGACCTGATCTAATCTTTTGTTTGCATTCCTCAGGGTCTGCTCAGGTGCATTCCTGGGGGATCCCTAGTTCCCTCTTTGGGGGAGGACCTATCCTGAAGCCCTACCTTGGGCTCCCACAGTTCTTAGTCAGGCCCTTGTCTGACCCGCTCCTTCCGTTAGGTTGCTCTTCTGGGGAGGTTACCCCAGGAAGTGGTGTGCCATAAGGAACAGCACTATTGGCGGTCCTAGTAATATATATATATATACCTTTTTATATACCTTTTTTATATATATATATATATATATATATATATATATATATATATGCATTCCTTGGTATAGAGCTATACCATGAGGTGAGGGTACCCGCCTCACACTAATTGGGACTCAGGAGTTACTTCGTCCCTTCTGCCTTGGACGGATCCCCTGGTCTCGGGACTATGGTCAAATTACTATGAGATAAGGGATCTGTGCCCCTTTACTGGGGTAAGAGATTTGCCGGAGCTGTCTCGTCTCTGATGGGATCTTATTTTGGGGTCTTCCGGTGCCCCCTTCTGGATGTACCGGATTGATTGTGGCCACGGATTAGGGCCTTCTGGCCTGGTCCTGTTGGTTGCTCGTCCTTCTGGTCTTGTTGGACTCTGTTGGCTCTGCCAAATATTGTTGTTAGCTCTTCTGTTGGTCTCGCCTGTGACCGGAACCTAGTATTTTTGGTTGTCCCATACGTTATGAATATGTTCTGGAGCAGGACGTGCTGTATGCTTAGAATAATACAATTCTGTGAGAATCTCACCTGTAGAATTGGTATTATATGCATACAGCACGTCCTGCTCCACCCCACCCTGGTTTCACTTTGTTCTGGATCCCCTGTATGGTGATTGTACTCACTTGGTGTTACAAGAAATTTTGGGTGGTTTGTTTCTCCTGGCTTCTCTTATCACTGCTTTTCAATGCTGGGGATTGTGGGAGGTCCTCCGGTATATGTAGGGCCGGGAGGAGCTTGTTTTCTTTGTGATCTGCAGTGCACGGCGCTGAAGGCGGAGGTATACCCATACGTTATGAATATGTTCTGGAGCAGGACGTGCTGTATGCATATAATACCAATTCTACAGGTGAGATTCTCACAGAATTGTATTTTTGTGGATCCCACCCTACCTTACGGACACTGCTATTGGATGTCCCAAGTGTAAGGAATATCTTCTGGAAAAGGGCGTGCTGTATACTTAGAATAATACAATTCTGTGATTGTATTATATGTATACAGCACATCCTGTTCCACCCCACCCTTGTTATCATTATCTTTAGTTACCTCTTTATGGTGATTGTTCTTATGTTCAAATTTTCATATAATGGTTATAGTTCTCCCGGTCTCTTATTCCAAGTATGTCTCACACCCTGCTTCGGATAGATTAATTACACGTGGGTTATGGTCCAGTAGAGGGCGAACTTCTGCAGAGATGACTATAAAAAGAAGCCCCTCCCAGTCCATAAATACCTGGGACCTCCCACACGTTCCCCAGTATTCTCTGCAGGAGTCGGTGAGCAAGTGAGAAGATGGCTGTCTCTTCCTTGCAGGTACGCCGGGTTCACACCCGACCATCTTTTTCCCTATTTCTGCCCGGACCTAGTTAATTTTAAACCCCTATGCCTCCCAGCCTAGGCTGCAGGTCCGGGTGAGGTTAGGGTACTCCTTAACAGGTGTACTTATAGGAGCCTTGCTCCTCCCTGAGACCCCATAACAGGGGGTAGGCGGCTACCAGGTTGGTGACCCTGGTTTGGGATGCCCTGTCCGTTTCCCCACTCTACTACTGTAGTTGTGGACCTTCCACTTCCATTACTCCCTTTCACTCATGATCCTTCACCCTTTTGTTTCTGTGTGCTTGTGTGGGTGTGTGGTGCTTGCACTGTACTGATGCGCCTGTTTGGGAGCCGCAGCGTGCCTGGAGCCGACGGCTCCGCGCTCGGTGGGGAGAGCTTCTTCCCCTCCTGTCTGTCCGGGGAGGGGGCGGGGCGCTCTGGTGGCGGCTCGCCTCTCTCTCTCTCTCTCTCTCTCTCTCTCTCTCTCTCTCTCTCTCTCTCTCTCTGGCGCCCTTTGTGGTGCTCTGCATTGGCCGGGAACTGCGATGATGGGGAAGGGGCGGGCCAGCCACGGTGCGCAATCTGAGCTGGCCCTTCTTCTTCTTCTTCCTCTTCCTCTGCTGTCTGCACATTTTGGTCGGAGAGGCGCCATTACAGCGTTGTGAGTGCCCTGCGGGGCTTCTTGTTGTTTTCATATACTTGTTTAAGTTATATGCGCCTTTTTTGTCTAGCGCGGCGGCTGCCATTAATAACGCATGTATCTGTTGCACATTTGTGTTTAAATCATATATTGACATTTTCTGCATGTATGATTGCTGTGGAGAGTGTGCCTTGCTTGCAGGGTTCCCCTCTCTTTTTATGTCTTTCAGGAGGACCCTGCTTAGTTAAAAGTGGGGGTTCTCCCGGTCCTAGGGTCCCTTGGCTAAATTTGGGGCATTATTATTATTATTATTATTATTATTATTAATAAAATCCTCCCACTAACAGACTTAAGGGGCATCCCGGGTAGCTTCTAGCGTAATTCCCTCTGGTCATTGCGCCTACCATAAGATTCGCCATATGGAGGCTTCCCAGGATACTGGGCTCGGCCTCCCTTCGAGGCAATCCTGGCAGTGCGTGGGTTGTGGGGCGTCCCTTACGGGGGATAGTGTGCTGGATTGCATACCATGTCCACAGCAGGCCATAACGCGGCAGTCTGGGTCCCAGGCGTCTGGGTCAGTACCGTTGGTCTCATCACCTACTCCACCACTCCTGATCCGTACCCCTAGTGACACTGTCATTAGCGGGAGTCGCAATCTGATGTATGTGCTAGATTGGCCAACATCGGAAAATTGATTTCCTTGACTGGTCTGATTATTCCCAGTATGTCACACACCCCACTTCCGAATATATTCATGACACTTGGGTAACTGTCCTGTAGAGGGCGATCTTGCAAAGATGACATGAAAAAAAGGAGCCCCTCCTGGCCCATAAATACCTGGGACCTCCCACCATTCCCCAGTCTTTCATCTCTGCAGTCGGCGACCAAGTCAGAAGATGGTTGTCTCCTCCTTGCAGGTAGCCGGGGTAACACACCGGCCTTTTGTTTCTATTGCTGCCTGAACCTTTTTTAATTTAAACTATAGCAGTATGCCTCCCAGCCTAGGCAGAAGGTCCAGGCAATGGTAGGCTGCACCTTATGGTGTATATGTATATGGTGTATATGGGAGCTTGCTCCCCCGTGAGACCCCATACAAAGGGGTAGGTGGTGTCCGGGTTGATCCCGGCTTGGGATGCCCCGTCCCTCTTACCCTTTCACCTATTGGTGTGGGTTCTCCCCCCTACCGTGTCCCTCTGTGCCCCTTGGGGGGGGGGGGGGTGGCTTTTCTGTGGTTTGTTTTACTTTATTTGGGGGAAAAGGTGTGTGGGTTGTGTGTGTGGCTGCTCTCCCTCTCATTCCCTTGCTGCTGTGAGGGTTGACGGTCGCTGCTTTGCTGTGGTGAGTGGATTTTATTTCACCATTTTTAACTGTCTTATATGGTGGGTGATGTGCATGTTGACACTTATGTCTGTTCTCATGTCTTCTAGGTGGGATCCCTTCTTTTGAAGTTTAAAGAGGGAGTTCTCCCGGTCCTAGGGTCCCTTAGACTTTAATTTAGGGTTCCGAAAAAAAAAAAAAATACTCCCACTTGGTACCTGAAGGGGCATCCCGGGTAGCTTAATAGCGTAAATCCCTCTGGTCATTGCGACTACATTAAAATCACCATATGGAGGCTTCTCAGGATACCGAGCTTGGGCTCCCCTCGGGGCAACCCCGGCAGTGTGTGGGTTGTGGGGCATCCCTTGCAGGGGAATAATGTATTTGTTTGCATACCTTGTGCTCAGCGGGCCATTACGCAGAAGTCGCCCAGGCGTCTGGGTCCGGGGTTCCGGCCTCATCTCCTTCCCCACCCTGCCTTATCTGTACCCCTAGTGATATTGTCACAGGTGGGGAGTCGCAATCTGATGTATGTGCCAGACTGGCTAATATTGAGAAATTTATTTCTGGCTCTGTTGCCAGAAAGGCCTCGGCTAAGCGAAAGCATTTGTCTCCAGCCGCGCCGGCCTTTTGAGTTTGATTATGATTTCCTTGACTGCTTATTCCCCGCTAGAAGAGGGGGAATTATTTGAGGGTTCTGACAATCAGCAGTTTGCTGGTGCTGATACTGAGCAAGGGCAGGGGGAAGCTGTGGATACCCCGAAGGTCTTGGCTCACCTTTTTGAGGTTCTGGCAATTTCTCCTCCTGAGGCCGCTCCTCAAAAAGGGGAATTCTTTGGGACTTCCAAGCCGCACCTGAAGTTCCAAAATCAAAAGCATTTTGATGGCATTATTCTTAAGGAATGGGAGAAGCCTATTCGGCTTCCAGGTATTCCTCAAGGTTGGGATAAAAAGTATCCCTTTCTGGTGGACGTGGTAAAATGATGGTTGTCCCCTCCCGAGGTGGATGCCCAGGTGCTCGGGTTATCCAATACTTCTATTTTGCATTCTCCTGACTCCACCACTCTCAAAGATGGTGAGGATAAACGCATTGATCAGATGGCTTGCCACGCGTTTTCTAGTGTCGGTTCAGCCTTGCGGCCTGTTTGTGCTTCCGCGCTTTTGGGAGTGGCTACCAGGTCTGTGGTTAGAGACCTGTTGAGTACCTCCAGTCTTGACCCGGCTAGTGATGAGTTCGCCGGCCTTAAAGTGGACCAACACCCAGGGGGGATCGGCCCAGGATGTTCCGCGTGGTGAAACCCCCCAGGACCCCCGCAAACCTTACCTTGACCCCATTCCAACGGAACATGCGCGGGCCGCGTCTCGCACTTCTCTCTAGCAGGGCGCGCACCCGCGCCGGCCGCTTGTGAATGGCCGGCGCGGGCACGCTCCCTGTTAGAAGGAAGCGCGAGACGCGGCCTCCAGCGCTCAGAGCCGCTGTGGTTGTACGCTGCTTGTACGTGCATACCACAGCGGCTCTGAGCTCTCTGATTGGACGAGCGCCCGCGTAGGAGCACGGGGAGGTGAGTGTTTACGGGCGTTCTGGGGGGTTTCACGCAGCAGGGCACCCCCGATCGGGGTGCCCCACCGAAGTGGACCAAAACCCAGGATAGTCAAAATCCTGGGTGTTGGTCCACTTTTAGCGGTGTGAATTGTTCATGTCCTTTGTGCTTGCCGCCTTGGATGACACCATGGTCATGTGTGGTAGAACCTCGTCCTTGCTTGTAGCTATTCGGCGATTTGTATGGTTGCGCCAGTGGGCGGCTGATTTTGTGTCCAAGAAGTCGCTTACAGTACTTCCCTTTGTGGGATTGCGGCTCTTGGGAGAAAGATTAGATTCTGTCACGAAAGGAGGGAAGTTACCTCAGCGTAAGAGGCAACGTCGTCCCTTTCGGAGGGCGGCCTCCTTTAACCCTTCCTTTCGTGTTGCCAGAACTGGCAGAGTTTTGGCCTTCTCTACCCTCAGAGGTTATTCCTGGAGTAGAGGCAGAGGTCGTGCCCGTCCAGGTCACAATTGGAGTTCCAAACCCAAGCCCGCTGCTAAGCCAGCTCAGCAATGAGGGGGCGCCCTCACCCTTGCGGGTGGGGGGACGGCTACGGCACTTCTTCCAGGTCTGGGACCAGGAGTCTCAGACAAATGGATTCTGCAAGTGGTGTCTTCCGGTTACAAGCTGGAATTCGAGATCCGGCCTCCTCCCAGATTCTTCAGGTCTCGAGTGCCTTCGGATCCACTGGCCGCACAGGGGCTCCGGGCGGCAGTAAGTTATCTGCTGGACATGGCTGTCATTTGCCCAGTGCCTTTCGCGGAAAGGGGCTTGGGATTCTATTCCAATCTATTCAGTGCCCAAAAAGGACGGCTCCGTTCGACCCATTTTGAATCTGAAGCTCCTCAATCGGTTTATCCGCTTCAGGAAGTTTCGCATGGAAACCTTGCGGTCAGCCGTCGATTCTCTTAGTCAGGGTGACTTCATGACGTCCATAGACATCAGGGATGCTTATCTGCATGTACCTATCTTCCTGGCACACCAGAGATTCCTCAGGTTCGTGGTGGAAGATCAGCATTTTCAGTTTGTGGCCCTTCCATTCGGGCTTACCTCGGCTCCGAGGGTGTTCACCAAGGTATTGGCGGGGGTGATGGCCCTCCTCGGAGTCCAGGGCATTCGCATTGTACCATACCTTTGGCTTCCTCTCTCAGCCAAGCGGAGCTAGACACCATAGTGGTGGTATCCACGCTGGAGAGGTTCGGTTGGGTGATCAACTATTCCAAGTCCTCCCTCTCCCCGTCCAGGGAGGTTTTGTTTCTGGGCATGACTCTGGGTGCCTTTCAGGCCAGGGTGTTCCTTCCTCAGCCCAAGATTCTTCTGATCCAAGATTTGGTTCGGCTTCTGCTTTCCAATCCTCACGCGTCTATCCGGCTAGGGGATGAGTTTGGTAGGTCTGATGGTGGCTTCCTTCGAGGCAGTCCCTTTTGCCCAGTTTCACATGAGGACGCTTCAGCTCCATCTTCTAGCGACTTGGGACAAGTGTCCGCTGTTATTGGATCAGTCTTGCTGTTTCCCCGGGCTCAGCAGTCCCTTCAGTGGTGGCTAGTGTCGAGCAATCTGTTGAAGGGCAGATCCTTTCTGACCCCTTGTTGGGAAACGGTCACCACGGACGCCAGCCTATCGGGCTGGGGGGGGGGGGCTTCTGGAGGGCACATCAGTTCCAGGGGTTATGGGGCCTCTAGGGGCTCATACCTCTATAAACGTTTTGGAGCTACGGACCATTTGGTTGGTTCTGTCTGGCTTGACTCTTCTATTGCAGGGATTGTCAGTTCAAGTTCAATCGGACGGCGGTTGCTTACATCAATCACCAAGGAGGGACTCGCAGCAGGAGTGCCCTCAGGGAGGTATCTCTGAGCCTTGTTTGGGCAGAGAGCAATGTCCCATGCATCTCAGCCATTTACATCCTGGGAGTGGAGAACACGAAGGCGGATTCCCTGAGCAGGAGATCCTCTCGCCGAGGAGGTCTCTCCGTTCCAAGGTATTCCAGTCCCTTTGTCACAAGTGGGGGAATGCGGAGGTGGATATTTTTGCCTCTCGTCACAATCGCAAGCTTCCTGCCTTTGTGTCTGTCTCAGGATCCTCTGGCCCTGGCAGTGGATGCCATGTCCCTGGCTTGGAGGAAACTGGGGTTTCTGTACCTGTTCCCCCCCCCCCCCCCCTTTCTCCATGGTGGGCAAAGTGGTGCGCAAGCTGACTTTAGAAGGGGCACCAGCAATTCTGGTGGCTCCAAGGTGGCCAAGATGAGTGTGGTTCGCAGACGTCGTGCGGCTGGCAGTAGATCCGTTTTATCTGCCTCTTCTTCCGGATCTTGCTGCCGGTTTGGGATTTAAACTTGGTTCTGTCGGCTCTCCAGGGGCCCCCTTTTGAGCCGGTGCATGATATTGCCCTTTCTCTGCTCACTCAGAAAGTTGCCTTTTTGGTGGCTATTACCTCTGTTCGGCGTGTCTCTGAGTTGGCGGCCTTGTCTATTCAGGCTCCTTACTTTGAGAGGCACCTGGACAAGGTAGTTTTCCGCTTTAAGCCGGATTTCCTTCCTAAGGTGGTTTCGGCCTTCCACCTCAATCGATGTAGTTCTCCTTTCCTTGTGTCCTAAGCCTAGTAATGACAAGGAGAGGACCTTGCATTCTTTTGGATGTGGTTCTATGTGTGAAATATTATTTGGTGGCTACTTCTCCTTTTCGTAAGACAGACGCCTTTTTCGTGGTGCCCTCCGGGCACAGGAAAGGTCTGGCGCCCGCTAAGTCTTCCATTAGTAAATGGATTCGACAGGCCATTGTTGGGGCCTATTCTGCCAAGGGGAAGGTTCCCCCTTTTCGTGTTACTGCTCATTCTACTCATGCTGTTGGAGCATCTTGGGCTTTTCAGCATCAGGCTTCTGTTGAACAAGTTTGTAAGGCTGACATTACAAGTATGTCACACACCCCGCTTCATTTGGTTTTCTGGGATCTTTTTATATGGTGAACCTTTTTCTTTGCTGTTTACATTTGGCTCTTGGTGGGAATGGTGGGAGGTCCCAGGTATTTATGGGCCAGGAGGGGTTCCTTTTTTTCATGTCATCTCTGCAAGATCGCCCTCTACAGGACAGTTACCCAAGTGTCATGAATATTCGGAAACGGGGTGTGTGACATACTTGTAATAACCATTTTACAGGTGAGTAATCACAAAATGGTATTTTTTCCAGGGGGTCATTCATGTGCAGCCCCCTAGACAGCCTTTGTTGCCCGTTCTGTCAGCCCTCCAGGGGCCTCCTTTTGAGCCGGTGCAGGATGTTGCACTTTCTATGCTTACACAAAAGATTGCCTGTTTGGTGGCTATTACATCTGTTTGTCGTGTCTCTGAGTTTGCGGCTCTGTCCATTCAGGCCCCTTACTTTGAGAGACACCAGGACAAGGTGATCTTTCGCTTTAAGCCAGATTTCTTTCCTAAGGTGGTTTCTGCCTTCCATCTCAATCAGGATGTGGTTCTCCTTTCCTTGTGTCCTAAGCCTAGCAATGACAAGGAGAGGGTCCTGCACTCTTTGGATGTGGTTCGTTGTGTGAAGTACTATTTGGTGGCTACTTCTTCCTTTCGTAAGACGGACGCCATATTTGTGGTGCCCTCCGGGCCCAGGAAAGGTTTGGCGCCTGCCAAGTCTAATATTAGTAAATGGATACATCGGGCCATTGTTGGGGCCTATACTGCCAAGGGGAGGGTCCCCCTTTTCAGATCACTGCTCATTCTACTCGTGCTGTTGGGGCTTCTTGGGCTTTTCAGCACCAGGCTTCTGTTGAACAAGTTTGTAAGGCTGCTACTTGGTCTTCTGTTCATACTATTCTAAGCATACAGCACGTCCTGCTCCAGATGTAGTAATATGTGGGTAATCCTCCGCCTGAGGCGCTGTTCACTGCAGACATGTAGAAAACAGGCTCCTCCCGGCCCTACATATACCGAGGGACCTCCCACAAATCCCCAGATTTCTCTGCAGTGCTCACTGCGAAGACATGAAGTATCACGCTCCCGCAGGCGAGCGGGGGCTTTACAGCCCGAGGCCCTGCGGGACTATTTCCACCCGTCCTCTTTATGAAAGAGTATGCCTCCCAGCCTGGGCTGCGTTCGTCGGGTGAAGGTAGGCAGCACCTTAGGTGCTTACGGAGCTAGACTCCACCGCAATCCCCCACCATAGGGTAGGCAGTTAAGCCTAATGGTGAGCCTTCAGAGGATGCCCCTCCCGCATCAGCGCCCCATACCCCGTGTAGTGGTGAACCCCGAGTACTGGGTCACCTTCCTTCCTAGTTTCCCCTGCTATTGGGGGAAAAAGGGGGGGGGGGGGGTTGTGTGTGCAGACGGCTTAACATTGCCCCATTACACTGTGAGTTGAAGCCCTTGATGGCTACTGGGTGTCAGAGCCGCTTTTCAACACTTATCTTAACCTTAGCCGCAGCGCCCTTAATGTTGTTTACTCGGCGCGTACGGCGGCTCCGATCACGGACGCTACTGGTTAACTCTTTTCTTTCCTGTCATGTCAGTCCCCGAGGTGATTCACTCGCTAGGGGCTCCGTTTCTAACTGCTCGTTTTTCTATTGGTTACGCGCTCCGAGCTTCGCGCTCTCCGGGGGGGGGGGGGGGGGTAGGGGTGGCGTGGTCTGATGTGGTGCGTTCCGCGTCATGTTCAGCTCTGGCCCGCCCTTCGAGGTTTGCTGGCGCCATTCCTTTCACGTGCGCGTGGTGAAGACTGTCCTCCCCTCGCTGTTCTGTAAGTGCCCTCACGGGCGACCTTTCTTTAGCTTTCGCTTCTCCTCGCTTGGCTCTGACATCCCTCTTCCCCTTGTGTCTTTCAGACCATGAGCTTCGGTGGCTTCTCCCGGCCGGCGTAACGCCCGGCCTTGACTTCTAAAAAATCACTCCCACTTCCCAGCCGGTCATTGGGGTATCCAGGGTTGCTTTATAGCGTCAATCCCTACTGGCATATTGCACATAATAATCACCATATGGGGGCATCTCAGGATATTGTGAACGGGGTTCCTTCGGGACAAGCCCGTCTGTGTGTAGCTTGTGGGGTCTTACCTAGCAGCGGTGACAATGCACGGGTCTGCATCCCTTGTGCACAGCAGGCGCTAGCCGGTCTTCCCACCTCTTCTGAGGCTGGGCCCGCACCTCGCCTCGCTTCACCTACTCCCCCAAGTCTGAGCCTAACCCCCAATACCAGTGGGGATTCTCATTCCGATTTGGCCACTAGGCTGGCTAGTGTGGAAAACTTAATTGCTGGCTCCTTGGTGCGCAAGGCCACCGCCAAGAGGCGACATTTGAATCCTGAATCTACTATATTTCCTATAGAATCTGATGATTTACTTCTTTCCTACACTCATTCCCCCTCAGACGAAGGGGAGTTGATCTCTTACTCAGGGTCATACGATGACTAGTCCAGGGGACAGGAAGATTCTGGTTCTGATCATTGGTCCTCGGACTACATGGATAGACTGTTGACCCAGATCTTTGACGTATTGTCCCTCTCTCCCCCTGCCGCGGCTCCCCGGCAAAGGAGGGATCTGTTCCACACCTCTAGAGCGCGGTTGGAGTTTCCCGAACAAACCCATTTTAATAGCCTCGTGCTGAAAGAATGGGAACACCCCAGCAAACTTCATGGGGTCCCTAAAAGTGTGGATAAGAAATATCCCTTTCCTGCTGACCTGGTCAAGTGTTGGACATAGCCACCAGAGGTTGATGCCCCAATCCTAAGCCTGTCCAACACCTCTATTATGCACTCCCCCGACACTACTACGCTGCGGGATTCGGAGGATCGGCGTGTTGACCAACTGGCATGTCATGCCTTTGCATTTGGGGGAGCGTCACCCCGCCCAGTGTGCGCCTTAGCCATCACGGCAGTGGCGCTCAGGACCGTGGTTAAGACTGCTCTTGAAGGGGCGGATGACTTGCCCTCTGATGCTGCCAATGCTCTGGCCACCTGTGAAGCTTTTGTGAACTATATCCTATCTGCATCGGACGATGCTATTAAGTCGAGCGCTAGGGCTTTGGCTCTGGTGGTAGCTATACGCCGAGCGGTCTGGTTGTGCCAGTGGGCCGCTGATGACGCCGCCAAGAAGGCCCTTACGGGGCTTCCATTTAAGGGATTGCGCCTGTTTGGAGAAAGGTTAGATATCTTTGCCAAGGGTGGCAAGTTACCCTAGCGCAAGCGTCAGATTCGGCCCTTTCGTGGCCTAAGCTCCCTATCGACCCCCTACCCCCTAAGCAAGGCAGAGCCCTGGAACAAGAATAAGGGACGCCGTCCCCGGTGCCTCCTGGGGGCCCAAGCCCAAGGCCCCTCCCAAGACCCCTGAAGCATGAAGGGGCGCCCTCGCCCGTCAGGGTGGGTGGACGTCTACAGCACTTCAAACATGTCTGGAGTCGACACGTCTCAAACCTGTGGATTCAGGAGGTAGTGTCCTCCGGTTACAAGATAGAATTTGCTGTACGGCCCCCTACCAGGTTCGTTGGGTCTCGGATCCCTCAAGACCCTGTATCAGCATGGGTCTTGATGCTGGCTGTGCAGGACCTTCTGGATCTAGGGGTCATTTGCAAGGTCCCCTTAAGAGACAGGGGCAGGGGATTCTATTCCAACCTTTTCACGGTACCAAAAAGGACGGGTCAGTCAGACCCATTCTGGATTTAAAAATCCTCAACAGATTTGTCAGAAACAAGCACTTTCGTATGGAAACTTTACGCTCGGCTATCGCCTCGCTGCGCCCAGGGGACTTCATGACATCTGTGGACATCAAGGATGCTTACCTGCACGTTCCGGTGTTTCCAGGACACCAAGGGTTTCTCAGATTTGCGCTGCTGGATCAGCATTACCAGTTCGTGGCCCTGCCATTCGGCCTCACCTCGGCTCCCAGGGTGTTCACCAAGGTGCTGGCAGGGGTGATGTCCCTGTTAAGACTAAAGAGCATACGCGTGTTGCCCTACCTGGACGACATACTCATCACCTCTCGGTCTCTGCGGCAGGGAGAGCTGGACACTCAGTTAGTAGTGTCCACCCTGGAGTCATTCGGCTGGGTGATCAATTAAAATATATATATATACAATATATAAATACCGCGCTCAAGATTAATTAATAAAGAATAAACACAAAATTAGTGATCTTAAATGCAGCTCCACGTGTTGAACTTAAATCCCACCATTAAGTCAAAAGAATACAAAAAACATAAAACATGAACACAGAGCTAAATGAACAATTAGATATTTAGAGTCCCCTTTTAGAGTCCTCCAACTTATGGTTATGAATCCACCACGGGTGTCAACACTCCAATTGTGCAAAACCGCCACCGCTTAGGTACTCTTACCAGAGCCACTTAGGTCACCAGCATTCACAGCAATCCCACAAGCTCTTTTTCAAAACCACTCCACTCATTGGGGTACGATTCCTCAATCTAGGCTGATGTAGCTGGCCAGGTCTCCAAGGCATACTCATGCAGTATTGTGCATGACTCTAGTTTAGTAGTACATACAAGTTACATTCATTACATCCTTCCCTTGAGCCCACTGTAACTGAATGTGTGTGTATGGCCATGCACAGCTGAAGCATGCGTATGATGCTGCGACCGCTCGTGTGTGCGGCTGGGATCCCAGCCGCACACACGAGCGGTCGCAGCATCATACGCATGCTTCAGCTGTGCATGGCCATACTCAAGGGAAGGATGTAATGAATGTAACTTGTATGTACTACTAAACTAGAGTCATGCACAATACTGCATGAGTATGCCTTGGAGACCTGGCCAGCTACATCAGCCTAGATTGAGGAATCGTACCCCAATGAGTGGAGTGGTTTTGAAAAAGAGCTTGTGGGATTGCTGTGAATGCTGGTGACCTAAGTGGCTCTGGTAAGAGTACCTAAGCGGTGGCGGTTTTGCACAATTGGAGTGTTGACACCCGTGGTGGATTCATAACCATAAGTTGGAGGACTCTAAAAGGGGACTCTAAATATCTAATTGTTCATTTAGCTCTGTGTTCATGTTTTATGTTTTTTGGGTGATCAATTACCCCAAGTCCTCTCTGTCCCCCTCCTCAGTGACCCCGTTCCTGGGGATGATTCTGGATACAGTTCAGTCAAGGATATTCCTTCCTCAGCAGAAGGTGGAAGCGCTGACAACGCAGGCGATGTCCCTGCTTTCGAGCCCTCATCCCTCCATCCGGCAGGGAATGCAGTTGGTGGGCTCAATGGTGGCAAGCTTCGAGGCGGTGCCCTTTGCCCTGTTTCATTTGAGAATCCTACAGCTTCACCTTCTGTCAGTTTGGAACAAGAACCCAGCGTCCTTGGACGGGATATGGGTGGTTCCCCCCTCGGTCAGACAATCCCTTGCGTGGTGGTTGGACCACAGGAACTTGACAAGGGGCAGATCCTTCCTGGCTCCCTCCTGGGAGACGGTCACAACGGATGCCAGTCTGTCGGGTTGGGGGGGATTCTGGAAGTCCCTGCGCTTCCACGGAAGGTGGGGCCCTCAGGAGGCCCATTTACCTATGAATGTTTTGGAATTCAGGGCGGTCAGATTGGTGCTGGAACAATTGACCCATCACCTGAGGGGTCTGGCGGTTCAGGTACGCTCAGACAACAGAACGGCGGTTGCCTACATCAACCATCAGGGAGGGACCCGGAGCAAGGAGGCTCTTCAGAAAGTTTCTCTGATTCTAACATGGGCGGAGGCCAATGTCCAATGCATCTCGGCTGTCTACATTCCGGGGGCGGAGAACCTGCTGGCAGATGCTCTGAGCAGGGGGTCATCCCGTCAGGGGGAATGGTCCCTCTGCAACAGGGTATTTCAGTCCCTGTGTCACCGTTGGGGTGTGCCAGATGTGGATCTGTTTGCGTCCCATCACAATCACAAGCTCCCGAGCTTTGTATCCCTGTCTCAGGATCCTCTGGCTCTGGCCACGGATGCCCTGTCCATGTCTTGGAGGGAGTTTCGGCTCCTGTATGTGTTTCCACCAACTCCCTTTCTGGGCAGAGTTCTGCGCAAGATTGCTCTGGAAGGGGTACCCGCGATTCTGGTGGCCCCAAGGTGGCGAAGAGGAGTGTGGTTCGCAGACGTGGTTCAAATGGCAGTAGATCAGTACGATCTGCCAAGGTTGCCAGATCTTCTAACTCAGGGGTCTCTACGCCATCCTAATTTACTAACTCTGGCTTTGACGGCTTGGCTGTTGAAACCTCCATCCGTGATGGAAAAGGGTTTGTCTGCATCTGTAGTGGCTACTATGGTGCAAGCCAGGAAAAAGACTTCCTCTGCTATCTATTATAGAGTCTGGCGTTCTTACATTGACTGGTGTGAGTCCAGGTCTCTTCCCTGCCGGGAATTTGTAGTCTCTAGGGTGCTGGAGTTTTTACAACATGGTCTAGACTTAGGTCTTAAGCTTAGTACTCTGAAGGGCCAGGTTTCGGCCCTGTCTATCTTCTTTCAGAAGACCTTTGCCCAGCATCCTCTTATGAAGACCTTCTTTCAGGGGGTCACTCATGTGCGTCCCCCTTGCAAGCCTATGGTACCTGTTTGGGATTTAAACTTGGTTTTATCGGGCCTGCAGGGTGCTCCTTTTGAGCCTATTCAGTCTTCTTAGTAGCTATCACCTCTGTTAGGTGTGTGTCTGATTTGGCTGCCTTATCTATTCAGCCTCCCTACTATGAGAGACACCAGAATAAGGTGGTGTTCCGCTTCAAGCCAGACTTTCTACCTAAAGTGGTGTCTGCTTTTCATTTGAATCAAGATATTGTGCTTCCTTCTCTATGCCCTAATCCTAGTAACCCTAAGGAAAGGGTTTTGCATTCCTTGGACGTGGTTAGGTGCGTCAAGTATTACCTAGTTATCACTAAGGCCTTCAGGAGGACTGATGCTCTCTTCGTTGTGCCTCACGGGCCTAGGAAGGGTCTGGCTCCCGCCAAGTCTACCATCAGTAAATGGATTCGTCATGCAGTGGCTCAAGCCTATACTACTAAGGGGAAGTCTCCCCCCTTCCGTCTTACTGCTCATTCTACTCGAGCTGTTGGGGCTTCTTGGGCTTTTCAGCACCAGCGCCTCTGTGGAACAAGTTTGCAAGGCCGCTACTTGGTCTTCTGTTCATGCCTTTACTAAGTTTTACAAGGTTGATGTTAGGGCCTCAGCTGATGCTGTGTTTGGCCTCAAGGTTTTGCAGGCGGCAGTAGTTTAAACTGCTTGCTGTTGCCTTTTCTTTTGGGGATCCCACCCTACTTTTACGGACACTGCTTTTGGATGTCCTACATGTTATTACTACATCTGGAGCAGGACGTGCTGTATGCTTAAAATAATACAATTCTGTGAAGTACTCACCTGTAGAATTGGTATTATATGCATACAGCACGTCCTGCTCCAACCCACCCTGGTTTCACATTGTTCTGGATCCCCTGTTTGGTGATTGTTATCATTACTATTATTGCCAGTTTTTGGATGGTTGGTTTCTCCTGGCTTCTCCTTTCACTGCTTTTCAATGCTGGGGATTTGTGGGAGGTCCCTCGGTATATGTAGGGCCGGGAGAAGCCTGTTTTCTACATGTCTGCAGTGAACAGCGCCTCAGGCGGAGGATTACCCACATGTTATTACTACATCTGGAGCAGGACGTGCTGTATGCATATAATGCCAATTCTACAGGTGAGTACTTCACAGAATTGTATTTTTTCCAAGTTTTATAAGGTTGATGTGCGGGCCTCAGCGGAAGCTGTTTTTGGCCACAAAGTTCTGCAAGCTGCAGTGGTTTAATTTGTGCACTATTGCCTGTTGGGATCCCCAAACCTTTTTTGGACACTGCTATTGGATGTCCCACGTGTAATTAATCTATCCGAAGCAGGGTGTGGGACATGCTTGGAATAATACCATTTTGTGATTACTCACCTGTAAAATGGGTATTATAAGTATGTCCCACACCCTGCTTCGTCCCACCCTGAGTTGTATCTTGGATCCTCTATCTGGTCTCCTTACTGCTTTCTTATACTGGGGAGTGTGTGCGATGTCCCAGGTTATTTATGGACTGGGAGGGGGTTCTTTTTCGAGTCATCTCTGCAGAAGTTCGCCCTCTACTGGACCATAACCCACGTATAATTAATCTATCCGAAGCAGGGTGTGAGACATACATATAATACCCATTTTACAGGTGAGTAATCACAAAATGGTATTTTTAACTGTTTTTCAATACTGGGTATTTTGTGGGAGGTTCCTGGTATATGTGGGGCCGGGGGGGGGGGGCACTTTTCTGTCTCTGCAGTCCAGCACCATCTACTGGAGGTATAACCCAAGTGTAAGGAATATCTTCTGGAACAGGACGTGCTGTATATATATACCAATTCTACAGGTGAGTAATCCCAGAATTGTATTTTCCCTCATCACTTTTCTACTGCTTTGGGAATCCTTCTCAACCCAAAAACATAAGCCAAAGTTGCTGTTTGGGAAACAGGCCACACTGACTCAAAAGGGGGTTGTCAGTGGTTCTGACCACATAACAAACTGCCCCATGTCTACCTGGACTGATAGTTTCAGTGATTGGATCTGGATACTGAAGCAGTTAAGTTTTTCCTCAGACGTCCTCCAGGACAGCTAGATGCTCAATTCCTCCCCCCTAAACTTGAAACACAAACTGACAGGGTTTTTACAGGAAGTGTGTAATGGAGAGTGCTCGTGGATTGAGGGTTTATAGCAGGTCCGGATCCCTCTGGTGCCCATGTGTTCCCCTATTTTTTTTATTACAGAACCTCAGCTAATTTCTGTACCCCTATAGTGGATGGCGAAACATTGTGGGGCTCTATCTCTTCTTTATTCTGCCCCCCCCCCCCCTATATCCAGTGTAGGGCCTGGCCTGGCCCTACGCAAGAGCTCCAAGGTATGGTGTTCCCTAGTAGGTGGCAGGGCGGGGGGCGTTGGACAATGGACACTGCTGTGCCATCGTGCGTGATGTCATTCTTAGGCATCCAAAATGGCACCAGAACCCTGAAGAGGGGTTACCTTGGGTTTTCTCTGCTGTGTGCTAAGCAGAAGGGGGAAACACAGCAGAGCGACTCAGGTTTGGCGGCAGTATTAAACGGCAACAACCTCAATTCAGCTCAGTAAGTGTTCCTTAAACTGGGGTGGTTAATGGTGTGGGGAAGGGAGGGATCCTAGGTCCCTAATAAATGACCTTATGTTATTCCCTTTCAGGCTGATGAGGGAAAGTAGGAGCATGCCAAACCTAAAGATCCTAAGGGAAATAAGGATGTTAAGAAGCCTAAAACCCATAAGGAAGTTGAAGACATGCCCTTATCTAGATCCTTCCAAAATTGCCAGATGCCCCTGCCCGACAACTGGAACAATCAGTTACGTTTTTGGAGTGCCTGAAAAGGGGAATGCATAGCACATTTGCTTCATACGAATCCAAGCTGGATCAGTTTTTACCTGCCCTCCAGGCTCCCACTCCAGCTTACCCAGAGGATGGTGGGGTTGTACAGGTCAGGGGTCCAGAAGCAGGTGGGCGATCAGGGGTAATCCCAGGTTTTCAGCCCAGGGCGAGAGCGTCAGATAAAGAAGCGTTGGCTTCTTCAGACGGGTCTATTCATTCCTGCCACACAGAACAATCGGCTATAATGGAGACAGCTGGTAGAAGACATGCCTAATCTCATTCAGGTTATCTATACCATGCTAAAGATTGACACACCAGCCCAACCTTTGTCTCTTAAGGATTCCTTATATCGGAGCTTTAAGGATCCTAAAACACCTAGGTTTTTTGTCCGTGACTCTCTTGAAACCATCTCCTTGATAAAGTGGAGGAACCCAGAAGCCAGGTTCTTCTTCCCAAAGTCTTTAAAACACAGGTTACCCTTTGAGGAAGCTGACATAGCGGCTTGGTCTCTAAAAGGTCTGACCTGAAGACATGGGGTCTTTTAAAGACCCTATGGATAAATGGGCAGGTATTCTTCTAAAGAGTCTGGGACACTGATGCCTTTCTCTTAAAGCCTTTAATTGTCATGGACGGTGTGGGCTGTGTCTTAGAGAAGTGGATTGATTGGCTATCACATAGTTAGCTTTGGTTTTAGAATTTATACAGGAAAATTGAGTTAGGCCTAGCTTTAAGCGTCCTTAAGGTTTAGACTTCGGCCATTAAAGATGCAACATTAAATATGCTATCCTTAAAGATTACTTTCATCCTAGCAATTAAATCGGCCAGGCGGGTTGACCTGCATGTCCTTTTAAAGAATCCTACCTAAGAAAGTCAAGATTTTTTTTTTTTTTTTGTGTTGCTGGTTCAGTCAGTCAGGACAGGTCCTTAGAGCTCCTAGATGCCAGCTGTTGCTACTTCCCTGTCTTTTCTCCTTCGGGTCTTGGATTTTTCCTGTATGATTGCCTAAAAACATAGAGGGGAAGGGGTGGGGCTTTAATACTGTCAGTTTGTGTTTCCTATTTAGGGGGAGGAAGTCAGTGGCTAGCCATCATGGAGAACTACTGGAAATAACATCACTGGCAAGATTAACATTTTTTTTTTTTTTTTTTTTTAACTCCCAATAAGCATTTGAGTACTAAAATCTAATTTTTCTTTCCTCTTAGTCTCGAGAACTGGAGATTTCAGTGTTTTGGAAGGATTGGAGATCACTTTGTGCAGTGAAATTTCTGAGGCTAGAGGATTTTTTGGACAACCAGAGACATGGCATGTGTTTGTACCTGGAGCCACAGGGTACACTCTTTGCAGAGGTAAGAACTTGCAGAGGTTTTTAGTATAAAAAATGACAGAAGCAACTGTTTTTGGCTTCACAAGTGTGGTCATTTGCCTGGAATGTCCCTGGACAGGCCAAGGGTTCAGTTATCCTGCTTTCTCCATGCTGGCGGTCATAGGCTGCATCTTTCATCCAGCTTTCATTCAGTCTGCTTTTAGATTTCTCAATAACTCCCAGTGATTTCGCTCTCGTGCTCTCCCCCTCCCCCCTGCAGAGCCTCCTCAGTAATGCAAAGTGCTGCTGAATGAAAGATGCCCTGTTTTAGCTGTATAGCCCTGCCCCTTGCATTTATTGGCACTGTTGTGTGTGGCAATGATGTAATTGCCACAGCTATGCAAGGACTGATTGCCTGCTATAATACAGAGAGGGACAGCAAGAAAAAACAATATTCCATGACTATTCAAAAAGCGAAAATATTCATTTCTAGTTCTACGTGCTAAGAAGGAATGCATGGCTGGTGCTTTGGCCAATTGTATTTCACAAGTTCAGTGGGTTTTGGTCCGCTTTAAATTTAATCTGGTTGTAGTTGGAGGTTCATATTTCAGCGGTGAATGCCAATTACCTGTAATACAATTTATAAAATGCACAGAAAGTAAATATTATTTCAAATGCACAGGTAACCTTTTTCAATCCAGTCATTGAAAGAAGACCGAAGCTTCAGCGGCAGAAAAAGATATTTTCAAAGCAACAAGGTACTTTTTTCTTCTCTTGAAAATTCGCATATAGGTACTGTTTTACAACCGGGTCAACATGTCTAATCGATTGACATCTGATCTGTTATTGCAGGAAAAACATTCCTCAGAGCCCCACAGATGAACATTAATATTGCCACTTGGGGGCGACTAGTACGAAGGGCAATCCCCACAGTTAATCACTCTGGCGCCTACAGCCCTCAGGTTACTGTGCCTGCTACAGTTCCGGTTGTAGACACACAAACTGTGGAGTTAACTCAGACAGTGAGGTACGGGCTGCATTTATTTTTTTTCTACTGGATAATTTATTTTTTAAATGTATTGTTCATCTTTTAAGATTGTAATCTTATGATTGGTTTTTTTCAAACCTAAATATGACACAGCCTTTTTTGTCTTCTCTCTCAAAGCGAGTCTCCTGTAGGTAAGCTGGACTTTGAAGCCGAACCAGAGGCACCCACTGTACCACCTCGGGCATCGTCACTAGACATTGATATCTATCAGACATCAACAGATATTACAACACCAAGCATACCGTCTCAGGTAAGGAATTGTATGCAACTTTACATCTATTGTATGCTTTTGCCCACATAGGAAATCACTTGCACTGTTTAATAGTAGAGCAATATAGAGGACAACCTTTTCCCTATGTCCAGTCCGGGCCGTCCCAATCCATATACGTGAGGGTAGTCCTCCACCAGGTGGTGCCAGTTACTGCAGGATCCAGAGCTGTAACTCCTCCCGGCCCCATATAAAAGGAGCTGTCTCCATAGAGTTCCCAGATTTGTCTTGCAGTACAAGCTGCGAGGATCGTCTGGAACTCTCTGGATTGGCAGTTGAGCAGGGCATTTTTGAGCCTGTCGGCCGCTGCATCCCTATTGCCTTTGTTCCTGTGGACCCAGTATGCCTCCCAGCCTCGGGGTCAGGCGTTCACAGAGCTAGGCTCTGGGCCGCAGACCCTCCTTAAAGGGTAGCCGGCCATAGGCGATGGTGAGCCTATCTGTGCCCACAAGCTTTATATTCTAAGTATACAGTACGTCCTGCTCCAGATATAATACTTACACTTGGGTTATCCTCCACCAGAGGGCGCTGTGCACTGCAGACATGCAAAAACAGGCTCCTCCCGGCCCTCCATAAACCCAGGGACCTCCCACAAATCCCCAGATTTCTCTGCAGTGCTGACTGCGAAGACATGAAGTATCACTCTCTCGCAGGTGAGCGGGGCTATTACAGCCTGCGGCCCTGTGGGACTATTACCACCCGTCCTCCTTGTGATGTGCCTCCCAGCCTGGGCTGCGCTGGTCGGGTGAAGGTAGGCAGCACCATGCATGCTTGACGGAGCCATGCTCCACCGCAGTCCCCCACCATAGGGTAGGCGGTTTAGGCTGATGGTGAGCCATTGGGGATGCCCCTCCTGCTTAATTGTCCCACGCCCCGTGTAGCGGTGGACCCTGTGTACAGGGTCGCCATCCTCCCTCGTTCCACCCCCCCCCCCCAGCCAGGGGGAAAAAAAAGGGGAGGGGTTGTGAGTATGGCGGCCTCAGTGTACCCTATTACACGCTTATGGCCTCGGTGTCTTTTTTGACTGGGAATGGATTGGTAGCTGCCACGCCCTTTCTATATTGCATGGACGGCGGTGGTTTTGTTGATGCTACGGCGTCTTTTTTTCTTAATCCGTAGTGGCTCCGCTGCGGTAACACCGATCATCCTTCAGGGGCTTGTCTTGACTTCGTCACTACCTTCTTCTCTATTTGCATCGCGCTTTCGGAGCTTCGCGCTCTCCGGGGGGTCCTGACTTGATACGCCCCGCGTCGTCACGATTTGGCGCGCTCCGCGTCACCTTCAGCTCTGGCCCGCCCTTCGAGGATCGTTTGGCGCCATTCTTTTTCGCGCGCGTGGTGAAGACCGCCCTCCCCCTGCTGTCTGCAAGTGCCCTCGCGGGCGACCATATTTTATCCTTATATCTTACATAGTTACTCCTTGCACTTGGCTCTGACATTCCTGTCCCGGCTCTGTGTATCCCCCGGTTGAGACTATCAAAATTGCTCCCACTTCCCAGCGGGTTATTGGGGCATCCAGGGTAGCTTACAGCGTCAATCCCTATGGGCCTATTGTGCCGATACAATCACCATATGGAGGCGTCTCAGGATATTGTGAACGGGGTTCCTTCGGGACAAGCCCGGCTGTGTGTAGCTTGTGGGGTCTTACCTAGCAGCGGTGACAATGCACGGGTCTGTGTTCCTTGTGCACAGCAGGCGCTATCGGCTCTTCCCGCCTCTTCAGTGGCTGGGCCTACACCTCGCCTCACTTCACCTACTTCCCCAAGCCTGAGTCTAACCCCCAATACAAGCGGGGATTCTCATCCTGATATGGCTACTAGACTGGCCAGTGTTGAAAAATTGCTTGCAAGCGCGTAAGGCCACTGCTAAGAGGCGGCATTTAACCCCTGACTCTGCCCTTTTCCCTATGGAATCTGATGATTTGTTGCAGCCTTACGGCCAACCCCCCTCGGACGAAGGGGAGCTGTTCTCTGACTCTGGGTCATACGACGAGGAGTCCAGGGGTCATGACGAATCTGGTTCCGAGCACTGGTCCTCGGATGATATTGACAGACTGCTGGCTCAGATATTTGAAGTTTTGTCCATCTCTCCCACTGTTGCTGCTCCCAGACAAAGGGGCGAGCTTTTTCATACTGCTAAGGCTCGTCTTGAATTTCCCGAGCAGGCTCATTTCAATAGCCTCGTGCTTAAGGAATGGGAACACCCCAGCAGACTGCCTGGGATCCCTAAGCGTGTGGATAGAAAGTATCCCTTCCCGGCTTACTTGGTTAAGTGCTGCTCATTGCCTCCCAAGGTCGATGCTCCTAGGGTTGTCTAACACCTCTATTATGCACTCCACTGACACTACTATGCTACGGGACTCTGAGGACCGGCGTCTTGATCAATTGGCATGCCATGCCTTTGCATTTGGGGGAGCGACCTTGCGCCCGGTTTGCGCCTTAGTCATTATGGCAGTAGCGCTCAGGGCCATGGTCAGGAATGCACTCGACGGCACAGATGAGTTGCCCACTGATACTGTCAATTATCTGTCTAACTGTGATGTGTTCATAAACTTTATCCTGTCTGCATCGGACGATGCTATAAAGATGTGTGCCAGATCTTCGGCCTTTTCGGGGCCAGGGCACCCTTTCAATCCCCTACCGCGGGGCTAAACAGGGGAAAGGGGTGTCCTTCGCGGGGCCCCGCGCAGATTCCTGGCACAGGAATAGAGGACGCCGTCCCGGTTCCTCCTGGGGGCCCAAGCCCAAAGCCCCTCCCAAGACCCCTCAGGCATGAGGGGGCGCCCTCACCCGTCAGGGTGGGGGGACGTATACCGCACTTCGGGCACGTCTGGCGGTGCCACGTCTCAGACCGGTGGATTCGGGAGGTAGTGTCCTCCGGATACAAGATAGAATTTGCTGTACGGCCCCCCACCAGATTCATTGGGTCCCGAATCCCTCAGGACCCCGCCTCAGCCCAGGTCTTGCTGCTGGCCGTGCAGGGTCTCCTGGATCTAGGGGTCATTTGCAAGGTCCCCTTTGGAGACAGGGGCACGGGGTTCTATTCCAATCTCTTCATAGTACCCAAGAAGGATGGGTCAGTCAGGCCCATTCTGGATTTAAAAATCCTCAACAAATTTGTCAAGAACAGGCATGGAAGTGTAGCTGACAGAGAGGCATATAAAATTAAACAGAGGGAAGCAAAACTGATTATAAGGACTGCTAAAGGGCAAAAAGAGGAAGAAATGGCCAAATCTATGAAGAGGGGAAAATAAATATATTGACGGAGATAAGGCTGTGGCTGACCATCTGAATAGCTACTTTTGTTCGGTATTTTCAGATAGTAGCAGGCATGGTCATAGCACAACATCCAGCTGGGAGGGTACAGCTCCGGAGTTTCTGGAGGCTGATGTCTTAGCCGAGCTGGCACATCTAAAGGTAAGTAAGGCGATGGGTCCAGATGGAATCCACCCCAGAGTTCTAAGGGAACTTAGGTTTGTGATTGCAGCCCCTCTAACTGATTTACTTAACCATTCCCTTTCAACTGGTGAGGTTCCAGAAGATTGGAGAATGGCCAATGTCGTACCAATCCATAAAAAGGGGAGTAGAGAACAAGCCAGTAATTACAGGCCAGTTAGTTTAACATCTATAGTGGTCAAATTAATGGAAACACTCTTAAAAAAACAGATAATTTCCCATCTAAAAATTAATGACCTATTGGACCCAAAACAGCACGGCTTTACTGAGGGCAGATCATGTCAGACCAATCTTATTGATTTCTTTGACAATGTCACTAAAGTGTTAGATGAAGGTGGTGCTGTGGATATTGCCTATCTGGATTTTAGCAAAGCCTTTGACACTGTACCACATAAGGAGCTCATAGATAAGTTATTGAAGGTAGGACTCAATCCCTGGATAGTTCAGTGGATTTCCAGTTGGCTGAGGGATCGGTATCAGAGCGTTGTTGTAAATGGTGTGCAATCTGAACAAAGGCGAGTTACAAGTGGTGTGCCGCAAGGCTCTGTCCTGGGCCCCATTCTTTTTAATATATTTGTAAGTGACATAGGAGAAGGCTTGGTGGGAAAAGTTTGTCTGTTTGCTGATGATACAAAGGTTAGCAATAGGGTGGATATTCCTGGAGGTGTCTGCAACATGGAAAATGATTTAGCTTTACTGGATAGATGGTCAAAACGGTGGAAACTAGAGTTTAATGTCTCTAAATGTAAAATCATGCACTTGGGTAGAAGGAATCCCTGCTCTGAGTACCGTATGGGCAGTACTGTGTTAGCCAGGACCTCGGAGGAAAGATTTAGGGGTACTGATAGCTGCAAGATGAGTGGACAGTGTAGCCAGGCAGTGGGAAAAGCAAGCAGGATGCTCGGCTGCATAGCTCGAGGCATCACCAGTAGGAAGAGGGAGGTTGTGATGCCGCTGTATAGAGCCCTGGTGAGGCCACAGCTAGAATACTGTGTGCAGTTCTGGAAACCTTACCTGCAAAAAGACATTATTCAAATAGAACGTGTCCAAAGGCGGGCAACGAAAATGGTGGAAGGACTTAAACTTAAAACTTATCAGGAGAGACTTAAAGAACTTAATTTGTACAGTCTGGAGGGAAGAAGGGAGAGGGGGGTCATGATTGAGACCTTTAAATATGTGAAAGGATTGAATAAGGTTCAGGAGGGAAGTGTTTTTAAGAAGAAACTTAATGATAGAACAAGGGGGCACAACCTGAAGCTTGTTGGAGGGAAGATCAGGAGCAATGTTAGAAAATATTATTTTACAGAAAGAGTATTAGATGCTTGGAACAAACTTCCAGCAGAGGTAGTTGAAAAATCAACAGTCACTGAATTTAAACATGCCTGGGATAAGCACTCATCTATCCTAAGATAAAGAGCACATACAGTATACACATAAGGGCAGACTAGATGGACCGTATGGTCTCCTTCTGCCGTCAACCTTCTATGTTTCTATTTCCGCATGGAAACTCTGCGCTCGGCCATTGGCTCATTGCGCCCAGGGGACTTCATGACGTCAGTAGACATCAAGGATGCTTACCTTCACATTCCGGTGTTTGCAGGACACCAAAGGTTTCTCAGATTTGCACTGAAAGATCAGCATTACCAATTTGTGGCTCTGCCATTCGGCCTCATGTCGGCTCCCAGGGTGTTCACCAAAGTGCTGGCAGGGGTGATGTCACTGATAAGGCTAAGGGGCATACGCGTGCTGCCTTACCTGGACGGCATCCTCATCACCTCTCGGTCTCTGCGGCAGGCAGAGTTGGACACCCAAGTCCTCTCTGTCCCCATCCTCGGTGACCCCGTTCCTGGGAATGATTCTGGATACGGTTCAGTCACGGATATTCCTTCCTCAACAGAAGATGGAAGCTCTGACTGCGCAGGCCAGGTTCCTGCTCTCGTGCCCACAGCCCTCCATCAGGCAGGGAATGCAGCTGGTGGGCCTGATGGTAGCGAGCTTCGAGGCGGTGCCCTTTCCTCAGTTCCATTTGAGACCTCTGCAGCTTCACCTTCTGTCAGTATGGGACAAGAACCCAGCGTCCTTGGACGGGGTCTGTGTGCTTCCCCCCTTGGTCAGATGGTCCCTTGCGTGGTGGTTGGACCTCGAGAACTTGACAGGGGGCAGGTCCTTTCTGGCCCCTTCCTGGGAGACGGTCACATCGGATGCCAGTCTGTCGGGTTGGGGGGGATTCTGGAAGTCCCTGCGCTTCCAGGGGACATGGGGCCCTCGGGAGGCCCATTTACCCATCAACATTCTGGAACTGCGGGCTGTCCGGTTGGTACTGGAGCGGTTGACCCACAACCTGAGGGGGCTGTCGGTCCAGGTACGCTCAGACAACAAGACGGCGGTTGCATACATCAACCATCGGCGAGGGGCTCAGAGCAAGGGTGCCCTCCGGGAGGTGTCTCAGATTCTGACATGGGCGGAGGCCAATGTACAATGCATTTCGGCTGTTTACATTCCGGGGGCGGAGAATCTGCTTGCAGATGCTCTGAGCAGGGGGACGTCCCGTCGGGGAGAGTGGTCCCTCTGCAACAGGGTATACCAATCCCTGTGTCACAGTTTGGGTCTACCGGATGTGGACCTGTTTGTGTCCCGCCACAAGCTCCCGGCCTTCGTGTCCCTGTCTCAGGACCCTCTGGCCTTGGCCACGGATGCCCTGTCCATGTCATGGAAGGAGTTTCGGCTCCTGTATGTGTTTCCACCATTCCCCCTGCTGAGCAGGGTTCTGCTCTGGAAGGGGTGCCTGTGATTCTAGTGGCCCCCCGGTGGCCAAGAAGAGTGTGGTTCGCAGACGTGGTTCAAATGGCAGTAGACCAGTATGATCTGCCAGGGGTGCCAGACCTGCTAACTCAGGGCTCCCTACGCCATCCCAATTTACAAACGCTGGCTTTGACGGCCTTGCTGCTGAGACCTCCATCTTGATGGAGAAGGGTTTGTCTGCCTCTGTGGTGGGCACTATGATGCAGGCTAGGAAGAAGACTTCTGCTGCTATCTATTATAGAGTATGGCGTACCTACATTGACTGGTGTGAGTCTAGGTCTCTTCCCTGTAGGGAGTTCTCTGTCCCCAGGGTTCTGGAGTTCTTACAGCATGGTTTGGAGTTAGGTCTAAAACTCAGTACTCTGAAGGGTCAGGTTTCTGCCCTGTCCGTTTTCTTTCAGAAGACCTTTGCTCATCATCATTTGGTTCAGACCTTCTTTCAGGGGGTCACTCATGCGCGTCCCCCTCGTAAACCTGTGATTCCCGTTTGAGATTTAAACTTGGTTTTATCTGCCTTGCAGGGTGCTCCCTTTGAGCCTATTCAAGATGATGCTCTGGTTGTTGTTACTCTTAAGGTTGTCTTTTTGGTGGCCATAACTTCGGTTAGGCGTGTGTCTGAGCTGGCTGCTCTATCCATTCAGTCTCCATACTATGAGCGAAACCAGGACAAGTTGGTGTTCTGCTTTAAGCCGGATTTTCTGCCTAAGGTTGTGTCTGCCTTTCATTTGAATCAGGACATTGTTCTTCCTTCCTTGTGCCCCAATCCTAGTAATGACAAGGAAAGGGTTCTGCACTCCTTGGATGTGGTCAGGTGCTTGAAGTACTACCTGGTTGTCACTGCGGCTTTCAGGAAGACTGATGCTCTCTACGTTGTGCCTTCTGGGCCTAGGAAGGGCTTAGCTCCTGCCAAGTCTACTATCAGCAAGTGGATCCGTCAGGCTGTGGTTCAAGCCTATTCTGCTAAAGGGAAGAGTCCTCCCTTCCGTCTTACTGCTCATTCCACTCGTGCTATCGGTGCCTCTTGGGCTTTTCAGCACCAGGCCTCTGTTGAACAAGGTTGCAAGGCCGCTACTTGGTCTTCTGTTCATACCTTTTCAAAGTTTTAGAAGGTTGATGTTCGGGCCTCAGCCGATGCTGCCTTTGGCCGCAAGGTTTTGCAGGCGGTTGCAGTTTAAGCTACGTGCCGTTGCCTTTTTTGTTGGGGATCCCACCCTACTGTTATGGACACTGCTATTGGATTTCCCAAGTGTAAGTATTATATCTGGAGCAGGACGTACTATATACTTAGAATAATACAATTCTGTGAAGTACTCACCTGTAGAATTGGTATTATACGTTTACAGTACGTCCTGCTCCACCCCACCCTGGTTGTTGCATTATTCTGGATCCCCTGTATGGTGATTGTTGTTGTTATCATTACCAGTTGTTTTGGTGGTTGGTTTCTCCCGGCTTCTGATTCACTGCTTTTCAATGCTGGGGATTTGTGGGAGGTCCCTGGGTATATGAAGGGCCGGGAGGAGCCTGTTTTTGCATGTCTGCAGTGCCACAGCGCCCTCTGGCGGAGGATAACCCAAGTGTAAGTATTATATCTGGAGCAGGACATACTGTATACGTATAATACCAATTCTACAGGTGAGTACTTCACAGAATTGTATTTTCGTGTGAAACCCGAATTTCTCCCGGTTACACCCTTTCCTGCCCAGAAGACTCCCCCAAACTGAAACAGCGCTTTAGAGGATTTTCAGATAAAATACAGCTATGCTATGCAATATGTGCACCTTGCAGTTTTTCAAGAAAAACAACTCTTTACATTTGAAATACCCCCAACAAACTATATATTTTCTGGAAGTATACACCTCAGGCTTTATAGGTGTACCAGGCTTGTTGACATGGGTGCAGTTTTCTGGAAGTAATCCCTCAATGTATTCTTTGGTTGCACAGGGTTTCCCTAAAAATAGAATAAAAAAGCAGAATCAAAACCACAGTTTCCTAAAATAAAATATATACAAACAAGAAAAAAAAACTGAAAATCTGAAAAAGCAACATGCCCCGAACAGAACAATACCCAGCATGCATAACTACTGTGCTTTTTCTACCAAAACAAGCCTTTACATTTGGAATATCCCCCATAAACCATATATTCCCTGAAAGTACACATTTTAAGCTTTCTATGCATACCCAGCTTGTTGTAGTGGGCTCATCTTTCTGGGCGTAATCCCTGGAAGAATTCTTAGGTGGCACAGGGTTTCACCAAAAAATGTATAAAAAAGCAGAATAGAAAACACCTTTTCCTAAAATATCAATATGCAAATAAGAAAACAACAAGCAAATCTGAAAGCACAAGGTCCCCCGAGCAGAACAATACCCAACATGCATAGGTACTATTAACCCTTTTAATTGCCAGCCTACTTGAAGTTTTGTCACCCTCTGTTGACAGGTCATTTTCCCCATTTTGCGCCATGTTTAACCGTGATTTTTGCTGAAATTTCCTGGAATTTAAATATTTTTGCGTAAAAAAACAAAAAAATAAAATATTTTTTAGACAATTGTCTCCTTTATTTTAAATAAAACATTTGTTTTATTAATGAAAACCATATTGCTTGTGAAAGCCCCATTTCTCCCGATTACAACGGTATCACATATGTATCGATAGTCCCCCCATTCGTGCCCAGGAGACCACCCAAACTGAAAAGAGCAATTTATAACATTTACAAATAAAATACTACTATCCACACTATAAACATAAGGGGTTAATTTAAAAAGAAAATGGCATAGGGTCCCTCCTCCCGGGGGGGGGAATTTTTTAGGGTTAGGCTAACCCTTAAAGTGGACCAACACCCACCCCTGATCGGCCCGGGAATCTATAAGATTCCCAGGCCGATCAGCTCCCTCCCCGCTGGGCATCCAAAATCGGGATGCCCCGCTGTGTGAAACCCCCCCAGAAAGCCCCTAGCAGGGCGCGCACCCGCTCCGGCCGTTTGTGAATGGCAGAAGTGGACCAACACTCAGGATAGTGAAAGTCCTGGGTGTTGGTCCACTTTAAAATTTAAAACAAATGACGTAGGGTCCCCCATCCCGGGGGGGGGGACCCCATTTTTTTGAGGGGAATTTTAAGGATTAGGCTAACCCTAACCCTTAAAATAAAGAAAAAAAATGACGTAGGGTCCCCCCTACCCGTCATAACCAGCCCGGGACCAGCTATGGGGGCTTGTAGGAACAGAGTGGAGGGGCCCCCGACCCTGCAGCCTACAAGCCCACATAGCCTATGTGGGCCCGGGCTCTTCTGCCCCCCCCCCCCCCCCCCGGGCTTTGGGGAGGCAGGTAATTGGGGGTGCGAGGGTTAATGGCAAGTCACCCGCTAGTTGCAGGTGACTTGCCAGCCCCCAGCCTTGAGAACTGGTACAGGGGTCTCATGGACCCCTTACCAGTTCACAAAGGGTTAACAGTAAAATAAACACACAAACACAGAGTAAAATTATTTTATTTAAAAAAAAAAATAATCTAAGCATACAGCACGTCCTGCTCCAGATATAGTAATTACATGTGGGTAATCCTCCGCCTGAGGGCGTGTTCACTGCAGACATGTAGAAAACAGGCTCCTCCCGGCCCTACACACACCGAGGGACCTCCCACAAATCCCCAGATTTCTCTGCAGTGCTGAACAGCGAAGACATGAAGTATCACGCTCTCGCAGGCGAGCGGGGCTCTACAGCCCGAGGCCCTGCGGGACTATTACCACCCGTCCTCTTTGTGAAGAATATGCCTCCCAGCCTGGGCTGCGCTGGTCGGATGAAGGTAGGCAGCACCGTGTGTGCTTAACGGAGCCATGCTCCACCGCAATCCCCCACCATAGGGTAGGCGGTTTAGGCTGATGGTGAGCCTCTAGTGGATGCCCCTCCTGCATTATTGCCCCGTACCCCGGGTAGTGCTGGACCCTGTGTAAAGGGTCGCCATCCTCCCTCATTTCCCCAACTAGTTAGGGGGAAAAGAGAGGGGGGGGGGTATGTGTGTGGCGGTCCCAGTGTACCAGTATGTCACGCTTATGGCCTTATGGCCCCCCCCTCCCTATGTTAGTGTCAAGCGCGAACCAGAAGGGGGGGGCAACGCCCTGGGACCTCCGGCAGGGCGAAGTCCAAATCTGCCAAAACCGCACAAGCATGAAGGGACGCCCTCGCCCTTTTGGGGGACTACTGCAGCACTTGGCTGCAATCGCAGGGCGCCAGGCTTCTTTCAGGTTGTTACAGGAGGTAGTCCCCCTGGATGCAGAATGGAGTTTGCTGGGCGGTCTCTTTCTGAGGTTGTCAGGGTTCTTCTTGTCCCTGTTTTCTCTTCGGGAGTTGAGGCAGGCCGAGTTAGACTTGCAGGGTCTGGGCTCTCTTACAAGTTGGCCCCTTGACTTGTGATTGCATCCACGTTACCTTTTCCCTCTGGGATGAGGCAGTCTGACCCGGGCTGGCCTTATGGGCCTTGCAGTTATACCTTCACAGGCACTTACTACATGGTATCTATCTGTTGGGCCGCAGGCGCTCTTGTCCAGTGGGCCTCTCGATGCCTGTGAGGATCTACGATCCTTTTTTGGTCTCCTGTGCCTTCTGGACACCAAGGCCATTACTAGCCAGTATTGAAGGACCATCTCTGCGAATTGGGGTCTTGTTTTTGGGTTCCTCTCCTGCTCCCAGACGGCTCACCTAGGCGAGTACGGGAGTGATATCTTGGATGTGTCCGTGTGGCGTCCGCGCTAGGTTCTACTTGAGTGTCTTTCTTCACTTCCAATTTCTGCGTCAGGCCGTGTTGGCTATTGACTTGTGGCTTGTGGAGTCTTTTGGATTGGTGCTCAGGCACCTCACTTACTTAGTGTCCCCTGGTTCGGTGTCTCCCTACGGGGTAGCATTTAGATTTGGTTCATGCTAGAGCCGTCCTACTTCAAAATGTGGACTTGATGTCACCTTACCTTCACATTGCAGCTGGTGGGCCTGTTGGTGGCAGCCCAGATGCTGTCCTTTATTCTCAGAGGCACTTGGGCCCTGCGACACCTTACTTATCCTGGACAGGGTTCCAGCACCCCTGGAACTAGGTCAGTACGCTTCCCCCTTGTTAAGGGGGTTCCTTTTGAGGTTGTAAATTCAAGGAGTATGTCTGGGACCATTCCCTTCCTTCTTGCTTCTCCCTGTAGATGGTCACCATGGGTACCAAGTTTTGCAGGTTGACTGGGGGGATTTATTCTGAAACCCCCCGTGATTCCTAAGGGAGGCCCCCTTAGGGGGTCCATTTTCATTCTGTTTTTTGGATTGACACAGTGAGCCTTTGGTGGGCTCTAATTTGCTGGACTACTCCTTTTCAGGACTTTTTTTTGGGGGACTCTCGGTCAGTCTGAGGACAGTGGCCTGTCCTTTTTATCTGTGACGGTAAAGAAGGTTTAAGAAGGTTCTGGCTCTGATCTAAGTGGGGGTTTACATTCCTTGCACTTCATTGGTATTAGCTTCGATGGCTGTCCTCCTGTGGCAGGAGGTTCTATTCTAGTGTCTCACTGAGTCCTTACTGGTGTGGCCTTGTGGGGCCCCGTTGCTATTACAGGGACTGGATTATTGTCCCAGAACTCTCTGGCCTTGGTCATGGGGGGCCTAGTATTGCCTTTCTGTCAGGAACATTATATTCTATATGTCTTACCTTCTTTCACCCTGCTAGGCGGGGTTCTGCACAAGATTGCTGTAGAAAGGGAGAACCGTTACGCTGGCGCCCTGTGGGGTGTGGTTGCAGATTCTGCTGAGGACAGTCGTCCTGTATGCTCTCACGAGGGCTGTTCTGCCTATTCAGGCTCCTTACTATGTCGCCCCTATCTACAGGCATTTTAGGCGATTGGACGGTTTGCTCTTCACCCTATTGGAGATGGGTATCTCTGGGTGTCTTGTCTCTATTAGAGGGCTAGGCCTAGCTCCCTCCTCTTCTTCTCCCTTTTCTGCCGGCTATGTTGGATGTTGTTCTCATTTGCCTTGTTTGGACTGGCTCTCTCTCCTGCGGGATGTTCTCCGTTCCCTGGGTCCTAGAGTTATTACAGCACGGTTGCAGTTGGCTCCCCAACTCAGTTCCCTTAAGGTTTTCAGGGCTTGCCCTGTTCGCCTACTGCAGAAGTCTAGTTCAATCTTCTGTGTTGAGCATTCCTCAGGGGTTGCTTAGGTGCATTCCCCTGGGAATTCTATGCTCCCCTTTGGGGGGATTACTTATCCTGATGCCCTGCTAAGGGTTCCCTTGGGTCTTATTCAGGTTCTTGTCTGACCTGTTCCTTCCCTCATATCGCTCTTCTGGGGCGGTTGCTCCAGTCAGAAGTGTGCCATAAAGGATGGCTCTGTGAGCGGTCCTAGTCAATATATATATATATAATTTGTTTATATATCTGTACACCATGAGGTGGGGGTGCTCCGCCTTACGCCGAGTTTGGTTCCAGGCGGTGTTTTTATTCTTTATTCTAGACCCTCCGGCCTCTGGGCTATTGTCTTGATTACTATGAGCTAAAGGGATCCCTCTACAGGTGTTGGAGATTTTCCTGGACTGTCTCTTGTCCCAGGTAGGGATTATGCCCTTTGGGGCTTCTTGGTGTCTCCATACTTAAGTACCGGATCTGATTGCCTCCACGGGTGTAGGTGCCCTTTGGATTGGTCTTACTCGGTTGGTTTTGTCCTTCTGAGCCTAGAGTAAACGTTTCTGCTCTTGCTGAGTATTGTTGTGTTTTTCAGTGTTCCTGCCGGTCTCGCCTGAGACCAGGGTTCATATTCCCCAATGGGGAGAGTTTTAAGGTTGCCATGGCTACCCTCTTTTGTAGTAGCATGGTTAGGCTGTTACTCTGGCCTATTCTTTTAGGGGAAGATTCTTCTTCCCTCTTGGTTTTTTGTTCTCTTACTACTTGTGCTTGGCTTGGGCCTTTCAGCACTAGGTTCTGTTGAGCAAGCTGGCTAATCCGCTGCTTGTGTTCAGTTCTTCCTTTACAAGGTTTCAAAGGTTGAGGTTAGAGCATTGCTCTCTTTGCTCTTGGTAGCATGGTTGCGGGTGACAGCGCTTTACTGTTGGCTGTGCCTTTTTCAAGGGGATCCCACCCTACTTTATGGACACTGCTATTGGATGTCCCACATGTAATTACTATATCTGGAGCAGGACGTGCTGTATGCTTAGAATAATACAATTCTGTGAAATACTCACTTGTAGAATTGGTATTATACGCATACAGCACGTCCTGCTCCACCCCACCCTGGTTTCACGTTGTTCTGGATCCCCTGTATGGTGATTATCATTGATATTATTGCCATTTTCTGGGTGGTTGGTTTCTCCCGGCTTCTCTTTCTCACTGCTTTTCAATGCTGGGGATTTGTGGGAGGTCCCTCGGTGTGTGTAGGGCCGGGAGGAGCCTGTTTTCTACATGTCTGCAGTGAACACGCCCTCAGGCGGAGGATTACCCACATGTAATTACTATATCTGGAGCAGGACGTGCTGTGTGCGTATAATACCAATTCTACAGGTGAGTATTTCACAGAATTGTATTTTTTTTTTCTTTACTCGCCTCCGATCGTCAGCTCCTCTGTCCCTCGCTGATCTGATGACAGATGCCGGTGATCGGCAGCCAGAGGAGGAGGGGAGGCAGCAGGTCAGAGGATCTCCTGTCCCTTCCTTCTCTCACCACCGATCACCGGCATCTGACAGCTGAGAGGCCTGGGAGCTGTCATGATGCCGGCGGAGTGACGTCATAAGCCCCACCCCCAAAAGGGGCGGGGCTTCGCAGCAAGATGGAGGCGCCTGTCGGAGGAAGAGGGGAGAGAGCCTGACAGGCTCTCTCCTGAAGATAGAGAGCCCTGGGAGGGGGATCGGAGGCCCCCCCCCCCGGGTGAAGAGGAGGGCCGGCGAGATCGAGCGCACATGGAGGTGAGTAAATGTCATTACAGAAAATGCCAGCGGCCTCAAAAACGGGGGGGGGGGGGGCTACTCCGGGCTCTCCCCTTCCTCTCTTCTCCCCGACGGGGGATTGGAGCCCCCCAGGGTGAAGGGGAGACCCGGCCAGTTCGAATGAGGGGTCAGGTGAGTGTTTTTTTTTTATTTTGCAGGCGCTAGCAGGGGGCAAAGCCAGGCACGTAAATTTTACGTGGCTGCCGTTTAACGGTTGGAGAGGCAGCCACGTAAAATTTTCGTGGCTGGCAATAGAAGGGTTAAGGACACTGCTATTGGATGTCCCAGAAGTAATGATTGAAATGAAACAGGCCGTGCTGTACACTTGGAAAAATACAATTCTGTGATTACTCACCTGTAGAATTGATTTTACTGTGTACAGCACGGTATCGTTGCCCTTGGTTGCCTCTTTATGGTGATTTGTTTAAGTTATTTTTTTGTGAGGCAGCGTATTTTTTATCATGGTTTATCTCCCTGCTTCTTGCATAACTGCTTTTCAACACTGGGGGTCTATGGGTGATTCCTGGCTTTTTATAGGGCTGGGAGGTCAACTGCGCCACCTTGTGGCGGAATACCCAGAAGTAATGATTGAAATGAAACGGGCCGTGCTGTACACAGTAAAATCAATTCTACAGGTGAGTAATTACAGAATTGTATTTTGCCCTTCCCATGTCACCACAGTCAGGGGCCACAGCCGATGGCTCAAAGAGCATATGTGATGTAAGATAACATTCTAGATCAGTGTTTCATTCCCAATCTATTCCAGATGTAATCAACAGGTCATGTTTCGAGAATTTTCACACATGCAGCTCTGTAGCACTAATTAAATGACTACCCACTACATCTAGCCGCTAATCTTCAACTACTGGTAGTAGTTAAAGTCTCTGTCCAGGCATAAATATTAAAAAGTCACACTGCCCTGTGAGGCCACCAGCACTGGGAGTCCCCGTCCTCAGTAGGTATAAAGATGCTTTGATTTATTTTTCTTGTCCCTTCCGTTCCGGGGCACCACCATCAGCAATGCGCGTGTCAACCTCAGCCGTAGGCAAGGACTGCAAGAAAAAAAAAAATAGGCTGCTCCCGGCCTATATAGGGTAAGTTATGGCCCGATACCCCCAGTTCTTTTCTACGGGACTGTAAAGAGGTTCAAGTTTTTATTTCTTTCCAGTTTTATTGCTTTGACAGTGCTGATCGGGAGCTGGGGCTTTGACTGTCTGCCTCCCAGCACCTCACCCTCTGCACCTTACTGACAACCCCGCTTGGATGCCTGAAGTCTATTTTTAAAAAAGATAGTGTGGGACAGTGCAGCATGAGGGGAGCGCACAAGGGATGGGTAAGCATGCCTGGTGCTCTGACGGTTTTGGTTTGAGGCTTCGAATGACAGGACCCTGCTCCAGCATGGTATCTAATCTTAGGGCTGGACATGGTGCCCTGCTTTGTGTCTCTTTTCCATTTGGTCCCTTCCCCTGGGCTTCTAGTGTGCCCTTGTCACAGTGTGCTCTCTCCCCAGTTGCTGCAGGGGGGGCCCGAGCTATTTGGCCAAGCTCCCACAAGTGTTTTCCACCTTGGTGAGGTAAGGCTCCCCTAGGGACACAACTTCTTGCCTCATCAGATCAAAAATCTGAGCTTGATGTGTGTTTATTCTAAGTATGTCACACACCCCGCTTCAAGACATTCATTACACTTGGGTATACTGACCTTTAGATGGCGATCTTGCAGAGATAACAAAAAAAAAGATAAGACCCTCCCGGCCCATAAATACCTGGGACCTCCCACTCATTCCCAAGTTTTCCATCTCTGCAGAGGCAAGCAAGTCAGAAGATGTCTCCTCCTTGGAGGTAGCCGGGATGACTCCCAGCCACTTTTTATTCTTCTATTTCTGCCCGGATCCCTTCTCTTAAGTTACTTGCCTCCCAGCCTAGGCTGCTAGTCCGGGCAAAGGTAGTTGGCACCCCGGGTGCTTAGGAGCCGTGAGACCCCATAGCAAGGGGTAGGCGGCTATCCAGGTTGGTGATCCTGGTTTGGAATGCCTGTCCCTTGGTTCTACCCTGGCATGGATTCCCCCTCTCCCGGATACCCTTAGAGTGGGGGGGGGGGTTCGGGTCCCTTTGGGGATTCATTCTTTATTACTGTGTGTGTGTGTGTTGGTGCTTAACTGTGTGTGTGTATTTGACTGGTGCTGGCAGGACGCGGCGCCGGCGGTTCCCGCAGCTCAGGCGTGTGCGCTGAGGCGCTTCACCTCCTTGGGGCGGGGCCGGGCGCCTACGGCCCACCCCCCGTGCTGCGGGCGCTGTGTGTTAGGTCCCGGCTTCTGGCCAGGAGATACGGGGGAGGGGCCGGGCACGAACCGCGCCCGCCCTCCCTCCTCCTCTGCTCTCCTCGTGTCCCCACGGTTCCTCTTGCCGGGTGCCGTCAGACTGCGTGCGGTAATCAGGTGGGGCGAAGGTCTGGTGAGTGGCCTGTGGCCATCAGATTTTCTATCATTAACTCCTTATGGACATTGCCACCATAGTCTGAGTGTGTGTTTTTTTTGTGTGTTCCAGGTGGACCATTGACACTATTAAAGGGGGATCCTCCCGGTCCTAAGGTCCCTGGTTAAATTTAGTGGCTTAAAATTCCTTCCACTCGGGACTTAAAGGGGCATCCCGGGTTGCATTACTGCAATCCAGGCTGTGTTTGGGGTGTGGGGTATCCCTTTTGGGGGATGATGTATTTCTTTGTTTACCCTGTGCGCAGCGGTCTATTACGCGGCAGACCGGATCTCAGGCGTCCGGTTCTGCTCCGCCAGTCTCCTCTCCGTCTCCCCCTCGCTTGACACGTACCCCATGTGATGTGGTCATTGGCGGGGAGTCGCAATCTGAGGTGTGTGCCAGATTGGCCAATCTTGAAAAATTGTTTTCCAGTGCCGTTGCTAAAAATGCCACGGCAAAGAGAAAACATTTGTATACGGCTGCGCAGGCCTTTGATAGGGAGGATTTTGACTCCCTGGATTGGTCTGATTTTTTCCCCGCGTGAGGAAGGGGAGTTGTATGAGGAGCCTGATGTCTCTGACGATCAGCAGTTTGTGGGCGCTGATACCGAGCAGGGCCAGGGGGATTCATTGGATACCGCTAGGGTCCTGGCTCATATGTTTGAGGTCCTGGCTATTTCCCCCCCCCCCCCCGATGCGGCTCCTCCACTGAAGGAGTTCTTTGAAGTAACGAAGCCGCACTTGGAATTTCCTTATCAAAAGCAATTTGATGGTATCATTCTCAAGGAATGGGAGAGGCCGGCTCGGCTTCCGTGTGTTCCGCCTGGTTGGGACAAGAAATATCCCTTTCCGGCGGACGCAGTGAAGCACAGGTCGTTTCCCCCCTTCCCCATCCCCCCCCCCCCCCCGGAGGTGGATGCTCCTGTTTTGGGGTTGTCCAGCTCCGCAGTCCTCCATTCTCCGGAGTGCACTACTCTCAAGGATGGTGAGGATGAACGCATTGACCAGATGGCTTGTCATGGTTTTGCCAGTGTTGGATCGGCCTTGCGGCCGGTTTGTGCTTCTGCGCTTGTACTGGTTGCTGCCAGGTCGGTTAAGGGATTGTTGACCTCTTCCGGGCTTGACCCGGCTAGTGAGGAGTTTGGCGACCTTAAGCGCTGCAAGTTATTTTTATCCTTTGTGCTGTCCGCCCTGGACGACACTTTGGTGATGTGTAGCAGAGCTGCGGCTCTGCTTGCGGCTATCCGCCGGTCGGTTTGGTTACGCCAGTGGGCAGCTGATTTTGTGTCCAAAAAGTCGCTCACGGCCCTTCCCTTCGTGGGGTTGCGGCTCTTTGTAGAAAAATTGGATTCGGTGGCAAAGGGAAGTAAGTTACCTCAGCGTAAGAAGCAGCGTCACCCCTTTCGGGGGGCGGCTTCCTTCTCTGTCCTTTCGTGGGGCTAGAGTTGGCAGGGGTTCGGCCTTCCCTTCGTCCAGAGGTGATCCCTGGCCTAGGGGCAGGGGTCGGGCCCGTCCAGGACACAGTTGGGGCTCCAAGCCTAGAGCCGCTGCCAAGCCGGCTCAGCAATGAGGGGGCGCCCTCACCCTTGCGGGTGGGGGGACGGTTGCAACTCTTCTCCCAGATCTGGGTCCAGGAGGTCTCGGACAGGTGGATTCAGAAAGTGGTGTCTTTCGGTAACAAGCTGGAGTTCGAGTTCCGGCCCCCTCCCAGATTCTTCAGATCTCGGGTGCCGTCAGATCCTCTGGCCGCCCAGGGGCTTCGGGCGGCGGTAGCAAGTCTCGTGGACATGGCTGTCATCTGTCTGGTGCCCCTCTCAGACCGGGGCCTGGGCTTCTATTCCAATTTGTTCACGGTGCCCAAGAAGGACCGTTCTGTTCGTCCCAGTCTGGATCTGAAATTGCTCAACAGGTTTGTCCGTCCCCGGAAGTTCCGTATGGAACCTCTGTGCTCAGCCATCCATTCACTTCGTCAGGGGGACTTCATGATGTCCATAGACATCAAGGATGCTTACCTGCATATTCCAATATTTCTGGCACACCAGAGGTTCCTCAGGTTTGTCGTGGACAATCGGCACTTTAAGTTTGTGGCTCTTCCGTTTGGCCTTACCTCGGCTCCAAGGGTTTTTACCAAGGTGTTGGCAGGAGTGATGGCCATCCTCAGAGCCAGGGGTATCCGCATTGTGCCCTATCTGGACGATCTTCTCGTCATGGCGTCTTCCCTCAGTCAGGCGCAGCTGGATACCAGGAATGTGGTATCCACTCTGGAGAGTTTCGGTTGGGTGATCAACTATCCGAAGTCCTGCCTCACTCCCTCCAGGGTGGTGGAGTTCCTGGGAATGTCTCTGGATACTACTCAGGCCAGGGTGTTTCTCCCCCGAGCCAAGGTTCTTCTGATTCAGGAATTGACTCAGCATCTTCTATCCATTTCCCGTCCGTCCATCCGGCTAGGGATGCGACTCGTGGGATTGATGGTGGCATCGTTCGAAGCGGTTCCCTTTGCCCAGTTTCACACAAGGACGCTCCAGCTCCATCTCTTGGCGGCCTGGGACGGGTCCCCGCTGTCATTGGATCAGTCCTTTCTGATGTCCCCCCGGGTGCAGCGCTCCCTTCGGTGGTGGCTAAAACCAAGCAATCTGACGGTCACCACGGATGCCAGCCTGTCAGGTTGGGGGGGATTTTGGAAGGATCTTCAGTTTCAGGGACTGTGGGGGCCTCTGGAGGCTCAAAATCCCATCAATGTTCTGGAGTTGAGAGCCATCAGGCTGGTTCTGGCTCACTTGACTCATCAGTTGCGGGGCCTACCGGTTCAAGTTCGATCCGAAAATCGGACGGCGGTCACCTACATCAATCACCAGGGAGGGACTCGCAGCAGGCATGCCCTCAGGGAAGTGTCCTTGATCCTTGCCTGGGCTGAGAGCAATGTCCCATGCATCTCGGCGGTGTACATTCCGGGAGTGGAGAACACGGAGGCGGACTCCCTGAGCAGGGGGTCATCTCGCCGGGGGGAAATGGTTTCTCAGCCCCAAGGTGTTTCGGTCGCTTTGCCACCAGTGGGGGTCTCCGGAGGTGGACCTCTATTCTAAGCATACAGCACGTCCTGCTCCAGTAGTAGTAATAACATGTGGGTAATCCTCCGCAGACATGTAGAAAACAAGCTCCTCCCGGCCCTACATATACCGAGGGACCTCCCACAAATCCCCAGATTTCTCTGCAGTGCTGGAACTGCGAAGACATGAAGTATCACGCTCTCACAGGCGAGCGGGGCTTGACAGCCCGAGGCCCTGCGGGGACTATTTCCACCCGTCCTCATTGTGAATTAATGCCTCCCAGCCTGGGCTGCGTTGGTCGGGTGAAGGTAGGCAGAACCTAGGGTGCTTACGGAGCTAGTCTCCACCGCAATCCCCATCCATAGGGTAGGCGGTTAAGGCGAATGGTGAGCCTTCAGTGGATGCCCCTCCCGCACCAGTGCCCCCATGTCCCATCTAACGGTGAACCCTCTATTCGGGTCACCTTCCTCCCCAGATTCCCCCGTTAGTGGGGGAAGAAGAGGGGGGGGTTGTGTGTTTGATAGCCTACTCCTTGCCCTAATTACTCTATAGACACTTTACCGCTACCGGGTGTCAGAGCGCGTTTCACTTTTTTCTTTTTCAACTGACCGCAGAGTTTTACTGTGCTCTAGGCGCATATGGCGGCACTGTTCGGGGAAGCTACAGCGTTTTTCAATTCTCCTTACTCACTCTGTCAGACTTCTTCTCTGAAGTGATGCTGGCGTATCTACCATTCTCTCCTGATTGGCTGCGCGCCTTCTAGCTTCGCGCTCTCTGGGGGGGAGGTGTGGTTCAGTCTGGCGCGTTCCGCGTCATCGCCCGCTCTGGCCCGCCCTTCGAGGTTCGCTGGGCGCCATTTCCTTCTCGCATGCGTGTGGTGAAGACGGTCCTCCCCTCGCAGACTGTAAGTGCCCTCATGCCCGATCTTTTCCCTAGCTTGCTTCTTCGCGCTCGGCTCTGACATCCCTGTTCCCCTTGTGTTCTCGGTGGCTTCCCCGGGCCCGACGTAGCGCCCGGTACAGACCATTTTTTTCAGAAATTACTCCCACTTCCCAGCGGGCTATTGGGGCATCCAGGGTTGCTTAAAGCGTCAATCCCTACTGGCATATTGAATTTAATAATCATCATATGGAGGCATCCCAGGACATCGCGAACGGGGTCCCCCCGGGACAAGCCCGTCTGTGTGCAGCTTGTGGGGTTTCACCTAGCAGCGGTGACAATACACGGGTCTGCGTACCTTGTGCCCAACAGGCGCTAGCCGGTCTCCCCACCTCTTCCGAGGCTGGGCCCGCACCTCACCTTACTTCCCCTACTCCCCCAAGCTTGAGCCTAGCCCCCAATACTAGTGGGGATTCTCACGCTGATTTGGCCTCTAGATTGGCTAGTGTGGAAAGCTTCATCGCTGGCTCCTTGGCGCGCAAGGCTACTGCCAAGAGGCATCATTTGAATCCTGAAGCTACTATTCTCCCTGTAGAATCTGATGATTTACTGTTTTCCTATGCTCAGTCCCCATCAGAGGAAGGGGAACTGCTCTCTGACTCAGGATCCTACGAGATCGAGTCCAGGAGTCAGGAGGAGTCTGGTTCTGATCTTTGGTCCCAGGATGACATTGACAGACTGCTGTCTCAGATCTTTGATGTGTTATCCCTCTCTCCCCCTCCCACGGCCTCTCGGCAAAGGGGCGAGCTGTTTCATACTGCTAGGGTGCGGTTGGAGTTTCCCGAACAAACCCACTTTAATAACCTAGTGCTGAAAGAATGGGAACATCCCAGCAAACTCCAGGGGATTCCTAAAGCTGTGGATAAGAAGTATCCATTTCCTGCCGATCTGGTTAAGTGTTGGACATCGCCGCCCAAGGTCGATGCCCCGATTCTGAGTCTGTCCAACACCTCTATTATGCACTCCCCTGACACTACTACGCTGCAGGATTTAGAGGATCGGCGAGTTGATCAATTGGCATGTCATGCCTCTGCATTTGGGGGAGCGTCGCTCCGCCCGGTTTGCGCCTTAGCCATCACGACGGTGGCTAAGACTGCCCTGGAAGGGGCGGATGACTTGCCCTCTGAGGCCGCCAACGCTCTGACCACCTGTGAGACCTTTGTGAATTATATCCTATCTGCATCGGACGATGCTATTAAGCTGAGCGCTAGATCTTCTGCTCTGGTGGTGGCCATACGCCGCACGATCTGGTTACGCCAGTGGGCTGCTGACAACGTCGCCAAGAAGGCCCTTACGGGGCTTCCATTTAAAGGACTGCGCCTGTTTGGAGAAAGATTAGATATCTTTGCCAAGGGTGGCAAGTTGCCCCAGCACAAGCGTCCGATTCGGCCCTTTCGTGGTCCAAGCTCCCATTCTACCCCCTACCGTGGGACCAAGCAGAGTAGAGGGGTGTCCTTCTCTGGGTCTCGCGCAGAACCCTGGAACAAGAACAGAGGACACCGTTCTGGCTCCTCCTGGGGGCCCAAGCCCAAAGCCTCCCCCAAGCATGAAGGGGCGCCCTCGCCCGTCAGGGTGGGGGGTGTCTACAGCACTTCAAGCATGTCTGGAGACGCCTTGTCCCAGACCGGTGGATTCAGGAGGTAGTCTCCTCCGGTTACAAGATAGAATTTGCTGTGTTGCCCCCTACCAGGTTCGTTGGGTCTCGGATCCCACAGGATCCTGCCTCAGCTCGAGTCTTGATGCTGGCTGTGCAGGACCTTCTGGAGCTCGGGGTCATCTGCAAGGTCCCCTTAAGAGGCAGGGGCATGGGGTTTTATTCCAACCTGTTCAGTGCCCAAAAAGGACAGGTCAGTCAGACCCATTCTGGATTTGAAAATCCTAAACAAGTTTGTCAGAAGCAGGCATTTTCGTATGGAAACTCTGCGCTCGGCCATTGCCTCGCTGCATCCAGGGTACTTCATGACATCTGTGGACGCTTACCTGCACGTTCCGGTGTTCTCAGGGCACCAAAGGTCCTCAGATTTGCGCTGTTGGATCAGCATTATCAGTTCGTGGCCCTGCCATTCGGCCTTACGTCGGCTCCCAGGGTCTTCACCAAGGTGCTGGCAGGGGTGATGTCTCTCTTAAGACTAAAGGGCATACGCGTGTTGCCCTACCTGGACGATATACTCATCACCTCTCGGTCTCTGCGGCAGGCAGAGCAGGACACTCGGTTGGTGGTGTCCACCCTGGAGTCCTTCGGCTGGGTGATCAATTACCCAAAGTCCTCTCTGTCCCGCTCCTCAGTGACCCCGTTTCTGGGGATGATTCTGGACTCGGTTCAGTCAAGGATATTCCTTCCTCCGCAGAAGGTGGAAGCTCTGACAACCCAGGCGAGATCCCTGTTCGTGAATCATGATCCCTCCATCCGGCAGGGAATGCAGTTGGTGGGCTCGATGGTGGCAAGCTTCGAGGCGGTGCCCTTTGCCCAGTTTCATCTGAGAACTCTGCAGCTTCACCTTCTGTCAGTATGGAACAAGGACCCAGCGTCTCTGGATGACAGCTGGGTGATTCCCCCCTCGGTCAGCCACTCCCTTGCGTGGTGGTTGGACCACAGGAACTTGACAAGGGGCAGATCCTTCCTGTCTCCCTCTTGGGAGACGGTCACAACGGATGCCAGTCTTTCGGGCTGGGGGGGATTCTGGAAGTCCCTGCGCTTCCAGGGGAGTTGGGGCCCTCAGGAGGCCCATCTTCCTATCAATGTCCTGGAACTCAGGGTGGTCTGATTGGTGCTGGATCGGTTGACCCAGCACCTGCAGGGTTTGGCGGTTCAGGTACGCTCAGACAACAGGACGGCGGTTGACTACATCAATCATCAGGGAGGAACCCGGAGCAAGGGTGCTCTCCAGGAGGTGTCTCTGATTCTAACTTGGGCAGAGACCAATGTACAATGCATATCGGCTGTCTACATTCCGGGGACGGAGAATCTGCTAGCAGATGCTCTGAGCAGGGGGTCGTCCCATCAGGGGCAATGGTCCCTCTGCAACAGGGTTTTTCAGTCACTGTGTCACCGTTGGGGTGTGCCAGACGTGGATCTCTTTGCGTCACGTCACAATCACAAGCTACCGAGCTTTGTATCCCTGTCTCAGGATCCTCTGGCTCTGGCCACGGATGCCCTGTCAATGTCTTGGAAGGAGTTTCGGCTCCTGTATGTGTTTCCACCAATTCCCCTTCTGGGCAGAGTGCTGCGCAAGATCGCTCTGGAAGGGGTACCCACGATTCTGGTGGCCCCAAGGTGGCCAAGAAGAGTGAACCACATCTGCTAACCACAAATGGCAGTAGATCAGTACGATCTGCCAAGGTTGCCAGACCTTCTGACTCAAGGGTCTCTACGCCATCCCAATTTACTAACGCTGGCTTTGACAGCTTGGCTATTGAAACCTCCATCTTGATGGAAAAGGGGTTGTCTGCATCTGTTGTGGCTACTATGGTGCAAGCCAGGAAGAAGACTTCTGCCGCCATCTATTATAGAGTATGGCGTGCTTACATTGACTGGTGTGAATCCAGGTCTCTTCCCTGCCGGGAATTCTTAGTATCCAGGGTGCTGGAGTTCTTACAACATGGTCTAGACTTAGGTCTTAAGCTTAGTACCTTGAAGGGCCAGGTTTCGGCCCTGTCTATCTTCTTTCAGAAGACCTTTGCCCAGCACTCTCTTATCAAGACCTTCTTTCAGGGGGTCACTCATGTGCGCCCTCCTCGGAAACCTATGGTTCCCGTTTGGGATCTGAACTTGGTTTTGTCGGCCCTGAAGGCGGCTCCCTTTGAGCCTATTCATGAGGCCGCTCTCGCTGTGCTCACGCTCAAGGTTGTCTTCCTGGTAGGCATCACTTCGGTCAGACGTGTGTCTGAGTTGGCTGCTTTGTCTATTCAGCCTCCCTACTTTGAGAGACACCAGGATAAGGTGGTGTTTCGTTTCAAGCCAGACTTCCTGCCTAAGGTTGTGTCTGCATTTCATTTGAATCAAGATATTGTACTTCCTTCCTTGTGCCCTAATCCTAGTAACCCTAAGGAAAGGGTTTTGCATTCCTTGGATGTGGTCAGGTGTGTCAAGTCTTACCTGGTTACCACTCAGGCCTTTAGAAAGACGCATACTCTCTTCGTTGTGCCTCATGGGCCTAGGAAGGGTTTGGCTCCCGCCAAGTTTACCATCAGTAAATGGATTCGTCAGGCTGTTGTTCAAGCCTATACTGCTAAGGGGAAGACTCCCCCCTTTCGTCTTACTGCTCATTCTACTAGAGCTGTTGGGGCTTCTTGGGCTTTTCAGCACCAGGCCTCTGTGGAGCAAGTTTGCAAGGCCGCTACTCGGTCTTCTGTACATACCTTTACAAAGTTTTACAAGGTTGATGTTCGGGCCTCAGCTGATGCTGTGTTTGGCCGCAAGGTTCTGCCGGCGGCAGTAGTTTAGACTGCTTGCTGTTGCCTTCTGTTGGGGATCCCACCCTTCTTTATGAACACTGCTATTGGATGTCCCACATGTTATTACTACTACTGGAGCAGGACGTGCTGTATGCTTAGAATAATACAACTCTGTGAAGTACTCACCTGTAGAGTTGGTATTATACGCATACAGTACGTCCTGCTCCACCCCACCCGGTTTTCACCTTGTTCTGGATCCCCTGTTGGTGATTGTTATCTTTGATATTTTTGCCAGTTTTGGGTGGTTGTTTCTCCTGGCCTCTTTCTCACTGCTTTTCAATGCTGGGGATTTGTGGGAGGTCCCTCGGCATATGTAGGGCCGGGAGGAGCTTGTTTTCTACATGTCTGCAGTGCACGGCGCCGGAGGTGGAGGATTACCCACATGTTGTTACTACTACTGGAGCAGGACGTGCTGTATGCGTATAATACCAACTCTACAGGTGAGTACTTCACAGAGTTGTATTTTGCCTCTCGTCACAATCACAAATGCTTCTGCCATTTGTGTCTCTCTCGCGGGATCCACTGGCTCTGGCAGTGGATGCCATGTCTCTGAACTGGAGGGATCTGGGGTTTCTGTACCTGTTCCCTCTGTTTCCCATGGTGAGCAGAGTGGTGCGCAAGCTGGCCCTAGAGGGCACGTCGGCAATCCTGGTGGCTCCAAGGTGGCCAAGACAGGTTTGGTTCGCAGACGTGGTAAGGTTGGCGGAGGATCAGTTAGACCTGCCCCTTTTACCGGATCTGCTCACTCAGGGGCCACTGCTCTACCCCAATTTACCAACGCTGGCTTTGACGGCGTGGTTGTTGAAACCTCCATCTTGAGGGAGGAAGGTCTTTCTGATGCTGTCATTCAGACTCTGGTTAGGGCTAGGAAGCAGTCTTCCTCTGCCATCTATTATAGGACTTGGAGGTCTTATATTGATTGGTGTGAGGACAGGGCCTTGCCTTGCAGGGCGTTTTCTATCCCTAGGGTCTTTGAATTTCTGCAACATGGTCTGGACCAAGGTTTGCAGCTTAGTACACTGAAGGGGCAGGTTTCTGCCCTGGCGGTTTTCTTTCAAAAGTCGTTTGCTCTTCATCCTCTGGTTAAGACCCTTTTCCAGGGGGTTACGCATGTGTGGCCTCCTAGGAAGCCTTTGCTCCCAGTTTGGGATTTGAATTTGGTTTTGTCTGCCTTGCAGGGTCCTCCTTTTGAACCTTTGCAGGATATTGCACTTTCTACGCTTACTCAGAAGGTTGTTTTTCTGGTTGCCATCACTTCTGTTCGACGTGTTTCGGAGGTGGCAGCCTTGTCTATTAAGGCTCCTTACTTTGAGAGGCATCAGGACAAGGTTGTGTTCGCTTCAAACCAGATTCTGCTCTGCTTTTCATCTGAATCAGGATATTGTTCTTCCCTCCTTGTGTCCTAAGCCCAGCAATGACAAGGAGAGGGTTTTGCATTCTTTGGTTGTGGTTCGCTGTGTGAAGTACTATTTGGTTGCTAGGTTGCTACTTCTCCTTTTCGTAGGACTGACGCCCTTTTTGTGGTGCCCTCTGGGCCTAGGAAAGGTTTGGCTCCTGCCAAGTCTTCCATTAGTAAATGGATTCGCCAGGCCATTGTTGGGGCCTATTCTGCTAAGGGGAAGATTCCCCCTTTTCGTGTTACTGCTCATTCTACTTGTGCTGTTGGGGCGTCTTGGGCCTTCCAGCACCAGGCTTCTGTTGAGCAGGTTTGTAAGGCTGCTACTTGGTCTTCGGTTCACACTTTTTCAAAGTTTTACAAGGTTGATGTTCGGGCCTCAGCGGATGCTGTTTTTGGCCGCAAAGTTCTGCAAGCTGCAGTGGTTTAAGTTTGTGCCTTGTTTTTTGGATCCCCGCCCTTTATGGGCACTGCTATTGGATGTTCCAAGTATAATGAATGTCTTGAAGCGGGGTGTGTGACATACTTAGAATAATACCATTTTGTGAATACTCACCTGTAAAATGGGTATTGTAAGTATGTCACACACCCCGCTTCACCCTGCCCTTTTGTATTCTGGATCCTTTATATGGTGAACCTTTGTTAGTTTTTATTGGCTTTCCTGGTCCCTTGATCTTACTGCTATCTTTATACTGGGGAATGAGTGGGAGGTCCCAGGTATTTATGGGCTGGGAGGGTCTTATCTTTTTTTGTTATCATCTCTGCAAGATCGCCATCTACAGGTCAGTATACCCAAGTGTAATGAATGTCTTGAAGCGGGGTGTGTGACATACTTATAATTTTACAGGTGAGTATTCACAAAATGGTATTTTTTGTCCGGAAGCTGCTGTCAGGCAGTGTTATTTCTTTCTGTGTAGTGGCAGGTTGGGCCACAGGTATGTGTGGGGCCTAGCACACCAGTTGTACTGGCTAGCGATCAGAACAGCCATCTTACCGTATCAGAAGGGTTTCATACCTTAACGGAGGGTGGTGCTACGTGTCCCATGTGCGAGACTCCACTGGCCTCAGTGAGGGGCCCCTGTGCGCCAGTGGCACTGCAGTCATGCGGCACCTTATGCAATTGACAGGTTTCCGTACCTCCGCCTGTTTCCCCCAGGGCTCGTGGTCAATTCGTGTCCCAGGGTCTTGAATCAACAGGGTCTCGCCTAAGGAAGTGGCGGTCAGAGTGGCACGTTTGTGGAGTATGGTCCGTAGCCTTGGTCCCCTGGGGCATCCCAGGTCGGACTCCATCTGACCAGGTAGGAAGACTACTGCTAAGCATAAGCACGTTCAGACAGTCCTCTGAGGATTCCAGCTTCGACAGTGAGGACCTCTTTAGCAATATGGTCTCCAGTTCCGGTCAGTCACAAACGGTGCACATGCCTGTTGCCCCTATCAGAAGGATCTGGCTGATGAGCTCATAAGGCAATTTTGATGCTCCTGCACCTGGCTTAACCCCCTGTTGCGGCAAACATGGTGGGGTGGAGTATTACAAGCACCAAAAGGCCAGACAGGTGTTTCCCTTTTTGCAGGCTGGTGGAAAAGGAGTGGGAGATGTCTCTCCTTTCGCAGAGGAAGCGGTTAAGGTCTGGTCTTCGCCACTTGAGGTAGACGATGTGATGCTAGGGTTGGCTTGGCATACTCTCATCCCTACTTCGGATAGTGCTGCCTTGACAGATCCAGTGGATAAGCCTAGACAAGGCTTTATTAGTAGCCTTGTGGCACACTGTCTGGCTGAAGCAGTGGTCGGCTGTCGCTGCCACCAAAAATACACGTACTACCCTCCCCTTTTCTATGGGTCATCTTTTCAGTGAACCTCTGGATGACCTGGTCAGGAAGGCCACAAGAGGAAAATCAACTAGGCTTCTGCAGAAACGGAAGACCTCGTTTCAGGAGTCGACCAATTTTTGTCCCTTCTGGAGGATCTACTGACTCCAGACACTGCAAGGACAATTTGGGCGAAGAGGAAGCCACAGGGGCAGCCCCCATGGGCCAACGGGCCGAAGTCCACAGCAAAGCCCCCTCAGAGTTGACGGGGCGCCCTCACCCACTCGACTTCTGCACTACACACCAGCATACATATTGGACGCCTGGGTCCGAGAAGTTGTCTCTTCCGGGTACAAGATTGAGTTCTGGACCAGGCCTCCACACCAGTTTGTGGCATCCAAGCCTTCCCGCGTTGCGGAATAGGTGGCGTAATAAATCTCCTGTTGGACTAGGGAGTTGTACCTGTGTCCCCATCAGAGCAGGACTGTGGCTTCTACTCGATACTCTGTGATCTCCAAAAAAGGGCGGATCTATTCAGCTGATCCTGAATCTCCGCCATCTGAACAGTTTTGGTCGGGTGTGGAAGTTCCGCATAGAATCTCTAAGAGCGGTCATGAACATCGCTGGAACGGGGGGATTTTCTGGCCACGGTGGACATAAAGGATGCTTATCTGCATATCCTTTTTTCCCCCCAGCGAAAGTGTTGGTGATGACACTCTTGTGGAGTCATTGGGTGCGCATCGCCCCATACCTCGCCGACTTGCTCACCAGGGCACCATCACCGCCCGAGGTGCTGCAGTACGTCAGGAAAGTGCTGTGCACGCTGACACGCTTTGGGTGGATTATCAACTACCCCAAGATGGTTCCCTTCAGTCTGGCAACTTATCTTGGAATGATTTTAGATACTCACCTGGACCTAGTCCTCCTGGTGCTGCGGAGCATTGCTCTGAAGGAGGGGTTTGGAGGGTGACCATTGCACGGTCCAACAGGGCATGTGTCTCCTGGGCCTAATGATAGCCACCATCAAGGCGGATCCATACTCCTAGTCCCATGCCAGAACTGGTGGCCGGACCAGAGCAAGCTGACGGTGGGTCAGTCCTTTCTGCCAGTTGAGTTGGTCATCCTGACCACAGATGCCAGTCTAAAGGGGGTGGGGTTGGCGTTCTGTACAACCAGACGGATCCTGGGTCACTGGGACTAGCGGGAGCGCGGTCTCCCGATCAGGGAGTTGTAACTGAGGTCTGTTCTGTTGGCCATTAGGCATTGGACTCGCCGGCTCTGGGTACAGTCTGTTTATGTAGGCCACAGCTGTGGAGTTGTCAATCGGGGGTACCAGAAGCTGACAGGCATTCCGGGAGGTTAAGTCGCATTATGAAGATGAGCTTCATGTTCCGCACATCTCTGTGATCCACATTCCTTTTCTTGAAGTTTCCGTCTACGGCTGAGGTTAACCCACACGTTGCTGATGGAGATGCCCCAGAATGAAAGATGACTAGAAAATATATTTACTGGTTAGCACACAAATGTCCTGTTTTTTTTTTTTTCCTTGACAATCCTTTTTAGGAACTGGTTCGTTGTGTACTTTATGGGACATATTTCGTAGGCCCAAAGCGGCGAAAGTTGAGCTTTTTGCATGGTCTCTGCTCCAGTAGTTGTCATCACTTACCTGTCTGTATCCAGCTTAGAAGATCCTGTTATGCAATTCTCCTTTTAATCTGAACCATGTGAAGCCATTACCTTTTGGATCAATACATCACCGAGATGGGTTAAACTGGACCCCTGTTCCCTCTGCCTAAATGCACAAGAATTTTGTAATCCGGTCGATAGGAGGGATAATGGGTCAGCTTGTGGGAGGATTTAACTATTATGGAACAAGCTTCCATTCATGTGTAAAACTACTTTAACACTTTTCTTTGCTTGTGTAGTTCAGATAAGTAATCTGAAATTTCATACACCCATGACCGTCAATTAACAAAACTTCTGCCAGAGTAATTTAGGTTAGAAAAAAAAAATGTTGCTCCAGTGGAAAGAAAACGCATATATATCAGACCTTCTGCTGGGAGGTAAAAATACCTCACACATTTCCTCCAAATATGGATATTTTGATTTACTTTACTACAAGCAGAGGAGACACCCTTTAAAGGTTCAACCATTAAAATATTTAAACCACTAACCTGCTTGCTGCAATCCTCCAATCTCGGGGAGGTATTGGGAGGAAGGTCAAGTCTCCAGCTCATAGTTTCTGGAAATGTTTAACCTGGAGGGTAACTTTGAAAATAATTGTGATGTCTCCTATTTATAGGACACTGGACCAAACTATGAATTTTCAAATAATAGAAATAGTGTAGCTGCAAAACCAATCACAGATTTAAGTGAAGGGGAAATCACTGTGTCAGATCTGCAATATAGCTCACAGCGGGAGACTCAGGAGACAAGGTGAGGCTGCTTTTTTTCCTGCTTTGAGAAGAGTTTACCTTCTGCCTCGCCTTGTCTTATGTTCCTGTATTGTTTTAGATTGCCGCCACGGTTCCAGTTTAATTTACAGGACTTCCGGTGTTGTGCAGTATTGGGCAGAGGACATTTTGGAAAGGTACTTTCTCCAAACCAGACTAGACTTTAATAGTAATGTCTTGTATGGAGCTACATTTCACCTGTTTTCCATTGTAGGTGCTTCTGGCAGAGTACAAGAACACTAATGAAATGTTCGCAATTAAAGCCTTAAAGAAAGGAGATATCATGGCTCGTGATGAGGTTGACAGGTATGTTGATATTCTAGTTTGAATGATAGGCTTAAACTGGCCCTTTTACTGGTCGCTGCAAGCAGCATTCCTTATTGTTGCCACGCCACCGACTACCAACCACTTGACACCAGAACGTCAAACCAATGAGAATGCTTTTCAGTTGCTGAACCTTCAGAACTTTTTTTAGGGTTCAATTTACTATGTTAAAAATGGTGTTGAGGTTCTTGCTACACTGTCCTTGTGTGGTGCCTTACAATTCTGTAATTGAGCCATTTTTATATGGAATATGCTTGGATCCCATTGGATACATGATTTTGAATAGTGTGTGTGTGTGGATGATATAAGCAAAATAGATCTCCATTTTTACACATGTATCTGCACTTTCCATCCTGCCACACGGAACCCTTTTTAAAATGGTTTCTCTTTTTTTGTTAATCTACTTTTTGTTTTTCCTTAGCCTTATGTGTGAGAAACGCATCTTTGAAACTGTGAATAGTGTGCGGCACCCATTCTTAGTGAACCTGTTTGCCTGTTTCCAAACCAAAGATCATGTGTGCTTTGTAATGGAATATGCGGCTGGAGGAGATTTAATGATGCACATTCACACTGATGTATTCTCTGAACCCAGAGCTGTGTAAGTATTCTTACTACTGTACCCCTTGAGCTGTCATCTGCTGTATAAGGTTTAAACTCGTGTGCTAAATTGATGGGTCAACCGTGAGAACCAGATTTAGCACTAAAAGATGGCTACTAGTCACCTGCGAAATGAAGATAATCTTCCAAACAACAATACAGTGGAATACTTGAAAGCCTCAAATTTTACTAAGTACAGATCTCCTCTATGCCCCTAAAAATGAAAAAATATAATGTATGCTGATTCCCCCCTCACCTCACCATAAAATAAACTGTGCCCCAGCCTCCATACTCTATGCTCTATAGGAATTTGATACAAGTGTTCATGACACAGGCAGGGAAAGTGGGATCTGAACCAGAACACTTCTCCAGCTGCCCAGCTCGGCATTAGTCCCATGCTGGTCACTGAGCCACCCAGCACGGGTCTCCGAACTACAGGTTCAGGACCCCTGTCTTATATAGTAATGTAGGTTGGATCCATAGTAGTCCTGCTTTGAGGATGCCTGCTGTTAAATTCCAGGGACTGCCTTTCCTATTTGTTATTCCAAGCAGCTTTGTACAAATACTGTTTATTACCTGTCCCTGCACCAAGCAATATTACCTGTCCCTGTATGTTACATTGATCCTGTTGCAAGTTTAAGGGCAGCAAATTATTAATTCGGTTGAAAGCTAGCCACAGAGGCAGAAAAGTACATCTTCAAAGCGGAACAAAACCAGGGTTTTTGACTATCCTGCCTTTTTTGTTCCTGATTGGGGAAGGCCCCCAGATCGCTCTTTCCTGGTGCTACGACTTTTGTCCACTCAGAGCCGTTTGTCATGCATATATAGTGTTCAGCAAAGGGCTCTGTTTGTGGCAATCAGGAATATGAGCAACTGCTTCCCTTACAGTGGGCGTGCTCCAGCCCAAAGATTTTGGGGATGTGCCCCCCCCCCCCCTATGTTTACATCGGCGAGGGAGCCAGGAAGGTGGTGAGTTGAGTAAAACTCATGGTGTACTTTTCCTGGTGTACAGCACGGCTTGCTTCATTTCAAATCTTCACATTTGGGTAATCCGCCACAAGGTGGCGCAGAAGACTTGTGGCTCCTCCCGGCCCATAAAAAGGGCAGGAATTACCCAGAGACCCCAGAGTTTCTCTGCAGTCCTGACTGCGAAGACAGAAGAATTCTCTCTCTGCCCTCCTCCCTCCACTTTGCTCCAGGCGCCATTTTCTGGCTCTGGGCGCCCCGGAGTCTTCGCGTGTTTATCAGGGGGCGGGGCCGTGAGATGACGCTACCCACGTCGTTACCGCTCGGCCCGCCCCTCGAGGTTCTCTCCGCCACCATTTTGTGTCCATGCGCCTGCAGCGTGAACTGTCTGCTTTTCTCCGCGCTGGGGGACGCTCTGCGCTACTGGTGGCTGCGGATGCCTCCCGGTCCTTCCTCACACCTGCTGTAGTTCCGCGATACCCTTCTTCATCAGCTGGTCTGTGAGTCCGCTACCTACCGCTTCTCTACCTAGTCCCGCTCTACCTGCAGCTTCGCCTACCCCCCCCCCCCCACACCTGCACTTAGCTCCCAGCGAGGGGAAAGCCAGCAGGGGTTCTCATTCGGACCTGGCGCTGTGAGTTGCCAGCTTTGAGCAGCAACTGGCCCGTCCGGCCGCTGGCAAGGCCTCTAGTAAAAAGAGGCACCTGTATACCGACTTGTCCCTCTTTGCCGATGATGATGAGGTTTATGATACCTATGATGGCCGTGAATCTATGGAGGAGGGGGAATTGTTCCGCGATTCCGATTCCTCTGGGGATCGTCATGGCGAGTCTGATAGCGGACCAGGGTCCTCCTCAGACGAGGATTCTGAGCTCCCGGATGATACAGATAGGCTTTTGTCGGCCGTTTCGATGCTTTACCCATCGTTCCCCCTAAGGCGGCAAAGAAGCAGCATGGTGAGCTCTTCCACCCTGACAAGCAACGCTTAGAGTTCCCGGAGCAGGGACATTTTTCCAATATGGTCCTTAAAAAATGGGAACGGCCCAACAGGTTGCCCAAGGGACTGGATAGAAGGTATCCCTTCTCGGCCGACTTGGTTCTCCGCTGGTCTTGTTCCCCCAAGGTGGACGCCCCCGTCCTGGGGCTGTCCAATACTTCTATATTCCAAGTGTGACGTACACTCCGCTTCAATTCTTCATGACATTTGGGTTATTCTACAGAAGAGAGCGAACTTCTGCAGAGATGAATGCAGAAAAGGAGATCCTCCCAGTCCATAAATACCTGGGACCTACCATCAATTCCCCAGTTCTTCTCTGCAGGAAGGCGAGCAAGACAGAAGATGAAGACTTCTCTTACTTGCAGGTAAGCCGGGCTCGCGCCCGGCCATTTCTTGCCCCTATTGCTGCCAGGACCTTTCCTAAATTATCCCTATTCGAGCCTCCCAGCCTTGGCTGCGGGTCCTGGTGAGGGTAGGTAGCACCTTATGGGTGTGCAAGGAGCATTGCTTCACCGTGAGACCCCATTACAAGGGGTAGGCGGTTGCCCGGGTTTGGTGATCCTGGTGTGGGATGCCCTGTCCCTTTCATTCCTATGGCCAGATTCTGACTGGGATTCCCCCCTTCCGGGTCCCTTACTTCCCTCTGGGGGGGGGGGGGGGGGGGGCTGGTTGGTCTTTATACCCTGTTTGTTTTATGTGACACTGTGTGTGTGTGTAGTGTTTTTTTTACTTGTGTTGGTGCTGACAGGTGTTTGCTTGTACTTAGGGCCATAACTGTACTGGCCTCCTTCATTCAGCCTGGGGAGCTTCTCCCCCTCAGGATTTGTTCGGGGAGGGGGTGGGGCCGGGCTCTCGGCGTGGCCGCGGTAGCCCTGCCCCCTCGTTTGGCGCGATGCTGCAGGCTAGCCCATGGCTGGGATCCATGTTGCTGGGAGGGGGGCGTGGCCTGGCAACGTGCGTTCTGCGCTGGCCCGCCCCCCTCCTCTTCTCATGAGGCTCTTCTCCGGGGGCCATCTTGGTGCTGCTGCGGCTGATCCTGTGTGCTCCTGGCTGGTAAGGGCCTGTTGGCCACTTCCTTAGCTTATGCGGGGGCCCCTCTTTAGCAGGGGGGCCTCCTGTTTTTTCTCGCCTGTGTGTGTATGGATATGTATATATATATATATATATATATATATATATATATATATATATATATATGAAATTTTGTCTTAGATACTTCATTGTGTGTTTCAGATTGCATCGTGTATGTGCATAAGGGGATCCTCCTAGTCCTGGGGTCCCTAGCCTTAATATAGATCACCACAAATCCTCCCACTGGGACTTTTAAGGGGCATCCCGGGTTGCTTATTGCTTAAATTGCCTGCGGTCTTGCGACTAACCACAAAAATCACCTTATGGAGGCTCCGCAGGATACCGGGCTCGGGCTCCCTCCGGGACAATCCCGGCCATGTGTGGGTTGTGGGGCATCCCTTACGGGTGAGAATGTGCTAATTTGTATACCATGTGCACAAAAGGCCATATCGCGGCAGTCGGGTGCCCAGCCTTCTGGGTCGGCGCCCCCCCGCTTCATCGCCTTCCCCTCCCCGCCTTATCCATACCCCAAGTGACATTGGTGCTAGCGGGGAGTCACATTCCGATGTTTGTGCTAGGTTGGCCAGCATCGAGAAATTTATGGTTAGCGCGGTGGGCAAGAAGTCCCAGGCTAAAAAGAGACATTGTCGTCGGTCCAGGCGACTTGGGATATTGATGATGATTCATTTGATATGTCAAATGTTGCCAGATTTTGCGGCCAAGAAATCGCTCACAGCTCTTCCCTTCTTGGGTACGCGGCTGTTTGGAGATAAGTTGGATGCTGTGGCAAAGAGAGGTAAGTTACCTCAGCGGAAGAAACGGCGTCGTCCCTTTCGGGGGGCAGGCTCTTTCAATCCTTCCTTTTGAGGAGCCAGAGGGTCTAGGGGTTTGGCCTTCTCAGGTGTCAGGGGCTCGTCCTGGAACAGAGGCAGAGGTCGGGCACGTCCCGCTGCTGCCTGGGGTTCCAAGCCCAAGCCTGCCGTTAAACCGGCTCAGCAATGAAGGGGCGCCCTCACCCGCTCGGGTTGGGGGACGGCTGCGGCTCTTCTTCCAGGTCTGGGCTCGGGAGGTCACAGACGATTGGATCTTGGAAGTGGTCTTCTCCCGGGTACAAACTGGAGTTCGAGTACTGGCCTCCTCCAAGATTTTTAAGGTCTCGGGTGCCCTTGGACCCTCAGGCGGCACGGGGGCTCCTGTTAGCAGTAAAAAACCTTCTGGACATGGGAGTTGTATGCCCGGTGCCTCCGTTGGAGAGAGGCAGGGGTTTCTACTCCAATCTTTTCACGGTTCCCAAGAAGGAAGGTCCTCGACAGATTCATCAGAATCAAGAAGTTCCGTATGGAGACTCTGCGCTCGGCCATCAGTTCCCTTTGTCAAGGGGATTTCTTGACATCCATAGACATCAAGGATGCATATTGGCATGTTCCAATTTTTCCAGCGCATCAGAGATTCCTCAGGTTCGAGGTGGACGATCAGCATTTTCAGTTTGTAGCCCTTCCCTTTGGGTTGACCTCAGCGCCGAGGGTCTTCACCAAGGTTCTGGCGGGCATAATGGCCCTATTCAGAGCTCAGGGAATTTGCATTGTGCCATATCTGGACGACCTATTGATTTCAGCTTCTTCCCTCCGTCAGGCGGAGCGTGACACCCACCAGGTGGTGTCGGCCCTGGAGAGGTTCGCGTGGGTGATCAACCGCCCCAAGTCCTCTCTCTCGCCATCACGGGTGATTTCATTCCTGGGCATGAATCTGGATACCATTCAGGCCAGAGTGTTTCTACCCCAGACCAAGGTGCAGGGGATTCAGGATCTGATCTGCCTTCTTCTGGCCAATCCTTGCCCCTCTATCCGACAGGGGATGAAACTGGTGGGATTGATGGTGGCCTTCGAGGCGGTCCTGTTTGCACAATTTCACATGAGATCTCTTCAACTTCATCTATTGACACATTGGGACAGGTGTTCGCTGTCATTGGATCAACCTTTCAAGATGTCTCCCGGGGTACGGCAGTCCCTTCGGTGGTGGCTGGAGTCGAGCAACCTGTTGAGGAGCAGATCCTTTCTGGTTCCTCGCTGGGAGACGGTTACCACGGATGCCAGCCTGTCGGGCTGGGGAGATTTCTGGAAAAGTCATCAGTTCAGCGGGGTGTGGGGTCCTCAGGAGGCTCACAACCCCATCAATGTATTGGAGCTCAGAGCCATCCGGCTTGTCCTGTCACAGCTGACGTCGCACTTACAGGGTCTTCCGGTTCAGGTTCTGTAAGACAATCGGACGGCGGTAGCCTACATCAATCACCAAGGAGGGACTCGCAGCAGGAGTTCCCTCAGGGAAGTCTCTCTCAGGGCGGAGAGCAATGTTCCTTGCATTTCGGCAATCTACATTCCGGGAGTGGAAAACACGGAGGCGGACTCCCTGAGCAGGGGGTTCTCTCGCCAAGGAGAGTGGTCCCTCAACCCCGGGGTTTTTCGGGTTCTTTGTCGCAAGTGGGGGACTCCGGAGGTGGATCTCTTTGCCTCACGGCACAATCACAAACTCCCAGCCTTTGTGTCTCTATCTCAGGATCCTCTAGCTCTGGCAGTGGATGCCTTGTTCCTTGCTTGGAAGGATCTGGGGTTTCTGTACCTGTTTCCTCCCTTCTCCATGCTGGGGAAGGTAGTTTGCAAACTGGCGCTGGAGGGGGCGCCAGCAATTGTGGTGGCTCCAAGGTGGCCAAGAAGGGTTTGGTACGCAGACGTTGTAAGGCTGGCGGTAGATCAGTATCGGCTTCCCATGTTTCCGGATCTGTTATCTCAGGGTCAACTACGTTACCCCAATTTACAAACGCTGGCTTTGACGGCTTGGCTGCTGAAACTTTCATTTTGAAGGAGGAAGGTTTGTCTGAGGCTGTGGTTCAAACCTTGATTAGAACTAGGAAGCGTTCCTCTTCTGGCATTTACTATAGGGCTTGGCGGTCCTATATTGACTGGTGTGAGGCTAGGGCCTTGCCTTGCAGGGTGTTTTCGATCCCTAGGATTTTGGAGTTTCTTCAGCACGGTCTGGATCTTGGGTTCCAGCTTAGTACCTTGAAAGGGCAGGTCTCTGCTCTGTCTGTTTTCTTCCAAAGATCTTTTGCCTTACACCCGCTGTTTTCGGAAGGCTATGGTTCCTGTTTGGGATTTGAATTTGGTTCTTTCGGCTCTGCAGGGTCCTCCTTTTGAGCCGTTACAGGATATTGCTCTTTCTGTTTTCACTCAAAAGGTTGCCTTCTTGGTGGCTATTACCTTTGTTCGGCGTGTCTCTGAGTTGGCAGCTCTGTCGATTCAGGCCCCTTACTTTGAAAGACACCAGGACAAGGTGGTCTTTCGCTTTAAGCCAGATTTCCTTCCTAAGGTGGTTTCTGCTTTCCATCTCAATCAGGATATTGTTCTCCCTTCCTTGTGTCCTAAGCCTAGCAATGACAAGGAGAGGGTTCTGCACAATTTGGATGTGGTTCGCTGTGTTAAGTACTATTTGGTGACTACTACTTCTTTCTGCAAGACGGATGCCTTTTTCGTGGTGCCCTGCGGGCCCAGGAAAGGTTTGGCGCCCGCCAAGTCTACCATTAGCAAATGGATTCGTCAGGCCATTGTTGGGGCCTGTTCTGCTAAGGGGAATCCTCCCCCTTTTAGGGTCACTGCGCATTCTACTCGTGCTGTTGGTGCGACCTGGGCTTTTCAGCACCAGGCTTCTGTTGAACAAGTTTGTAAGGCTGCTACTTGGTCTTCTGTTCATACTTTTTCCAACTTTTACAAGGTTTATGTGCGGGCTTCAGCGGATGCCGTTTTTGGCCGCAAGGTTCTGCAAGCTGCAGTGGTTTAAGTTGGTGCATTCTTTACTGTTTGTTTCCCACCCATGACGGGCACTGCTATTGGATGTCCCAAATGTCATGAAGAATTGAAGCGGAGTGTATGTCACACTTGGAATAATGCAAACAAGAAAAGATAACCGAATATGAACCGACCCGGTAATTGATGGAGAACTTCAAGGGTGACCCCGCCCCAAGAACATAATCAGTGCTTATATACATGTAAAAATATAAATCGCTTTATTAATTTTCACTATTTAAAATTAACATATCATTTACATGATGATATACTCATTGCCTCACATAGGCCCTTCAACCTATGTAGCAAGAAAAATATCACCAATTATTGTAATTAACAATCTGTACATAAAACACTTGGTTAATACAGAGGCTAGCAGCATTAATGTATAAATTATTGAATACAAGCATTACAGCTGGTATTGTCCCAGTACGGTACTGTACAATAAGAATTCAAACATATTCAAACTGTTGGATTCAAGTAGATATTCATTGATAACTGTATGATGACAATGTAATACTATGTGGTAACGGTGAACTAGTTTCTCCCCACCATAAGGGGCTTCATCTGCATCCATCCACTTCTCATATTTCTATAGTCCATCATGCTGATTCCTCCTGTCTGGGATACCATACACCGGACTCAAATCAAAAGCTAGTGCACACACAAGGAAAACATAAAAACATGTGAGGGCTGTGATAAGTCTGGTGTATTGGCCCACAATCAGCTAGCTACAGCATAGGTACTGATATAGATAGGTACCTGGGTAGTAGGAGGGAGCCAAATATCCCATAAACTTCGCCAAAGGTTTCCAGCGCCTCTGCCAGAGAAAGCCTCCAGTCCCCAGCTTTAGACTAGTTCCTTGACCTATAACAGATTATAATTGGTATCACTACAAATCCCCTACACCATGCTATTATCTAATCAAACTCCTTACTTCAAAGCCAGCAATGTACTTACTCTTATATATGGTGGCTGCGATTAAGAGGACAGGCTGCTCATCAACTTTCCACCCTGAGGGGACCACTGCCGCATTGCTGCCCGCTGTTTATCGCCACTCCGTCTCTATCCTCAGGACACAGTGGCGTTGGAAGCGGGACCGATGTTGCCCTCCTCCGCCGCCAGTCCACTCCTCACCCGCCTCTGATGGCGTCCCTGCGCCGCTCGTGTGTAGACACGTGCTGGGTACCAGGAGGTGTGTGTTCGACCTCCTTGTCCCCCTCTTATGGCGTCACTGCGCCGCACGTGTATGAACACGTGCTGAAGCCGGGGAGGCGCGCGTCTAGCCTCCGCATCCGTCCCACAGCTCTGACGGAGCGGGAGGCCAGGAGGGGAGGGCCGAGGGGAGGGGGGGGGGAGGAGAAACACGTGTGCAGCCGGGAGAGACGGGCGCATCTCCGCCACGCCCCCCTATCGGCCGCACCAACGCCTGTGCCCTGCCATACAGAGGTCTCCTCCCCCCCCTCCCCCCCCACCACACGGCATCCCCGACATAACCTATCCAACTCTTGCCTCAAATCGCCAGCACTAACCACATGGGCAAGTAGCCCGGCGCTAGACTGCTAACCTCATATCTTCCTCTACCTCTATGTATGGTCCTGCCACCATTATAGAGACACTCCCCATACATGGTGCCATAAACTGGCACATCACAATATAAATATAAAAAAATGCCATCTTCTACCTCTATATCTCAACCTGCCACCATTGAAGAGACACTCCACATCACGAAATACCCATGGATGATTAGAGGAAGCACACAATCAGTAGGGCCTAAAGTCTCTAATTAGATAACACACTCCCAAAAAAGCGGCAACCACTAACTCCATTGAGGTGTGTCCTATTTTTTACCCTAGCATCAGAACATATCACAGTAAACACATCTCACATACAACAACATATAATAACAAAACAATAAAAAAAAAAAAAAAAAAAAAACTTGGAATAATACCGTTTTGTGATTACTCACCTTTAAAATGGATAAGTGTGACATACACTCCGCTTTACACTCCGCTTCACCCACCCTTTTTTGGTATTCTGGATCCTTTATATGGTGAACCATTGTTTCTTGGTTGTATATTTGGTTCTTCCTGATCCCCTTACTGCTATCTTACACTGGGGAATTGGTGGGAGGTCCCAGGTATTTATGGACTGAGAGGAGCTCCTTTTTTGCATTCATCTCTGCAGAAGTTTGCCCTCTACTGGAGAATAACCCAAATGTCATGAAGAATTGAAGCGGAGTGTATGTCACACTAATATCCGTTTTAAAGGTGAGTAATCACAAAACGGTATTTTTGCCGTCTCCTGACACTACTACCTTGCGCGATAATGCCGACCTGCATATGGATCAACTAGCCTGTCGTGCATTCACCTTTGTGGGGACGGGCTTACTCCTGGTCTGTGCCACGGCTATCGTGGCCATTGCGCTTAAGAGGACGATTAGGCGCCTTGCCGAAGCTGCCAGATCTCGCAAGCGAGAGGATGACCACAAGGACCTTTTGCTTTGCTCTGACTTTGTCCTTTGTACTGTCTGCCATGGATGACGCCGTCCGGCTTGGTGGTAGGGCCTCTGCACTGTTGGTTGCCATGCGTAGGTCCGTCTGGCTGCGTCAGGGGGCTTCCCTTCACAGGACTCCGTCTTGATGTTTTGACCAAGGATAGTTGGCTCCCTCAGCGTAGAAAGCATTCTCGGCCCTTTCGGGGGTCCTCTTCATTTTGCCCTTCCCGTGAGGAACGCGGATCCTCTTTCTCAGGAAGCCGCAGAGACTCTTGAGGACGGGGTAGATCTCGTGGTCGCCCTGGTCTCTCCTGGGGTACTAAGCCCAAGCCCCCCACCAAGGTTCCTCAAGCGGGTGGGGGGGACGGCTTCGCCTCTTTGCTCACGTCTGGAGACAACGCGTCTTGGATTGGTGGATTCAGGAGGTGGTGTCCTTCGGTTACAAGATAGAGCTAGCAGCTTGGCCGCCCCCAAGATTCCTCCGGCCCCGGATCTCCCCAAATCCCGTGACGCCGCAGAGCCTGAGGTTGGCCGTCTAACATCTTCTGTCATCCGGGGTGGTTTGCCCGGTGCCTCTTCCAGAATGGGGTCGGGGGGTTCTACTCAAATCTGTTCATGGTTCCCATGAAGGACAGCTCCCTGAGACCCATCCTGGATCTAAAGGGTCTCAACAGATTTGTCAGGTTCAAACACTTCCGCATGGAGACCTTACGGTCGGCGGTGAGCTCTCTTCGGCCAGGCGACTTTTGACCACTGTGGACATAAAGGATGCCTACCTGCACGTTCCTATCTTCCTAGGGCATCAGAAGTTCCTGAGGTTCGTTCTGGGGGATCAGCACTACCAGTTTGTGGCCTTGCCGTTCGGTATCACTTCGGCCCCTCGGGTGTTCACCAAAGGTACTAGCGGGTGTCATGGCCCTCCTGAGGAGCCAGGGCATTTCCATTCTTCCTTACCTGGACGACCTGTTGATTGCTGCCCCATCTTTTCATCAGGCCGAGAGGGATACTCAGGTGGTTGTGTCCACCCTAGAGTCCTTATCCCAAGTCTTCGCTCACTCAGTGATTGGTGAGGTCCTTCCTTGGCATGACGCTGGATACTTCTCAGGTCAAGGTGTTTCTTCCTCAGAAGAAGGTGGAGGGCCTTCAGATGCAGGCGCGAGTCCTGCTGTTGTGTCCTCATGCCTCCACCCGTCTGGGGATGCAGTTGGTGGGACTCATGGTGTCTTGCTTCGAGGCGGTACCCTTCGCCCAGTTCCACATGAGACCTCTTCAGTTGAATCTCTTGACCGTTTGGGATCGGAATTGGGAATCCCTGGAGTGGGAATTCGCTCTGTCCCCTCTGTGCCAGACAGTCCCTCTCGTGGTGGTTGGACTCGAGGAATCTTCTAACTGGTTGGGGAGGGTTTGGCACTCACTGAAGTTCCCGGGGCCAGTGGGGCCCTCAGGAGGCCCACACGCCTATCAATCTCCTGGAGCTGAAGGCGATCAGGTTGGTCCTCTTCCAGTTGACTCCCCACCTTCGGGGTCGTGCGATCCAGGTCCTTTCGGACAATCAGACGGCTGTCGCTTACATCAATCAGGGCGGGACTCGGAGCAAACGAGCCCTCAAGGAGGTGTCCCTGATATTATCTTGGGCGGAGGAGAATGTTCCCTGCATCTTAGCAGTTTACATCCCAGGGATGGAGTACCAGGAGGCGGACTCGACTGGTCCCCTCGACAACAAGTTCTTTCATGCCCCTGTGTCGCCGCTGGGGTCATCCGGACGTGGACCTGTTTTGCGTCCCGTCACAATCACGTCCCGTCACAATCACAAGCTTCCAAGATTCGTCTCTCTGTCAAAAGATCCGCTGGCCTTTGCCACGGACGCTCTAGCCATTCCCTGGACGCATTTCTGGCTCTATGCTTCCCTCCATTTTTCTCTCCTGGGGCGGGTGCTGCGCAAAGATAGCCCAGGAGGGGGGTACCGACCATTCTGGTGGCCCCCCGCTGGCCGAGGAGAGTATGGTTCGCAGACGTCGTCCAGATGGCGGTGGATCACTTCGTTCTGCCTGACGCTCCAGGGCTTCTCACTCAGGGACAGTTGCGACATCCCAATTTACAAGTGCTGGCTTTGACGGCTTGGCTGCTGAAACCTCCATCCTGATGGATAAGGGATTGCCGGCCTCTGTAGTCAGTACTATGATTCAGGCTCTGAAGAAATCTTCTTCTCTGATTTATTATAGGGTCTGGCATGCTTACATTGCCTGGTGCAAGTCTAAGTTTTTTCCTTAGAAACAAAAGAGGGGTGGCAGCCGCTCAGACCATTTTATAACTAACCTGGGAGGTGCACGTTAGCAGGGCAATTAGGATGCAAAAGTCCTAAAGGAGCCACAGCACTCAACCCTGTTAACTTGCAGACCAACCTACAATCTGTCTCTAAACTAGGTTAAAAACAGAGGGCTCGGTCACACACACATCTGCAGAAGTATGCTTAACCCTTCTAGTGCCAGCTACGTGACTCACGTAGCTGCCTCTCCACCCCCCCCCGGGTTATGGTTACACTCCGGGGTATAAATAGATTGTGGGACAGATCCTTGTATTGACCCCGAATATATTTATACATAGTTATTAGATCACCCCTCAATCGTCTTTTTTCTAGACTAAATAAACCTAACTTGGACAATCTTTCCGGGTACTCTAGCCCCCGCACTCCTTTTATTAACTTTGTTGCCCTTCTTTGAACGCGCTCCAGTTCTGATATGTCCTTTTTAAGCACAGGTGCCCAGAACTGTACACAGTATTCCATATGGGGTCTGACCAGTGACTTATACAGGGGTAAAATGATGTTCTGGTCATGAGCACCTATGCCCCTCCTGATGCACCCCATGATCATGTTTGCCTTGGCAGCAGCTGCCTGGCATTGATTGCTACAGTTGAGCTTATTGTCAACTAAAACCCCTAGGTCCTTTTCCATTGTTGTTTTACCAAGTGTTTCTTTATTTAGTGTGTAATCATGACACAGATTTCTCCTTCCCATGTGCATAACCTTACATTTATCTGTGTTAAACTTCATTTGCCATTTAACTGCCCATGCTTCCAATTTATCTAAATCTGTTTGTAGTTGCCTGTTGTCCTCCTTTGTTTTAATTACTTTACTCAGCTTAGTATCATCTGCAAAGATTGAGACTTTACTGTTTAATCCATACCCAATGTCATTTATATATATATTGAAGAGAATTGGTCCCAGAACTGACCCTTGTGGTACTCCACTGGTAACAGTGACCCAATCTGAGTGTGTACCATTGATAACCACCCTCTGCTTCCGATCACTAAGCCAATTTCCCACCCATCTGCACACGTTTTCCCCCAGTCCAAGCATTCTCATCTTTTGTACCAGCCGACTTATTGTTTGACTGCGTCATTTTTTTTCCTTGTTTTGCAGGTTTTATGCAGCGTGTGTGGTTCTTGGCTTGCAGTACCTACATGAACACAAGATTGTTTATAGGTATGTTTCTGTAGTTCTGTTTAGTGTATTTGAATAGTTGGCAGCACTGCTTCTCTATCAAAGGAGTTTCAGGACATATAGTGCAATAGATTTTTTTTTTAATTTGTTTTTAGTAACCTTTCAAGTGGGGGGGGGGGGGTATTTTGGATTTGTAAATAAAAACCTTTCTGTATTTTTGTGTTTTAAAGTTTTTAAGCGGTGTTAGATTAGTTTTTGTTCCAGTCTATTATGATTTAATATGTGCAGCAGGCTGTTACCATGCTCTCCTACTCTCTTGCCCCTAACCCTTCACTGGTGGTATCCTGCGTTCCAGCAGTAGTTTAATCCAGTAGATTCAATAAGTCTCGAGAGTTGGGTTATGTCCAGTAGAGGGTGAACTTCTGCAGAGATGAATGAAAAAAAGAAGCCCCTCCTGGTCCATAACTACCTGGGACCTCCCACCAATTCCCCAGTTGTCTTCTCTGCAGAGAGCGAGCAAGACAGAAGATGAAGCTTCTCTTACTTGCAGGTAAGCCGGGCTCGCGCCCGGCCCCCTTTTTTGTCCCTATTGCTGCCAGGTCTCATTCTAAATTTTCCCTGTTGAGCCTCCCAGCTTGGGCTGCGGGCCCTGGCAAAGGGTAGGAGCACCCTGTGGGTGCAGTAGGAGCCGCGATCCACCGCGAGACCTCATTATGGGGCAGGCGGTACAACCAGGTTGTGGTGATCCTGGTATGGGATGCCCCCGTCCCTGCTAGCATGCGGCCTTATTACTGGCCGGGTTGTCCCTTCTCCCTCCGGGTGTGTCTGTTGGGTGCTTCACACTAGGTTTATTTGCTTGTGTGGTCCGCCTGGCACTAATCCCTGATGAATTGGTTGCAAGATGGCTCCCTGTCAGCCTGAGTGAAATTCACTCAGGCTGTGTGTGTGTGTGAAAGGGGGCCGGGCGCTCGGCGCGGCTGCGGTAGCCCCGTCCACTCATCGGCGCGTTTTTTACAGGGCCTTCTTCCTGGGTCCGGTTACCTCAAGGCCAGGGGCCATCTTGGTGCTTCCTGCGTGGCTGTGTCTGATCTTGGGGGTCAGGTAGGGGCCTGTTGGCCGTTTTTTGGGGTCACTCTCTGGTGGGGTGGGCCCCTGGTGTGTGTGTTTTTTGACAATTTTTTGCTGTATATATCTGTATATATGTTCAGATGCTATTATTAGTAACTGATATGCCTATTGTGTGTTGCAGATTGCTTCATATTGTGCATATTAAGGGGTTCCTCCTGGTCCTGGGGTCCCTAGTTTAAAATTGATCCCCTCCAAATCCTCCCACCGGGACATTTCAGGGGCATCCCAGGTTGCTTAAGCGTAATTCCCTGCAGTCTTGCGACTGACCACTAAAAAATCACCATATGGAGGCTCCGCAGGATACTGGGCTCGAGCTCACCTTGGGGCAAGTCCGCCTATGTGTGGGGTGTGGGGCATCCCTTACAGCAGAGGATGTACCGATGTGTACTCCATGCGCTCATAAGGCCATAACGCGGAAGTCTGGGTCCCAGCCTTCTGGGGTGGCTCCTCCCGCTTCATCGCCTTCCCCCGCTTGATCTGTACCCCGAGTGACATTGGTGCCAGCTGGGAGTCGCAGTCGGATGTTGGTGCCAGCATTGAAAAGTTTATTGGTAGCATGGTGGGCAAGAAGGCCCAAGCTAAAAAGGGACATTTGTCGTCGGCACAGCCCGTGTGGGGCGCGGACGACGACTCTATGGACTTGTCTGATTATTCCCCTTTAGAGGAGGGGGAAGTGTTTGAGGAGACAGTCTGATTTTGTACAGTCTGCTGATGCTTTGGTTGGGCAGGCGCCTGGGGATGCCGTAGATACGGCTGCTGTTTTGTCACATATGTTGAAGGTGTTGGATATTGATCTCCCGGAGGCGCCTCCCCTAAAGAAGGGGGAATTTTTGGGGGTCCGCAAGCCCATCTAGAATTCCCTACGCATTATCATTTTGACGCACTGATCCAGAAACAATGGGAGAGGCCCTGTCGGCTTCCTGGTGCTCCCCAGGGATGGGACAAGAAGTATCCTTTCCCGGTGGAGGCGGTCAAGCGATGGTCCTCTCCTCCCGAGGTCGATGTGCCTGTTTTGGGCTTGACCAATTCTTCTGTGCTTAACACCCCTGACGCTACCTCCCTTAAGGATAGCGAGGATAAGCGCCTTGATCAGATGGCTTGTCATGCGTTTGCCAGTGTGGGATCGACCCTGTGGCCGGCTTGTTCATCTGCTCTGTGTCGCTTGCTACCAGGTCCCTGATCAGGGACTGGCTGAATGATGGTCAGTTTGATCCGGATAACGCTGAGTTCACTACTCTTAAGAGGTGTGAATTGTTCATGGATTTTGTTTTGTCTGCTATGGAAGATTCTATCGTCATGTGTAGCAGGACTTCGCCCTTATTGGTGGTCATGCGCAGATTGGTCTGGCTGCGTCAGTGGACGGCAGATTTTGGGGCCAAGAAGTCGCTTACAGCTCTTCCCTTCGTGGGTACACGGCTGTTTGGAGACAAATTGGATGCTGTTGCTAAGGGAGGTAGGTTACCTCAGCGGAAGAAGCTGTGCCGTCCCTTTCGGGGGGCTGGTTCCTTCGCCCCTTCCTTTCGTGGTGCCAGAGCGGTTAGGGATCTGCCCGTCTCTGGTGTCAGGGGCTCGTCCTGGAATAGGGGCAGAGGTCGGGCGCGCCCGACGGCTGCCTGGGGTTCCAAGCATAAGCCCGCCAGTAAGCCGGCTCACCAATGAAGGGGTGCCCTCACCCGAACGGGTAGAGGAACGGCTGCGGCTCTTCCTCCATGTCTGGGCCCGGGAGGTCACAGACAATTGGATCCTGGAAGTGGTCTCTTCCGGGTACAAACTGGAGTTCGAGTACTGGCCGCCTCCAAGGTTCTTAAGGTCTCGGGTGCCCTCGGACCATCAGGCTGCACAGGGGCTCCTGTTAGCGGTAAGAAACCTTCTGGACATGGGAGTTGTATGCCCGGTGCCTCAGTCGGAGAGAGGCAGGGGTTACTACTCCAGCCTTTTCACGGTACCCAAAAAGGAGGGTTCGGTGAGACCCATTCTAGATCTCAAGGTTCTAAACAGGTTTATCAGAGCCAAAAAGTTCTGCATGGAGACTCTGCGCTCCGCTATCATTTCCCTTCATCAGGGGGATTTCATGACATCCATAGACATCAAGGATGCCTATCTGCATGTTCCGATCTTTCAGGCACATCAGAGATTCCTACGGTTTGCGATAGAGGATCAATGCGTAGCTCTTCCCTTCGCTCTGACCTCGGCACCGAGGGTCTTCACCAAGATTTTGGTGGGCGTAATGGCTCTGCTCAGATCGCAGGGCATTCGCATTGTGCCTTATCTGGACGATCTGTTGATTTCAGCTTCTTCCCTTCAGCAGGCGGAACTGGACACCCACCAGGTGGTGTCGACCCTGGAGAGGTTCGGGTGGGTGATCAACCGCACCAAGTCTTCTCTCTCCCCGTCTCGAGTGATTTCATTTCTGGGCATGACTCTGGATACCAGTCTGGCCAGAGGGTTTCTGCCCCAGGCCAAGGTGCAGGGGATTCAGGACTTGATCCGTCTGCTTCTGGACAGTTCTTGTCCCTCTATCCGACAGGGGATGAAACTGGTGGGTCTGATGGTGTCCTCCGAGGCGGTGCCGTTTGCACAATTTCACATGAGATCTCTTTAACTTCTCCTATTGACGTATTGGGATAGGAGTCCACTGTCATTGGATCAACCTTTCAAGGTGTCTCCCAGGGTTCGGCAGTCATTTCGGTGGTGGCTGGACTCGAGCAATCTGGTGAAGGGCAGATCTTTTCTGGCCCCTTGTTGGGAGACGGTTACCACGGATGCCAGCCTTTCGGGCTGGGGAGGTTATTGGAAGAGTCATCAGTTCAACGGGGTGTGGGGTCCCCAGGAGGCTCACACCCCCATCAATGTATTGGAGCTCAGAGCCATTCGTCTGGTTCTGGCTCGGTTGACTCCACAGTTACGGGGTCTTCCGGTTCAGGTGCGTTCGGACAACCGAACGGCAGTGGCCTACATAAATCACCAAGGAGGGACTCGCAGCAGAAGTGCCCTCAGGGAAGTCTCTCTGATACTGCACTGGGCGGAGAGCAATGTTCCTTGCCTTTCGGCGGTCTACATTCCGGGAGTGGAGAATTCGGAGGCGGATTCTCTGAGCAGGGGATCCTCTCGCCACGGAGAGTGGTCTCTTTACCCCGAGGTTTTTCTGGATCTTTGCCGCAGGTGGGGGACTCTGAAGGTGGATCTCTTAGCCTCAAGGCACAATAACTAACTTCCGGCCTTTGTGGCTCTTTCTCAGGATCCTTTGGCCTTGGCAGTGGATGCCTTGTCACTGGCTTGGAAGGAACTGGGCTTTCTGTACCTGTTTCCACCTGTCTCCATGGGGGCACCAGCGATTCTGGTGGCTCCAAGGTGGCCAAGAAGGCTTTGGTACGCAGATGTTGTAAGGCTGGCCGTGGACCAGTACCGGCTTCCCTTGCTGCCGGACCTGCTATCTCAGGGTCGTCTGTTTTACCCCAATTTTCGAACGCTGGCTTTGACGGCTTGGCTGCTGAAACCTTCGTCTTGAAAGAGGAAGGTTTGTCTGAGGCGGTTGTTCAGACCCTAATTAGGGCTAGGAAGCTGTCCTCTTCTGGCATTTACTATAGGACCTGGAGGTCCTACATTGATTGATGTGAGGCTAGGACCTTGCCTTGTAGGGTTTTTTCTATACCCAGAATTTTGGAGTTTCTTCAACATAATCTGGACCTGGGGTTCCAGCTTAGTACTTTGAAAGGACAGGTTTCTGCCTTGTCGGTTTTCTTCCAGAGGTCTTTTTCTTTACACACGCTGGTTAAGACTTTTTTCCAAGGGGTCGCGCATGTGCGGCCCCCTCGAAAAGCTGTAGTTCCTGTTTGGGATTTGAATTTGGTTCTTTCGGCTCTGCAGGGTCCGCCTTTTGAGCCGCTACATGATATTGCTCTTTCGGTTTGCACTTACCTTCTTGGTGGCGATTACCTCGGTTCGGCGTGTCTCTGAGTTGGCGGCTCTGTCGATTCAGGCCCCTTACTTTGAGAGACACAAGGATAAGGTAGTTTTTCGTTTTTTCCTTCCTAAGGTGGTGTCTGCTTTCCACCTCAATCAGGATATTGTTCTCCCTTCCTTGTGTCCTAAGCCTAATAATGACAAGGAGAGGGTTCTGCACAACTTGGATGTTCGCTGTGTGAACTACTATTTGGTGACTACTTCTTCCTTCCGCAAGACGGACGCTTTTTTCGTGGTGCCCTGCGGCCCCAGGAAGGGTTTGGCACCTGCTAAGTCTACGATTAGCAAATGGATTCGTCAGGCCATTGTTGGGGCCTATTCTGCTAAGGGGAGGGCTCCCCCCGTTTAGGGTCACTGCGCACTCTACTCGTGCTGTGGGTGCCTCCTGGGCTTTTCAGCACCAGACTTCTGTTGAACAAGTTTGTAAGGCTGCTACTTGGTCTTCTGTTCATACTTTTTCCAAGTTTTCCAAGGTTGATGTGCGGGCTTCAGCGGATGCTGTTTTGGGCCGCAAGGTTCTGCAAGCTGCAGTAGTTTGAGTTGGTGCATTCTTTACTGTTTATGGTTCCCACCCTTGAGAGACACTGCTATTGGATGTCCCAACTGTCAAGACTTATTGAAGCGGAGTGTATGTCACACTTGGAATAATACCGTTTTGTGATTACTCACCTTTAAAATGGATATTATAAGTGTGACATACACTCCGCTTCACCCACCCTGTTTGGTATTCTGGATCCTTTATATGGTGAACCATTGTTTTTTTTTGTTAATATTGTTATATTTGGTTCTTCCTGTCCCTTTACTGCTATCTTACACTGGGGAATTGGTGGGAGGTCCCAGGTAGTTATGGACCGGGAGGGGCTTCTTTTTTACATTCATCTCTGCAGAAGTTTGCCCTCTACTGGACATAACCCAACTGTCAAGACTTTTTGAAGCGGAGTGTATGTCACACTTATAATATCCGTTTTAAAGGTGAGTAATCACAAAACGGTAGTTTTTTTTTTTTTTATTTAAGCAACTGTCCATAATTTGTTCACATAGGGATTTGAAGCTGGACAATCTGTTGCTGGATACAGAAGGTTTTGTGAAGATTGCAGACTTCGGCCTTTGCAAAGAAGGTAATCTGTACATTTTTTAAGCTATTAATTGCAAAGAACAGATAGAATGCACATGCTCTATGAAATTATTGTATAAGGGAATATGCATTGTTAGCAGTATTACAATATAGGTACCAGATGGAGGTTTATTTTTAGAAACCTACAAAAGCAATCACTAAACTGCAATACTAAACTGTCCATAAGTACCGGGTTCCTCCCACTATTCCTCAGTCTTTTGTCTCTGCAGTCGGCGAAGCAAGTCAGAAGATGACTCTCTCCTCCTTGCAGGTAGCCGGGGTAACTCCCGACATTTTTTTATGTCTATTTCTGCCAGGACTTTTTTCTTTTAAAAGTTAAGCTATAACAATATGCCTCCCAGCTTAGGCTGCAGGCTCGGGCAATGGTAGCAGCACCTCGGGGTGCATAGGGGAGCTTGCTCCCCCCCCCCCGTGAGACCCCATACTAAGGGGTAGGCGGTGTCTGGGTTGGTGATCCCCAGCTTGGGATGCCCTGTCCCTCTTGCCCTTTCACCTATTGGTGTGGGTTCCCCCCCCCCCCCCGCAGTGTCTTTCCGTGCCCCTTGGGGGGAGGAGGGGGGTGGCCTTTCTCCCATAATAAAGCTAAAAAAAAATCACATGGGAAAAGTGTGTGTGTCTGTGTGTGTTTTAGCACTGTTCAACAGCACAAGTATCGCAGGAAGCTCAGCTTGTGGTAAGTCTTTGCTTTTAAAATAGATGGTGTAGTCTTCAAATTCGGCCATTGTTGATTTTCAGCTGTTAGGGATAGGGCAGGGCCAGGAGCTCCGCTATATTGGCTTCACTGGTGTTTTTTTCTGGCCCGCCCTCTCCTTCCTGTCTCTCCCTCCTGTCTTTCCTTAGGACACTTGAGTTTTTGCCACTTGTGTTATATATTCATATGTATATATTTACTCTGTGATTCACTCAATGGTATTTTTCAGTAGCTAGCTCCAGCTCTGTCTAGAGAGACAACACTTTGATTGCACAGGCTGGAGTTTCTTTGTAAACACTCCCCTGTGCTGACCTACGCTTGTGTGCAAGCCTAACTGCTGCTAAAGCCTTTACTTGTGGCTTTGTTGTCCAGCCTTCTTTGGAGCCTTGACTCTGGATATGCTGGGTTTTGACTACTGATGAAAATCTGTCTTATAGATACACAGATATATGTATTGGTTTTGGGTGATGTGTATGTTTGGCTTATGTCCTCCTGCCCTTATGTTCAGGTTTTGTGTTCCACTTTAAGGTGGACCTGGATTCATGTTACCTGGCTCTATGTGTTAAAGACCAACAATATAGAAACATAGAAGGTTGACGGCAGAAGGAGACCTTATGCTCCATCTAGTCTCCCCTAAATAGTCCTAAAGGATTTAAAAAAAAAAAAAAATCCTCCCACTTGGGAGGTGAAGGGGCATCCCGGGTAGCTTTAACAGCGTAATTCCCTCTGGTCATTGCAACTACCTTAAAGATCACCATATGGAGGCTTCCCAGGATACCGGACTTAGGCTCCCCTCGGGGCAGTCCCAGGAGTGTGTGGATTGTGGGGTATCCCTTGTGGGGGATAATGTACTTGTTTGCATACCTTGTGCTCAGCAGGCCATAACGCAGCAGTTGGGGGCCCAAGCCTCTGGGTCTGTGGACCTGGCCTTTTCTCCTACCCCACCCCGCCTTATCCGTACCCCAGATGATGTCACAGTTGGGGAGTCGCAATCTGATATGTGTGCCAGATGGCTAATATTCGGAAAGCTATTTCTAGTTCTGTGGCCAGAAAGGCCTCGGCCTGCTGCGGGCGCCGTGTGTTAGGTCCCGGCTCCTGGCCGGGAGATACGGGGGAGGGGCCCTCCCTCCCCCTCTGCTCTCCTCGTGTCCCCACGGTTCCTCTTGCCGGGTGCCGTCAGACTGTGTACGGTAATCAGGTGGGGCGAAGGTCTGGTGAGTGGCCTGTGGCCATCAGATTTTCTATCATTAACTCCTTATGGACATTGCCAGCATAGTCTGGGTGTGTGTTTTTTTGTGTGTTCCAGGTGGACCATTGACACTATTAAAGGGGGATCCTCCGGTCCTAAGGTCCCTGGTTAAATTTAGTGGCTTAAAATTCCTCCCACTCGGGACTTAAAGGGGCATCCGGGTTGCATTACTGCGTAATTCCCTCGGAGCATTGTGTGTGTGTATATATATATATATATATATATATATATATATATATATATATATATATATATCGGATACTGGGCTTGTGCCCCCTTCGGGGCAATCCAGGCTGTGTTTGGGGTATCCCTTTTGGGGGATGATGTATTTCTTTGTTTACCCTGTGCGCAGCGGTCTATTACGCGGCAGACCGGATCTCAGGCGTCTGGTTCTGCTCCGCCAGTCTCCTCTCCATCTCCCCCTCTCTTGACACGTACTCCATGTGATGTGGTCATTGGCGGGGAGTCGCAATCTGAGGTGTGTGCCAGATTGGCCAATCTTGAAAAATTGTTTTCCAGTGCCGTTGCTAAAAAGGCCACGGCAAAGAGAAAACATTTGTATACGGCTGCGCAGGCCTTTGATAGGGAGGATTTTGACTCCCTGGATTGGTCTGATTTTTCCCCGCGTGATGAAGGGGAGTTGTATGAGGAGTCCGGTGACTCTGATGATCAGCAGTTTGTGGGCGCTGATACCGAGCAGGGCCAGGGGGATTCTTTGGATACCGCTAGGGTCCAGGCTCATATGTTTGAGGTCCTGGCTATTTCTCCCCCCGAGGCGGCTCCTCCGCTGAAGGGGGAGTTCTTTAAAGTAACTAAGCCGCGCTTGGAATTTCCTTATCAAAAGCATTTTGATGGTATCATTCTCAAGGAAGGGGAGAGGCCGGCTCGGCTTCCGGGTGTTCCGCCGGGTTGGGACAAGAAATATCCTGGTCGTCCGTCCGTTCACCCCCCCCCCCCCGAGGTGGATGCTCCTGTTTTGGGGTTGTCCAGCTCCGCAGTCCTCCATTCTCCGGAGTGCACTACTCTCAAGGATGGTGAGGATAAACGCATTGACCAGATGGCTTGTCATGGTTTTGCCAGTGTTGGATCGGCCTTGCGGCCGGTTTGTGCTTCTGCGCTTGTACTGGTTGCTGCCAGGTCGGTTAAGGGATTGTTGACCTCTTCCGGGCTTGACCCGGCTAGTGAGGAGTTTGCCGACCTTAAGCGCTGTGAGTTATTTTTATCCTTTGTGCTGGCCGCCCTGGACGACACTTTGGTGATGTGTAGCAGAGCTGCGGATCTGCTTGTGGCTATCCGCCGGTCGGTTTGGTTACGCCAGTGGGCGGCTGATTTTGTGTCCAAAAAGTCACTCACGGCCCTTTTGTGGGGTTGCGGCTCTTTGGAGAATAATTGTATTCGGTGGCAAAGGGAGGTAAATTACCTCAGCGTAAGAAGCAGCGTCGCCCCTTTCGGGCAGGGGTTCGGCCTTCCCTTCGTCCAGAGGTGATCCCTGGCCTAGGGGCAGGGGTCGGGCCCGTCCAGGACACAGTTGGGGCTCCAAGCCTAGAGCTGCTGCCAAGCCGGCTCAGCAATGAGGGGGCGCCCTCACCCTTGCGGGTGGGGGGACGGTTGCAACTCTTCTCCCAGGTCTGGGTCCAGGAGGTCTCGGACAGGTGGATTCAGAAAGTGGTGTCTTTCGGTTACAAGCTGGAGTTCGAGTTCCGGCCCCCTCCCAGATTCTTCAGATCTCGGGTGCTGTCAGATCCTCTGGCCGCCCAGGGGCTTCGGGCGTCGGTAGCAAGTCTCGTGGACATGGCTGTCATCTGTCTGGTGCCCCTCTCAGACCGGGGCCTGGGCTTCTATTCCAATTTGTTCACGGTGCCCAAGGAGGACGGTTCCGTTCGTCCCATTCTGGATCTGAAGTTGCTCAACAGGTTCGTCCGTCCCCGGAAGTTCCGTATGGAAACTCTGCGCTCAGCCATCCATTCACTTCATCAGGGGGACTTCATGACGTCCATAGACATCAAGGATCCTTACCTGCATATTCCAATATTTCTGGCACACCAGAGGTTCCTCAAGTTTGTCGTGGACAATCGGCACTTTAAGTTTGTGGCTCTTCCGTTTGGCCTTACCTCGGCTCCAAGGGCTTTTACCAAGGTATTGGCAGGAGTGATGGCCATCCTCAGAGCCAGTGCCCTATCTGGACGATCTTCTCATCATGGCGTCTTCCCTCAGTCAGGCGCAGCTGGATACCAGGAATGTGGTGTCCACTCGGGATAGTTGATCACCCAACCGAAACTCTCCAAAGTCCTGCCTCACTCCCTCCAGGATGGTGAAGTTCCTGGGAATGTCTGGATACTTCTCAGGCCAGGGTGTTTCTCCCCCGAGCCAAGGTTCTTCTGATTCAGGAATTGACTCAGCGTCTTCTATCCATTCCCCGTCCGTCCATCCGGCTAGGGATGCGACACGTGGGATTGATGGTGGCATCGTTCGAGGCGGTTCCCTTTGCCCAGTTTCACACAAGGACGATCCAGCTCCATCTCTTGGCGGCCTGGGATGGGTCCCCGCTGTCATTGGATCAGTCCTTTCTGATGTCCCCCCCCCCCCCGGGTGCGGCGCTCCCTTCGGTGGTGGCTAAAACCAAGCAATCTGACGACAGGCAGGTCCTTTCTGACCCCTCGTTTGGAGACGGTCACCACGGATGCCAGCCTGTCGTTGGGGGGGATTTTGGAAGGATCTTCAGTTTCAGGGACTGTGGGGGCCTCTGGAGGCTCAAAATCCCATCAATGTTCTGGAGTTGAGAGCCATCAGTCTGGTTCTGGCTCACTTGACTCATCAGTTGCGGGGCCTACCGGTTCAAGTTCGGTCGGACAATCGGACGGCGGTCGCCTACATCAATCACCAGGGAGGGACTCGCAGCAGGCGTGTCCTTGATTCTTGCCTAGGCAGAGTAATGTCCCATGCATCTCAGCGGTGTACATTCCGGGAGTGGAGAACACGGAGGCGGACTCCCTGAGCAGGGGTCATCTCGCCGGGGGGAATGGTCGCTCAGCCCCAAGGTGTTTCGGTCGTTTTGCCACCGGTGGGGGTCTCCGGAGGTGGACCTCTTTGCCTCTCGTCACAAGCTTCCGGCATTTGTGTCTCTCTCGCGGGATCCACTGGCTCTGGCAGTGGATGCCATGTCTCTGAACTGGAGGGTTCTGGGGTTTCTGTACCTGTTCCCTCCGTTTCCCATGGTGGGCAGAGTGGTGCGCAAGCTGACCCTAGAGGGCGCTTCAGCAATCCTGGTGGCTCCAAGATGGCCAAGACAGGTTTTGGTTCGCAGACGTGGTAAGGTTGGCGGAGGATCAGTTAGACCTGCCCCTTCTGCCGGATCTGCTCACTCAGGGGCCACTGCTCTACCCCAATTTACCAACGCTGGCTTTGACGGCGTGGTTGTTGAAACCTCTTGAGGGAGGAAGGTCTTTCTGATGCTGTCATTCAGACTCTGGTTAGGGCTAGGAAGCAGTCTTCCTCTGCCATTTATTATAGGACTTGGAGGTTTTATATTGATTGGTGTGAGGTCAGGGCCTTTCCTTGCAGGGCGTTTTCTATCCCTAGGGTCTTGGAATTTCTGCAACATGGTCTGGACCAAGGTTTGCAGCTTAGTACACTGAAGGGGCAGGTTTCTGCCCTGGCGGTTTTCTTTCAAAAGTCATTTGCTCTTCATCCTCTGGTTAAGACCTTTTTCCAGGGGGTTATGCATGTGTGGCCTCCTAGAAAGCCTTTGCTCCCAGTTTGGGATTTGAATTTGGTTTTGTCTGCCTTGCAGGGTCCTCCTTTTGAACCTTTGCAGGATATTGCACTTTCTACGCTTACTCAGAAGGTTGTTTTTCTGGTTGCCATCACTTCTGTTCGACGTGTTTCGGAGGTGGCAGCCTTGTCTATTAAGGCTCCTTACTTTGAGAGGCATCAGGACAAGGTTGTTTTCCGCTTCAAACCAGATTTCCTTCCTAAGGTGGTCTCTGCTTTTCATTTGAATCAGGATATTGTTCTTCCCTCCTTGTGTCCTAAGCCCAGCAATGACAAGGAGAGGGTTTTGCATTCTTTGGTTGTGGTTCGCTGTGTGAAGTACTATTTGGTGGCTACTTCTCCTTTTCGCAGGACTGACACCCTTTTTGTGGTGCCCTCTGGGCCTAGGAAAGGTTTGGCTCCCGCCAAGTCTTCCATTAGTAAATGGATTCGCCAGGCCATTGTTGGGGCCTATTCTGCTAAGGGGAAGATTCCCCCTTTTCGTGTTACTGCTCATTCTACTCGTGCTGTTGGGGCGTCTTGGGCCTTCCAGCACCAGGCTTCTGTTGAGCAGGTTTGTAAGGCTGCTACTTGGTCTTCGGTTCACACTTTTTCCAAGTTTTACAAGGTTGATGTTCAGGCCTCAGCGGATGCTGTTTTTGGCCGCAAAGTTCTGCAAGCTGCAGTGGTTTAAGTTTGTGCCTTGTTTTTTGGATCCCCGCCATTTATGGACACTGCTATTGGATGTCCCAAGTGTAATGAATGTCTTGAAGCGGGGTGTGTGACATACCATTTTGTGAATACTCACCTGTAAAATGGGTATTATAAGTATGTCACACACCCCGCTTCACCCTGCCCTTTTGTATTCTGGATCCTTTATATGGTGAACCTTTGTTAGTTTTTATTGGCTTTCCTGGTCCCTTGATCTTACTGCTATCTTTATACTGGGGAATGAGTGGGAGGTCCCAGGTATTTATGGGCCGGGAGGGTCTTATCTTTTTTTGTTATCATCTCTGCAAGATCGCCATCTACAGGTCACTATACCCAAGTGTAATGAATGTCTTGAAGCGTGGGGGTGTGACATACTTATAATACCCATTTTACAGGTGAGTATTCACAAAATGGTATTTTTCCGGGCCACCAGAGATTTCTCAGGTTCTCGATAGAAGACCAGCATTATCAATTTTTGGCCCTGCCATTCGGCCTTACCTTGGCCCCAAGAGTCTTTACCAAGATGCTGGCAGGAGTGATGGCTATATTCAGGGTCCAGGGCATCCGCGTTGTGCCTTTTCTGGACGATCTTCTTATCGCGGCCTCCTCCCTCGAACAATCAGAGTTGGACACCAGGATGGTGGTCTCTACGCTAGAGAGGTTCGGATGGGTAATAAGTTACCCCAAATCCTCTCTCTGTCTGTCCAGGGAAATTCCCTTCCTGGGCCTGATTCTGGAATGGTTCTGATTCAGGACTTGATTAGTCTATTCTTGTCCAACCCTCGTCAGTCTATCTGTCTAGGGATGAGACTAGTGGGATTGATGGTAGCTGAGTTCGAGGCAGTCCCGTTTGCCCAGTTTCACATAAGGACGCTTCAGCTCTTCCTCTTGGCAAAGTGGGACAGGTGCCCACTATCATTAAATCAGACTTGTCGATTGTCTCCCCACGTTTTGCAGTCCCTTCAGTGGTGGTTAATATTGCACAACCTCCAGAAGGGCAAGTCATTTCTGACTCCGTGTTGGGAACTGGTTACCACAGATGCCAGCCTGGTGGGCTGGGGGGGCTTCTGGAAGAAGCATCAGTTCCAAGGATTGTGGGGGCCTCAGGAGGCTCATTCTCCAATCTATGTATTAGAGCTTCGGGCCATACGTCTTGTTCTACTTCGACTGACCCATTTCTTACAGGGTCTGCCAGTTTAGATTCGGTCAGACAACCGAACAGCTGTTGCATACATCAATCACCAGGGAGGGACTCGCAGTTGGGGTGCCCTCCGGGAAGTGTCTCTGATCCTTCATTGGGCAGAGATCAATGTTCCCTGCATATCAGCAGTTTACATTCCGGGGATAGAGAATGTGAAGGCAGACTCCGTGAGCAGGGGATGTTCTCGCCAGGGGGAATGGTCTTTCAATCCAAGGGTCTTTCAGTTCCTCTGTCACAAGTGGGGGACTCCACGGTTGGGCCTGTTGGCTTCTTGTCACAATCACAAGCTGCCAGCTTTTGTGTCTCTATCCCAGGATCCTCTGGCAGTGGCAGCGGATGCCATGTCTCTGGCCTGGAAGGATCTGGGGTTCCTATATCTGTTTCCCCCATTCTCCATGATCAGCGAAGATGGTGCGCAAGTTAGCACTGGAGGAGGCACCAGCAATTCTGGTGGCGCCAAGGTGGCCAAGACGTCTGTGGTACACAGACGTTGCAAGGCTGGCAGTGGATCGGTTCCATCTGCCTCTTCTTCCAGATCTCATCCCTCAGGGACAACTTTGTTACCCCAATTTTCAAACGCCGGCTTTGACGGCATGGCTGCTGAAGTCTCCATCTTGAAAGAAGAAGGTCTTTCTGATGCGGCTATTCAGACTCTTAGAGCTAGGAAGAAGTTTTCCTCTGTCATTTATTACAGGACTTGGAGGTCCTATATTGATTGGTGTGAATCCAGGGCTTTGCCCTGTAGAGTGTTTTCTATTCCTAGAATTCTGGAATATCTGCAACGAGGTCTGGATATGGGATTCCAGATTAGTACTTTGAAAGGGCAAGTCTCTGCCTTGGCTATTTTCTTTCAAAGGTCGTTCGCTCTTCATCCTTTGGTTAAGACCTTTTTCCAAGGAGTCGCGCATGTGCGGCCTCCCAGAAAGCCTATACTTCCTGTTTGGGACCTTAACCTGGTGCTTTCAGCTATGCAGGCCGCTCCCTTTGAGCCTTTGCAGGATATTCCTCTTCCTATTCTTACTCAGAAGGTTGCCTTTTTGGTTGCCTTCTGTCCGCAGAGTTTCTGAACAGGCGGCTTTGTCTATTCAAGCCCCTTATTTTGAGAGGCATCAAGATAAGGTTGTTTTCCATTTTAAACCGGATTTCCTTCCTAAGGTGGTGTCTGCTTTCCACCTAAATCAGGATATAGTTCATCCTTCCTTGTCCTAAACCTGGTAACGACAAGGAAAGGGTCTTACATTCTTTGGATGTAGTTCGTTGTTTTAAGTATTATTTAGTTACTACCTCGGCCTTCCGCAAGACGGATGCTTATTTTGTTGTGCCTTCTGGGCCCAAGAAGGGTTTTGCTCCTGCCAAATCTTCCCTTAGTAGGTGGATACGTCAGGCCATCATTGGGGCCTATATGGCTAAGGGGAAGGTTCCCCCTTTTCGTGTCACCGCTCATTCTACTCGTGCTATTGGAGCTTCTTAGGCTTTTCAGCACCAGGCTTCTGTTGAACAAGTTTGCAAGGCTGCGACTTGGTCTTCTGTGCATACTTTTTCTAAGTTTTACAAGGTTGATGTGCGGGCCTCAGCGTATGCTGCTTTTGGCCGCAAAATTCTGCAAGCTGCAGTAATTTAAGTTATGCATTATTCCTAGGGGATTCCCACCCATTATAGACACTGCTATTGGATGTCCCAAGTGTCATGTATCTTTGGAAGTGGGGTGTGTGACATACTAGGAATAATACCATTTTGTGAGTACTCACCTGTAAAATGGTTATTACGAGTATGTCACACACCCCACTTCCCCCGCCCTTTTTGTTCTAGGGATCCTTTATATGGTGATTATTATTGACTATAATTGGCTCTTCCTGGTTCTCACTGCTTTTTAATAAGACTGAGGAATAGTGGGAGGAACATGGTACTTATGGACCAGGAGGGGCTCCTTTTTCCATGTCATCTCTGCAAGATCGCCCTCTACAGGCCGGTTTCCCAAGTGTCATGTATCTTTGAAAGTGGGGTGTGTGACATACTCGTAATAACCATTTTACAGGTGAGTACTCACAAAATGGTATTATTCTTAGTATACAGTACGTCCTGCTCCAGATAGATTACTTACACTTGGGTTATCCTCCGCCAGATGGCGCTGCACTGCAGAGACATGTAAAAACAGGCTCCTCCCGGCCCCTCAAATGCCTGGGGACCTCCCACAAATCCCCAGATTTCTCTGCAGTGCTTACTGTGAAGACATAAAATTATCACTCTCTCGCAGGTGAGTGGGGCTATTAGCCTGCGGCCCTGTTTGACTATTCCCACCCGTCCCTCGTGTGATGTGCCTCCCAGCCTGGGCTGCGCTGGTCGGGTGAAGGTAGGCAGCTCCATATGTGCTTAAGCTGCCCTGCTCCACCGCAATCCCCCCACCAAAGGGTAGACGGTATAGGTTGATGGTGAGCCTTTATGGGATGCCCCTCCCGCATTATTGTCCCATGCCCCATGTAGCGGTGGGTCCTGTACAGAGGGCCGCCATCCTCCCTCATTCTCCCTGTAGCCTTCGGGAGGGAAAGAAGGGGGGGGGGGGTGGGTGAGCTTGTATCGTGATTCGCGCATACGACGTTTTCTCATGTCTTTTGACTAGTATATGTGGTGTCAGCCGCTGCGCTGACTTGTCTTTTTTACTATTGCAAATGCCGCCGCGGCGCGCGTCTTTTCCTTCATTTGGATGTTCCGCGCCGGGCGGCGGCGTTACCTCAGACGCTTCTGCGTTCTCATTGGCTGCTTGTCGGTGGACCTGGCTTGGCGCGCCCTGCGTCATGGCTCGCTCTGGCCCGCCCTTCGAGGTACTCTCGGCGCCATATTGTCAGGTCGCGCGCGCGCGTGTGAAGGTTTTACTTACCGCGGTCCGTAAGTGCCCTCGCGGGCGGCTTTATACTCTTTGTAGTGTGTTTGGTTCTGACACCCCTTCTTCCCATTGTGTCTTTCAGAGGGTGAATCCATTGGCTTCTCCCGGCCCGGTGTAATTGATGGGCCTTGTATAATTACTCCCACTTCCCTAGAGGGTCATTGGGGCATCCAGGGTTGCTTTATAGCGTCAATCCCTACTGGCATATTGTGCCTAATAATCACCATATGGAGGCATCCCAGGATAGTGTTACCGGGGTCCCTTTGGGACAAGATCGGCTGTGTGTAGCTTGTGGACAGCCTCATGCTGATGCTGACAATGCACAGGTCTGTGTACCCTGTGCTGAGCAGGTGTTTGCATTGCAATCTGGCCTGCCAGTGGCTGCACCTCGTTTCACTTCACCTATTCCCCCCAGCTTAAATCTCACTCCTGTTGAGTTGCATACTTGTGGGGATTCTCGGCCTGATGGGTCTTCTAGACTGCCTACTGCTGAAAAGATTATTGCGAGGTCTTTAGAGCGTAAGGGCCCTGGTAAGAAGCGGCACTTGACGCCTAATGTTACTGTTTTCCCTATGGGAACTGAGGAGTTTATGAATCTGTGTGGCTATACCCCATCTGATGACGGAAAACTCTTTTCTAATTCAATCTCATCTGATGTGAGACCAAGGGGTCATGACGATTCTGGCTATGACCCCTGGGCCCCGGATGACACTGACAGATTGCTGACCCAGATTTTTGAGGTTCTGTCCATTTCTCCCCCTGTTGTGGCTCCCAGGCAAAGGGGGGAACTCTTCCATACAGCTAAATCACGTTTGGAATTTCCTGAGCAAGCACATTTCAATAACCTTGTGCTCAAGGAATGGGAGCACCCCAGTAGACTTCCCGGGGTACCTAAAAGTTGGGATAGGAAGTATCCCTTTCCTGCTGATGTTGTAAAATGTTGGTCATCCCCTCCCGAGGTGGATGCCCCAATCCTAGGGTTATCTAACACCCCTGTCATGCATTCCCCTGGTTCTACTACCCTGTGGGATGTTGAGGACCGGCGCATTGACCAGCTGGCCTCTCACACCTTTGCATGTGCGGGGAGGGCGCTGCGCCGGTCTGTGCCTCTGCTATTACTGCTGTGGCCACTAGAACCCTTATCAGAAATATGCTTGATAGTGCCCCTGATGATCTCCCTTGTGAGGTGTTTAATGCACTCTCCAGTTTTGATGTTTTTGTAAGTTGTCCTATTAGCATTGGATGACACTATCAGAATGTGTGCCAGAACGTCTGCCGTCCGCCGCTTGGTTTGGCTGCGACAGTCCAAATCCTCTCCCAAGCCCCCTCAGGCATGATGGGGCGCCCTCGCCCGTCAGGGTGGGGGGACGGCTGCAGCACTTTGCTCAAGTCTGGAGGCATCACACCTCAGACCGGTGGATTCAGGAGGTAGTGTCCTCCGGCTACAAGATAGTTTGCTGTGCGGCCTCCCCCAAGATTCAACAGGTCCCGGATCCACCAGGACCCTGTATCAGCTCAGGTGTTGGCGCAGGCCATGCAAGGCCTTCTGGGTCTGGGGGTCATTTGCAGATTCCCCTTAAGAGACAGAGGCAAGGGGTCTACTCCAACCTCTTCACAGTTCCCAAAAAAGATGGGTCAGTCAGGACCATTCTGGATTTAAAGATCTTCAACAAATTTGTCAAGAACAGGCGTTTTCGCAAGGAAACTCTGAGCTCGGCCATCAGCGTGCTGCCCTACCTGGACGACATACTCATCACCTCTCGGTCTCTACAGCAGGCAGAGTTGGACACTCAGCTGGTGGTGTCCACCCTGGAGTCCTTCGGCTGGGTGATCAATCACCCCAAGTCCTCTTTGTCCCCTTCCTCGGTTACCCCGTTCCTGGGAATGATTCTGGATACGGTTCAGTCAAGGATATTCCTTCCTCAACAAAAGGTGGAAGTTCTAACTGCGCAGGTGAGGTTCCTGCTGTCGTGTCCCCAGCCCTCCCTCAGGCAGGGAATGCAGTTGGTGGGCCTGATGGTGACGTGCTTCGAGGCGGTGCATTTTGCTCAATTCCATTTGAGGCCCCTACAACTTCACCTTCTGTCAGTATGGGACAAGGACCCAACGTCCTTGGATGGGGTCTGTGTGCTTCCCCCCTTGGTCAGGCGGTCCCTTTCGTGGTGGCTGGACCACAGGAACTTGCTGGGGGGCAGGTCCTTTCTGGCCCCCTCCTGGGAGACGGTCACCACGGATGCCAGTCTGTCAGGATGGGGGGTTCTGGAAGTCCCTGCGGTTCCAGGGGAGGTGGGGCCCTCAGGAGGCCCACTTACCCATCAACATTCTGGAACTACGGGCGATCAGGTTGGTACTGGAGCAGTTGACCAATCTCCTGAGGGGTCTGTCTGTGCAGGTACGCTCAGACAACGGGACGGCGGTTGCCTACATCAACCATCAGGGAGGGACCCGGAGCAGGGGGGCCCTCCAGGAGGTGTCGCGGATTCTGACATGGGCGGAGGCCAATGTTCAATGCATTTCGGCTGTGTAAATCCCGGGGGCAGAGAATCTACTGGCAGACTCTCTGAGCAGGGGGACCTCTCGTCAGGGAGAGTGGTCCCTCTGCAACAGGGTATTCCAGTCCCTGTGTCACCGTTGGGGTCTACCGGATGTGGATCTGTTTGCATCCCGTCACAATCACAAGCTCCAGGCTTTTGTCTCCCTGTCTCAGGATCCTCTGGCCTTGGCCACAGATGCTCTGTCCATGTCATGGCAGGAATTTTGGCTCATGTATGTCTTTCCTCCATTCCCCCTGCTGGGCAGGGTCCTGCGCAAGATTGCTCTGGAAGGGGTGCCAGTGATTCTGGTGGCCCCCAGGTGGCCAAGAAGAGTGTGGTTCGCAGACGTAGTGCAGATGGCATTAGACCAGTACGTTCTGCCAGGAATGCCAGATCTGCTCACTCAGGGCCCCTTACGCCATCCCAATTTACAAACTCTGGCTTTGACGGCCTGGCTGCTGAAACTTTCATCTTGATGGAGAAAGGCTTGTCTGCCTCGGTGGTTGAGACCATGGTGAAGGCTAGGAAGAAAACTTCTTCTTCCATCTATTATAGGGTATGGCATGCCTACATTGACTGGTGTGAGTCTAGGTCTCTTCCCTGTCGGGTGTTCTCAGTTCCCAGGGCTCTGGAGCTTTTACAGCATGGGTTGGAGTCGGGTCTCCAACTCAGTACTTTGAAGGGTCAGGTTTCTGCCCTGTCTGTCTTCTTTCTGAAGTCTTTTGCTCAGCATTCTTTGGTTAAGACTTTTTCAGGGGGTTACTCATGTGCGTCCCCCATGAAAACCTATGGTCCCTGTTTGGGATTTGAACTTGGTTTTGTCTGCCTTGCAGGGTGCTCCCTTTGAACCTATTCAGGATGCTGCTCTGGCTGTACTTACCCTCAAGGTTGTCTTTCTGGTGGCTATTACTTCGGTCACGCGTGTGTCTGAGCTGGCGGCTCTGTCTATCCAGCCCCCATACCTTGAGACACACCAGGATAAGGTGGTGTTCCGCTTTAAGCCGGATTTTCTGCCTAAGGTGGTGTCTGCTTTTCATTTGAATCAAGATATTGTTCTTCCTTCATTGTGCCCTAATCTTAGCAATGCTAAGGAAAGGGTTTTGCATTCCTTGGATGTGGTCAGGTGTCTGAAGTATTACCTAGTAGTCACTGCGTCCTTCAGGAAAACTGATGCTCTTTTTGTGGTCCCTTCTGGTCCTAGGAAGGGTTTGGCTCCTGCCAAGTCTATTATCAGCAAATGGATCTGTAGGGCTGTGATTCAGGCCTATTCTGTTAAGGGGAAGAATCCTCCCTTCCGCCTTACTGCTCATTCTACTCGTGCTATTGGTGCCTCTTGGGCCTTCCAGCACCAGGCTTCTGTTGAACAAGTTTGCAAGGTTGCTACTTGGTCTTCTGTTCATACCTTTTCAAAGTTTTACAAGGTTGATGTTAGGACCCCAGCTGATGCTGTTTTTGGCCCCAAGCTTTTGCAGGCGGCAGTGGTTTAAACTGTCTGCTGTTACCTTTTTTATTGGGGATCCCACCCTACTTTATGGACACTGCTATTGGATGTCCCAAGTGTAAGTAATCTATCTGGAGCAGGACGTACTGTATACTAAGAATAATACAATTCTGTGAAATACTCACCTGTAGGATTGGTATTATACGTATACAGTACGTCCTGCTCCACCCCACCCTGGTTTTTGCATTATTCTGGATCCCCTGTATGGTGATTGTTGTCATTGTTATAGTTACCAGTTTTTAGGTGATTAAATTCTCCCGGCTTCTTGTTCACTGCTTTTCAATGCTGGGGATTTGTGGGAGGTCCTCGGGTATTTGAGGGGCCGGGAGGAGCCTGTTTTTACATGTCTCTGCAGTGCAGCGCCATCTGGCCGAGGATAACCCAAGTGTAAGTAATCTATCTGGAGCAGGACGTACTGTATACTTATAATACCAATTCTACAGGTGAGTATTTCACAGAATTGTATTTTTGGGGCCCCTCCCGAGCAGCTGGTCAATGCTGGCTTGGCAGTGGCCCGGTTTTTCGAACATAACCAGGCTTTTCCACCGCCAAAGCCATGCCCAGTGGCACTTATGAGCTCACCTACTGACCTCATATGTGCCATAGAGACCCCCACCAGCCCACTGGTAGCATCCCCTTTTTGCTCAGGCATGCACTCCAATGGCCAGCCATTCAGAAAGGCTTGGTGCGGGAGTGCGTATGGCTGCAGGCAAGCTGGGGATGCTGCATTCGGTGATCACAGCTTTGCGGGAACCGCTGGAAAAGGTGAGTTTAGCGGCAACCTGGGGGCTGTCACGCAGCGGGGCATCCGGTAAAGGATGCCCCAAAGGGAGGCTGGTGGCTAGTCCTGGAATCTTTTAGATGTTTTCATCTGCTTTGAAACTGATCTAATTTCCATTTTCTGAAGGCTCGTTGCTGTGCTGTGCTGTGGTAGACCTTGAAAGCTTTAGAACTCTTTCTCATCCCTTCCATTCTGGTGCACCACCATCGGCAAAATGTTGGTTAACCTCAACCATAGGAGAGAATTGCAAGAAACAAAATAAGCTCCTCCCCAGCCTATATAGGGCAGGCTGTGGCAGGATCTCCTCAGTTCTTTTTTTGCAGTCGACGGGACCGTGAAGAGGTTCAGAAGATTTTATTTGCTTCCTTCTATTTTGGTTGACTGTGTGGGGGCTACGATTCGTCTGCCTCCCAGCCCCTCACAATCTGCATTTTCCTGGAGACCCCATGGAGATGCCTGAAGTCGGTCCTAAGTCGATAGCGTGGAACTGTGCAATGTGATGGGAGTGTGCACGGGTCAAGGTAAGCGCCCCATTTAGTTGGTCCCCACTAACTGAAGGATGTCCCACGCCAATGGTGGATATCTGGAACAAGGTCCGCAGCAACAGATCTAAGAAGACCCTAAAGCTATAAAGAAAGGGGCAGTCAGCTGGAATCCCATCCTCCAAACCCCAGAAATACAAAGTGAGATGCGACTATAAAGAAGAGAGAAGAGGGAGAAGTAAAGATAAGAAAAGCTGACTTTTTTTTTCTTCAATATTTCTCTGGTGGCCACTAGGAAGAAACTGCTCCAACTCCTGACACCTCAGGTGTCACCCAGATGTCTGCTCATATCATGACCTGGAGGCCTCGACATGAACCAATCTTCTATGAGAACTGTTTGTGTATCAAAATGAAGGGTATATGAAGTGGGTCTTTTTCAGTGTTGCATCTCCTAGTTTGCATACCTCATATATCCAATGCTTTGTGCCCTACATACTGGATACTTTTTTCATACTGCAAAAAAAGGGCATTCTGCTCTATCTATAATGTTTATAGGGATTTTTTTTCCCTCAAACCATTTTCTCGATGACTCTCCTGTCTTGCATGCATGGCTAGATATAGAAGCTGATGTCTTTCAAATTTCTTTGTTGTATGCTTCTTATTCAAATTGTTGACGCCAGTATTGATATCCTGTTCCAAATGAATAACTTGCTTATGCTCTAATTTAAAGTAGCATATTTTGTTTTTTTTCTAATCAGGAATGGGTTTTGGTGACCGAACTAGCACTTTTTGTGGAACCCCAGAGTTCCTGGCACCAGAAGTACTTACAGAGACCTCTTATACCAGAGCTGTGGACTGGTGGGGCCTGGGAGTTCTTATCTATGAGATGCTGGTTGGTGAGGTATGTATAACCCTAAATAATCAGATGATGGGTACCATAAAGCAGAGCATGTGAAACAGTTGCTGTATTCACATTATGTAGAGTAGTGCTTTTAAACTAAGCCTTAATTATTCATAGGTTATAAAAATATATACATATGTATTTGTTTAGTGAGTCTAGGTAGATAATGAATGCATCAATGCATACGGTTCTTTGTTCTGGCAGTGTATTACTTATTAAAGAGTTGTGTAGGGAGTGCATACATTATTGCTGTGCCTTGGGCACCTGTTTTCTTAACCTTTTCAATATTTATGGGTACATATTGGTTCATTTATACTTTCTTCTGATTGTAGAGATGGATGTAACCTAAGTGCCTATAAAAATGAATTTAAGGGGTTTACTAAGGACAAGGCTTAATCGCTGCGTCTTTCAATATAGGTTGCATGATTGCATCGTTCGTTTCTAGTTATTCTGAGCAAAAACTCTTTTATGTCTTGTGTTGGCAGTCGCCCTTTCCTGGAGATGATGAAGAGGAAGTATTTGACAGCATAGTTAACGATGAAGTCCGATATCCACGCTTCCTCTCCACAGAAGCCATCTCCATTATGAGAAGAGTAAGTTGCCATTGTGCTTGCCATATTTGTTGCTTTTAATTTTCATTGAAGGCACAATATACCATGGCCTTTTAACTAGGGCAATACTGTACATTCACACCATTGTAAAGCATAAAGTTACAAAGCATGACGTTGTGCATATATTTAAAGAATATGGTTGTTAAAAGGGATACTAAAGTGCAAAGTATCTAAGCATAAGAAGGAAAAGATAATTGGATGATCATGTCTACAACAATCATGTTATCTACTGTAGAGTGTGTGTTTTTGTGTGTTTATGTGTGTAACATAAACATCCTTCGGGCAGCATACGCCTGAGACCTCCGGGCTCCTCCCACCGAGGGGAACACATGACCACCAACCAAAATAAAGTCTTGACTCCTCCCTCTCTTCCCCAGTTGTTTTCATGTTCCTCCGTGAGGTAGGAGCCAGACCACTAGCTCCTGAACCAGGAAGGTTTAGGTAAATATTTTTCCGGTACTATGTGCCTATTCTAGCAGGGGGTCCATTTCTCGGTCCCGATGGCTATTCCTTTTGCCTGGGGCCCGAGATACCCTATGAGATTTTTGGCCAGATCCCATTCTTTGATTTTATCAAAGGGGGGTAAGTAGATTTTTCCCCTCTTACTGGGGATGAATTTTAGGAAGAAGCCGGGGTGACCAGACCGCATACTTTTTACATTTTTTGGGATCTAATGTTAATTAATTTTTTGGGGGCAATCAGGAAGTTCCCTGACGATTTGGTTGCTCTGGATTCTTTTTTTCGATTCTATTTCTATTCTATTTTTGAAATTTTTCTGTCATGTACTTTTAAGAGGCGGGGAAGAGAGGGGAATGACGCGTTCTCTCTCTCTTCACCGCCTGGCCGTTACTTCCGCATTCTCGCTTACCTCGCTGGGCTGGCAGGTGGGGGGATCGGCTTCTCCGTGGTCTTCCTCTCCGGGAGCCCAGCGGGGGGTCCTTCTCGGCGGCATGAGTCCAGGCGCGGGTTCCTTCCTCTTGCGGCCAGTGGTGACTCGGGCGACAGCGCTGTGGGTCCGACGAGCGTCCCCCTCAGGGAATAAGGTACCATGCGCGCGCCCGGGATACTTTTATTTCTTCATACCCAGAAATTAGATCCCAGGCTTCTTCCTCCCGGGCTGCTGACGTCACATCCCGGCGCCCAGGGGAATTTCCTGCCTCCCACAACACGTGTTTTTGCCTTAAAGGGACAGCACAGTGTTTTGGGCAATAGTGTATACAGCAAGTCCTGCTCCAGAGAAAATTCCTTACGTTTGGGTAATACAGCCACAAGATGGTGCTGGACTGCAGAGACAGCAAAAAAGTGGCTCCTCCCGGTCCCTTATATTCCAGGGACCTCCCACAAACTGACTTGATGCGCTCCGCGTCACGATTTGGCGTCACCAAACGACCTGCGGTCAGCCTGTAAGCATTTGAACTTACTTTCTTGTTTATCCTGTTGTGCATATTATGCTCTGATACTTTGTTGCTTTGTGTCTGAAGGACAGCACTAACAGGGCTATCTCTGCCTTTACGATTGTCTGTTATATTCAGTTCTGTCATCTGTTATTTGCCCTATGTGTATGGTGCTTTCCTCATGCTGCAGATATACTTGGTTGTCATAGAACCTATATTTTTCATTGTATATAGCCTACACGTTTGTATTTCACGTTTCATAAGCATTAAAATCATGAGTTGTTATGCATAACCTTGTTTATGGTGTTCATTACCTCGCTGCCTTTATTTTTATTTCATGTACCAGTGTCCAATAAGCAGAGGACACTATTGAGGTGGTTGAACCCAGATCTCTATGGTTTTTGCTCTCTCTCTCATCCTTTTTGAAGCTAATAATTATAGTATGCTACAACCGAACCTAATTAACTTACCTGGACGACATCCTCATCACCTCTCGGTCTCTGCGGCAGGCAGAGTTGGACACTCACCTGGTAGTGTCTACCCTGGAGTCCTTCGGTTGGGTGGTCAATTACCCCAAGTCCTCTCTGTCCCCATCCTCGGTGACCCAGTTCCTGGGAATGATTCTGGATACGGTTCAGTCACGGATATTTCTTCCTCAACAGAAGGTGGAAGCTCTACGCAGGCCAGGTCCCTGCTCTCGTGCCCACAGCCCTCCATCAGGTAGGGAATGCAGCTGGTGGGCCTGATGGTGGCGAGCTTCGAGGCGGTGCCCTTTGCTCAGTTCCATTTGAGACCTCTGCAGCTTCACCTTCTGTCAGTATGGGACAAGAACCCAGCGTCGGGGTCTGTGTGCTTCCCCCCCTCGGTCAGACGGTCCCTTGCGTGGTGGCTGGACCTCGGGAACTTGACAGGGGGCAGGTCTTTTCTGGCCCCTTCCTGGGAGACGGTCACAACGGATGCCAGTCTGTCAGGTTGGGGGGGATTCTGGAAGTCCCTGCGCTTCCAGGGGACGTGGGGTCCTCGGGAGGCCCATTTACCCATCAACATTCTGGAACTGCGGGCTGTCCGGTTGGTACTGGAGCGGTTGACCTAACACCTGAGGGGGCTGTCGGGCCAGGTACGCTCGGACAACAGGATGGCGGTTGCCTACATCAACCATCAGCGAGGGACTCGGAGCAAGGGTGCCCTCCGGGAGGTGTCTCAGATTCTGACATGGGCGGAGGCCAATGTACAATGCATTTCGGCTGTTTGCATTCCGGGGGCGAAGAATCTGCTTGCAGATGCTCTGAGCAGGGGGACATCCCGTTAGGGAGAGTGGTCCCTCTGCAACAGGGTATTCCAGTCCCTGTGTCACCGTTGGGGTCTACCGGAAGTGGACCTGTTTGCGTCCCGCCACAACCACAAGCTCCCGGCCTTCGTGTCCCTGTCTCAGGACCCCTGGCCTTGGCCACGGATGCCCTGTCCATGTCATGGAAAGAGTTTCAGGTCCTGTATGTATTTCCACCATTCCCCCTGCTGAGCAGGGTTCTGCGCAAGATTGCTCTGGAAGGGGTGCCTGTGATTCTAGTGGCCCCCCGATGGCCAAGAAGAGTGTGGTTCGCAGATGTGGTTCAAATGGCAGTAGACCAGTACAATCTGCCAGGGGTGCCAGATCTGCTAACTCAGGGCTCCCTACGCCATCCCAATTTACAAACTCTGGCTTTGACTGCCTGGCTGCTGAGACCTCCATCTTGATGGAGAAGGGTTTGTCTGCCTCTGTGGTAGGTACTATGGTGCAGGCTAGGAAGAAGACTTCTGCTGCTATCTATTATAGAGTATGGCGTACCTACATTGACTGGTGTGAGTCTAGGTCTCTTCCCTGTAGGGAGTTCTCTGTCCCCAGGATTCTGGAGTTCTTACAGCATGGTTGGAGTTGGGTCTAAAACTCAGTACTCTGAAGGGTCAGGTTTCTGCCCTGTCCGTTTTCTTTCAGAAGACCTTTGCTCATCATCATTTGGTTAAGACCTTTCAGGGGGTCACTCATGCGCGTCCCCCTCGTAAACCTGTGGTCCCCGTTTGGGATTTAAACTTGGTTTTATCTGCCTTGCAGGGTGCTCCCTTTGAGCCTATTCAAGATGCGGCTCTGGCTGTTCTTACTCTCAAGGTTGTCTTTTTGGTGGCCATAACTTCGGTTAGGCGTGTGTCTGAGCTGGCTGCTCTATCCATGCAGTCTCCATACTATGAGAGACACCAGGACAAGGTGGTGTTCCGCTTCAAGCTGGATTTTCTGCCTAAGGTTGTGTCTGCTTTTCATTTGAATCAGGACATTGTTCTTCCTTCCTTGTGCCCCAATCCTAGTAATGACAAGGAAAGGGTTCTGCATTCCTTGGATGTGGTCAGGTGTTTGAAGTATTACCTGATTTTCACTGCGGCTTTCAGGAAGACTGATGCTCTCTTCGTTGTGCCTTCTGGGCCTAGGAAGGGTTTAGCTCCTGCCAAGTCTACTATCAGCAAGTGAATCCGTCAGGCTGTGGTTCAAGCCTATTCTGCTAAGGGGAAGAGTCCTCCCTTCCGTCTTACTGCTCTTTCTACTTGTGCTATTGGGGCCTCCTGGGCCTTCCAGCACCAGGCTTCTGTTGAGCAAATTTGCAAGGCCGCTACTTGGTCTTCTGTTCATACCTTTTCAAAGTTTTACAAGGTTGATGTTCGGGCCTCAGCTGATGCTGCGTTTGGCCGCAAGGTTTTGCAGGCGGTTGTAGTTTAAGCTACGTGTCGTTGCCTTTTTTTGTTGGGGATCCCACCCTACTGTTATGGACACTGCTATTGGATGTCCCAAGTGTAAGTATTATATCTGGAGCAGGACGTACTGTATACTTAGAATAATACAATTCTGTGAAGTACTCACCTGTAGAATTGGTATTATACGTATACAGTACGTCCTGCTCCACCCCACCCTGGTTTTTGCATTATTCTGGATCCCCTGTATGGTGATTATTGTTATTACTATCATTATCAGTTTTGGTGGTTGGATTCTCCCGGCTTCTGGTTCACTGCTTTTCAATACTGGGGATTTGTGGGAGGTCCCTGGGAATATGAAGGGCCGGGAGGAGCCTGTTTTTTGCATGTCTGCAGTGCACAGCGCCCTCTGGCGGAGGATAACCCAAGTGTAAGTATTATATCTGGAGCAGGACGTACTGTATACGTATAATACCAATTCTACAGGTGAGTACTTTACAGAATTGTATTTTTTGGAGGCTTTGTCCGGGGTCTTAGACTAAAAGACATAAGCAAAAAAATAGGGAAGTGAGCTGTATCCCTTTCTAAAATAAAATAAGCCCCAAAAGACAGTGATAAAAAGGTGACTAACCGGGGCAGAGCTGGGCCTCCTCCCAGAATCAGAAGCCGGCGGAATGCTGGAAGAATCCTTGTCCACATAGTTATTTCAGTGGAAGGAATTTTCAATAGCTGTGTACATTCCAGGGGTGGAGAATCTGGAGGCAGACTCCCTGAGCAGGGGGACCTCTCGTCTTTGAGAATGGTCCCTCAGCCACAGGATGGTTCGCTCCCTGTGCCACCGCTGGGGTGAGCCGGATGTGGATCTGTTTGCGTCCCCGTCACAATCACAAGCTTCTAGTCTTTGTCTCTGTCCCAGGATCCTCTGGCCTTGGGCATGGATGCCTTGGCAATGTCTTGGACGAGTTTTCAGCTCCTGTATGTGTTTCCCCCGTTTCCCCTGCTGGGCAGGGTGCTGCGTAAGATAGCTCAGAAAAGCTGACATCGCAGACATCGTGCAGTTGGCAGTAGATCAGTACGCCCTGCCCCGGGTTCCAGATCTGCTCACTCAGGGGCACCTACGCCACCCCAATTCACAAACGCTGGCTTTGACGGTCTGGCTGCTGAAACCTTCATCTTGATGCAAAAGGGGCTGCCTGCCTCGGTTGTTAATACCATGATCAGGGCTAGGAAAAGGTCCTCTTCTTCCATCTACTATAGGGTTTGGCGTACTTACATTGACTGGTGTGAGTCTAACTCGCTTCCCTGTCGTGTGTTTTCTATTCCTAGGATTCTGGAGTTTCTGCAACATGGTTTGGATCTGGGTCTTCAGCTCAGTACTCTGAAAGGTCATGTTTCTGCCTTGGCCATTTTTTTCCAAAGATCCTTTGCTCAGCATCCCCTGGTCAAGACCTTCTTCCAGGGGGTTACTTACATGCGTCCCCCACGTAAGCCTCTGGGACTTGAGATTGGTCTTATCTCGCTTAAGGTAGCCTTTTTGGTGGCTATCACTTCTGTTAGGCGTGTTTCTGAGTTGGCAGAGCTTTCCATCAAACCTCCTTATTTTGAGAGACACCAGGACAAGGTGGTATTTCGTTTTAAGCCAGATTTTTTGCCTAAGGTTGTTTCTGCCTTTCATCTCAATCGGGACATTGTTTTGCCTTCTCTGTGTCCTAATCCTAGTAACTCTAAGGAGAGGGTTTTACACTCTTTGGATGTGGTTAGGACTCTGAAGTTCTATTTGGTATACTGAATCCTTCAGGAAGACTGATGCTCTTTGTGCTCCTGTCTGGACCTAAGAAGGGTCTGGCTCCAGTTAAGTCCACTATCAGCAAGTGGATCCGTCAGGCTGTGGTATGAGCCTATTCTGCTAAGGGGAAGGAGCCTCCCTTCCGCCTTACTGCTCATTCTACTCGTGCTATTGGTGCCTCTTGGGCTTTTCAGCACCAAGCTTCTGTTGAACAAGTTTGCAAGGCCGCCACTTGGTCTTCTGTTCATACTTTTTCTACGTTTTATAAGGTTGATGTTAAGGCCTCAGCTGATGCTGCTTTTGGTCGCAAAGTTCTGCAGGCAGCAGTGGTTTAAACTGTCTGCTTTTACTTTTGGGGATCCCACCCTACATGGACACTGCTATTGGATGTCCCATGAGTAAGGATTATTCTGGAACAGGATGTGCTGTATACTTAAAATAATACAATTCTGTGATTACTCACCTGTAGAATTGGTATTATATGTATACAGCACGTCCTGTTCCACCCCACCCTTGTTATCATTATTTTTAGTTATCTCTTTATGGTGATTGTACTTATGTTCAATTTTTTATAATGGTTATAGTTCTCCCGGTTTCATTTAACTGCTTTTCAATACTGGGGAATTTGTGGGAGGTCCCTGGTATATATGGGGCCAGGAGGAGCCACTTTTCTGTCCCTGCAGTCCAGCGCCATCTACTGGATGTATTACCCAAGAGTAAGGAATATCTTCTGGAACAGGGCGTGCTGTATGCATATAATACCAATTCTACAGGTGAGTAATCACAGAATTGTATTTTTCGCCACACAGAAATCGTTTATCCCTGAGGACGAATCTGAGGAAGGAGAGATTTCTTCCCCAGAGGAAGAGGACGATCAGGCCTCAGGTTCTTCTTCCTTGACCAAAACTAGGTATTTGTTTCCGCCGGGAGACTTACCTTTCCTCATGCACATGATTTACCTATCTATGGGTATAGAGGAAAAGGTTGCAGGTCCCAAATCGAAACATGATGGCTTTTATCCGGATTTGGCAACGGATCGTTCCTATTCCTTTCCTTTTCATGACTACTTAAAAGACATGATTTTGGAGGAGTGAAAGGATCCATCAAAAAAGGTGTTTAGGTCACGGGGTCTTAAACGTAGATATCCTTTTTTCGGAGGATTCTTATCTGTGGGAGAAATGTCCCAAGTTGGATGCCCCTTTTGCCAAAATTTCTAAAGGAGCAGGATTAACTTTTGAGGATTTTGGGGTTCTTAGTGATCCCCTAGATAAGAAAATGGATTCACTGCTTAAAAAGGCCTGGCAAGTGGAGTCTAATGTGTTGAGGACAATTTGGCATCCAGTTGTGTGATCAGAAATTTAGGGTTTTGGAAAAAGTTTTTGACTCTCCAGGAAGCAGTTCGGGGTATCTGCTCTGGCACAGTCCCCTCAATAAGACAAGCTATGAGAGTGCTCGGGTTCCTGACCTCGTCGTTCCCGGCAGTAAGATGGGGACAGCTTCACGCCAGATTCCTTCAGGACGGGTTGGAACAACATTTGCCAATTCCAGAAGAAGTGAAAGATTCTCTGAATTGGTGGTTGGAGGAGAGTTGGTTCTCGGAGGGATTTCCTTGGGGAGATCCCAAAGAAATGATTGTAACTACGGATGCTTCAGCCTGGGGCTGGGGAGCCCATTGCAAGACTTGGACGGCTCAGGGGAAATGGTCAAAGGCCTTGAGTCAGTCCTCTCCCAATCTGTGAGAATTAATTGCAATAAAAGAAGCATTATGGGCTCTGAAGTCACACCTACAAGGGAAAGCATGTGCAGATCAGGTCAGACAATGCTACGTCAGTAGCTTACATAAATCATCAAGGAGGGACAAGATCCTCAAGATTGATGACCGTAGCAGCAGAAATTTTGATTTGGGCAGAAGACAACTTGAGATCCCTGACAGCAGTTCACCTAAAAGGAACCTTAAATCAGGTGGCGGATTTTCTGAGTCGGTCGCAGATCGGAGAATCGGATTGGTCTCTAAATTCAGAAGTGTTCAAGATAATTTGCGATCTAAGGGGCGTCCCAGAAGTGGATCTATTTGCTTCGGCGAAGAACCACAAGGTGGACAATTATTTCTCATTGAATCCGAGGGATCAGACGTTGGGAGTAGATGCGTTGGCGCAGACATGGCAATTCAATCTAGCCTATGCCTTTCCTCTGGTTCGTTTGATTCCGATGGTATTAAAGAAGCTCATCAGGGAACCAGCTACAATTCTCCTGGTGGCTCCATGGTGGCCCAGAAGACCTTGATTCTCGACTCTGGTGGAACTATCGGTTCAGGATCCTTGGGAGATCCCTGTGAGCGCTCATCACTTATCCCAAGGTCCGGTGTTTTGTCCTAACCCGCAATGGTGGAAATTGACGGTATGGACCCTGAGGTCTCCTTACTGCAGAAGAATGGGTATTCAGAACGGGTCATAGACACTCTACTTTCAAGCAGGAAGGTTGTAACCAGAAAAATGTATCTTAAAGTATGGAAAAAGTCTTGGAAAACTGAAAATGGGAAATTTTCTTTCAGGATACCAGTGATACATGGAGTCGACATGGGACTCAGTGTTAATACTTTGAAAGTTCAACTGGAAGCTTTGTCAGTTTTTTTTGGATAAGAGGCGATCATCCATTTCTATTATCAAGCGGTTCCTGCTGGCAGTTAAGCACTCTAAGCCGGCACCATCCAAGGTGGTTCCGCAATGGGACTTGGCTAAAATTTTGTCTATGCTAAGTTCTCCTCCTTTTTTTCCCAACAGGAATCTGGACATTAAATCACTCACCTGGAAGGTCTTGTTTTTGGTAGCCATTACTTCGGCCCGCAGAATTAGTGATTATATATAGTGATAATTAGTGATATTAGTAATACAGGTATTTCCGGATTGCATAGTGATGAAAGTGGATCCTTGTTACCACCCTAAGGTTGCTTCAGATTTTCACAGATCTCAGGAAATCATTATTTCTTCTATCACTCAGGATGATCCTGAACTTATTGCCTTGGATGTCAGATCTCAGCTGTTGCAATATCTTCAACAGACCAAAGATTTCAGGAAAGCTGACAGCTTGTTTATCTCCGCTACTCTCAGACCCTTCCTAGGGGCTGAAAAAGAAGACTACGTTGGCAAGATGGATGAAAGGTACCACTAAGATGGCTTATAGAGATGTCAACTTACCAAGTGGGGTCACGGCTCATTCTCCAAGGAGTGTGTCTACATCTTGGGCAGAGCAAGCGGGGGTCTCCATGGAACAGATTTGTAAGGCGGTCACCTGGTCTTTAGCTAAAACCTTTGCAAGACACTATCGTTTGGATCTCCTGTCTCAGAAGGACCAGTCATTTGGCAGAAGTGTCCGTCATGCTGTTTTTCCCACCCAATGAGGCAGTCCTCGCCTATCTCGGACGTATTCTGCCCGAAGGATGTTTTGAGAAAACTTAAGTTAGGTACCTGGTAACTTTTTTTTCTAAACATCCGAAAGGGCAGCATACGCCGGCTCCCCCCCCCCCCCCCCCTTTTATCTATGATGTGGAGTTGGATTATGTATTAGGTTATGTGGAGCTGTGGGTCTGTATCTTCTCTCTCTTTCAGATCTCTACAACAACTGGGGAAGAGAGGGAGGAGTCGAGACTTTATTTTGGCTGGTGGTCACGTGTTCTCCTCGGTGGGAGGAGCCCGGAGGTCTCAGGCGTATGCTGCCCTTTCGGATGTTTAGAAAAAAAGTTACCAGGTACCTAACTTAAGTTTTTTTAAATTAATTTTTAAGGATGTTACCTGCATTTCCTGTAGATTAAGCCATAGGGCATTCCCCATAGGGCAGTACATTCATGTAGGAGGAAGTGCTGACCGCCCAACAATGTTTTCTGCGCTTTCTGTCCCCCATCACATAGAAACCTGGTTCTGTGAATACACTTTGCTAGAGCTTAGTAAATCTGATTATAGTGGTCCAAAATTGTCACTATCTTTGTGATTGGGCGTTTATTCTTAGTATTCAGTATGTCCTGCTCCAGATATAATACTTACACTTGGGTTATCCTCCGCCAGAGGGCGCTGCGCTGCAGAAACATGGAAAAAAAAAACTCCTCCCGGCCCTTCAAATACCCAGGGACCTCCCACGAATCGCCAGATTTCTCTGCAGTGCTGACTGCGAAGACATGATGTATCACTCTCTCGCAGGTGAGCGGGGCTATCTAAGCCTGCGGCCCTGTTGGACTATTCCCACCCGTCCTCCCTGTGATGTGCCTCCCAGCTGCGTCGGGTGAAGGTAGGCAGCACCTTGTGTGCTTATGGAGCCATGCTCCACCGCAGTCCCCCACCAAAGGGTAGGCGGTTTAGGCTGATGGTGAGCCTCTAGAGGATGCCCTCCCGCACTATTAACCCATGCCCCGTGTAGCGGTGGGCCCTATACAAAGGGCCGCCATCCTCCCTCGTTCCCCCCCTTAGTCCGGGGGGAAAGAAAGGGGGGGGGTTTATGTGTGTGTGTGTAGCAAGGTCTTGTGTATGTTTTACACGTTATGGCCTTAGTCTGCCTGGACTAGTATCCCTGGGGTCAGAACCGCGCTGTTTAGTTCCTGCTGTGTAATTGTCGCCGCCGTGCGCACTTCTTCCCTTGCTGGATGTGCGGCGCCGGGCGGCGACGTCGCCTCAGACACTGCGGCGTCTTCATTGGCAAATCTCCTCTAGTGCCATTCACCTAGCTCCGATAACAGTTTGTATCCACCTCGGAGCTTCACGCTCTTCGAGGGGGGCGGGGACCTAGGTTGGCGTGCTCCGCGTCACTGCCCGCTCTGGCCCGCCCTTCGAGGTTCGCTTGCCGCCATTTTGATGCTGGTCGCACGCACGCGTGGTAGTGGTCCTCCTCCTCCCTTGGTCTGTAAGTGCCCTAGCGGGCGATTTTCTTGATCCTTCTTACTGCGCATGGTTCTGACACCCTTTTATTCCCATTATGTCTTTCAGACTGGTGAACACCATTGGCTTCTCCTGGCCCGGTGTTAAATTATAGCGGGCCTTGTTAAATTCCCCCACTTCCATAGCGGGTCTTGGGGCATCCAGGGTTACTTAGAGTGTAAATCCCTACCGGCATATTGTGCCTTTGATTAATCACCATATGGAGGCATCTCAGAATTATGTGACCGGGGTCCCTCCGGGACAAGACCGGCGGTGTATAGTGTGTGGACAACCCCATGCTGATGCTGGCAGGGCACGGGTCTGCGTACCCTGTGCCGAGTAAGCACTGGCCCTGCAATCAGGTCGGCCAGTGGCTACACCTAACCTTAATTCACCTATCTCCCCAGGCTTAAATCTCTCTCCTGCTCAGTCGCCTACAAGTGGGGAATTGCAGCGTGCCAGCCCTTCCAGGCTGCCTACGGCTGAACAGATTATTGCTAGGTTGTCAGGGTGTATGGGCCCTGGTAGAAAGCGGCACCTGTCGCCCCATGTCTGTATGCTCTATGAGAACTGAGGGGTTTGCTACTCCGTGTGACTATACCCCTTCTGAAGAAGGGGAATTGTTCTCTGACTCCAGCTCTTCTGATGAGATGATGAGGAGTCACGATGATTCTGCCCCGGAATACTGGGGCCAGTGTGACACTGACGACCTGTTGCTTAAGGTCTTTAAGGCACTGTCTATCTCTCCCCCCGGTCAGGTCCCCAAGCCTAGAGGGGAGCGTTTCCATACTGCGACTGCACGTTTGGAATTTTTAGAGCAGGCTCATTTCCATGCTCCTGTCCTCAAAGAATGAGAATGCCCCAGTAAACTTCCAGGGGTTCCAGGGGACTGGGATAGGAAATACCCTTTTCCCCCTGAGGTGGTTAATTGCTGGTCGTCACCCCCCGTGGTGGATGCGCCGATCATAGGGGTCCCTAACCCCCCCTTTATTACAGCCCCTGCCTATAGCGCCCTTCGGGATGCTGAGGACCGACGCATTGAGCTGCTGGCCTCCCATGCCTTTTCTTGTGCCGGGACGGCGCTACGTCCGGCCTGTGCCGCAGCCATTACTGCGGTGGCCGCTAGAACCCTCATCAAAAAATTGCTCGATCATCACCCCGAGGATCTCCCCTGGAAGTGTTCAATGCACTCTCCAATTGTGATGTATATTGTGAAGTTTATTCTATTGGCGCTAGATGACGCGATTAGAATGTGTGCAAGATCTTCCACCCTTGCGGTGGCTATTCGTCGCTTGCTCTGGCTGCGACAGTGGGGTGCTGATGATGCTACTAAAAAGACTCTTACTGGGCTCCCCTTCATAGGGCATCGCCTATTTGGGGCCCGCCTAGAAAGGGCAAATCACCCCTTCGCAGACGGCCGTCCCGCCCCCCTCGAGGCAGGAGCACCCCCCTACCTTAGTGTTAAACAGGAACCAGGGGTGTCTTTCCGGATTTTTGGGGCAGACTCCTTCCCCACGAGCAACAGGCAACGTTCTGACCCCTCCTGCGGGGCTAAGCCCAAATCTTCCACCAAAGCCCCTCAAGCATGATGGGGCGCCCTCGCCCGGCTGGGTGAGGTGTTGGCTGCAGCACCTTGCTCTTATCTGGAGGCATTTCGCCTCACTCTGACGGATCAGGAGGTTGTGCCCTCCAGATACAGGATAGAGTATGCTGCTCTGCCTTCCCCAGGTTTTTATCAGACCCCAGGTACGCCTGGTCCCTGCCCCTGTTCAGTTGCCGGCACAGGCCATGTTAGGCCTGCAAGGTCTGAAGGTCTCTTGCAGATTGCCCGTAATAGGCAGAGGCAAGAGCAGCTATACCACCTCCAACAGCCCCCCAAAGGATGGGTCAGGTGGCCCATTCTGGATTCACAGCAATTCTCTAATTACAGGCAGTGTCCTGCATGGATACTCTTGAGTGTGGCTATCAGCACCTTGCGCCCAGTGGGCGTCTTGCCGCCTGTGGCACTCTTCAATGCTTATGTTTACGTCCCTGTGCCCTCAGATCTCTGAGGCTCTCCAGGTTCGTGTTGGAATTCCAACACTGTTAATTGTGGCCCTGCTATCTGGCCTCTCTTCAGTTCCTAGAGTGTCACTCAGGTGCTGTCGATGGTGATGTCTCTGATGAGACCAAGGGACGTCCGCGCGATGTTTACCCGGACGCCCTTCCTCACTTCCCTGTCTCTGAGTCAGGATAGTTGGATACCCGGCTGGTGAGCCATTGGGAGTCATTTGGATGGGTGTCAATCACCTCGAGTCCTCGCTGTTCCCTAACGTGGTGACTCCATTAATAGGAATGATTCTGAATCAGTTTCGAACCAGATTCCCCCCATTTCAGAAATTTGGTGGGCATTCTGGTCTCATGGACCCAGTCCCTCACTACTGTCCCGGTTTCTTAGCACCAGGCAGGGATGCAACTGGTGGGCCGTTGTTAACTTGCTGGGCAGGAGCCCGAGCAGCGAAAATGGTCCCTTATGCTTAGTTTCCCTTGAGTCGTCTGCGACTTCTAGTGGTAAGCATAGGACAGGAATCCAGCACCCCTGGAGCAGGGCCGGTGGGCCTTCCCTCCTGTATGACGGTTTTCTCTTGAAAGTGGAAGAACTCGAGGGACCTGTCTGGGGGCAGTTCCCTCTTGCCTTCCTGGAAACGGCCACCATGGATGCCAACCTTTCAGGTTGAAGGGGATGGTTTCTTCCAAAAACTCCCTGCGATTCTGGTGTTGGTGGGGCCCTTAGAGGGTCCTTACGTCTATGGAAGTCTAAGCAGTAAGCGTTTTTCAGTTGGCTCTTCTCGCTTGACCGTTCCCCTTCCGGAATTGCCAGGCTGGGGGTGTTCGGTCCGTCTGAAGACAGGCGTACTACATTAACCATCGGAAGGGGTCTGGAGCTGGCGGACCTTCCAGGGAGTGTCTATGTTCCCTTCTGGACGGAGACAATGTCCCCTGCATGTTAGTGATATTAGCTCTGGCTAAGCCCCTCTGCGACAGGATGTGCTAATCCCAGTGTCGCTATGGAATCCTTCCAGTCATGGATCTGTCGGATTCTGTCACCTTCACAGGCTATCAGCCTTGTTTCCCTGTTCCAGGATCCTATCTCAGTGGTCCGGATGCCTTAGTACCGTCTTGACAGGACTTTTGGTTCTGTATGCCTTCTCCATTCCCTCTGCTAGGCAGGGTTATGCGGAAGATTACTCTGGTAAGGGGACCAGTAATGCTGGTGGCCCCCAGTTGACCTAGTATGGTGTGGTTGCAGTTATGGTACTGTGATCAGTAGTTCTGCACCTTGCCAGGAGTGCCAGTTGATCACTCAGGGCCCTTTACATCACTATAGTTCATGGTCCCTGGCCTAAGTGGATCTGACTGCTGAGGCATACATCTTGATGGAGGCAAGTTTAGCTGCCTCTGTGTTGTGACTATGGGATGTCTAGGAGTGATCCTCCTCTGCGCCTTCTTCTATTGTTGTAGGGTTTGGCATACCCACATTTATTGGGACGAGTCTAGTCCTCTTACTTGTTGGACGTTCTCGGGTTCCAGGACTCCGGTGTGGCCTTCAGCATAAATTAGAGTTGGTCCCCCAACTCTGCTCTCTGATGGGTCAGGCTCTGCCCTGTCCACCTTGCCTTAACAGTTCTGGTTCAGTCTTCCTTGGTTAAGACTTCTTTCAGGGGTTGCCCACGTGCGCCCTCCATGTACTCCTATGGCCCCAGTTGGGATTGAAATAGTTTTCATTCCGTCTGCTTGCAGGTTGTCTCCTGGTCCTATTCAGGACGCTGTCTGGACGTCCTTACCCTTAAGGGGGTCCTTCTGGTGACTGTTACCTTGGTCAGGCGTGTGTTAGCGGGCGGTTCGGTCTACCTAGCCCTCTTTCCTTGAGATACACCAGGATAAGGTGGAGTTCCGCCTGAAGCCGGATTCTCTACATCTGTAGGTGTCGTATTTTCAATTATCCGAGATATTGTTTTCCACGGCTGTTGCCCTTCCTTGCAACGTTGAGGACGTGGTTCTGCATTCTTATACAGGTGTTGGCAGTTTTTTCTTTAGAAGTCACTGTGTCCTTTAAGGGAACTGAGGTTCCTTGGGGCTTGTGGTCATTATATCCTGAATGTGCTTGATCTCGCCTGCTCTCGGGAGTTGGGTGGTTTTGTCCTGGTTGTTACCTTAATGGATGTTACTCCTGGTACCTTGTTTTTTGGCCTTGGCTTCTGCCAAATTCATTAGCTATCGGCTTGTCAGGCTATTACTCAGGCCTATTCAGGCAAGGGGAGGAACTCCCTTGTTGCCTTGATTCCCTTCTACGCGTGCTTGACGCCTCCTGGGCTTTCGGCACCGGTTTTGCTGTTGAACTGATTGGTTAGGCCACTACCATTGGCCTTCTGCTCATACCTTTTGCAAGGTTTTTTACAATGTTGATGTTAGGGCCTCAGCTCATGCTGTCTTGGCTGTCTGGTTCTGCAGGTGACAGTGCTTTAAACTGTCTGCTGCGGTCGTTTGTTGTTGGGGATCCTACCCTACTTTATGGACACTGCTTTTGGATGTCCCAAGTGTAAGTATTATATCTGGAGCAGGATGTACTGTATACTAAGAATACAATTCTGTGAAATACTCACCTGTAGAATTGGTATTATTGGTATACAGTACGTCCTGCTCCACCCCACCCTGTTGTTGCATTGTTCTGGATCCCCTGTATGGTGATTTTTATCATGGTTATCTTTACCAGTTGTTCTGGGTGGTTTAATTCTCCCGGCTTCTTGTTCACTGCTTTTCAATGCTGGGGATTCGTGGGAGGTCCCTGGGTATTTGAAGGGCCGGGAGGAGCCTGTTTTTTCCATGTCTCTGCAGCGCCCTCTGGCGGAGGATAACCCAAGTGTAAGTATTATATCTGGAGCAGGACGTACTGTATACCAATAATACCAATTCTACAGGTGAGTATTTCACAGAATTGTATTTTTCTTGGGACATCACGATTTGCTCTCATCCAGTCAGTACCTAATGCGCACTCTTGCCCCCACCCTATCTGAATGTCTGGGTGCCGCAGTGTACCTCAGTCAGGAGATGCTGAGGTTGCAGCCACCTGTGCCATAGGGCCGACCAAAAGGTATTGCAGACGATCGCCAGGCTTTTGCACAGCTGGGCATCCCAAAATGGATTCCAGTGGTAGGTCTGAAGGAATCCAGAGCCGGCCAGAAAGGGGGGCTTGGTCCACTTTAAGGGCAGCATGTTTATTATCTGTTTAATTTTATTTTAGTTATCGATATATTCCCCTCCTAAATATGTGCTGTTCTACATAGATTGCTTGATGTGACCTGGCAGCACTGATGTAGCTGGATCCTTTAAATTGATTGTCCAGCTACTTTTACTACGACAGCCTTTTGTCGCGTATCACTCCACTGCCCAGATCTGCTGGCTTACAACTTAGAGATCGGGCTCCTGATTGGTCACAATGGTGGCTATGAAGGTTTGGTTTTGGGGTGCCCGATCTCTCTAAGTTGGTACACCAGCAGTTCCAGGCGGTGGAGCTGCACTGGACAAAAGTCGCTGAATTTTTCTTTGGCATGACCACCTATATTCTTTATGAAACCAACATGAGGTCTGTGTAAACCTGTCCCAAGGAGGGCTCGGGATGTGTGTTATAGGCTTCTTTGCATGCAATACAATACATACACACACAAACGATGGTTGTTATGCGAGACTGGCACAATAAACACCCATGGCCAAATATAGCCAAATAACACTCAAAATTTAATTGTAACATACAATTAAAAGAGCAATTGCTATTATAAACAGGGGCCCCCACCAGGACTAACCTGGATTCCACACCTCCTTAAACTCACGCCACACTCGCATACACACACTGGCCGGCGTCCCTCAGAGGGACAAAGTCCACATAAATGGGGCTGCGAATTATGGCTCAAAAGCAAGCTGGGGAATATATAATTCCAACTCTTCCAACTGTCTTCTAAGGTGCATATGACACCCGCAACGCGGGGCTTAACCAGATATAGCCCGCAGGCACTCATATGTCCAGATGAATGAATGGGGCTGTGGAGCTACGCACAAATTGGGGCAGAAGCTTGACTAATCATGTCCGCCTGTCACAGGCATGCTGGAATCCATCAATGTAACTCATACAGCCGTTGCCGTCCTCCTTTTGTATCGCAGCCGCCACCTCTGCTGGATCATACCCCACGTAGGTCCATGAAGATGAATACAACACAGCCTCTCCTTTCCTGTGCCCGGCCGCCACTCGCTTCCGGCCGTGGCGTAGTGACGTCAGTGGGGGGGGCGTGGCGGGGGCCGTCAGCGATGCAACTTTTCGCTCCCCATCTGGAGTTTTATCAGGGTGAGGGAGGGGCCGGGTAAAGCCGTGCTTTTAACTATCAGGCCACGCCCTCATAGCATACATAATCCAATCCTGTCTCAGCTCACTTATTTTTTCTCTCCTGAGCGACTGCCAATCGACATCTTTCTTTCGTACAGGCGCAAGCTAACACAGTGGCATTACTATCCATTCAACACATTAACACTTATGACCCCTCCCCTCCCTGCTTGTAAGACAGCATGCATCTATCAATCTATTTAGTGTTTTAAAGGGGACACCAATAAATAACTAAGTTGTCACAGGACATTAAAGCAGCTGGGTCTGACTGTGGGCTCACCCACTACTAAATAGACATAACTAGTCCTCCAAAGGACCAAGCTGACCTATATTGAACATCCTATCTGAGCCAGGCATTCTTATGCCTATCCAGAGCATCTATCTTCTTTTGCTCACCAACAGGAGGAACACCACCACCAAACACCCCCAAACCAAGTTGTCTTGTGACAACTTAGTTATTTTTTGGTGTCCCCTTTAAAACACTAACTAGATTGATAGATGCATGCTGTCTTACAAGCAGAGAGGGGAGGAGGGGTCATAAGGGTTAATGTGTTGAATGGATAGTAATGCCACTGTGTTAGCTTGCTCCTGTAAGAAAGAAAGATGTCGATTGGCAGTCGCTCAGGAGAAAAATAAGTGAGCTGAGACAGGATTGGATTGTCTGCTATGAGGGCGTGGCCTGATAGTTAAAAACACGGCTTTAGCCGGCCCCTCCCTCAATCTGATGAACCTCCCGATGGGGAGTGAAACGTTCATCGGTGACGCCCCCCCCCCCCCCCCCACACTGACGTCACTACGCCGCGGCCGGGCACAGGAAAGGAGAGGCTGTGTTGTATTTATCTTCATGGACCTACGTGGGGTATGATCCAGCAGAGGTGGCGGCGGCGGCTGCGATACAAAAGGAGGACGGCAACGGCTGTATGAGATACATTGATGGATTCCAGCATGCCTGTGACAGGCGGACATGATTAGTCAAGCTTCCGCCCCAATTTGTGCGTAGCTCCACAGCCCCATTCATCTGGACACATGAGTGCCTGTGGGCTATATCTGGTTAAGCCCCGCGTTGCGGGTGTCATATGCACCTTAGAAGATAACAGTTGGAATTATATATTCCCCAGCTTGCCTTTGAGCCATAACTCGCAGCCCCATTTATGTGGACTTTGTCCCTTTGAGGGACGCCGGCCAGTGTGTGTATGTGAGTGTGGCGTGAGTTTGAGGTGTGGAATCCAGGTTAGTCCTGGTGGGGGCCCCTGTTTTAAATAGCAATTGCTCTTTTAATTGTGTGTACAGTTTTCAGTGTGCGATTTTTCTAAAGTATGTGTCATGTGCCATATTGTATGTTACAATAAAATTTTGAGTGTTATTTGGCTATATTTGGCCATGGGTGTTAATTGTGCCAGTCTCGCATAACAATCATCGTTTGTGTGTGTATGTATTGTATAGCATTTTAGGTTGAGCGGGACACCCTGATTTGTGAGCAGTGCACCACCCACTCTTGACAAGTGGATACTCCATGGATTTTAGTTGCCCTGTGGGGAGTGGAAGAGAAAAAAAAATTCTTTGTACGCAAGCATTTTAGCCTATTAACAGGAAGGGAAGTGAGTCATGTTGGAAGAAATGCTCTGGATACCTATCTAAAGTGAGAGCCATTATTATTTTGTATTGATACATAATTCTATATGTTTAACCTGGTGTGACCATCCCTGCCCCACCTGGGAGATGTTCTGCCTTTTTAGGTGAGGTAACTGTCTTTAATGACTGCCCCTTCAGTGGAAAAAAAGCACTGCCCATCACATAATAGGACTACTGAGATTATGTATATAATGTGGCACGTTGGGAAAATGGAATAACTGCTCCAAGTAGGTCTTAGGAAAGGTAAAAGTAAAGCAGTAAAAAAGGAGGGGAGGCAGTGCAGATCTGGTAATGGGGATGTCTGGATTTAAAATGGACCAACTTCCTGGTGCAGTTGCAAAGAAAAAATAATTCCCCAAACCTTCCTATTCTAAGTATTCAGTACGTCCTGCTCCAGATAGATTACTTACACTTGGGTTATCCTCCCCCAGATGGCGCTGCACTGCAGAGACTTGCAAAACAGGCTCCTCCCGGCCCCTCAAATACCCGGGGACCTCCCACAAATCCCCAGATTTCTCTGCAGTGCTGACTGCGAAGACATGAAATTAACACTCTGTCGCAGGTGAGCGGGGCTATTAAAGCCTGCGGCCCTGTTGGACTATTCCCACCCGTCCTTGATGTGATGTGCCTCCCAGCCTGGGCTGCGCTGGTCGGGTGAAGGTAGGCAGCACCATATGTGCTTAAGGAGCATTGCTCCACCGCAGTCCCCCACCAAAGGGTAGGCGGTATAGGCTGATGGTGAGCCTTATGGGATGCCCCTCCCCCATTATTGTCCCATGCCCCGGTAGCGGTGGGCCCTGTACAAAGGGCCGCCATCCTCCCTCATTCTCCCAGTAGCCCTCGGGAGGAAGAGAAGGGGGGGTGTGTGTGGCTGTCCGTGTACTGTGATTACACACTTATGGTCCTCTTTGTAATGTCTGCTTGGACTGGTGTATGTGGTGTCAACCGCCGCGCTGACTTGTCTTTTTACACTGTTAAGGCCGCCACCGCGCGCGCCTTTTCCTTCATTTGGATGTTCCGCGGCGGCGGTACCTCAGACGCTTCTGCGTCCTCATTGGCTGCTTGTCTGTTGGACTTCGCGCTCTTCGGGGAGGAAGGGGCCCTGGTAAGAAGCGGCTCTTGACGCCTAATGTTACTGTTTTCCCTATGGGAACTGAGGAGTTTATGACTCTGTGTGGCTATACCCCTTCTGATGAAGGAGAGCTCTTTTCTGACTCAAGCTCATCTGATGAGAGACCGGAGGCTCATGAAGACTCTGACCCCTGGATCCAGGATGACACTGACAGATTATTGATCAAGATCTTTGAGGTTCTGTCTATCTCTCCCCCTGGTGAGGCTCCCAGACAAAGAGGGGAGCGTTTCCATACAGCATCATCACGCTTGGAATTTCTAGAGCAGGCACATTTCCATACCCTTGTGCTCAAGGAATGGGAGTGCCCCAGTAAACTTCCAGGGGTTCCAGGAGATTGGGATAGTAAGTACCCTTTTCCCCCTGACGTGGTTAAATGTTGGTCGTTCCCCCCTTGAGGTGGATGTCCCGATCATAGGGCCATCTAACACCCCTTTCTTGCATCCCCCCGACTATACTACCCTGCGGGATGCTGAGGACCGGCGCATTGACCTGCTGGCCTCCCACGCCTTTGCATGTGCGGGGACGGCGCTACGCCCGGTCTGTGCCTCTGCCATTACTGCTGTGGCCACTAGAACCCTCATCAGGAAAATGCTTGATCTTGCTCCTGATGACCTCTCTTGGGATGTGTTTAATGCACTCTCCAATTGTGATGTGTTTGTAAAATGTATCCTATTAGCATTGGATGACACCATTAGAATGTGTGCAAGAACTTCTGCCCTTGTGGTGGCTATACGTCGCTTGGTCTGGCTGCGACAGTGGGGTGCTGACAATGCTGCGAAGAAGGCCTTTACCGGGCTCCCCTTTAAAGGGCTGCGTCTGTTTGGGGCCCGCCTAGGCCTGTTTGGTAGGAGAGGTAAGTTACCCCAGCGTAGACGGCTGTCTTGGGCCCTTCGGGGCCAGGGCCCCCCTTCCACCTCCCACAATGGTGTTAAACAGGAACAAGGGGCGTTCTTCGTGGGGGCTCCTGCAACTCCCTGTCCCAGGAGCAGAAGGCAACAACCCTGCTCTTCTGGGGGGGCTATGCTCAAATCCTCTCCCAAGTCCCCTCAAGCGTGATGGGGCGGCCTCACCTGCCTGGGTGACGGGACGGCTGCGGCACCTTGCTTAAGTCTGGAGGCACCACGCCTCAGACCGGTGGATTTAGGAGGTAGTGTCCTCCGGCTACAAGATGGTGTTTGCTGTGCGCCCCCCCCCCCCCCCATGATTACCGGGTCCCGGGTACTCCTGGTCCCTGCTTCTGCTCAGATGCTGGTGCAGGACGTGCAAGGTCTGCTGGGTATGGGGGTCATTTGCAGATGTCCCTTAACAGACAGAGGCAAGGGACCCTACTCCATCCTTCTCACTGTTCCCACAAAAGATGGGTCAGTCTGGCCCATTCTGGAGGCACAGATCTTCAGCAATTTGTCAAGTGCAGGCGCCTTCCTCATGGAAAACTCTGCGCTCGGCCATTTGCTCCTTGCGAACCGTGGGCTTCATGCCGTTTGTGGATATCAAAGATGCTTACTTTCACATCCTTGTGTTTTCAGGACACCAAGATTCGCGTTGGAGGATCAACACTGCCAATTTGTGGCCTGGCCATCTGGCCTCTCTTCAGCTCCCAGAGTGCTCACCAAGGTGCTGGCGGAGGTGATGTCTCTGAGGCCAAGGGGCGTCCGCGTGCTGCACTACCTGGACGTCCTCATCACTTCCCAGCCTCTACATCGGGCATAGTTGGATACTCAGCTGGTGGTGTCCATCCTGGAGTTATCTGGATGGGTGATCAGCCACCACCAAGTTCTCGCTGTCCCCTTCTTTGGTAATTTCATTCCTAGGAATGAATCTGGACACTGTTCAGGCAAGGATATTCCTTCCTCAGCAGAAGGTGGGCATCTGCTTGCACAAGTTCAGTTTCTACTAGCTGTCCCCGTTCCTTCACCAAGGCAGGGGATGCAGCTGATGGGCCTGATGGTGGCGTGCTTCGCAGTGGCCTTTTGTGCTCAGTCCTTCTTGGGGCTTCTGCAACTTCCCCTATTGTCTGTATGGGACAAGGACCCAGCGTCCCTGGACAGGGTCTGGCGGTCTTCCCCCCCCCTGGTGAGGAGGTCCCTCTTGTAGTGGATGGACTCAAGGAACCTATTGGGGGGGCGGAACCTTCTTGCTCCTTCCTGGGAGACGTCACCACGGATGCCGGTCTATCAGGTTGGGGGGGGTTTCTCCTGGCCCTGCGGTTCCAGGGGAGGTGGGGTCCGTAGGAGGCCTATTCACCTATCAACGTCCTGCAGCTGTGAGCGATCAGGTTAGTTCTGATTCGTTTGACTGCTCATTTCAGGACCTGCCTGCTTAGGGGCGCATGGTCACTCTGATGGCAGTTGCCTACATCAATCATCAGGGAGGGACCTGGTCCAGGTGGGTCCTCCAGGAAGTGTCTCTGATTCTGATTGGTGGAGGCCAATGTTCCTTGCCTTTCAGCAGTCTACATCCCGGGGGGGGTCCCTCTGCAACAGGGTGTTCCAGTCTCTGTATCACCGGTGGGGCCAACCTATGTGGATCTGTTTGCTTTCCGTCACAATCGCAAACTCCCGGCCTTTGTCTCCCCGTACCGGGATCCTCTGGCCGTGCCCATGGATGCCTTAGTACTGTCATGGCGGGACATTCAGTTTCTGTATGTCTGTCTACATCCCCCCTGCTAGGCAGGGTTCTGCGTAGGATTGCTCTGAAAGGGGTGCCAGTTGTTCTGGTGGCCTCAGGTGGCCAAGAAGAGTGTGGTTCGCAGACGTGGTGCAGTTGGCAGTAGATCTGTGCTTTCTGCCTGGATTGCCAGATCTGCTCACTTAGGACCGCTTACGCCATTTGCATTTACTAACTCTGGCCTTGACGGCCTGACTGCTGAAACCTCCATCTTGATGGAGAATGGTTGTCTACCTCGTTGGTTGAGTCCATGGTGAAGGCTAGGAAGATGATTCTTCTATCTGTTATATGGCATGGCGTACCTTCCTTGACTGGTTGAGTCTTGGCCTCTTCCCTGTTGGGTGTTCTCAGTTCCCAGGGATCTGGAGTTTTACTGCATGGGTTGGAGTTTTTCTCTAACTCCGTACTATGAAGGGTCAGGTTTCTATCCTGTCTGTCTTCTTTCAGAAGTCTTTTGTTCAGCATTCCTTGATTGAGACTGCCTTTAGGGGGTTGCACATGTGCGTTCCCCACTACAACCTATGGGCCCTGATTTTTTTGGGGGGGATTTAAAAATGGTCTTGCCTGTTTTGCAGGGTTTTCCCTTTGAACCTGTGCAGGTTGCTGCCTTGGCTATTCTTACACTCAAGGTTGTGGTTCTGGTAGCTATCACTTCTGTCAGGCGTGTGTCTGAGTTGGTGGTGCTGTCCATTCAGCCCCCATACTTTGAGAGGCACCAGGACAAGGTGGTGTTTTGTTCAATCCAGAATTTCTGCCTAAGGGTAGTGTCTGCTTTTCATTGATTCAGGATATTGTTCTTCCTCCTTTGTGCCCTAACCCTAGCAATGTTAAGGAGAGAGTTTTGCACTCTTTGGTTTTGGTTAGGTGTCTGAAGTACTATCTGGTGGCTACTGCACCTTTCAAGAACACCGAGGCTCTTCTTGTGGTCCCTTCTAGTCCTAGGAAAGGGTTTTTGGCTTCTGCCAAGTCTACTATCAGCATGTGGATTCGTCAGGCTGTGATTCAGGCTTGCTCTGCTAAGGGGGAAGAGTCCTCCCTTCGCTTTATTGCTCTTTCTTCTCGTGCTATTGGTGCCCCCTTGGGCCTTCCAGCACCAGGCTTCTATTGCACCAGTGTGCAAGGCCGCTACTTGGTCTTTTGTTCTTACCTTTTCAAGGTTTTACAAGGTTGATGTTAAGGCCTCAGCTGTTGCTGTATTTTGGCCACAAGGTTTTGCAGGCGGCAGTGGTTTAAATTGTCTGCTGTTACCTTTTTATTGGTGGATCCCACCCTACCTTACGGACACTGCTATTGGATGTCCCAAGTGTAAGTAATCTATCTGGAGCAGGACGTACTGTATACTTAGAATAATACAATTCTGTGAAATACTCACCTGTAGAATTGGTATTATAAGTATACAGTACGTCCTGCTCCACCCCACCCTGGTTTTTGCTTTATTCTGGATCCCATGTATGGTGATTATCATTGTCATGGTTACCAGTTTTTGGTTGTTAAATTCTCCCGGCTTCTTTTTCACTGCTTTTCAATGCTGGGGATTTGTGGGAGGTCCCTGGGTATTTGAGGGGCCGGGAGGAGCCTGTTTTGCATGTCTGCAGTGCAGCGCCATCTGGCAGAGGATAACCCAAGTGTAAGTAATCTATCTGGAGCAGGACGTACTGTATACTTATAATACCAATTCTACAGGTGAGTATTTCACAGAATTGTATTTTTCCCATCTGCATGTATGATACTGCGTCATTGTCAGCAATTAAACCTTTGCTCCTTCATCCTCTCAAAGCTGAAACACTGCCTCACCTATTTTTAATGGTAGCGGCCATTTTGGTGCTTCCTTTCCCAGCATCCAAGCCATTCTGCTGCCTGGATTCAGCTGACGTAATCCACAATGCACAGTGCAGGAAACCCAGCAGCACTTCCTCTTTGCAGGCTACCTGCAGCTCCATAGAATGACATTTTGATGGTAAAATTGACCATGGCAGGAGTTACAAACTGGCAAATGAGTTTTTGTGCAGCCATCTAAGTTGCCCTGGGGGTATGTTTATGAGCACAGTTTCTTGGAAGGGTGCTGGTCCGGTTATATGTTTTCTATTATATTCAAAGTATTTCTACTGTGATGGCATTGTCAGGCGTGCAACATACTACACGGTTTTCTTTGTAGGGCACATTTCTTGTTTGCATTACTGCAGTGTCCCCCAATCCTCCCCTTCCAAAGCCTGTCAACAAGCCTCCACATGGTTCCTAGACTACTATAGTGCCAGCTGTTGTTGTTGCAATGTTTCAAATGAATGAAATTACTTTTTATCTTCAGTTATTAAGAAGAAATCCAGAGCGCCGTCTTGGGGCAAGTGAAAAAGATGCAGAAGATGTGAAGAAGCATCCTTTCTTCAGAGTGAGTACTTTTTAACCAGGGATGCATTGAAGCCTATGCCATTTTTACTTCTGAGTGATCAAGCAATCTAAAAGGGAGCGGACTATACAGGCATTGAGGATTTTAGTCAGCCTAGCTGACATAAATTCTGGCTGTCCTGTCCCTACCCAACCATTCCTTCTCTTCCTTCATGCTTTAATCAAGTTGGCTACTGCTTGCTGGAAATGAGTACCAAGGTTTAACCCTTTCGCTGCCAGCCTACCTGGAGTTTTTGTCACCCTTGGTGCCAGACCATTTTGCGCTCCCCATGTTCAAATGTGATTTTTGAAGGGATTTCCAGGGATTTCCCAGGAAAATTATATATTGTTTTTTTCAGCAGAGTCTGAGCTTTAACATGAAATGTCTTGTTTGTCATTTTTAGGTGTATTCTCAATATTTTTTGGCGAAATATGTGCAGAAAAATAAAAAAAATCTATTTTTTACAATTTGTAGTGTTTTTTGTAATACAAAATGTAAGTTTGTCAATAAAATCTTATTGCGTGTGAAATCCCAATTTCTCCCGATCACAGCGGTACCACATATGTATAGGTAGACACCCTTTCCAGCCCAGGAGACTCCCCCAAACTGAAACAGAGCTTTAGGGGATTTTCAGAAAAAATACAACTGTGATATGAGCTATGCGCACCTTGCAATTTTTCCAGAAAAACAACCCTTTACATTTGAAATACCCCCCACAAATGATATATTCTCTGGAAGTACACACCTCAGGCTTTCTATTTGTACCAGGCTTGTTGACATGGGTGCAGTTTTCTGGAAGTAATCCCTCAATGTATTCTTTGGTTGCAAAGAGTTTCCCTAAAAAAAAGGATAAAAAAGCAGAATCAAAGCCACATTTTCCTAAAAAAACTATAATCAAACAAGAAAAAACAAGTATAATCTGGAAAAGCAACATCTCCCGAACAGAACGATACCCAACATGCATAGGTTCTGTCAAGGGAACAGTTGCCAAACACCCCAAAGTAAAGCATGTGCGTAACGGTAATTTTACTTTAAAATTTCAGCTCTGCAGACAAAGTGCGCACCTTGCGATTTTTCAACCAAAACAACCCTTGACATTTGGAATATCCCCCATAAACCATATATTCGCTGAAAGTACACATGTTAAGCTTTCTAAGCGTACCCAGCTTGTTGTAGTGGGCTCATCTTTCTGGAGTTGATCCCGCAAAGAATTCTTTGGTTGCGCAGGGTTTCCCTAAAAATGTTATATAAAAGATGAATAAAAAACACCTTTTCCTAAAATATAAATATGCAAACAAGAAAAAAACAAGCTAAGTCTGAAAGCGCAAGGTCCCCCGAACAGAACAATACCCAACATGCAGAGGTACTATTAACCCTTTTAATTGCCAGCCTACTTGAGATTTTGTCAGCCTCTGTTGACAGGTCATTTTTCCCCATTTTGCGCCATGTTTTGCTGGAATTTTCAGGAAAATTATATATATATTTTTTGCAGCAGAGTTTAGGATTTAACATGAAATGTCTTGTTTGTAAATTTTATTTATTATTCATTTTATTTATTAAGTAAAAAAAAAAAAAAAAAAAATTTTTTTTTTTTAGAAAATTGCCTCCTTTATTTTAATAAATAAAAGACATGGGGGGGGGGGGGCATATTTTTTTTTGGATTTTTAAGGGTTAAAAACCCTAAAAAATAAAAAAAAGACATGGGGCCCCCCCTTACCCAAAGTAACCAGCCCGGGACCAGCTATGCAGGGCTTGTAGGAACAGGGGCCAGCTTTTGTGGCCCCTGGCCCTGCAGGCTACATGCCCGCATAGCCCGTGGGCCCGGGCTCTTCTGCCCCCCCCCCTGGGCTTTGGGGAGGCAGGTAATGGGGGTTCCGGGGGTTAATGGCAAGTCACCCGCTAGTCGCAGGTGACTTGCCACCCCCCCCCCAGCCTTGTGAACTGGTATAGGGGTCATGGACCCCTTACCAGTTCACAAGGGGTTAAATGTAAAAAAAAACACACACACACACACACACAGAAAAAATTATTTTATTTAATTTTTTTTTTTAATACTCCCATCCATCCTGGAGCACTTTGTCCCTCGGCGATCACTGGCTTCTGCTCACTTGCTAGAAGCCTTTTTATAGCTGCTGGATGACAGAACACAAAAGGGTTAATTAAAAAAAAAATGACATAGGGTCCCCCCTCCCAGGGAGGGGGACCCCATTTTTTTGGGAATTTTAAGGGTTAAAAACCCCCCTACCCAGCATTACCGACCCGGGCCAGCTATGGGGGCTTGTAGAACAGGGCGCAGGGGCCAGCGTTGGTGGCCCCTGGCCCTGCAGGCTACTAGCCCACATAGTCACTAAGTGGCTTGGGCCCTTCTGCCCCCCCCCCCAGCCGTTGGGGAGGCAGGTAATGGGGGGCTGGAGGTTAATGGCAAGTCACCCGCTAGCCGCAGGTGACTTGCCAGACCCAGAGCCTTGTGAGCTGGTATATGGGGTCTCATGGACCCCTTACCAGCTCACAAAGGTTTAACTGTGAAAAAAAAGACACAACACAATTAATAAAAGTATTTTATTAAAAAAAAATTTTTTTTTTTTACTGTACTTACCATTGATTGTAAGCTCCTTTGTCCCTCACCGCTCTGCTGACAGATGCATCCAGAGAAGGGGGAGGCAGGAGATCAGAGGATCTCCTGCCACCTCCTTCACCGGCACCGATCACCGGCATCTGTCAGCTGAGAGAGCTGAAGCCGGAGATCGGGGCTGGGATGATGTCATTAGCCACGCCCACAAGGGGGTGGGGCTTAGTGGCAAGATGGCGGCCGCCATCGAGAAGGATTGAGCCTTCCGGGCTCTCTCCTGAAGATCGGTAAGTCCTGGGGGGGGGGGATCGGAGCCCCCCCCCAGGTGAAGAGGAGGGACATCGGGAGCCAGCGCACACGCAGGTAAGTGAATGTCACTTTTTTTTTTTTTTTTACAGTTAGCAGCTGCTGCTGCGGAAGCGGGGGGGGGGCGGCCTATTCCGGGGGCTCTCCTGGAGCCATCCGATCCCCCGTGGCACCAAATTAAAGAGGAGACCCAGCCGGATCCAACGAGGGGTCAGATGAGTATTTTTGATTTTTCTTTTTTTTACTAGCAGGGGGGAAAGTCAAGCACGTAAATTCTACGTGCTTGGCACTTAAGTGGAGTGGAAGCGAGCACGTAGGAACTACGTGCTTGGCACTGAAAGGGTTAAAGGCAAAAGTAATGGGAGTATGGAGGTCCACCTCATGAAAATGGTCTGCCCTGACTTACTTGATGCTGCCTTTAAATACAGGCTGCTGTGCTGTTTTTGATCCTTTCACATTCTGCAGGAAGTGCAGTGAGATTTTTAATTTCTTACATTCTTGTATAGGTGAAATGTGTCTACAGACCTTAAAGCAGAACAAAACCCAATGGGGCCAGCCCTGTAATCTAAAAGATGCCCACCAGGGCATCCCACTATGGAGGATCTGTGTCATCTGCCCTGCTCCTAGCTTCTGTTGCTCATACTGCTTCCGCCACTCACTCGCTGGTATAAAGGGCCCCACCCTGCGACATGTGAGTGGGCTTTCAGAAGCAGAGTGCAGGGCAGAGAACAACACTGAAGACCCTGGCCCAACGATCAGAGGCCCGCTGGGGGATGAAGAGAACGCCGATGCCTGAATGGAGGCAAGTTTTTTTTTTTTTTTTTTTTTTTTTTTTTTTTTTTTTTTTTTTTCTGGCTCTAAATGGGGTAAAATGCCAGCCAAGTAACATTTACGGTGCTGACAGTTAATGGTCAGATTCAGCCACGTACCTTTTACTCACCATGTGCCCCTGGAGTGCAAATATGCAAAAGGACGAGGGGTTCCAGGATTCGAGGACATGGCTTGTGGGGGGACTATGCATGGATGATGATCACCAATTTCCCCCCAATCACATCACAGCTGTATTGTGGTGATCCTTGGTTAGAGTTAATTTCAATAAGAGCTGATTCCCAACAGCTTGGAGGGGGGGGGGGGGGGGGCTGGATGGTTGTAGGGAAAAAACACACCGTCCCAGTGAGCAGCCTGTTCCCATGGTGGAACACTAAATGCCTAACATGAAAGCAGAGGAGAACCACAGCTATGTGATTTTTGCCCAGGTTGAAAGGGACTGGAATGAGAGCAGAGAAGAGAGGCAGGCAACAGACCTTATGTCCTCTCTTATTTGCAAACCTGCCTGTATCCATTAGACCTTGCTCTGAATATGTGTCGGAGTCCTTCTCCCAACTACATTTGGAAACAAAATAAGCAAGTTTAGGCTGAAGAATTAGGGGCGCTGCTAATGGGATACTTACAACGGTCTTTGACGCAGTATTTTCCATCTATGAATCTCCTAACCCACCACCCATAATGTCACAAATACAAAAAGAACATAAGTGTGTTTTAACTTTAGTCAAAACACAGATCATTTGTAGTAGGTGATAAGCAGACTTGTCGTCCTGCCATAGATCACTTTGGCTGGCTGTTAATATTCATGTGTGGCTGTTAACTATATAGCCCTTTATTTATTACTTTTTTGTTTCACAGCATATAGACTGGCAGGCCTTATTGGCAAAGAAGGTCAAGCCTCCGTTTGTACCCACGATCAAAGGACGAGAAGATGTGAGCAATTTTGACGATGAATTTACCTCAGAAGCCCCCATCCTGACCCCTCCCCGAGAGCCGCGGTTACTGACAGATGATGAACAGGAGGCATTCAGAGATTTTGACTATATTGCCGATTGGTGTTGAGTGCGAGCACACTGTGAAACTGGAGAGAACTGGCTTACAAGATGACTAAAGAGAAACAGTCCTCACCGCTTTGTGCCATCTTCAGTTCCAGAGTTATTTTATTTTTGAAATCACATGAAGATTCTTTTAGAAGTACTTTTAATTTTATATAAATATGTGTATATGAACTCTGTCAAAGAGGCCACTTACGCCCCTTAATTTTTATTTTTTTTTATTTTATTTTTTCTTTTTAACCGAGCACTGGAGCAACTTTTTACACCTGGCCTTCTGAGCAGGAGAACACTACCTGCAGTACATATCTGTTGTCCTTTCTCCTTTTATTGCCTCCTCACCTACAAATCAGAGAACTTTGGTAAAACAATGCTTTAAATGTACTCGACACTAAAGATTTAACTGGGCGTGTGCAGCTCAAACTTTGCAATAAGCATTTTGAACCTCTTGGACGTCTCAATATATATATATATATATATATATATATATATATATATATATATATATATATATATAATATTATTTAGAAGTTCTAGTTTTGAAATGTACAAAGCTGAAACAGGCAATCTAAAACGTTCTAGTTTTAAATGTACAAAGGTGATACAAGTCATTGTGTAAGCGTTCAGACCTCTGAATGTCACTTTCGGTAGTTCATAGTTTGGCGTGGGCATATGTACAGTTCTGGTATTCAAAGTTTTTATTGAGTGTTTTGTTAACATGTCCATATACGTTGGTCTGCAACTGATTTGGCGAGGTCATAAGCTATACATTGCATTGATAACATGGTCTTTACCAAAGCATCACTACAATACTGGCTGCAGCCAGAATGGATCAAGTACTGGTACACTAATAGAGAGGCCAATCAGTGTTTTACACATTTCCCATGGCACCCCCATGGATAGAAGTTTTGATTTAAAATTTTAAGTCCAGCTTACCTGTATGGGTCAGGTCTTCAGTTTTTAAAGGAAATGTATCCAAATGCAGCTGGGCCCTAAAAGATCGTAGCAGCCTTCAGATGTGTAATGACCAAATTTGCACAAGTGAGTGTCTGTGGTGGTGTTGGTTTATAGGACATAAAAGCCAGAAGGCACACATGGACCTGTCAGGAAAAAAATGGGCTTCTATGTCTACCATTTTGATTTTTTAAACTGAATGCCTAGACTCTTCATTCTCCCACTCTATCCAACCGGCCAGCGATAATAAAAGGAAAAGGGGACTCCTCTGTTAACCTCGATCTTTCTCAGCATGATCTCCCCCAGCAGCTCCTGCAAATCCCAGACCCAGTAGTGCTGAGATAAGGTCACGTTCTCTTGACATATTCACCTGTGCTAATAAGTCACTCAAGCCAGCCTGGACTATGTGTCTTTCCGGAGACAGCTGATAACAGAATAGGGAGACCTCTTCTGCTGTCAGCTTAGGTTTCGGCTTGTTGTGTTCCATGATGCCCCTGGCCTAAACCTGCTTTACAGTTTGTCACCAATTTTAGTGGCAGTTGTTTGTGAACCCTTGGAGAGTCTACTATGTTTTAGCAGGAGGCCATCTTTCCCCCCCCCCCCCCCCCCCACTGGTGGTACAGTGACCCCCCCATCCTCCTCTGCAGTCTACTCTGTGATTTGGAACTATATGAGGGCGTAAAACTTTTACATTGTCTACTTGTAAACACCTGGCTGGGCAACAACATCTCTATCTCGATGAATCAAGAATCCCAATCCTATAGTTCCAAATTCTTCTGAATGCCTATGTACCTGTTGCTTGTCGTTCTCCTGAGAGTGACTTTAGGTCACAGCCGCAAGTCCTTCCAGTGTTATGTCCATAAAAGCAATATGGTGTTTGAGATTGGTGTCGGCTTCTCTCAGGGAGGAATGAAAAGCAAGGCTAAGCAGTACATGAGACTGCTCAGCCTGTGTGCTAGCTCTCCATAGAAATAGTCTGCAGCACATTTGTCATACAAGCCATATCTGTAACATATTAAAGCAGAATCCAGTTCTCAGAATTTTAGAACTTCAATGCATTATTTTTTTACCACTGAAATTCTAACATTGATCTGGCAATAGAAAAATCCAGTGGCATACACATACATACTGTACGTATGTATTGGGCTCAAATTGTGTCAAAGAAGGTTATTTTTTGGGGAAGGGAGAGTTTTTTTCTTCTTGATGCTTGTGAGAATTTAAACAGTAAGCAATAAAGCACTGGTAGTTTAACAAATACCATGAGCTGGATTCTTCTTTGAAAGCCATGGCTCATCCACACCCTGTTTGCACATCATGCACAGATGCATGATTACATACTTCAGTCTTCTATTGTAACTCGTAATGCTGTTGGTACATGGGTGTCCAGGAAGGCAGCTGCCACAGGAAAGTTACATTTTTTAAGTTTACATTTTTCGAGTTGATTTTTTTCTTCAACCAGGATTAGGGGTCCACTAAACAATGGTGGATTCAGCACTTTGTGGTCTTTGCTTACAGACAAGGCTGCCAGACTGGCACCAGGCACCTCTGTTTACCTTCACCCATTCTACCTGCAGCAATCACTCTCCCACAACCCTGTTACCTGAAGCAGGGTGCTGTATTTCCAGGTTTTGGTTGGCTTGAGCCATATGGCAGTGTATAAAGTTGAGGCACCTATAAAAAAAAAAAAAAAAATGGCCCTAATGTTCCAGCCTCCTACAGGCCCACCACCACTCCACACTACAGGCTGGAATGCAGATTTGCTACACCTGGCTTTAAAAAACGCAGCTGTGGGCTGTGCGTAGATCCCTGTGATTATTTTAACCAGCTCTCATAGACATCAGCTGCTGTGGAGGTAAACCTAGTCCAAGTACTTTTAGGTGCAGTTCAGGGAAGCTGGGAGGAGCAGCTTAATAGCCAGTATTTGCCCAAGCTCAACAGCAGCAGCCAAACAAGTGTTTGCTCCTTGAAATTTGGCAGCCAGATTCTGGAATGAAAACCCTAAGTCTTAGCAGTTGTAACTCCCACTGTATACACTGGCAGTATTATCTCATCTTTGTCACGTCCATTACCCCAAAATGTTGTCTTCATTGTCATCTAAACAATCGGAGAGGCCTTCTTTTATGAATGTTCTGGTATTTCACAGAAAAGTGTATATTCCACTTCTGTGGCGCCTTATCTATGGGATATAATGCTGTGCTTCCTTCAGACAATTCTACAACATTTACCAAAGTCACTTGCCAAATACTTTGCCTTGCATCTTTTTCACATCTATCATTCCAGCAACATATTGCCCAACAGTATCTCTCTGGCCAGTGAGCAAGTAGCATTTTAAGTGTGTTAAAGATCACTAGAATGTAACCCTTCAATTGTAATAAAAAGGTGGCCATGTGTGTTTGTAGAAATATGTGGGTTACCCTTTTTATAATGCAGTTGTAGAATGTGCTGGAACCAATGCAAATTGGTCTACTGTCCCCAGTGGTCCTACAAAGCCAAGTATTCATTTTAAATTGTACGTTAGAACCTCCTAGTAGGGTTTTTGTTTTATGTCGGTATTTATACAACGGCTAAGGACAGTCTTATGATCTATAGCGGACGACCTGATGGAGATGGTTTTGTACCTCTCAAAGTTCAGTAAGGTACTGGAGCCCATGCAGTCTGTATGTCATTAGGTGCTCATTTTCCATTATAGCTTAGAACCTCTAGAAGTGGTGTGGGGTGTTTTTAGCAGTTTTACTACTTGAGGTAGGGTGCATGCTATAGTTGTAAAGGCTGCGCTGCATGTACAGTGCACGACTAGACCTGGAATGGTTGGTAACATTTGCAACAAATGTCAATCCACACAAATTCTTGTGGGCATGGAACAAATGTCAATCCACACAAATTCTTGTGGGCATGGTTGCTTTTACAACAGTCTGGTTTTCTCCAGTTGCGATGGTTTTTAAGCCCCTGAGAGAAACTGGTATATTGATCATGGCATCTTCTACAACCAACGAAACATTGGCTTACAGTGGATCGTCCGGGGTGCTAGAGCAGTTGCAGTATGCAAAGTATGACCAGGCTGGCCATAGGTGGGGTTTTCTCTCAGATTTTTTCAGACTCAATTAAAAATAGAAAACAAAAAGCACCATTGTTAATGTGGATGTCTAGGCAAGAAGCCCTCCCCTGCACAAAGACCAATTTGGGGGTTTAAAATAATGGTCTGGTGATTGGCGCAGTAGCGTCTCTTTTGTGGGGATTGGCCGACAAAGTGGTCAGTCATGTTCTGTGCAGAACCTCGGAAGCCCTGCTGCTCCTGGCAACTATGAAGGTGCCTTTTGGGGGAGAGTGATAGGTTGCCAGTTTTTTTTCCCTGGATTCATGCTGTAAGGATCATATTTTAAAAACATTTCTTTCCAACTTCTTCCATACAGTAAATGTTCAATTTATATTCTACTTTGTCTTATTTTTCTTTTGCTTTTTAATAAATTCCAACAACAGTGTCTGCCTGATGGGAGTTATCTGTAAGCTGTCTAAAATGGGTCTTAAGATTGTGGAACTTTGAAGGCATGCTCAATATTTACTCTGCAGTTGAACATTTAGCTAAGATGGTTTCGAGTTGTGGGCTAATATGGCTGAGTTGTGACCGTATTATCTGTGTTTCATTAGGCTTGCAGGTTTGATCAATTGATTGTGGATTAATGTGTTGCATAATTTTCCTTATTATAATCCCATGTTTGGAAGCCCTTTGGGGAAGTGTCCCAGATTTTTATAGTTTCCTTCTTGAGATACGTTGACGGTTTCCTTTTTGAGATAACTTCACAGTAGCAAGTTGGGTAAGCCTTGTCACTGGGACAGTGAGAAATGGGAAAGAACTTCCCTCTACTTGATGTTTTGGTGACTTCTTTGGTTCTTGTGCAAGCTCAACCACCTTTCAGCCCTGGTGTTTACAGTAGTGTATAAATACTCCATTTCACAATGTTCTTGAAACCAGTTAATTCCTCTTATTTCCAGTCGTTGGTCTTCCAGAGATTGAACACATTACTTAGGTCAAAAGGGGGTAAAAAAAATCAGTCAAAATATGAAGACATCTGGCCATTTCCTATCCAAACTGCAAAATATTTGTTTTAATGCATACAATTTTTTTTACAGTTCTTAATAAAGCACACTTCTCCCCTTTACTAAAACCTCACCATGAGGAATACAGCAATGTAACCCTTTATGGGCCCTGCCAACACACTCCATTTTGGCATTGCGTTTTTGTTTTCTTGGCTGCTTTATCTAAGGGCATCTTTTTTTGTTATAGGATCTACATGGATGGCAGTTCAGAGGTGACTGGTCAACATATTTACTTGCTGCTGTTTAGTTGACATTGTTAATCCCCCATCCCCCTGGCCATCGTCATGTGGTAGCACATAAGGCCCTTTATTAAATTAGACCTATTTCTCACCAATACACATTCCTCTAACCTCTGGCTACCAGTAGGGTCCACTGTGCATGGTGCCACACAAGCCCACCCTGTCATGTCTATTAGTTGCCAGAGGTCACTTGAAAACATAGACTGAATAAATATGCTTAATATTTGAGTTTCATTTGGACAGGCTTGCCGACGTCCAGTTGAGGGCCAAAGGGGACTTCCAACGGCGGGTCTAATTTCAGTAGAGGGGATAGTCTCCCTGAATTCTCAACTCCTTTTTTGGTTTGTAAAGGAATGTGAGGTCTGTTATGTCTTGCATGTGATTTAATGGTACCCTAATATTTGGGTAGAGAAAGTCTAATTATTGCCACATAGGCATGCGAAATTTAAGCTGATGGAATTGTAGGTTGTGTTTTTAGGTAATTTTATGAAAGTGGTTATAATGACTAATGTGCTCCACCGTTAACAATTCTTTATAGTTTTACTTGTGGAGACATTAAATTGAAAGTCCAGTCACCCCTAACGGCGACAAAGAAAAAAATCCTTACCTTGCCCATGATGCAGCACCACTCTCCCGTGCCTGTGCGGCTGCCGCTCAGACTGCACACAAAGTGGCATCCCCCTGCTCTATACGTGCTCCCACTGCCCATTCAAATGACAGTGAGGGGAAGCCGCTGCTTCCTGTTCAAGATGGTGGACCCGAGACACTGAGCATTGGGAGAACAGCAGTGGACCGCAGGTGAGGTAATGTCTTTTTTTTTTTTTTCTTTCTTCTTTGTAACCAGGGAAGGGTGGGAGGGTTAGGGATCACTGGACTTCCACTTGAACTCATGATCTATGGTCATGTGCTGACCATGTGAAGTCCACACTTCAATTTCTGGTATATTCTAAGTATGTCACACACCCCGCTTCCACTATTAATGACATATGGGTTATGGTCCAGTAGAGGGCGAACTTCTGCAGAGATGAAAGCAAAAAAAAAAGCCCCTCCCGGTCCATAAATACCTGGGACCTCCCACACATTCCCCAGTTCCTTCTCTGCAGGACGGCAAGCAAGTCAGAAGATGTGGGCTGCTCTTATGCCCGGCCATGCGGTGCCTTATTTCTGCCCGGACCTTTATTTTTTAATTCCAGTATAGCCTCCCAGCCTTGGCTGCAGGTCCGGGTGATGGTAGGCTTCACCTTATAGGTGTTATGGAGCCATGCTCCCCCGTGAGACCCCATACAAGGGGGTAGGCGGCTTCTGGGTTGGTGATCCCGGTTTGGGATGCCCTGTCCCTATTCACTTCCCTGGCACTTTACGGTGAGGGATTCTCCCCCTTCCGGGTCCCCTCGGATACCCTCCAGTGGGGGCGGGGGTGGAGGCATTGTGCTTATATTTTTCACCTTGTTACGTGTGTTTGTGTGAGTGTGTCTGTGCATTTCTGCTGCATGTTTCGCGCTTTGCACTCTGCTGCCGGCCGGGAAGCTTCTCCCCCTCAGGCTGAGTTGTGAGGGGGCGGGGCCGGGGCCGGGCGCTCGCGCGTTGCCGCGGCCCGACCTCCCTTCTGTTTGGCGCCTTTGCGGGCCCATCCCATTGATGGGATCCGCATTGCTGGACTAGGAGGGAAGGGGGCGGGGCCTGGGGCGGCGCGTGATCCGCACTGGCCCGCCCCTTCTTCTTCTCCCTCTCTCTGTCACGGAGGCTGCTGCTGCACTGGACGCCATTTTGTGGTGTGTGTGAGTGCCCTACCGGGCTTCCCCTTCTAATTGCTTGGCCAGTATGTCCCAGTCGCGCTTGGGGCAGCGCTGGCCCCTCCTTTGCCACTGTGTTTCATTACATGTATATTATTATTCTGTGGTGTGCATGTGCTTATTGCCATATTTTGTGTCTTTCAGGAGGACTCCCTGTGCATTGCTTAAAAGGGGGTTCTCCCGGTCCTAAGGTCCCTAGCAGTATTTTGGGGCACTTATAAATCCTCCCACTCGGGACAAAAAAGGGGCATCCCAGGTTGCTTACCAGCGTAATTCCCTCTGGTCATTGTGACTACCTTAAAAAATCACCATATGGAGGCTCCACAGGATACCGGGCTCGGGCTCCCTTCGGGACAATCCTGGATGTGTGTGGGTTGTGGGGTACCCCTTACGGGGGGAAATGTACTGCATACCTTGTGCGCAACAGGCCATAATGCAGCAGTCTGGTTCCCAGGCTTCTGGGTCAGGGCCGTCCGCCTCATCGCCTACCTCACCCCGCATTATCTGTACCCCAAGTGACCCTGTCATTAGTGGAGAGTCGCACTCGGAGGTCTGTGCTAGGCTGGCCAACCTCGAGAAAATTATTTTTAGCTCAGTAAGAGAAGGCATCTGTCACTGGCTGCGCCGGTAATTGATTTTGATGATTATGACTGCCCTGGCTGGGCTGATTATTCCCCGCTTGAGGAGGGGGAACTGTTTGAGGAATCAGAGACTGAGGAACTGCAGTTCTTTGATTCGGATGCCGGGCAGGCACGGGGGGATGCTGTTGATACCCCCAAGGTCCTGGCCCATCTCTTAGAGGTTCTGGATATTTCCCCTCCAGCAGAGGTCCCTCCTAAGAAGGGGGTATTCTTTGGGTTCTCTAAGCCCCGCTCGGAGTTTCCAAATCAGAATCATTTTGACTACATGATTCTTAGAGAATGGAAGACGCCGAGTGGGCTTCACGGTGTTCCTCAGGGATGGGATAGAAAGTATCGCTTTCCGGTGGATGCGGTGAAGCGCTGGTCTTCCCCTCCCGAGGTTGAAGCGCCCGTTTTAGGATTGGCCAACACCTCCGTTTGTTCATACTCCTGATGCCACTACCCTTAAGGATGGCGAGGACAAGCGCATTGATCAGATGGCATGTCATGCCTTTGCCAGTGTGTGCCAGTGTGGGTTCAGCCTTGCGGCCTGTCTGTGCATCTGCACTCGTGGCTGTGGCTACCAGGTCTGAGATTAGGGACGTGTTAAATGGGTCCCAGCTCAACCCGGACAGCGTTGAATTCACAACCATTAAGAGGTGTGAATTGTTCATGAATTTTGTTTTGTCGGCTATGGACGACACTATTACCATGTGTAGCAGAACCTCGGCTCTTCTTGTGGCCATGCGCCGATCGGTCTGGCTACGCCAGTGGGCGGCTGACATTGCGGCCAAGAAGTCACTTATTGCCTTGCCCTACCTGGGTACGCGGCTGTTTGGAGACAAATTGGATTCTGGGGCAAAAGGTGGAAGGCTACCTCAGTGTAAGAGGCAGCGTCGCTCCTTTCGGGGGGCAAACTCCTTCAATCCTTCCTTTCGCGGTGCCAGAGGGGGCAGAGGTCTTGCCTACTCTGGCTTCAAGAGGTGATTCCTGGAACAGGGGCAGAGGATGCGCCGGTCCAGCCTCTACCTGGGGTTCCAAGCCCGCTGCCAAGCCAGCTCAGCAATGAGGAGGCGCCCTCACCCTTACAGGTAGGGGGACGGCTGCGGCTCTTATTCCAGGTATGGGCCCGGGAGGTTACGGACAAGTGGATATTGGAAGTGGTCTCGTCTGGGTACAAACTGGAGTTCGAGTACCGGCCTCCTCCCAGATTCCTAAGGTCCTCGGGCGGTGCAGGGGCTGTAAAGAACCTCCTGGACATGGCGGTCATATGCCCGGTGCCTCTTTCAGATAGAGGCCGGGGCTATTATTCCAACCTTTTCACGGTTCCCATTCTGGATTTGAAGCTTCTCAACAGGTTCATCAGAACCAAGAGGTTCCGCATGGAGACTCTGCGCTCAGCCATTGGTTCCCTTCGTCAGGGGGGATTTCATGGCGTCCATAGACATCAAGGATGCTTACCTTCATGTACCAATTTTCCTAGCACACCAGAGATTTCTCAGGTTTGTGGTCGGAGGTCAGCATTTTCAGTTTGTGGCCCTCCCGTTCGGGCTGACCTCTGCACCGAGGGTGTTTACCAAGGTTCTGGCGGGCATTATGGCCCTGCTCAGAGCCCAGGGAATTCGCATTGTGCCATATCTGGACGACCTGCTCATTTATAGCTTCCTCCCTCTGCCAGGCGGAGCTGGACACCAGGATGGTGGGGACGACGCTGGAGAGGTTTGGATGAGTGATCAACCACCCTAAGTCTTCTCTCTCCCCATCAAGGGAGATTTCCTTTCTGGGCATGAATCTGGATACCAGTCAGGCCAGAGTGTTCCTACCTCATCCAAAGGTGCAGAGGGTTCAGGATCTGATACGTGTTCTCCTGACCAACCCTCGCCCTTCCATTCGGCTAGGGATGACTCTGGTGGGTTTGATGGTGGCCTACTTCGAGGCAGTCCCCTTTGCTTTTGCCCTATTCCACATGAGGTCGCTACAACTCCATCTATTGCTGAAATGGGACAGATGTCTACAGTCCTTGGATCAGTCTTTTCTGATGTCTCCCAGGGTTCGACAGTCCCTTCAGTGGTGGCTAGAATCAAGCAATCTGATGAGGGGCAGATTGTTCCTGTCCCCTCGTTGGGAGACGGTTACCACGGATGCCAGCCTGTCGGGCTGGGGAGGTTTCTGGAAAGATCATCAGTTCCAGGGGTTGTGGGGTCCTCAGGAGGCTCACAAACCCCATCAATGTCTTGGAGCTCCGAGCTATCCGCTTGGTTCTGTCGCGTCTGACACTTCACCTACAGGGTTTACCGGTTCAGGTTCGATCAGACAATCGTACTGCGGTAGCTTACATCAATCACCAAGGAGGGACTCGCAGCAGGAGTGCCCTCAGGGAAGTCTCTCTGACTCTGACATGGGCAGAGAGCAATGTTCCTTGCATCTCGGCAGTATACATTCCGGGAGTGGAGAACACGGAGGCGGACTCCCTGAGCAGGGGATTCTCTCGCCAAGGTGAAACCACAGGGTGTTTCGGGCCCTGTGTCACAAGTGGGGGACTCCGGAGGTGGATCTCTTTGCCTCTCGGCACAATCACAAGCTCCCGACCTTTGTATCTCTGTCTCAGGATCCTCTGGCCCTGGCAGTGGATGCCTTGTCCCTTGCTTGGAGGGATCTGGGGTTTCTGTACCTGTTTCCCCCCTTCTCCATGGTGGGCAAGGTAGTGCGCAAGCTGGCTCTAGAGGGGGCACCAGCAATTCTGGTGGCCCCAAGGTGGCCAAGACAGGTTTGGTTCACAGACGACGTAAGACTGGCGGTAGTTCAGTACAGGCTGCCCCTGTTTCCGGATCTGATCTCTCAGGGTCAGCTACGTTACCCCAATTTACAAACGCTTGCTTTGACGGCGTGGCTGCTGAAACCTTCTTCCTGAGTGAGGAAGGTTTGTCTGAGGCGGTTATTCAAACCTTGATTAGAGCTAGGAAGAGGTCTTCCTCTACCATTTACTATAGGACTTGGCGGTCCTATATTGACTGGTGTGAGGCTAGGGCCTTAGCTTGCAGGGTAGGATTTTGGAGTTTCTACAACACGGTCTGGATCTGGGGTTCCAGCTCAGTACTTTGGCTGTCTTTTTTCAAAGGTGTATTCTAAGCATACAGCACATCCTGCTCCAGTAGTAATAATAACATGTGGGTAGTCCTCCGCCTCCGGCGCTGTGCACTGCAGACATGTAGAAAACAAGCTCCTCCTGGCCCTTCATATACCGAGGGACCTCCTACAAATCCCCAGATTTCTCTGCAGTGCTGGAACTGCGAAGACATGAAGTATCATGCTCTCGCAAGCGAGCGGGGCTTGACAGCCCGAGGCCCTGCGGGACTATTTCCACCCGTCCTGCTTGTTAAGAATATGCCTCCCAGCATGGGCTGCGTGGGTCGGGTGAAGGTAGGCAGCACCTAGTGTGCTTACGGAGCTAGTCTCCACCGCAATCCCCCTCCATAGGGTAGGCGGTTAAGGCGAATGGTGAGCCTTCAGGGGATGCCCCTCCCGCACTAGTGCCCCATGCCCCATCTAACGGTGAACCCTCTATTCGGGTCACCTTCCTTCCCAGATTCCCCCGTTTGTGGGGGAAAAAAGAGGGGGGGGGGGCTGTGTGTTGATGGCCTACTCCTTGCCCTAAGTACACTTTAGACTCTTACCGCTACTGGTTGTCAGAGCGCGCTTCACTTGATTATTTTTAATTTGACCGCAGCGTTTTACTGTGCCTTATGCGCACACAGCAGCACTGTTTGGGGAAGCTACGGCGTTTTTCAAATTCCCTTGCTCACTTCGTCATACTACTTCTCTGAAGTGATGCTGACGTAGCTACATTCTATCCTGATTGGCTGCGCGCCTTCTAGCTTTGCGCGCTCCGGGGGGGAGGCGTGGTTCGGTCTGGCGCGTCCCACGTCATCGCCCGCTATTGCCCGCCCTTCAAGGTACGCTGGGCGCCATTTCCTTCTCGCATGCTCGTGGTGAAGACGGTCCTCCCCTTGCAGACTGTAAGTGCCCTCATGGGCGATCCTTTTTCTAGCTTGTTCCTCGCGCTCGGCTCTGACATCCCTGTTCCCCTTGTGTCTTTCAGACAGCGGTCATCGGTGGCTTCCCCTGGCCCGACGTAGCGCCCGGTCCAGACCATTTTTCAGATTTCACTACTCCCCCCAAGCTTGAGCATCACCCCCAATACTAGTGGGGATTCTCACGCTGATTTGGCCTCTAGATTGGCCAGTGTGGAAAGCTATATTGCTGGCTCCCTGGCGCACAAGGCTACTGCCAAGAAGCGTCATTTGAACCCTGAAGCTACTATTCTCCCTGTAGAATCTGATGATTTGCTGCTTTCCTATGCTCAGTCTCCATCAGAGGAAGGGTAACTGCTATCTGACTCGGGATCCTACGAGGACGAGTCCAGGAGTCAGGAGGAGTCTGGCTCTGATCTTTGGTCCCAGGACGACATTGACAGACTGTTGTCTCAGATCTTTGATGTTTTATCCCTCTCTCCCCCTCCCGCGGCACCTCGGCAGAGGGGCGATCTGTTTCATACCGCTAGGGTGCAGTTGGGAGTTTCCCGAACAAACCCACTTTAATAACCTAGTACTGAAAGAATGGGAACATCCCAGTAAACTCCAGGGGATTCCTAAAGCGGTGGATAAGAAGTATCCATTTCCTGCCGATCTGGAAGTGTTGGACATCGCCGCCCGAGGTCGATGCCCCGATTCTGAGTCTGTCCAACACCTCTATTATGCACTCCCCTGACACTACTACGCTGCAGGATTTAGAGGATCGGCGAGTTGACCAATTGGCATGTCACGCCTTTGCATTTGGGGGAGCGTCGCTCCGCCCGGTTTGCGCCTTAGCCCTCACGGCGGTGGCGCTCAGGACTGTGGTTAAGACTGCTCTGGAAGGGGCGGATGACTTGCCCTCTGATGCCGCCAATGCTCTGGCCACCTGTGAGACTTTTGTGAATTATATCCTATCTGCATCGGACGATGCTATTAAACTGAGTGCTAGATCCTCTGCTCTGGTGGTAGCCATACGCCGTGCGGTCTGGTTACGCCAGTGGGCTGCTGACAATGTCGCCAAGTAGGCCCTTACGGGGCTCCCGTTTAAAGGACTGCGCTTGTTTGGAGAAAGATTAGATATCTTTGCCAAAGGGGGCAAGCTGCCCCAGCGCAAGCGTAAGATTAGGCCCTTTCGTAGTCCAAGCTCCCATTCCACCCCCTACCGGGGGACCAAGCAAGGTAGAGGGGTGTCCTTCTCTGGGTCGCACTCAGAACCAACCCTGGAACAAGAACAGAGGACGCCGTCCCGGCTCCTCCTGGGGGCCCAAAGCCCCCCTCAAGACCCCCCCAAGCATGAAGGGGCGCCCTCGCCCGTCAGGGTGGGGGGACGTCTACAGCACTTCGAGCATGTCTGGAGACGCCTCGTCCCAGACCGGTGGATTCACGAGGTAGTCTCCTCCGGTTACAAAATAGAATTCGCTGTGCTGCCCCCTACCAGGTTCGTCGGGTCTCGGATCCCGCAGGATCCTGCCTCAGCTCGGGTCTTGTGGCTAGCTGTGCAGGACCTTCTGGAGCTCGGGGTCATCTGTGAGGTCCCCTTAAGAGACAGGGGCATGGGGTTTTATTCCAACCTGTTCACGGTGCCCAAAAAAGACGGGTCAGTCAGACCCATTCTGGATTTGAAAATCCTAAACAAGTTTGTCAGAAGCAGGCATTTTTGTATGGAAACTCTGCGCTCGGCCATTGCCTTGCTGCGTCCAGGGGACTTCATGACATCTGTGGACATCAAGGACGCTTACCTGCACGTGCCGGTGTTCTCAGGGCACCAAAGGTTCCTCAGATTTGCGCTGTTGGATCAGCACTATCAGTTCGTGGCCCTGCCATTCGGCCTCACGTCGGCTCCCAGGGTCTTCACCAAGGTGCTGGCAGGGGTGATATCTCTCTTAAGACTAAAGGGCATACGCGTGTTGCCCTACCTGGACGATATTCTCATCACCTCTCGGTCTCTGCGGCAGGCAGAGCTGGACACTCGATCGGTGGTGTCCACCCTGGAGTCCTTCGGCTGGGTGATCAATTACCCAAAGTCCTCTCTGTCCCCCTCCTCAGTGACCCCGTTTCTGGGGATGATTCTGGACTCGGTTCAGTCAAGAATATTCCTTCCTCCGCAGAAGGTGGAAGCTCTGACAACCCAGGCGAGATCCCTGCTCGCCAACCCTCATCCCTCCATCCGGCAGGGAATGCAGTTGGTGGGCTCAATGGTGGCAAGCTTCGAGGCGGTGCCCTTTGCCCAGTTTCATCTGAGAACTCTGAAGCTTCACCTTCTGTCAGTATGGAACAAGGACCCAGCGTCTCTGGATGACAGCTGGGTGATTCCCCCCTCGGTCAGACACTCCCTTGCGTGGTGGTTGGACCACAGGAATTTGACAAGGGGCAGATCCTTCCTGGCTCCCTCCTGGGTGACGGTCACGACGGATGCCAGTCTTTCGGGCTGGGGGGGTTTCTGGAAGTCCCTGCGCTTCCAGGGGAGGTGGGGCCCTCAGGAGGCCCATCTTCCCATCAATATCCTGGAACTCAGGGCGGTCAGGTTGGTGCTGGAACGATTGACCCAGCACCTGAAGGTTCTGGCGGTTCAGGTACGCTCAGACAACAGGACTGCCGTAGCCTACATCAATCATCAGGGAGGAACCCGGAGCAAGGGTGCTCTCCAGGAGGTGTCTCTGATTCTAACTTGGGCAGAGACCAATGTACAATGCATATCGGCTGTCTACATTCCGGGGACGGAGAATCTGCTAGCAGATGCTCTGAGCAGGGGGTCGTCCCGTCAGGGGGAATGGTCCCTCTGCGACAGGGTATTTCAGTCACTTTGTCACCGTTGGGGTGTGCCGGACGTGGATCTCTTTGCGTCACAATCACAAGCTCCCGAGCTTTGTATACCTGTCTCAGGATCCTCTGGCTCTGGCCACGGATGCCCTGTCAATGTCTTGGAAGGAGTTTCGGCTCCTGTATGGGTTTCCAGCAATTCCCCTTCTGGGCAGAGTGCTGCGCAAGATCGCTCTGGAAGTGGTACCCGCAATTCTGGTGGCCCCAAGGTGGCCAAGAAGAGTGTGGTTCGCGGACGTGGTTCAAATGGCAGTAGATCAGTGTGATCTGCCAAGGTTACCAGACCTTCTGATCCAAGGATCTTTTACGCCATCCCAATTTACTAACGCTGGCTTTGACGGCCTGGCTATTGAAACCTCCATCTTGACGGAAAAGGGTTTATCTGCGTCTGTTGTGGCTACCATGGTGCAGGCCAGGAAGAAGGCTTCTGCTGCCATCTACTATAGAGTGTGGCGGGCTTACATTGACTGGTGTGAATCCAGGTCTCTTCTCTGCCGGGAATTCTTAGTATCCAGGGTGCTGGAATTCTTAAAACATGGCCTAGACTTAGGTCTCAAGCTCAGTGCCTTGAAGGGCCAGGTTTCGGCCCTGTCCATCTTCTTTCAGAAGACCTTTGCCCATCACTCTCTTATCAAGACCTTCTTTCAGGGGGTCACTCATGTGCGCCCCCCTCGGAAACCTATGGTCCCTGTTTGGGATCTGAACTTGGTGTTGTCGGCCCTGCAGGGGGCTCCTTTTGAGCCTATCCATGAGGCCGCCCTAGCTGTGCTCACGCTCAAGGTTGTCTTTCTAGTAGCCATTACTTTGGTCAGACGTGTGTCTGAGTTGGCTGCCTTGTCTATTCAGCCTCCCTACTTTGAGAGACACCGGGACAAGGTGGTGTTTTGCTTCAAGCCAGACTTCCTGCCTAAGGTTGTGTCTGCATTTCATTTGAATCAAGATATCGTACTTCCTTCCTTGTGCCCCAATCCTAGTAACCCTAAGGAAAGGGTTTTGCATTCCTTGGATGTGGTCAGGTGTGTCAAGTCTTACTTGGTTACCACGCAGGCCTTTAGGAAGACGGATGCTCTCTTCGTTGTGCCTCATGAGCCTAGGAAGGGTTTGGCTCCTGCCAAGTCTACCATCAGTAAATGGATTCGTCAGGCTGTTGTTCAAGCCTATACTGCCAAGGGGAAGACTCCCCCCTTTCGTCTTACTGCTCACTCTACTAGAGCTGTTGGGGCTTCTTGGGCTTTTCAGCACAAGGCCTCTGTTGAACAAGTCTGCAAGGCTGCTACTTGGTCTTCTGTACATACCTTTACTAAGTTTTACAAGGTTGATGTTCGGGCCTCAGCTGACGCTGTGTTTGGACGCAAGGTTCTGCAGGCGGCAGTAGTTTAGACTGCTTGCTGCTACCTTCTGTTGGGGATCCCACCCTTCTTTATGGACACTGCTATTGGATGTCCCACATGTTATTACTACTAGAGCAGGACGTGCTGTATGCTTAGAATAATACAACTCTGTGAAGTACTCACCTGTAGAGTTGGTATTATATGCATACAGCACGTCCTGCTCCACCCCACCCTGTTTCACCTTGTTCTGGATCCCCTGTTGGTGGCCAGTTTTGGGTGGTTGCTTTCTCCTGGTCTCTATTTCTCACTGCTTTTCAATGCTGGGGATTTGTGGGAGGTCCCTCGGTATATGAAGGGCCGGGAGGAGCTTGTTTTCTACATGTCTGCAGTGCACGGCGCCGGAGGCGGAGGACTAACCACATGTTGTTATTGCTACTGGAGCAGGACGTGCTGTATGCATATAATACCAACTCTACAGGTGAGTACTTCACAGAGTTGTATTTTTGCTTTGCATCATCTGGTCAAGACTTTTTTCCAAGGGGTCACTCATGTTCGGCCCCCTAGAAAGCCTTTGGTTCCCGTTTGGGACCTAAATTTGGTTCTTTCGGCCCTCCAGGGGCCTCCCTTTGAACCGATGCAGAATGTGGCTCTTTCTGTGCTCACTCAAAAGGTTGCCTTTTTGGTGGCTATTACCTCTGTCTCTGAGTTGGCGGCTCTGTCTATTCAGGCCCCTTACTTTGAGAGACACCAGGATAAGGTGGTTTTTCGCTTTAAATCAGATTTCCTTCCTAAGGTGGTTTCTGCCTTCCATCTCAATCAGGATGTAGTTCTCCCTTCCTTGTGTCCTAGGCCTAGCAATGACAAGGAGAGGGTTTTGCACTCTTTGGATGTGGTTCGTTGTGTGAAGTACTATTTGGTTGCTACTTCTCCTTTTCGTAAGACGGACACCTTGTTTGTGGTGCCTTCTGGGCCCAGAAAAGGTTTGGCGTCCGCCAAGTCTACCATTAGTAAATGGATACGCCAGGCCATTGTTGGGGCCTATTCTGCTAAGGGGAGGGTTCCTCCTTTTAAGATCACTGCTCATTCTACTGGTGCTGTTGGGGCTTCCTGGGCTTTTCAGCACCAGGCGTCTGTTGAACAAGTTTGTAAGGCTGCTACTTGGTCTTCCGTTCATACTTTTTCAAAGTTTTATAGGGTTGATGTGCTGGCCTCAGCGGATGCTATTTTTGGCCGCAAGGTTCTGCAAGCTGCAGTGGTCTAAATTGGTGCATTTTTGGGTGTATTTGGATCCCCACCCATGACGGACACTGCTATTGGATGTCCCATATGTCATGAATAGTGGACGCAGGGGGTGTGACATACTTGGAATAATATCATTTTGTGATTACTCACCTTTAAAATGGGTATTATAAGTATGTCACACACCCCGCTTCATCCTGCCCTTTTGTATTCTGGAACCTTTATATGGTGAACCTTTTTATGGTTAAGAATGTTTTGTTAGCTATTCCTGGTCCCCTTACTGCTGTCATATACTGGGGAATGTGTGGGAGGTCCCAGGTATTTATGGACCAGGAGGGGCTTCTTTTTTTGCTTTCATCTCTGCAGAAGTTCACCCTCTACTGGCCCATAACCCATATGTCATGAATAGTGGAAGCGAGGTGTGTGACATACTTATAATACCCATTTTAAAGGTAAGTAATCACAAAATGGTATTTCTTTGCTGGTATCCATAAGATTCTTAACTAACTTTTAATAAGCTGTCTCCACCATTTCGAGGCAGATTTTTCTGCTTGTAGCCTTTACCTGGACACAAAATGGCTTTCCAGTCTGGTTCTCATGTGCTGCCTAATATGGTGACCTCCGCCTATGGGGTGGGCACTGTGATAATGGGCCAGATACTAAAATATTAAATTCTCAACCATTCGTGTTGGCCACTAGACTGCTGAAATTTTAGCATCTGATAGTTAACACAGTATTTTTAACAATGTAAAATATTTTTGATAAGTGTTACATTAGGATTATAAAATATACATTAAGTATAGCTGTACCTCATCCAAAGAGTGACACTGATGTTTTTTTCCATAACTGCTGGTCGCAATTTTAAAGGCCTTACCACTAGTCAAGAGATTTTGTTTTCCTTGTTGCTGGAATACCAAAAGATACCATGTATGTTCCGTGTGGCATGTTATGCCTGGTCTCTTTCTCAGCACTCTGAGCTGTGACCATACCTAGTTTGAGGCTCATCACAACTCAGCCGTGACATGCATATCCAGGGCTAGTTCCTAAACGCATGCAGCTATCTTGCGGGTTGATGATCATGAGGGCTCAGCTGACCTTGCTGTTGGTTGCATTAAGGGGGGTGTTCCTCTGTTAATCACTGCTCCTTACTGCTTAGGTTGTCAATCAGAATTCTCCTACAGGCCTATGGTGTAACAGCTGCTTAAAATCGGTTGCACAGTTAGCGGATTTGTGCAGTGGCAATGTAGTAGTTGAGAATTTGCAACTGCCTGAAAAAAATGGCTACCATAGATGCACCTATATTCTATTTTTATTGAAATATTTCTAAGTTTGAGCTTTACACTTTAAGAAAGTCCCTACAGTAGGGGAACATATCCACCACCTGGGGTACCTACTCCTGTTTTTTTGGACAGTGTAGGTGGGTTAGTTTGGTGAAACTTTGTCTAGGGTTACCATAACTCTGTAGTGCTTAGATTTTAGGAAATCGGCTTTGATGTAAAAAAACACCTTTTATAATCCGTACAACCACAATTACTACATTTTAGACATGTTCCCTACCAGCAGAAGGCAGATGCAGACCTGGAAACATGTAGAAGTCCGTTCCTTTGGGGCCAAACTTCTTGTGCTCTATCTGGGGGATGTCCGAATGTATTTTTTTATGTGCAATTTGGGGGGGCCTGTTACCCTAATTGTGAGCTCAACCCCCCCCCCTTTCATAATGCTGAATCTTACTTGCTAAAGAGATGGAAGTGACCTTTGACAAAAGTATCCAGGTAGCTTACAAAATAAAATGAAAACTGAACCTTGTATTGTGCAACCCCCAGACTGTAGGCCTTGGAAGCCACCAATTTCTCATTTTGTGTATTTTCTGGAAGTCCAGTCCAGAAACCATTGGTGCTGAACCCCATCAATTTGTGGGCATTCTGGGAGTACAGCATAGAAATTGCCCTGGTGTCTGATCCACCCCATCAATTTGTGAGCATTCACAGGAGTGTTGAATATATGCCAGAAATGGGAGGGGTCTTGTGCAGTTTGTTAGTAGATGCTGTTTTATTTAGAGCCTAATGCCTTCGAGGTGCATTGCTTTTTCCATTTTTGTTTTATGTAGTGTGCGAACAAGACTTTATGAACTGACAGATGATTGGTGGAAGCCACGTGTACAGATCCCCTCGTAGACCTGATAAGCCAGGGTATGTCACAAACCGAAGCTCAATAAGCACTAATTGTAGTTTTTTGTGTATTTTTTTAATTACAAATATCAATTATTTTTAGGCAAAGTATGATTTCAGACTCTAGATTGTAAATATATTTTGCTATAGCTGTAAGTGGCTGCTGAAGCACTTTGTAAGAAAATTCTTATTAGGATGGTACACTATGCATTGATATAAAATGTGCCTTTTATGTCATTCTACAGCAGAGTGTTTTTGCAGTCCTCAAGTCATATGAATGCACAAATTAAAACCTTTCAAATAGAATCACGTCTTGCCTGTGTTTTCCCACACACTCACAACTCTGATGGACAGAGGGAATATACAAACCAAAATCCTGAAAACCAACATGTAGAAAGCAACTGTGCTCTCTTGGCTGGATACGGACCCAAAAGGGAATGTTCCACTCTGCAGGAGACTGACCATAGAATTAGCAAAACTGCTTCTCTTAGACCACAGGATCCACAAAACATGACCTGTCTATTGGCCCGGGAGGAGGGGGTGAGACTGGGAGCTTGCATGTCCACTAAGGCAGGGGTGTCAAAGGAGAAAAGAGGCCTACAGCGTTTCTGTGAAATGTAACTTTTTTTCAAAATGTATTCTGGACACTAGTATGGCAGCCTCAGTCTGGCCCAAAGAAAGAAGACTTGCAGGGGTCATGGCAATGGAGAAAACCTGTATTATAACTAAAAGCGAGGCTGACCTATACACCCATTTCTCTTCATCCTCAGATACTCGTGGCTCAGCCAGCAGACGTTTTCTGCAAAGACCGAAGCTTGTAATTCCTCCCACCTAGCCTATATAGGGGTTCTCTTCCCCTCAGGCCCCAGACTGGCAAGCTGCTGTGAAGATTGTTGCAAGGATTTTGTTTGTGCACATTTGTTTTTTTAAGTAATTTGTTGGGCACCGGAGCCTCATCTACGTGTCTCCCAGACCTGGCGTGATGACTTTTCTGATGGCCCTCCACAGATGCCTGCAGGCCGGTGCACATTCTGGGAGCAAGGAAGGAACTGCTAGGAGAATGTGCCTTTTGGTCCGGTAGGTATGTAGGACTGACATCGGTTTATTTTTGGTGTGGCACATCTTCTGCAGGCATTCCCTTATATGGACAAGGGGGACTCCGACTGGGCTTACGTGGTGCCCCTGCCTATTATGCATGATCGGGGACCTCCATGGTTGGGGCATCGGGTTACTTGGGAATGCCCTGCTCATCTGGGCTCCCTCCAGACATGGAGCTGGATCTCGAAGACCTTGTCCACTCTGGAACATTTTGGCTGGGTCAATTATTTCAAGTCTCACATTGTCCCGTCCTGAGTGGCCCCATTTCTGGGCTTTCTCTGTATGTGGAGCAGGCCAGGATTTTTCTCATGGAGAAGTGTTGCTTAATTCAGGCTGGGTTCTGGACTCTTCTGGAATCCAGACGGTCTTCTCTTCACCAGGGCATGTGCCTGTGGGGTTTGATGGTCTCCTCCATGGAGATGGTTCTCTTTCAACTCCCAATTTTACACCAGACTGATTATACCGCATATACCAGAATTTGTTAGAGGGACTGGACTGCCAGTTCACCCTCACACAGAGGGTCAGGGACTCTGGTCTGGCAACAGGAGAGTCAGTTGCCCATCAATGTGTTTAGGGCGATCCTCTCACTTTGGTATTGGACCAGTTTTTCGGAGGGTCGTCTTGTCGGGATACAGTCTGACAATGTGACGGACTCCCGTATATCAATCAACAGGGCGGCACCTGGAGACAATTGGCCAATGAGCAGGATCATGCATCTCGGCAATAACGGTCTCCACACCTGATGACTACCGGAGCAGGGAGACCCTTGATCCAGGGGAGTGGGGCTTTTATAAAGCTTCGGTCCCTGTGAGACCAGTGGGGGATGCCAAATATGGATCTTATTGCGTCCCACAACACCTGAAAATTGGGGAAGTTTTGTTGCCAGAATGAGATCTACTGGCTGGTGGTGGTCGGTACTCCAGTGTCTCCTTGGACAGGGACTGGTGTACGCATTTCCCCCCGATACCGCTGTTGGGTCATCTAATCCAGAACATAAACGCAGATGAGGTTTCACTATACCCATCGAACCACATTGGCCAAGAACGTGGTTCGTGTCAGCAGTAAAAATTAGTGGTGGGTAGGTCATGTTGCACCTCAATTCACAGATTTTAATGACCTATTTGCTGAAACCAAGATCCTAGAAGAGCAGGGGTTATCTACCTCAGTTATTAGGACCCTCATCAGAGCTCAGAATTCGTTGCCTTCCAAGATTTATTACACAGGTCTACAAAAAATGTTTATTGAACCAAAATCATTTCACATTCAAAATGGAAACCAAAATATGAGGGAAAATTAAATGTGCTTTACATTAGACTGCCGTTGATAAGATATTCTATACAGCACATCCTGTTCCAGAAGATATTCCTTACTCTTGGGATATACTCTCCAGTAGATGGCGCTGGACTGCAGAGACAGAAAAGAGACTCCTCCCGGCCCCATAAATACCCGGGACCTCCCACAAAATCCCCAGTTCTTCTCTGCAGTCCTGGTTGCGATGACTAGAAGATGGCTCTCTCGCAGGTGAGCGGGGCTATTAGCCTGCGGCCCTGTAGGACTATTCCCACCCGTTTCCTTCTACTGCCTCCTAGCTCAGGTTGCTCTGGTTCGGGTGAAGTTAGGCAGCACCGCTGTCAGGTGCTAAAGAGCGCTGCTCCAACCGAAGTCCCCCACCAAAGGGTAGGCGGTATAGGTCCATGGTGAGCCTTATGGGATGCCCCTCCTGCACTTTATGCCCCTGTCCCCACAGTGGCTCCCTTTAAGCTGGCCGTTGCTTCCCCCTCGCTCTCCCTTGTAGTTCTCGGGGGGGGGGGGTGCGTGTACTTGTATTATTGTGTGTATTTATTCCCTGTGAATTGGTTGCACTGGCTTCTTTGCTGCTGCTGCCGCTCGTTTATACTGCACTCTGCAGTTGGTGGCGACATCGTCTCAGGCTCTGCTGCGGCATCATTGGCTGGTCTGGTCAGGTGGGCACGTTTTCGTGTTCTTCGAGTGGGCGGCCCTGCGGATGACGCGTTTTGCATAACGGTTGCCACGGTCTCCACAGCCCGCCCCTCGAGGTATTTGCGGGTGCCATTTTACTGCTCTGCTGCGTGTGCCTGGCGTCTCACTATCGCGGCCCGTAAGTGCCCCTGCGGGCTGGTTTATTATCTGTATACTGTATATTTTGCATATCGCTTATGGGATCTTTTGCTTATTTCTTGCAGGCCGGTCAAACTTGTGGTTTCCCCCGGCCCTATCCCCTCTATTTAGTGTTAACTCTTATTGGAGGGCTATTGTATACCATTACTCCCACTTCTCCTCTCCTGTCAATCCCTATTGGCCTGTTGTGCCGTGATAATCACCATATGGAGGCTTCTCAGGATAATGTGCTCGGGGTTCTTTCGGGACAAGCGCGGCTGTGTGTGATGGGGTATCCCCTATAAGTGATGATGTCAGGTTGTGTGTACCCTGCGCCCAGTAGGTACTTGCGCTGCAGTCTGGGTTACCTGCGGCTGGGCCTAGTGCTGCGCCTCCTCTGCCTTCGCCTACCCCCCCATGTTTACACCTGACTCCCAGTGAGGTGCATACCAGCGGGGAGTCTCAACCTGATTTGGCTACCCGGGTAGCCAGCATTGAAATTGCCGTGGCCCCGCGGCAGCAGGGGGAGCTGTTTCATACTGTTAAGCCACGTTTGGAGTTTCCTGAACAAACCCACTTTAATAATCTGATTCTCAAGGAGTACCGGTAGGAAAGGCCTAGCCGGCTTCCCGGGATACCAAAGAGTTGGGATAAGAGGTATCCCTTTCCTGCTGAAATAGTTAAACGTTGGTCATGTCCTCCAGAGGTAGATGCACCAGTTCTGGGGTTGTCTAACACATCTGTCATGCATTCCCCTGATACAACTACCTTAAGGGATGGGGAAGACAGGCGCATTGATCAGCTAGCTTGCCATGCCTTTGCCTGTGTTGGGACCGCGCTCCGTCCGGTCTGTGCCTCTGCTATCACGGCTGTTGCTGTTAAAATCCTGCTCAGGGGTCTCTTAGATGGGGCCCCTGATGATGCTGGTAGTGAAGAGTATAGAGCTCTTCTGCTTTGTGAAGAATTTGTTGCATATGTTCTCTCTGCCCTGGATGATACCATTAGAATGTGTGGCAGGGCTTCTGCCTTGTTGGTGGCAATACGCCGCTCGGTCTGGCTGTGCCAGTGGGCGGCTGACAATGCTGCCAAAAAGACTAGGTTTCCCTTCAAGGGGCTGCGCCTCTTTGGGGATTGTTTGGACTTGTTTGCTAAAGGTGGCTTGTTTGCTAAAGGTGGCAAGTTACCTCAGCGTAGAAGGCAGCCCCTTTCAGGGTTCAGGTGCCTTTTCTCCTTCCTTCAGGGGCTCCAGAATTGGACGGGGAGCTTCCTTTGCTGGAGCCCGTGGAGATTTTTCGGGCAGGAGCAGAGGACGTGGCCGCCCTGCCCCCCCCCCCCCCCCCCCGGGGTCCCAAGACTAAGTCCTCTCCCAAGCCCCCTCAGGCATGAGACCTATCCTGGATTTAAAGCTTCTCAACAGGTTTGTCAGATTCAGACACTTTTGCATGGAGACTATGCGCTCAGCTGTGACTTTCCTATGCCCAGGGGACTTCATGACCTCTGTAGACATCAAGGATGCTTACCTTCACGTCCCTATCTTTCCAGGTCATCAGAGGTTGTTCAGATTTACTCTGGAGGATCAGCACTACCAATTTGTGGCCTATCCCTTCGGCCTCACCTCGGCTCCCAGGGTATTCACCAAGGTGCTGGCAGGAGTGATGGCCCTGCTGAGATCTCAGGGCATCTGCATTCTTCCCTACCTGGACGACATGCTTATTGCTTCTCAGTCCTTCCATCAGGCAGAGCTGGACACTCAGAGGGTGGTATCCACACTGGAGTCATTCGGCTGGGTGATTAATCACCCCAAATCTTCCCTGTCTTCTTCCATGGTAAAGTCTTTTCTGGACATGATTCTGGATTCAGCCCAGGTCAAAATCTTTCTTCCTCAGCAGAAGGTGGAGGTCCTTCAAGAGAAAGTTCAGCTCCTGCTGTCTTGTCCCCATCCATCCATCAGGCAGGGAATGCAGCTGGTGAGCCTGATGGTGTCCTGCTTCGAGGCGGTTCCATATGCCCAGTTCCATATGCCCAGTTCCATATGAGGCCTCTTCAGCTTCACCTCTTGTCAGTATGGGATCGGGACCCTTTGTCCCTGGATCAGGTGTTTGTGTTTAGTCTGGTGTTTTGTCTCTAGTGTGGTGGTTGGTCTCAGGGAACCTGCCGGGGGGCAGGTCCTTTCTGGCCCCCTGCTGGGAGACTGTCACCACGGATGCCAGTCTGACAGGTTGGGGGGGATTCTGGAAGTCTGTGACATTCCAGGGTCAGTGGGGCCCTCAGGAGGCCCATGCCCCTATCAACATTCTGAAATTGAGGGCAATCAGGTTGGTTCTCGCCCACTTGACCCCTCACCTGAGGGGTCGGGCTGTTCAGGTCCACTCAGACAACCAGACAGCGGTTGCCTACATCAATCATCAGGGAGGCACCCGGAGCAAGAGGGCCCTCAAGGAAGTGTCCCTGATACTGTCCTAGGCGGAGGAAAATGTTCCCTGCATCTCAGCTGTGTACATCCCGGGGGTGGAGAATCTGCAGGCAGACTCTGAGCAGGGGGACCTCTCCTCTGGGAGAGTGGTCCCTCAGCAGCAAGGTGTTTCGCTCCCTGTGCCACCGCTGGGGTCAGCTGGACGTAGATCTATTTGCATCTCGTCATAATCACAAGCTTCCAGTCTTTGTCCCTCTGTCCCAGGATCCTCTGGCCTTGGCCACGGATGCCCTGGCTATGTCCTGGACGGGGTTCCAGCTCCTGTATGTGTTTTCCCCATTTCCACTGCTGGGCAGGGTGCTGCGCAAGATAGTTCAGGAAGGGGTGCCAGCCATCCTGGTGGCCCCCTGTTGGCCAAGAAGAGTGTGGTTCGCAGACATCATGCAGTTGGCAGTAGATCAGTACGCTCTACCACTGGTTCCAGATCTGCTCACTCAGGGACACCTACGCCACCCCAATTTACAAACGCTGGCTTTGACGGCCTGGCTGCTGAAACCTCCATCTTGATGGAAAAAGGGCTGCCTGCCTCAGTGGTGAATACCATGATCAGGGCTAGGAAGAGGTCCTCTTCTTCCATCTATTACAGAGTCTGGCGTACTTACATTGACTGGTGTGAGTCCCACTCGCTTCCCTGTCGTGTTTTCTATTCCTAGGATTCTGGAATTTCTCCAACATGGTTTGGATCTGGGCCTTCAGCTCAGTACTCTGAAAAGCCATGTGTCTGCTTTGGCTATTTTCTTCCAAAGATCCTTTGCTCAGCATCCCCTGGTCAAGACTTTTTTCCAAGGGGTTACTCACGTGCTTCCCCCATGTAAGCCTATGTTACCAGTCTGGGACTTGAATTTGGTCTTGTCTGCCCTGCAGGGGTCTCCCTTTGAGCCCCTTTGTCCATCCTTACGCTTAAGGTGGTCTTTTTGGTGGCTATCACTTCAGTTTCTGAATTGGCGTGTTTCTGAGTTGGCGGCGCTTTCCATCAAGCATCCTTATTTTGAGAGACACCAGGACAAGGTGGTGTTTCGTTTTAAGCCAGATTTTCTACCTAAAGTTCTTTCTGCCTTTCATCTTAATCAGGATATTGTTTTGCCTTCTCTATGTCCTAATCCTAGTAACCCTAAAGAAAGGGTTTTGCATTCTTTGGACGTAGTCAGAACTCTGAAGTTCTATTTGGTGGCTACTGAATCCTTCAGGAAGACTGATGCTCTTTTTGTGCTTCCGCCTGGACCTAAGAAAGGCCTGGCTCCGTCTAAGTAACTATCAGTAAGTGGATATGTCAGGCTGTGATTCAGGCCTACTCTGCTAAGGGGAATGAACCTCCCTTCCGCCTTACTGCTCATTCTACTCGTGCTATTGGTGCCTCTTGGGCTTTTCAGCTCCAAGCTTATGTTGAACAAGTTTGCAAGGCCGCCGCTTGGTCTTCTGTTCATACCTTTTCTAAGTTTTACAAGGTTGATGTTAGGTCCTCAGCTGATGCTGCTTTTGGCCGCAAGGTTCTGCAGGCGGCAGTGGTTTAAACTGTCTGCTGTTACTTTTGGGGATCCCACCTTACATGGACACTGCTATTGGATGTCCCATGAGTAAGGATTATTCTGGAACAGGACATGCTGTATACTTAGAATACAATTCTGTGATTATTCACCTGTAGAATTGGTGGTATATGTATACAGCACGTCCTGTTCCACCCCACCCTTGTTGTCATTATCTTTAGTTACCTCTTTATAGTGATTGTTTTTATTTTCCAATTTTCATGTCATGGTTATAGTTCTCCCGGTCTCTTGCTAACTGCTTTTCAATACTGGGGATTTTGTGGGAGGTCTCGGGTATTTATAGGGCCGGGAGGAGTCTCTTTTCTGTCTCTGCAGTCCAGCGCCATCTACTGGAGAGTATATCCCAAGAGTAAGGAGTATCTTCTGGAACAGGACGTGCTGTATACATATAGTACCAATTCTACAGGTGAGTAATCACAGAATTGTATTTTTTCAGGGTTGTTCCTGTATAACGTCCAACAGTAATCTGCCATCATTGAGTCATTTCAAAAACCCTGGTAGCGGTGTTCCATTACTTTAATGTCCTGGTGAAACCACTCGAAATCTAAAGAAATCTAAAAGTGAATGCAAAAAAGGCATTTTCCGAGAAATGCGGCATCCAAGACAATGGTGTGCATTTAGCAGTTTCTCAACACCTTCAAGGAAAAGAGGCGCTTTCCTGAAATGGAAAGTATTTGCACAGTACCCAATACAAGGACAGATAGCATTACCCATCAATCCTTGCAGCAGACGGAGCTATGCAAATCATAATGTCTCTGTGCTAAGGGTGCAATGCCAACGATTAGCTTTAAATGTACACAGCCATACACATCCAACTAGTGGACATGTGTTTCAAGCTTTAGGCTCTCGTCAACACTAGGTTGGATGTTTCTGGATGTATTGGGATTGAGTCTTGATGAGTACCAAAACAGATTTGCAAGCTAGTATGTGGAGAGACCCATGTTAGGCTTAATATGGGGGGGGGGGGGGTAAAGAGACAAAAAAAACCTCTACTTAGGTAAAGGAAAATAGGTGCTTTCCTAAAACGGAAAGTATTTGCACAGTATCCAATATAAGGACGTTATGTCTGTGCCATCCAAGGCCCTTAGAAATGCCAAGGATTAGCTTTAAATTTACACAGCCATACACATCCAACTAGTGGACATGTGTTTTGAGCTTCAGGCTCTCATCATCACATGAGGGGCCCGGCTTTTGTCTTTATCACCAAGTGGACACGTAAAGTACATCTTTTTAACATCATGATTGGACAGCTTTTGGGTGTAAAAGAACCACACACATTACAGAATCTGCCCGGATGATTGAAACACTGTATCTGCATTTTTCTACATTAAATCAGATCAAATAGTAGAGTAAGCTACATTCAAGGGAGATTATAAACTCACTAAAACTTTTTACTGTTGTTGTCCCTGTAAGAATAACAAGTAAGACCAGCAAAGAAATGGGAATAATGTAAAAACCATGTACATTGAAAATGCATAAATAACGTAATAACAAAAATGTTTCTATCTCAGAAATGTTATGTGATAGAGCAAAACTTAGCATATTTTCGGAATCAGCACGTCAAACTCCATAAAACTGATTTTTTGTGTTGACCAGTGTTATCGGCCTTTCCTGGTGTGAGGTTAATGGTCATCCGTGTTGGCACTTTTCTGTTTCCAGAAGCCTGGATTTCCTGCACAAAGGCTTGGATGGTGGGTTGCCCTTTTTTCTTGTCTTTCAATGTTATTATTAATAAATAGTCCTACATCTAGAAAGTACATGAAAAGGGTGTTCTACCTTTTGTACATGAAGGAAGATTTTGCCCATTGTCCTCAACAGATTTGATCAACTTCAATATCGTCAGTTCATAGACTAGCGTTGTATGTTCGATGTCACTTTGCTCCCTCGTGCCTAACTCCCGCAAGAGGATGGCTGTGTTAGACCAACCTTCAAAAAAGAACCAAGAAAAGAACCTATCCTCGGAGACATACATCAAATGCCTGAATCTCTGGTGTTAGTGGTATAAGATTCTGGAGTCGACTGAAGCTCATAATCTGAGTAGTTTTCCCCATTTCTAAATTTCAAACATGGTGACAAAGATTTGTTGAAAGATTGTTGTGAACAATACTAGAAATCGGTTCATTAATCATGATCCAGTCCAGTTTTTAATATATTCTAGAAATATCTCTAGCCTTCCACAAGGATGCTATCACTATTCTAGCAGGCAGTAGGATGTGAGAGATACTGGGTGTATTTAGGGAGACCCATGACTTTTCCCCCACAGATCCAGCTTTGGGTCACATAGCATTTGCACCTGTGAAACTCTTGTTTATTAAGGTGAATATCACAGGAAACAAACAAATCATCTCAAAAGTGGCCATGTTGGTATCAGATGAGACTCTTCTACCACCCCCCCCCCACCCTCAGCAGACATAGTGGTAATTTTGGTTAGGTCTGAACAGTTCCCCTTTCGGATCCTGTGTACTAACCCATAAATTTGTCAATGTTAGGGGTCCATACTTGCTAATGAGATGGGCAATACGATACACCCCCTTCATCCCTATCATTCCACCATTTAAAGTCAGCAAATTGTGTACCCAGGGGAAAGTTTGGGTTGATATTTGGGAGTTAATGAGTGGAGATGAGTCCTAGACCACCTAATGCCTTGGGAGCATACAAGGTATTTTGTCCTACCCTTCTAGACCTGGTTCCCCATATACATTTGATTTTGTACCCTCTTCACATCTCTGCGTGTTATCTTGGTTGGGAGGGTCCTATAGTAGTACAACATTTTTAGGAGAGTTGTCATTTTTATAGCAGAAATTCTCCCAAACCAGGATAAGTGGATTTGGAGGCCTGAGAGGGATGTAAATTGTTTTAACAAGTCTAACACACAGTGATATTAATAGATTAGTTATTAATAATTAATATACTGTAAGTAGTAGGTCATCAGCAAATAAAGCGCATTTGTGCACTTGACCCGCGCAAACTATATCTTTGCTATTGGCTATTTTATCGAATCATACAGGCCAATGGTTCGATGAAAATGAGAAACAAGGTTGGGGAAAGAAGGCAACCTTGTCTCTTGCATCAAGGTATAGCAACGCATTCGGTCTTAAAACCACTGATTATTGCTTTTGCTTTGCGATTAAAGTATGATCTGGGACCAATTTTGTGTGAATTGTAAATATTTTCATTAGATAGTCAGAAGTCTTGTGAATGTTCACTGATAGCGACATTGCCTGAGAAGATGCCCTTTTTCTATTTGCTACATGGATCAAGTTGAGGGCACGATGGATCTGATCTGTCCTTCGTCTCTTCGGACCAAAACCCACCTGATCAGGACGTATGATGCATGGCAAGAGGATGTTGTGCCTGGAGGCTAGTATTTTTGGCATAATTTTGGTATCCATATTAATCAGTAAAATAGGTCTATACTGACCACAATTCGAGAGGTCCTTTCCAGGTTTGAAGAGCGCGCTAATATTGGCTAATAGAGCTTCTCCTGGAATAGAGCCTTCTCACTTGATCCAGTTTTTAAGATGTTTAACAAGAACAGAGCTGAATAATTATTTTATAATATACGGCTGTAAAGCTATCCGAGCTGTGGGCTTTTGAGGAGCGCAATGCTTGGGTAGCCAACGTTCTTTCCTCTTCAGTAACATTCTGACCCATCAGATCTGTACGTTCTGGAGAGGTCATGGCTATGTTTGCCTCATCCAAACTATTGCTCTGCTATTTTAAGTATACAGCACGTCCTGTTCCAGAATATTCCTTACACTTGGGTAATACATCCACAAGATGGCGCTGGACTGCAGAAAACGGCAAATTCCCCAGTTTACTTCTGCAGTCTGCGCTGAGAAGATAGCTCTCTTGTGGCGCAGGTGAGCGGGGCTTATTGCCTGCGGCCCTGCAGGACTAGTCCCACCCGTTCCATCCCATTTACTGCCTCCCAGCCTCGGCTGATAAGGTTCGGGTGAAGGTAGGCGATTGAAGCACTATGGTGCTGAGGAGCTAGGCTCCTACCGCAGTCCCTGCTCTAACAGGGTAGGCGGTTTAGGCTAATGGTGAGCCTTTTGGGATGCCCCCACTGCCTCATGGGTTTGGCCAGGTTACCCTGTGCAGTTAAACCCTATTCCCATTCCCCCTCCACCCTCACTCCTCATATTAGCCCCTGGGCGCCGTTTCCCTCAGGGTATTCTGTCGTTATCCTCCCTCACCCTTCGGGAGATCTGTGCTTGTAACTTTATTAAAACGCGCCGCCGCGCGTTTGTACTGCACTCCACGGCTGCCAGCCCCACCACAGAGCTGCCGGGCCGCTACTGGCAGGCCTGATCACGTGGGTGCGCTTCGCGCTCTTCAGGGGAGGGCAGGCTCTGTGGATGATGCAATTTACTTCATATCTCCACGGCCCGCCCCTCGAGGTTACGGACGCCATTTTGTCTTCTTCCTGTCGCTGCTGGCTCCTTGTGGTCTGTGAGTTCCCCGGTGCTTATGCTAATTCTCATGGGTATATTTGTTGTGTCTTTCAGGCGGGACAAAGCTTCGGTCCTGTGGCTTCTCCCGGCCCTCTCCCCTCATTATCTCCCACTTCCCTAGTGGTTCATTGGGGCATCCCGTATAGCTCTTTAGCATTAACCCTTACTGGCCTACTGTGCCTTTTCAAATCACCATATGGAGGCTTCTGGGGATAATGAGCCTGGGGTTCCTTCGGGACAAGCCCGGCTATGTGTTGCAGGTGGGGTATCCCCAGTCGGTGATGATGTCAGGGTATGTGTATCCTGCGCCCAGCAGATACTTGCACTGCAGTCTAGGTTGCCTGTTGCTGGGCCTGCGCCCCCTCGGGCTTCGCCTACCCCCCCCACGCCTGCATCTGACCCCCTACGAGGAGTATACCAGAGGGGAGTCTTAGCCTGATTTGCCTGCACAGGTGGCCAGCATTGAGAAGCATATTGCTGGGTCTGCCTCGCGTAAGGCTTCTGCTAAGAAGCAGCATTTATCTCCCGCTGCCTCCCTCTTTCCTGTGGAAACTGAGGAAATTTTTGACACTACTGGTTCTCTTATTCAGAATCATCTGAGGAGTAACCTAGGGCTTATAGTGGTACAGGGTCTCCCTTTGGGGAAGATCTATGGTCCTCAGATGACACTGACAGGCTTTTGGCTCATATTTTTGAAGTGCTCTGTATCTCCCCTCCTGCTGTGGCTCCGCAGCAGCAGGGTGAGCTCTTTCATACGGTTAAACCACGTTTGAAATTCCCTGAGCAGTCTCACTTTAATAATTTGGTGCTCAAAGAATGGGAGCGGCCTAGCACACTACCAGGGGTGCCCAAGAGTTGGGACAAAAGGTATCCCTTTCCTGCTGATGTGATTAAGCGTTGGTCATGTCCTCCTGAGGTGGACGCGCCCATTCTGGGGCTGTCCAATACATCTGTCATGCATTCTCCTGACACTACTACCCTGAGGGATGGTGAGGACCGGCGTATGGACCAACTGGCTTGCCATGCCTTTGCCTGTGTGGGGACCACGCTATGCCCGGTTTGTGGCTCTGCCATTACAGCTATTGCTATTAAGGGTTTGCTTAATAGCCTCTTAGAAGGGGCCTCTGATGACGTGGGAGGAGAAGAGTATAGATCTCTCCTGCTTTGCTATGAATTTGTTGCATATGTCCTGTCTGCTATGGATGATGCCATTAGAATGTGTGGTAGAACTTCTGCCCTGTTGGTGGCTATACGCCGCTCTGTCTGGCTGTCAGTGGGTAGCTGATAATGCTGCTAAGAAGGCTCTCACTGGTTTCCCTTTCAAGGGCCTGCGCCTTTTTGGTGAATGCTTGGATTTGTTTGCCAAGGGAGGTAGGTCACCTTAATGTAGGAGGCCGTCTCGGTCCTTTTGGGGGATGGGCGCCCTTCTCCCATCCTTCCGTGGGTCCAGACCTGGCCGAGCAGTCTCCTTTACTGGGGCCCACGGAGATCACTGGGGAAGGGGCAGAGGACGTGGCCGTCCTGGCCTCTCCTGGGGTCCTAAGCCAAAATCCTCACCCAAGCCTCCTCAGGCATGAAGGGGCGCCCTCACCCATCCGAGTGGGGGGACGGCTTCGCCTCTTTGCTCACGTCTGGAGGCGTCACATCTCAGACCGGTGGATTCAGGAGGTAGTGTCCTCCGGTTACAAGATTCAAGATTCATCAAGACCCAAGATTCATCAAGACCCAAGATTCATCAAATCCCGGATGGCTATAAACCCCCTGTCAGCTCAGGGTCTGTGCCTTGTTGTCCAAAACCTTCTGGAGTTGGGGGTTATCTGCCAGGTGCCTTTGTGGGAAAGGGGCAGAGGCTACTATTCCAATATTTTCACTGTTCCCAAAAAAGACGGGTTCATCTGACCTATTCTGGATTTAAAGTGCCTCAACAAATTTGTCAGATTCAAACACTTTCGCATGGAGACTGCGCTCAGCTGTGAATTCACTACTCCCCGGGTGACTTCTTAACCTCTGTAGACATCAAGAACGCTTACCTTCATGTTCAATCTTTCCAGGTCACCAGAGATTCCTCAGGTTCGCTCTGGAGGATCAGCAATATCAATTTGTGGCTTTGCCTTTCGGTATCACCTCGGCTCCCAGGGTATTCACTAAGGTACTGGCGGGCGTACTGGCTCTGCTGAGATCTCAAGGCATTCGCATCCTTCCTTACTTAGATGACATTCTCATCATGTCTCAATCTCTCCAGCAGGCCGAGCTGGATACTCAGCTGGTGGTGTCCACACTGGAGTCCTTCGGCTGGGTGATCAACCACCCCAAGTCTTTCCTGTCACCGTCAATGGTGAGGTCCTTTCTGGGCATGACTCTGGATACATCTCAGGTTAAGATTTTTCTCCCTCAGCAGAAGGTGGAGAGTCTTAGGCCCAAGCCAGGTTCCTTATGTCTTGCCCTCATCCCTCCATCCGGCAGGGGATGCAGCTGGTGGGCCTGATGGTGTCTTGCTTCGAGGCGGTTCCATACGCTCAGTTTCACATGAGGCCTCTTCAACTTCACCTCTTATCAGTTTGGGATCGGGATCCTCGGTCCCTGGATCAGGTGTTGGTTCTGTCCCCTCTGGCCAGACGGTCTCTCTTGTGGTGGCTAGACTCAAGAAACCTGTTGGTGGGCAGATCTTTTCTGGCCCCGTGCTGGGAGACAGTCATCACAGATGCCAGTCTGACAGGTTGGGGGGGCTTCTGGAAATCCCTGAAATTCCAGGGTCAGTGGGACCTTCAGGAGGCCCACACCCCTATCAATTTTCTGGAATTGAAGGCAATCAGGTTGGTTCTCGCCCAATTGACTCCACACCTTCGGGGTCGGGCCGATCAGGTCTGCTCGGACAACCAGACGGCGATTGCCTACATCAATCATCAGGGAGGGACCCGGAGCAAGAGGGCCCTCAATCACAAGCTTCCAGTCTTTGTCTCTCTGTCCCAGGACCCTCTGGCCTTGGCCATGGATGCACTAGCAATGTCTTGGAAGAGCTTTTAGCTTCTCTGTGTTCCCTCCTTCCCCTCTGGGCAGGGTGCTCCGCAAGATTGCTCGGGAAGGGGTGCCAACCATTCTGGTGGCCCCCTGTTGGCCAAGGAGGGTGTGGTTCACAGACGTCGTACAGTTGGCAGTAGATCAGTATGTTCTGCCCAAGGATCCAGACCTGCTCACTCAGGGGCAGCTACACCATTCCAATTTACAAACGCTGGCTTTAACGGCCTGGCTACTGAAACCTCCATCTTGATGGAAAAGGGGCTGCCTGCCTCTGTTAATACCATGATTCAGGCTAGGAAGAAGTCCTCGTCATCCATCTACTATAGGGTCTGGCATGCTTACATTGACTGGTGTGAGTCTAAGTCTGCAACATGGTTTGGATTTGGGTCTTCAACTTAGTACCCTCAAAGGTCATGTTTCTGCTTTGGCAATTTTCTTCCAAAGATCCTTTGCTCAACATCGTCTGGTCAAGACTTTCTTTCAAAGGGTTACTCATGTGCGTCCTCCACGTAAGCCTATGTTACCAGTATGGGACTTGAACTTGGTCTTATCTGCCTTGCAGGGGTCTCCCTTTGAGCCTTTACGTGAGGCCCCTTCGTCCAATTTAACTCTTAAGGTGGTCTTTTTGGTGGCTATCACTTCTGTTAGGCGTGTTTTTAAGTTGGCGGCACTTCCCATCAAACCCCCTTCCTCTGAGAGACACCAGGACAAGGTGGTGTTTTGCTTTAAGCCAGATTTTCTGCCTAAGGTTGTGTCTGCCTTTCATCTCAATCAGGATATTGTTTTGCCTTCTCTATGCCCTAATCCTAGTAACTCTAAGGAGTGGGTTTTACACTCTCTGGATATGGTCAGGACTCTGAAGTTCTATTTGGTGGCTACTGAATCCTTCAGGAAGACTGATGCTCTTTTTGTGCTCCTGTCTGGACCTAAGAAGGGTCTGGCTCCGTCTAAGTCCACTATCAGCAAGTGGATCCGGCAGGCTGTGGTACAGGCCTACTCTGCTAAGGGGAAGAATCCTCCCTTCCGCCTTACTGCTCATTCTACTCGTGCTATTGGTGCCTCTTGGGCTTTTCAGCACCAAGCTTCTGTTGAACAAGTTTGCAAGGTCGCTACTTGGTCTTCTGTTCATACCTTTTCAAAGTTTTACAAGGTTGATGTTAGGGCCTCAGCTGATGCTGCTTTTGGTTGCAAAGTTCTGCAGGTGGCAGTGGTTTAAACTGTCTGCTGTTACTTTTGGGGATCCCACCCTACCTTACGGACACTGCTATTGGATGTCCCAAGTGTAAGGAATATTCTGGAACAGGATGTGCTGTATACTTAGTTATTTACTTTTATTATTTGTATACAGTATGTCCTGCTCCAGATATAATATTTACACTTGGGTTATCCTCCGCCAGATGGCGCTGCACTGCAGAGACATGGAAAACAGGCTCCTCCCGGCCCTTCAAACACCCAGGGACCTCCCACAAATCCCCAGAACAACTGGTAATGATAACAATGATAACAATCACCATACAGGGGATCCAGAATAATGCAAAAACCAGGGTGGGGTGGAGCAGGACGTACTGTATACAAATATCAATTCTAGAGGTGAGTATTTCACAGAATTGTATTATTCTTAGTATACAGTACGTCCTGCTCCAGATATAATACTTACACTTGGGACATCCAATAGCAGTGTCCATAAAGTAGGGTGGGATCCCCCAACAAAAGGTGACAGCAGGCAGTTTAAACCACTGCCGCCTGCAAAACCTTGCGGCCAAAAACGGCATCAGCTGAGGCCCTAACATCAACCTTGTAAAACTTCGAAAAGGTATGAACAGAAGACCAAGTAGTGGCCTTGCAAACTTGTTCAACAGAAGTGTGCTGCCTTTTCAGGCTAGTTCAGTTATAATTGCTCTTAGGAGTGTATTACTTATAGTTGTGTAGTGCACCACCGCCATCTACTGGCAGAAGTTCGGTATAACGGTTCTACTTTTATCAAAGTGTATTCAGTGAATCCCTTAGACAGGAAGTAAACCTTTGCTACAGGAAGTTCTCTTCAGCCATTTTAGATTTTCATTCTCTATCGATGCAGCAGATATTTTCCTCTCCCAGAAGGTTTGAGACATCTTCACCTGTAAGTGCCTTTCTGTTGTGTTATTATCATCTATGCTGACTAGTGTTTCATGTGTACTGATATGCTGTTATTGGATTGTATTGCAGTTTCACAATTAAAATAGTGTATACTGAACAAATTAATATATACTGAAGATATATATATATATATATATATATATATATATATATATATATATATATATATATTAATAAAACAGTATAAAGTTGGATTCCGTTGGTGAACAATACAAGCATGGGCTTCTGTTTACTGAGATCTCCGACAAGTGTTTAGCTGTCCGTTTAGAATCACACACAGTCAGTGCTTTGAGAGCGGAACAGTGAAAAGGTGTTAGCGCAACAAGCCTGGGGATAGGAGTCGCTGCACAGACAGAATGAGCCTAAGATCAGGAAGACGCTATAACGCTGAAGATCAGCTACCCGAGACACATCAGGGCAGGGAGAGCATGCCAGGTGTCCAGCAGGATGATACACGCTCACATTCATCTAGATCAGCAAGGTCCAGTCAGTTTTCATCAGCAAGCGCCCTTTTTTATCAGAGCGTGCGCCAAAGCAAAGGACGCTCGTGTTCAATTAGAATTCGCTGAGAAAGAGGCCGCCATTATAAAAGAAAAATCAGATCAGGAAGCAAAGCTGATAAAAGAGAGATCAGAACAGGAAGCAAGGTTGCATATTCTTCAGCATCAGTGTGCAGCCGCCGTTGCAGCAGCAGAAGCCGCAGCTTATGCAGATATGGAGCGGTCTGAAATGGAGTCCATCTATGGAGGCCCAGATGTGCCTGAGAAACCCGTTCCCTCAGCAGAACGCACTAGGGAGTATGTCCGAGAACTTTCAAGTGATGGTGCAATAAAACAGTTTCCCAATCCAGAGTCACCTGAATTTAAACCAAAACCAGCAGAACTCCTGAGTGTCCAAAAACAAACCCACAAGGCCGGTAGTACCAGAGTGATAAAAGATGAACCCTCACTGCAGCAAACCAAACACCAGAGCATGCAAGACGTCACTAAATATCTTGTCCGTAAAGAAATGGTTAATGCAGGCTTCCTCAAGTTTGATGACTGTCCTGAGAATTACTGGGCATGGAAGGCTTCCTTTATGAACGCAGTCAGAGACTTGGACTTAACAGCAGCGGAGATGTTAGACTTGATGGTAAAGTGGCTTGGGTCAGAGTCTGCAGAGCATGCAAGAAGGATGCGCAGGATACACCTATTTAACCCTCCAGTAGGACTCGATATGGCTTGGCAAAGGCTAGAAGAAAGATATGGATCACCAGAGGCAATTGAAGGTGCACTAATGAAAAGATTGGAGTCTTTCCCCAAGCTAAACAGCAAAGACAATTTGAAACTACAAGAGCTAGGAGATATTCTTTGGGAAGTTCAGTGTGCCAAGGAAGAAGGTTATTTAAAGGGACTTGCACATTTAGATACCGCCAACGGTACAAGGCCTATAGTGGAGAAACTACCTCACCACCTGCAAGAAAAATGGGTGAGTGTTGGAGCCAAATACAAAGAAGATCATAATGTCCCTTTCCCCCCTTTCTTTGTGTTTTCTAGGTTTGTACAGCAGCAAGCCAAAATTAGGTGCGATCCCAGTTTTTCCTTCATCACCAGCAGCCAGCTTCCAAAGGCAGAAAAGCCACCTAGACCCTACCATAGGACGTCAGTAATCGCCCACAAGACAATGGTTCCCTCTGAAGACCCAGGAGGTACAAGCAGCTACAAGGTAAACACCTATGAAGACCCTGACAGACTTTGCCCACTTCATAAAAAACCCCATCCTCTAAACAAGTGCAGGGGGTTCAAAAGTAAACCTATCAAGGAAAGGTTAGCCTTTCTTAGAGAAAACGGCATCTGCTTCAAGTGTTGTGCATCCACCAAGCATATAGCCAAAGACTGCAAAATACAAGCAAATTGCTCAGAATGTGGCAGTAACAGACACATCGCAGCTTTCCCCCCAATACCTTGCATCAACCACTAGAGGTCGCTGAAACCCTTAAAGATGAGGACAGGGAGCAAAAGGATGAATCGGCTACCCCAGTAATGGCCAAATGCACTGAAATCTGTGGTGACCAGTACAAATCCACGCTCATGTTCCAAGATCTGCCTAGCAACAGTGTACCCCACCGGGAATAAAGAGAAGGCAGTGAAGATGTATGTGGTTCTGGATGAACAAAGTAACAGGTCTCTGGCAAGGTCATTCTTTTTTGATGCCTTCAACATTACGTCAAGTGCAGTTCCATACACTCTAAAAACATGTGCAAGAGTGATACAGACCACAGGAAGGAGAGCGACTGACTTTACAATTGAGTCTCTTGACAAGAGAGTCCATATCTCACTCCCCACCTTGATAGAATGTGATATGATACCAGATGATAAGGCAGAGATTCCTTCACCAGAAGTGGCCCTTCATCATCCTCATCTTAAATCAATATCTCACCTTATTCCAGCTGTCCAGAGGGACGCCTCTATTCTTCTACTTCTTGGAAGAGACATTCTGCAGGTACATAAGGTACGTCAACAAATTAATGGACCCTTTAATGCCCCGTATGCTCAAAGACTTGATCTGGGGTGGGTTATAGTAGGAGAAGTTTGTCTGGGAGCAGCACATCGTCCAGATAGTGTCAATACTTCAAAGACATCTGTGCTAACAAATGGGCGTACGTCCCACCTCAGCCCATGCCAGAACAGCATTGTTGTTAAGGAAACCCTGAAACCATGCTATGACTTTTCTTCCAGTTATAATAGAGACATTTGTTGTGACATAAAGACTGACAGTTTAGGGAACTCAGTGTTTCAGAGGACAAAAGATGATGACAAGCAAGCAATGTCTATAGATGATCAAGCATTTCTCCATATCATGGACAAAGAGGCATTCCAAGATGAAAACAATAATTGGGTAGCCCCTTTACCTTTTCGCACACCCAGGTGTTATTTACCTAGCAACAGAGAGCAAGCCATGAAGCTCTTGAACACACTACGTAAAACCTTGCAAAGAAAACCTGAAGTGAAAAAAGACTTTACAGAATTCATCAAAAGGATGCTGGACAACAATCATGCTGAAGTAGCACCACCACTGGATAAACTGTAAAGAACACTGGTATCTGCCAATGTTTGGTGTTTACCACCCACACAAACCGGATCAAATAAGAGTTGTGTTTGATTCCAGTGCGCAACATGAAGGCGTTTCATTGAATGATGTACCGCTGAGTGGTCCAGATCTAAACAACACACTTCTGGGGGTCCTCTTACGCTTCAGGAAAGAGCCCATTGCCTTCACAGCAGATGTGCAACAGATGTTTTATTGTTTTCTAGTGAGAGAGAACCATCGTGACTACTTGCGTTTCCTGTGGTACAAGGACAACGACATAGACAAAGAGGTAACAGAATACAGAATGAGAGTACATGTGTTTGGTAACAGCCCTTCACCAGCTGTTGCTATATACTGTATGCAGAAGGCTGCCCAGAAAGGTGCAGGACATTATGGTCAAGAGGCCAAGCACTTTGTCATGAGACATTTCTATGTGGATGATGGACTTGCTTCAGCTAACACACCTGAAGGAGCAGTCAACATTCTCAACAAAGCAAAACAAATGGTGGCGGAGACTAATCTGCGACTACATAAGATTGCCTCTAACAGCAAACAAGCCATGGAAGCTTTCACCACAGACAGAGCTAAAGACCTCAAAGACCTTTGCCTGGAAACAGACGCCCTTCCTTTGCAGAAGAGTCTAGGCCTAAGCTGGGATCTTGTTAGTTTTGTGTTCCAGGTTTCTTCAACAGAAAAGTCATTCACAAGAAGAGGGATCCTATCCCTTGTTAACAGCCTCTATGATCCCCTCGGGTTCGTGGCACCGATCACCGTGAAAGGTAAGGCCTTAGTTCGTGAACTGTCAAATGGAGAAAGTGAGTGGGATGCCTTACTTCCCCAACAAAGACTCCATGAGTGGGTCCAATGGACAGAGTCTTTACAAGCCTTACAGTGCTTACAAATATCCAGGTGTTATGTTCCTGTTTCATTGTCACAAGCCTGTAAAAAAGAACTGTATGTCTTTTCAGATGCATCTGTTATAGCAATAGGTGCAGTTGCTTACTTGAAGGTAACTGATGCAGGAGATGTCTGCCATGTTGGATTTGTTATGGGAAAATCCAAGCTAAGCCCTAAGCCAGCACATACGATTCCACGTCTAGAGTTATGTGCAGCTGTACTAGCAGTTGAACTGTATGAGCTAGTGAGAGGCGAGATAGACTTAAGTCTAGATGCTGTGAAATTCTTTACAGACAGTAAAACAGTCTTAGGCTATATCTGCAACACTACAAAGAGATTCTTCTTATATGTTTCCAACCGGGTGAACAGGATCAGACAAACAACATGTCCAGAGCAATGGTTGTATGTGCCCTCAGAACAAAATCCTGCAGATTATGCTTACCAGGCCTACTCAGATAGCTAGCCTTCAGAACTCTATATGGTTCTCAGGTCCACCATTTCTGTATCAGACGGCTGTAGATAATCCTGATAACACCAATGTTTACCCTTTAGTGGAGCCTGAAGCTGATCCTGAAATTAGGTCAGAAGTAGTAAACTTTAGCACTAAAGCCCTTGATGCTAAACTGAAGCCACATCGCTTCATAAAATTTTCTGACTGGAAGAGACTGAGCAGGGTTATAGCAAAGTTAATCCATGTTGCCAAAAGTTTCCACAAGAAAACTAACAATGATCAACCTGGAAGCTGGAGAGTTTTCCATGAAAGGATCAGTTTAGAAGAAATTTCACAAGCCAAGACAGTTATAATTTCTTCTGTACAACACACATATTTTACGCAAGAATATGACTGTATTGAACACTTCCAAAACATAGCCGTCTTACAAAACTCAGTCCCTTTATAGGTCAAGATGGACTATTGAGAGTAGGAGGCCGTTTATCATTTGCCACGCTGTCAGATGAGGAGAAGCAGCCTATCATCATTCCTCATGATCACCATATTGCTGCCTTGGTCATAAGATATTATCATAATCAAATAGTACACCAAGGGCGTCATATTACTGAAGGTGCAATCAGAGCTGCAGGTTTCTGGATCATTGGTGGAAAACGTCTAGTGTCTGCAATCATTCACAAATGTGTCATATGCTGGAAGCTCAGAGGGAGATTGGAAAGCCAGAAGATGGCAGAGTTACCAGAAGACAGAGTCAATCCTGAACCTCCATTCACTAGTGTGGGAGTTGATGTGTTTGGTCCCTGGGAAGTTGTAACCCGCCGAACCAGAGGAGGTAGCGCTGACAGCAAACGTTGGGCTGTTCTTTTCACGTGTCTTTCTATAAGAGCAGTGCATATAGAATTGGATGAGTCCATGTCGGCATCCAGTTTCATCAATGCTCTAAGAAGATTCTTCTCTGTTCGTGGTCCAGCTGATTCGCTCTGATAGAGGCACTAACTTTGTAAGTGCATGCAAGGAGCTGCATATATGCTCAAATGATACAGAACTTCTAGACTATCTTCAAAACAAAGGATGCACATGGCTCTTCAACACTCCTCACTCTTCTCACATGGGAGGCGCCTGGGAGAGATTAATAGGTGTAGCTAGGCGCATTTTAGATGCAATGTTGCTCCAAACCAAACCTACTCGTTTGACTCATGAGACTTTGAGTACCTTTATGGCGGAAGTAATGGCCATCATCAATGCGAGACCTTTGGTGCCAATATCTACAGATCCAGATAACCCAATGGTTATTAACCCCGCTATGCTCTTGACCCAAAAGGTAGACTCTTTATCAGCCCCCTGTGGAGACTTTAGTACAACAGAACTTCATGTAAAGCAATGGAAACAAGTCCAATGCCTGGCTGATACGTTTTGGAAGAGATGGAGGAGAGATTATCTGTTTACTTTACAAAGTCGCAGGAAATGGGCTGAAACTAGTCCCAACGTCAAGAAGGGAGATGTTGTGTTGTTGAAAGATATCCAAGAAAGCAGAAATAACTGGCCTATGGGAATTGTCACAAATACATCGCCAAGTAAAGATGGTAAAGTCAGAAAGGTTGAAGTTAAAGTGGCGAAACAAGGGAATGTTAAAGTGTATGCCAGACCAGTCTCAGATGTCATTGTTCTCCTTTGAGTATTTAAGTTACTGGCACAATACATAACTTACAGCTTGTCACTAACAGCTCTCAAATGTGACATTTGCCTTCAGTTGAATTCCATCCTGTGGATTACAATTGGGGTTGGAGATAGTTTGGCTTAGTGCGGCTTCTCTAATCCAAAGATGGGTTTATGGACAAATTATTTCTTCATGTGGACTACTAGCGGGAAGTGCCACAGCCAAGAGACACCGACATTGCGGACTCATGTATAGTTGTTACCAGTTCTAATTAGAAATGTATTCTCTCATCAATGTGTTTTTCCTGTACAGTAGACACGTATAGGTAGTGATATAATGTATTATATCAGGCAGGGAGTGTGCTGCCTTTTCAGGCTAGTTCAGTTATAATTGCTCTTAGGAGTGTATTACTTATAGCTGTGTAGTGCACCACCGCCATCTACTGGCAGAAGTTCGGTATAACGGTTCTACTTTTATAAAAGTGTATTCAGTGAATCCCTTAGACAGGAAGTAAACCTTTGCTACAGGAAGTTCTCTTCAACCATTTTAGATTTTCATTCTCTATGGCTGCAGCAGATATTTTCCTCTCCCAGAAGGTTTGAGACATCATCACCTGTAAGTGCCTTTCTGTTGTGTTATTATCATTTGTGCTGACTAGTGTTTCATGTGTACTGATATGCTGTTATTGGATTGTATTGCAGTTTCACAATTAAAATAATGTATACTGAAGAAATGAATATATACTGAAGACTATATATATATATATATATATATATATATACTAATAAAACAGTATAAAGTTGGTTTCCTTTGGTGAACAATACAAGCATGGGCTTCTGTTTACTGAGATCTCCGACAAGTGTTTAGCTGTCCGTTTAGAATCACACACAGTCAGTGCTTTGAGAGCGGAACAAGAAGCCTGGTGCTGGAAGGCCCAAGAGGCACCAATAGCACGAGTAGAATGAGCAGTAAGATGGAAGGGAGGACTCTTCCCTTTAGCAGAATAGGCCTGAATCACAGCCTGACGAATCCATTTGCTAATAGTAGACTTGGCCGAAGCCAAACACTTCCTAGGACCAGAAGGGACCACAAAAAGAGCATCAGTCTTCCTGAAGGCCGCAGTGACTACCAGGTAATACTTCAAACACCTGACCACATCCAATGAATGCAGAACCCTTTCCTTAGCGTTGCTAGGATTGGGACACAAGGAAGGAAAAACAGCATCCTGATTCAAATGAAAGGCAGACACCACCTTTGGCAGAAAGTCTGGCTTAAAGCGGAACACCACCTTGTCCTGGTGTCTCTCGTAGTATGGGGGCTGAATAGACAGAGCCGCCAGCTCAGACACATGCCTGACCGAAGTAATAGCCACCAGAAAAACAACTTTGAGGGTAAGTACAGCCAGAGCAGCATCCTGAATAGGCTCAAAGGGAGCACCCTGCAAGGCAGACAAAACCAGGTTCAAGTCCCAAACAGGGACCGTAGGCTTACGTGGGGGACGCACGTGAGTGACCCCCCTGAAAGAAGGTCTTAACCAAGGGATGCTGAGCAAAAGACTTCTGAAAGAAGACAGACAGGGCAGAAACCTGACCCTTCAGAGTACTGCGTTTTAAACCCAACTCCAATCCATGTTGTAAAAACTCCAGAATTCTAGGGATTAAGAATTCCCTGCAGGGAAGAGACCTAGACTCACACCAGTCAATGTAGGAACGCCATACCCTATAATAGATGGCAGAAGAAGTTTTCTTCCTAGCCTGTACCATGGTATCCACCACTGAGGCAGACAAGCCTTTCTCCATCAAGATGGAGGTTTCAGCAGCCAGGCCGTCAAAGCCAGAGTTTGTAAACTGGGATGGGGTAAGGAGCCCTGAGTGAGCAGATCTGGCGCCTCTGGCAGGACGTACTGGTCTACTGCCATTTGTATCACGTCTGCGAACCACACTCTTCTTGGCCACCTCGGGGCCACCATAATCACTGCCACCCTCTCCAGGGCAATCTTGCGCAGAACCCTGCCCAACAGGGGGAACGGGGGAAAGACATACAGGAGCCGAAATTTCTTCCATGACATTGACAGAGCGTCCGTGGCCAAGGCCAAAGGATCCTGAGACAGGGAGACAAACGCCAGGAGCTTGTGATTGTGACGGGATGCAAAAGATCCACATCCGGTAGGCCCCACTGGTAACACAGGGACTGGAATACCCTGTTGCAGAGCGACCACTCCCCCTGACGGGAAGTCCCCCTGCTCAGAGAGTCTGCTAGAAGATTCTCTACCCCCGGGTGTCACGATACTGGTGAATACTGCTGGAGTCCAATGGCAGAGACTAGGCCAAAATGCAGGAAGTCAAGGTCCAATCCGGGTCAGCAACAGGGAAGCAGATCAATGCGGAGTCAAAGTCCAATCCGGGTCAGCAGGTAGCAAGGATTTGCAGGGTAAACCGCAAGAGGAGGAACAAACCGGAGAGCAAGTTCCAGGCTAGAGAACTGCACAAGCAGGAATTCAAACACAATACTCAAGCACTGAGCAACAGGCCTGAGAGGTTTATATATATGACAGGAAGTAAGATGGCACCCAGCTGAGACACAATCCACCATCTTAACTAAGGGAAACAGTCCAACTAGACAGACGTAACAAGGCTATTCCTGACACCGGGATATAAACAGCCGAAATGCATTGAACATTGGCCTCCGCCCATGTCAGAATCCGCGACACTTCCTGGAGGGCCCCCTTGCTCTGGGTCCCTCCCTGATGGTTGATGTAGGCAACCGCCGTCCTGTTGTCTGAGCGCACCTGCACAGACAGTCCCTGCAGGTGATCGGTCAACTGCTCCAGAACCAACCTGACCGCCCGTAGTTCCAGAATGTTGATGGGTAAATGGGCCTCCTGAGGGCCCCACCTCCCCTGGAACCGCAGGGACTTCCAGAACCCCCCATCCTGACAGACTGGCATCCGTGGTGACCGTCTCCCAGGAGGGGGCTAGAAAGGACCTGCCCTTTAGCAAGTTCTTGTGGTCTAGCCACCATGAGAGGGACCTTCTGACCAATGGGGGAAGCACACAAACCCCGTCCAAAGACGCGGGGTCCTTGTCCCATACCGATAGGAGGTGAAGCTGCAGAGGCCTCGAATGGAACTGAGCAAAGGGCACCGCCTCGAAGCTCGCCACCATCAGGCCCACTAGCTGCATTCCCTGCCTGATGGAGAGCTGGGGGCACGAGATCAGGGACCGCACCTGCGCAGTCAGAGCTTCCACCTTCTGATGGGGAAGGAATATTCGTGACTGAACTGTATCCAGAATCATCCCCAGGAATGGGGTCACCGACGAAGGGGACAGAGAGGAGTTGGGATGATTGATAACCCAGCCAAAGGACTCCAAGGTGGACACCACCAGCTGAGTGTCCAGCTCCGCCTGCTGTAGAGGCCATGAGGCGATGAGGATGTCGTCCAGGTAGGGCAGCACTCGAATGCCCCCTGACCTTATCAAAGACATCACTCCCGCCAGCACCTTGGTGAACACTCTGGGAGCTGAAGTGAGGCCAAACGGTAGGACCTAAAATTGGTAATGTTGATCTTTCAACGCGAATCTGAGAAACCTTTGATGTCCCGGGAACACAGGGATGTGAAGGTAAGCATCTTTGATGTCCACAGACGTCATAAAATCCCCTGGCCGAGCGCAGAGTTTCCATGCAAAAGCGCTTGTTCTTGACAAATTTCTTGAGGATCTTTAAATCCAGAATGGGCCTGACTGACCCATCTCTTTTGGGTACTGTGGAAAGGTTGGAGTAGAACCCCTCTCCCAATTCTCTCAAGGGAACCTTGCAAATAACTCCCAGATCCAGAAGTCCTTGCACTGCCTGCATCGGGACCTGAGCTGATACCTGGTCCTGGGGGATCTGGGACCTGATGAATCTTGAGGGGGGGCCGCACAGCAAACTCTATATTGTAGCCAGAGGTAACTACCTCCTGAATCCACCGGTCTGCTTGGCGCCTCCAGACGTGCGTAAAGTGCTGTAGCCGTCCCCCCACCCTGGCGGGCGAGGGCGTCCCATCATGCCTGAGGGGTCTTGGGAGGGGCTTTGGGTTTAGGAGCCAGGACGTCGCCCCCTGCTCCTATGCCAGGAGTCTGCGCGAGCCCCCGCGAAGGACACCCCTTTCCCCTGCTTAGCGCCTCTGTAGGGGGCTGAAAGGGGGCCCTGGCTACGAAAGGGCCGAGGCTACCGCCTGCGCTGTGGTAACTTACCTCCTTTAGCAAAGAGGTCTAGGCGGTCCCCAAACAGGCGTAGCCCCTTAAATGGAAGCCCAGTAAGGGCTTTCTTAGCAGCATTGTCGGCCGCCCACTGGCGCAGCCATACCGCGCGGCGTATAGCCACCGCCAAGGCGAAAGATCTAGCACACAGCCTAATAGCATCATCCGATGCAGACAGGATAAAGTTCACAAATACATCACAGTTAGACAGTGCATTAACCCTTTAAGTGCCAGCCTACCTGGAGTTTTTGTCACACTCTGTTGCCAGACCATTTTGCACTATTTTGCGCTCCCCATGTTCAAATGTGATTTTTGAAGGGATTTCCAGGGATTTCCCAGGAAAATGATATATTGTTTTTTTCAGCAGAGTCTGGGCTTTAACATGAAATGTCTTGTTTGTCATTTGTTAGGTGTATTCTTAATATTTTTGGGTGAAATATTTGCAAAAAAAAAAAAATGTTTACATATTGTAGTTTTTTTGTAATAAAAAATGTAAGTTTGTCAATGAAATCTTATTGCGTGTGAAATCCCAATTTCTCCCGGTTACAGCGGTACCACATATGTATAGGTAGACACCCTTTCCTGCCCAGGAGACTCCCCCAAACTGAAACAGCGCTTTAGGGGATTTTCAGATAAAATACAACTATGCTACGCAATATGCGCACCTTGCAATTTTTCCAGAAAAACAACCCTTTACATTTGAAATGCCCCCAACAAACTATATATTCTCTGGAAGTACACACCTCAGGCTTTCTAGGCGTACCAGGCTTGTTCATGTGGCCATAGTTTTCTGAAAGTAATCCCTCAATGGATTCTTTGGTTGCAAAGAGTTTCCCTAAAAAAAGGATAAAAAAGCAGAATCAAAGCCACATTTTCCTAAAAAAAACTATATACAAACAAGAAAAAACAAGGTTTAATCAGAAAACGCAACATCCCCCGAACAGAACAATACCCAACATGCATAGCTACTGTCAAGGGAAGAGTTGCCAAACACACCAAAGTAAAGCATGTGCGTAACGGTAATTTTACTTGAAAATTTCAGCTCTGCAGACAAAGTGCGCACCTTGCGATTTTTCAACCAAAACAACCCTTGACATTTGGAATATCCCCCATAAACCATATATTCCCCGAAAGTACACACGTTAAGCTTTCTAAGGGTACCCAGCTTGTTCTAGTGGGCTCATCTTTCTGGAATTATTACCTCAAAGAATTCTTTGGTTGCGCAGGGTTTCCCTAAAAAATTTATAAAAAAGCTGAATAAAAAACACCTTTTCCTAAAATATAAATATGCAAACCAGAAAAAACAAGCTAAGTCTGAAAGCGCAAGGTCCCCCGAACAGAACAATACCCAACATGCATAGGTACTATTAACCCTTTTAATTGCCAGCCTACTTGAGATTTTGTCACCCTCTGTTGACAGGCCATTTTTCCCCATTTTGCGTCATGTTTTGCGCCATGTTTTGCGCCATTTTTGCTGGAACTTTCAGGAAAATTATATATATATTTTTTGGCAGCAGAGTTTAGGCTTTAACATGAAATGTCTTGTTTGTAAATTTTTTTTTTTTTTTTACAATATTATTAAGTAAAAAAAAAAAAAATAAATAAAATTTTTTTTAGAAAATTGACTCCTTTATTTTAAATAAAAAATGTATTTTATTAAGGAAAATCATATTGCATGTGAAAGCCCCATTTCTACCGATTAGAACGGTACCACATATTTATCCGTAGCCCCCTGTTCCTGCCCAGGAGACCCCTCTAACTGAAACAAGTATTTTATAACATTCACAAAAAAAATACAAATACCATCCACACTACAAAGGGTTAAATCGAGAAAAAAAATGACATAGACCCCATTTTTTTTTTTTTTTTTTTTTAAGGGTTAAAAACCCTTAAAAATAAAAAAAAAATTGACGTGGGGTCCCCCTTACCCAAAGTAACCAGCCCGGGACCAGCTATGGGGGCTTGTAGGCACAGAGTGGGGGGGCCAGCTTTTGTGCAGGTGGCTTGCCATCCCCCCAGCCTTGTGAACTGGTATAGGGGTCATGGACCCCTTACCAGTTCACAAGGGGTTAAAAGTAAATAATCACACAGACACAAGCAGCGAAAAAAATATTTTATTAATTTTTATTTTTTTTTTACACTGTACTCACCTCCCATCCATCCTGGAGCACTCTGTCCCTCGGCGATCACTGGCTTCTGCTCACTTGCTAGAAGCCTTTTATAGCTGCTGGATGACAGAACACAAAGGGTTAATCAAAAAAAAAAAAATGACATAGGGTCCCCCCTCCCAGGGGGGGCGGACCCTTTTTTTTTTTTTTTTTTAAGGGTTAAAAACATAGACCCCATTTTTTTTTTTTTAAGGGTTAAAAACCCTTAAAAATAAAAAAAAAAAAATTGACGTGGGGTCCCCCTTACCCAAAGTAACCAGCCCGGGACCAGCTATGGGGGCTTGTAGGCACAGAGTGGGGGGGCCAGCTTTTGTGGCCCCCCCACCCTGCAGCCTACGAGCCCACATAGCCTATGTGGGCCCGGGCTCTTCTGCCCCCCCCCTGGCCTTTGGGGAGGCAGGTAATGGGGGTGCCAGGGGTTAATGGCAAGCCACCCGCTTGCGCAGGTGACTTGCCAGACCCCCGAGCCCTGTGAACTGGTATAAGGGGTCACATGGACCCCTTACCAGTTCACAAAGGGTTAACAGTATAAAAAAATAAACACAGACACAGGTTTTTGTAATAGTTTATTAGGAAAAAAAAAAAATTTAACTTTACTCACCTCCGATGTTCAGATGCAGTGTCCCGCGGCGATTCCATAAATTTTCCTTTAAAGAGGAACAAAACCTGTTACTTTCCTGGGTTTTGTTCAACGCCTGCGGTGCATTCCAAATTTGGATGCCCAGCTGTGTGAACCTTCCGTTCACCCATAAAAACTCCCTTGCCATGTTCCAACAGCACATGCACAGGCTCTCATCCAATGAGAGCCACCTACCAAATTATGTAGTCACAACAGTCATTAGATGAGAGACCCTTCTTCATGTGTCGGAGTGTGGCAAGCTTGCCCCATCTGCATGCATATTACTAAAGCATTGTCAACACTTACATTTGCGTCTGCATCTGCTGAAACACTGCCTACAGATTTTCTTATGGTAGTGGCCATTTTGGAGCTTCCTTTCCCAGCATCCTAGCCATTCTGCTGCCTGGATTCAACATAACTGGGAGTGCACAGTAACTGTAAACTCAGCAGGACCTCCTGTTGGCAGGTGGCTTGCAGCTCCATCAACTGCCATTTTCTTTTTAACATTTACCACACAGGCACTAGAAAAAATACAGTTTTGTGAGTACTCACCATTAAAACGGGTATTATGAGTGTGCCATACACTCCACTTTGATCTTCATGACATGTGGGTAATCTCTAGTAGAGGGCGAACTTCTGCAGAGATGAATATGCAAAAAAGAAAGCCCTTCCCGGTCCATATATACCTGGGACCTCCCACCAATTCCCCAGTGTAAAAAAGCAGTAAGGAGACCAGGAAGAACCAATTATAACCTTAACAATCAAAACCAATGGTTCACCATATAAAAGCCCCAGAATACCTGAAAAAACGGAGTGGGGCAAAGTGGAGTGTATGGCACACTCATACCCGTTTTAAAGGTGAGTACTCACAAAACGGTATTATTCTTAGTGTGCCATACACTCCACTTCGATCTTCATGACATGTGGGACATCCAATAGCAGTGTCCGTCATGGGTGGGAACCAGAAACAGTAAAGAATGTACCAACTCAAACCACTGCAGCTTGCAGAACCGCACATCAACCTTGTAAAAGAATGGAAGACCAAGTAGCAGCCTTACAAACTTGTTCAACAGAAGCCTGGTGCTGAAAAGCCCAGGACGCACCAACCGCACGAGTAGAGTGCGCTGTGACCCTAAAAGGAGGAGTCCTCCCCTTAGCAGAATAGGCCCCAACAAAGGCCTGACAAATCCATTTGCTAATCGTAGACTTAGCAGGCACCAAACCTTTCCTGGGCCCGCAGGGCACCACGAAAAAAGCATCCGTCTTGCGGAAGGAAGAAGTAGTCACCAAATAGTACTTCACACAGCGAACAACATCCAAATTGTGCAGAACCCTCTCCTTGTCATTGTTAGGCTTAGGACACAAGGAAGGGAGAACAATATCCTGATTGAGGTGGAAAGCAGACACCACCTTAGGAAGGAAATCCGGCTTAAAATGAAAAACCACCTTATCCTGGTGTCTCTCAAAGTAAGGGGGCTAAATCAACAGAGCAGCCAACTCAAAGACACGCCGAACAGAGGTAATAGCCACCAAGAAAGCAACCTTCTGAGTGAGAACCGAAAGAGCAATATCCTGTAGCGGCTCAAAAGGAGGACCCTGCAGAGCCGAAAGAACCAAATTCAAATCCCAAACAGGAACCACAGCCTTCCGAGGGGGCCGCACATGCGCGACCCCTTGGAAAAAGGTCTTAACCAGCGGGTGTAAGGCAAAAGACCTCTGGAAGAAAACTGACAGAGCAGAAACCTGTCCTTTCAAAGTACTAAGCTGGAACCCAAAATCCAGATTATGCTGAAGAAACTCCAAAATCCTGGGTATCGAAAATACCCTGCAAGGCAAGGCCCTAGCCTCACACCAATCAATATAGGACCTCCAAGTCTATAGTAAATGCTAGAACAGGATCGCTTCCTAGCCCTAATCAAGGTCTGAACAACAGCCTCAGACAAACCTTCCTCTTTCAAAATGAAGGTTTCTGCAGCCAAGCCGTCAAAGCCAGCGTTTGTAAATTGGGGTAAAGTAGATGACCCTGAGATAGCAGATCCGGCAACAAGGGAAGCCGGTACTGATCTACGGCCATCTTTAACACGTCTGCGTACCTGTGGCCTTCTTGGCCACCTTGGAGCCACCAGAATCGCTAGTGCCCCTTCTAGAACCAGTTTGCGAACTACCTTGCCCAGCATGGAGACGGGCGGAAACAGGTACAGAAAACCCAGCTCCTTCCAAGCAAGGGACAAGGCATCCACTGCCAGAGATAGAGGATCCTGAGAAAGAGACACAAAGGCCGGAAGTTTGTGATTGTGCCTCGAGGCAAAGAGATCCACCTCCGGAGTCCCCCCACTGTGAACCTCCTGAGGACCCCACACCCCGCTGAACTGATGACTTTTCCAATAACCTCCCCAGCCTGACAGGCTGGCATCCGTGGTAACCGTCTCCCAACAAGGGACCAGAAAGGGTCTGCCCTTCAACAGGTTGCTCGATTCCAGCCACCACCGAAGGGACCGCCGAACCCTGGGAGACATCCTGAAAGGTTGATCCAATGACTGCGGACACCTGTCTCAATACGTCAATAGGTGAAGTTGAAGAGATCTCATGTGAAACTGTGCAAACGGCACCGCCTCAAAGGAGGATACCATCAAGCCCACCAGTTTCATCCCCTGCCGGATAGAGGGACAAGGACTGGCCAGAAGAAGGCGGATTAGACCCTGAATCCCCTGCACCTTGGTCTGGGGCAGAAACACTCTGGCCCAAATGGTATCCGGATTCATGCCCAGAAATGAAATCACATGAGACAGAGAGAGAGAAGACTTGGGGCGGTTGATCACCCAACCGAACCTCTCCAGGGTCGACACCACTTGGTGGGTGTCCAGCTCCGCCTGATGGAGGGAAGAAGCTGAGATCAACAGGTCGTCCAGATAAGGCACAATGTGAATGCCCTGAGCTCTGAGCAGAACCATTATTCCCGCCAAGACCTTGGTGAAGACTCTCGGCGCCGAGCTCAGTCCGAAGGGAAGATGTTGAAAATGTTGATCCTACACCGCAAATTGGAGGAATCTCTCATGTGCCTGAAAAATCGGAACATGCAGATACGCATCCTTGATGTCTATGGATGTCATAGAATCCCCTTGGCGAAGGGAATTGATAGCCGAGCACAGAGTCTCCATGCGGAACTTTTTGGCTCTGATAAACCTGTTGAGAACCTTGATTTCTAGAATGGGTCTCACCGAACCCTCCTTTTTGGGAACCGTGAAAAGGTTGGAGTAGTAACCCCTGCCTCTCTCCGACGGAGGCACCGGGCATATAACCCCCATGTCCAGAAGGTTTTTCACTGCTAACAGGAGCCCCTGTGCAGCCTGAGGGTCCGAGGGCACCCGAGACCTTAAGAATCTTGGGGGCGGCCAGTACTCGAACTCCAGTTTGTACCCGGAGGAGATCACTTTCAAGATCCAATTGTCTGTGACCTCCCGGGCCCAGACCTGGAAGAAGAGCCGCAGTCATCCCCCCACCCTTGCGGGTGAGGGCGCCCCTTCATTGCTGAGTCGGTTTAACGGCAGACTTGGAACCCCAGGCAGCCGCGGGACGTGCCCAACCTCTGCCCCTGTTCCAGGACGAGCCCCTGACACCCGAGAAGGCCAAACCCCTAGCTGCTCTGGCCCCTCGAAAGGAAGGAGTGAACGAGCCAGCCCCCCGAGGTTCCGCTGAGGTAACTTACCTCCTTTAGCAACAGCATCCAATTTATCTCCAAACAGAGCTGTGAGTGACTTCTTGGCTCCAACGTCCGCTGTCTACTGCCGGAGCCAGACCGATCTGCGCATAGCCACCAGTAAGGCTGAAGTCCTACTACACACGACAATAGAATCTTTCATAGCAGCCATGACAAAATCCATGAACAATTCACATCTCTTAACCCTTTAAATGCCAGCCACGTAAAATGTATGTGGTTGCCTCTCCGTCACTTAAGTGCCAGCCACGTAAATTTTACGTGCCTGACTTTCCCCACTAACAGTAAAAAAAAAAAAAAGTCACTTACCTGACCCCTCTTTCGATCCGGCCGGGTCTCCCCTTCAGCCAGAGGGGCTCCGATCGCCGATTTCAGCAGCCACCGGGATTGCCTGCAAAAAAAAAAAAAAAATGACAGTTACTCACCTCCATGCCCGCCGGCTCCCGCCGCCTCTCCTCTTCATGGGGGGGCTCCGATCACCCCCCCCCCGGCTTCTCCGTCTTCTGGAGGGGGGCATAGCAGCCCTCCTCCCGCCGCAGCTTCCGATGGCGGCCGCCATCTTGGATTATAGCCCCGCCCCTTCAGGGGCCAATGACGTCACCGCCGGGTGTCATTGGGGCACCCGGCAGTTCAGCTGTCAGATGCCGGTGATGGCTGGACAGAGGAGGAGGGAGGTAGGCCCGCACATCAACCTTGTAAAACTTAAAAAAAAGTATGCACAGAAGACCAAGTCGCAGCCTTGCAGACTTGTTCAACAGAAGCTTGGTGCTGAAAAGCCCAAGAGGCTCCAATAGCACGAGTAGAATGAGTGGTGACACGAAAAGGGGGAACCTTCGACGAACAGAAGGAAAAGCAACCAAAAAGGCAACCTTCTGAGTAAGAATAGGAAGAGGAATATCCTGCAATGGCTCAAAGGGAGCAGCTTGCATAGCCGAAAGCACCAAATTAACATCCCAAACAGGAAGTAAAGGCTTTCTAGGAGGCCGCACATGCGCGACTCCTTGGAAAAAGGTCTTAACCAAAGGATGAAGAGCAAACGATCTTTGAAAGGAAATTGCCAAGGCAGAGACTTGCCCTTTCAAAGTACTAATCTGTAATCCCATATCCAGACCTTGTTGCAGATATTCCAGAATTCTAGGAATAGAAAATACTCTACAGGGCAAAGCCCTGGATTCACACCAATCAATATAGGACCTCCAAGTCCTGTAATAAATGACAGAGCTAGGAAGAAGTCTTCCTCTAAGAGTCTGAATAACCGCATCAGAAAGACCTTCTTCTTTCAAGATGGAGACTTCAGCAGCCATGCCGTCAAAGCCAGTGTATGTCAATTGGGGTAACAAAGTTGACCCTGAGTGATGAGATCTGGAAGAAGAGGCAGATGGACACGATCCACTGCCAGCCTTACGACGTCTGCGTACCACAGAAGTCTTGGCCACCTTGGCGCCACCAGAATTGCTGGCACCTCCTCCAGTGCTAGCTTGGGCACCACCTTGCTGATCATGGAGAATGGGGGAAACAGATATAGGAACCCCAGATCCTTCCAGGCTAGAGACAAGGCATCCGCTGCCACTGCCAGAGGATCCTGGGATAGAGACACAAAAGCTGGCAGCTTGTGATTGTGACGAGAAGCAAACAGGTCCAACCGTGGAGTCCCCCACTTGTGACAGAGGAACTGAAAAACCCTTGGATTGAGAGACCATTCTCCCTGGCGAGAACATCCCCTGCTCAGGGAGTCTGCCTTCACATTCTCTATCCCCGGAATGTAAACTGATGATATGCAGGGAACATTGATCTCTGCCCACTGAAGGATCAGAGACACTTCCCGGAGGGCACCCCAACTGCGAGTCCCTCCCTGGTGATTGATGTATGCAACAGCTGTTCGGTTGTCTGACCGAATCTGAACTGGCAGACCCTGTAAGAAATGGGTCAGTCGAAGTAGAACAAGACGTATGGCCCGAAGCTCTAATACATTGATTGGAGAATGAGCCTCCTGAGGCCCCCACAATCCTTGGAACTGATGCTTCTTCCAGAAGCCCCCCCCAGCCCACCAGGCTGGCATCCGTGGTAACCAGTTCCCAACGCGGAGTCAGAAATGACTTGCCCTTCTGGAGGTTGTGCAATATTAACCACCACTGAAGGGACTGCAAAACGTGGGGAGACAACAGACAAGTCTGATTCAATGATAGTGGGCACCTGTCCCACTTTGCCAAGAGGAAGAGCTGAAGCGTCCTTATGTGAAACTGGGCAAACGGGACTGCCTCGAATGCAGATACCATCAATCCCACTAGTCTCATCCCTAGACGGATAGACTGACGAGGGTTGGACAAGAATAGACGAATCAAGTCCTAAATCAGAACCATTTTGGACTGAGGAAGAAAAACCTTGGCCTGAAATGTATCCAAAATCAGGCCCAGGAAGGGGATTTCCCTGGATGGACAGAGAGAGGATTTGGGGTAACTTATTACCCATCCGAACCTTTCTAGCGTAGAGACCACCGTCCTGGTGTCCAACTCTGATTGTTCAAGGGAGGAGGCCGCAATAAGATCATCATCCAGGAAAGGCACAATGCGGATACCCTGAATATAGCCATCACTCCTGCCAGCATCTTGGTAAAGACTCTTGGGGCCGAGGTAAGGCTGAATGGCAGGGCCACAAATTGATAATGCTGGTCTTCTATCAAGAACCTGAGAAATCTCTGGTGACTCGGAAAATAGGAATGTGCAAATAAGCATCCTTGATGTCTATGAATGTCATGAAGCCCCCCTGATGGAGAGCATCGATCGCTGATCGCAGAGACTCCATGCGGAATTTTCTGAAACAGATACATTTATTGAGTCTCCTTAGGTCTGGGATAGGCCGAACAGAGCCGTCCTTTTTGGGTACCGTGAATAGGTTGGAGTAAAACCCCAAACCCCTTTCCGCTGGAGGCACTAGGCCGATAACAGCCATGTTTCACAGATTCGCTACTGCTGCCCGCAGTCCCTGCGCAATTGCCGGATCTGACGGCATCCGGGACATGAAAAATCTGGGAGGAGGCCGGGACTCGAATTCCAGTTTGTAACCGGAAGAGACTACTTCCAGAACCCAATTGTCTGATACCTCCTGAACCAGACCTGGAAGAAGAACCGCAGCCGTCCCCCCACCCATAAGGGTGAGGGCGTCCCCTCATTGTTGAGCAGGCTTAGTGGCAGATTTGGATTTGAACCCCCAATTCTGACTTGGACGGCCACGTCCCTTTCCTCTATTCCATGCATTCCCTCTAGGGGCTGAAAAGGCCGATCCTCTACCGGATCTAGACCCCCGAAAGGAAGGGTTAAAAGAGGCCATTCCACAAAAGGAACGACGTTGTTTCTTACGCTGAGGTAATTTACCTCCTTTAGTGACAGAATCCAATTTTTCTCCAAAGAGGCGCAATCCCACAAAAGGGAGCGCTGTAAGCGATTTCTTGGCTACAATATCAGCTGCCCACTGCCGCAACCATACTGACCGCCGGATGGCGACTAACAAGGCAGAGGTTCTGCTGCACATGAGCAGAGTATCATCTAAGGCAGAAAGTACAAAAGATGCAAACATCTCACATCGATTAAAAGCGGCGTACTCATCAGAGGCCGGATCAAGCCCTGAGTAATTCATTAGGTCTCTCACAACAGACCTAATAGCCACTGTCATGAGTGCCGAAGCACCAACAGGCAGCAAGGCCGAGCCCACACTGGAAAAAGTGTGGCACGCCATTAGATCAATACGCTTATCCTCTCCATCTTTAAGTGTAGTGGAGTATTAATTAATTAAATATTAATGCATAGATGGCCATTGTATGCTTGCGCACACATAGGGATTTGCCCTCCGCATTTAACCCATCCGTGCAGTGAGTGTACACATGCCCAGAGCGGTGGGCACAGGTGGTGATGACCAACGCTTAACAGTATCAGCTGGGAAGGGATATTTCTTGTCCCAGCCCAAGGGAATGCCAGGAAGCCGCGCAGGCTTCCCCCATTCTTTAAGAATATCAAAAAAATGCTTTTGATCTGGGATTTCTAAACAAGGTTTAGAGGCTCCAAAGAATTCCCCTTTTTGAGGAGGGACTACTTCAGGAGGAGTAATAACCAAAACCTCAAATAACTGAGCAAGAGCTTTTGGGGTATCCACAACACTTGCTTCACCCTGCTCAATCTCAGTACCAACAAATTGCTGTTCATCAGAAACATCTGATTCCTCATATAATTCTCCTTCTTCTAACTGAGAAGGATCAGACCAATCAAGCAATTCACAATTGTCTGACTCACTTGCCGGAGCGGCATGAGTCAAGTGCTTTCTTTTAGCTGAGGCCTTCTTAGGCACAGAGGTAGACATTAATAATCTCTCAAGATGAGCCAATCTGGCACATAAATCAGCATGCGACTCACCACCAATGACAATATCATTGGGGGTACGGACAAGACATGGCGGAGTAGGAGATGAGGCATTAGCCGCAATTGTGCACAAGGGACGCCCCACATCCAAAACATTGCCGAGTCTGTGCAGAGGGAATTGAATGTCCGTTATACTGGGATGCCTCCATATGGTGTTTAGTATTATACTATAATTGATTATAGTCACCAAATATATATGGGATTTACGCAATTGCTACCCGGGATGCCCCTTTAAATAGTCCCAAGTGGGAGGATTGAAACACAAATGGACCCCCAAATAAGGCTTAAGGGCTTTTTTTTTTTATATAAGGACCAGGAGAAACCCCTTTTTAAATAAGGAGTTTCCACCTACAGAGAAAACAAAAAAACAGTCACCAAATGCACACAATATAAATAAATGACAGAAAAAAACTCCCTTCAGCCAAGCTGAAGGGTACTCACAGCCCATGCAATAAGCTCACATCATGAGGTAAGGCCACAGGGAAGCAGGAAACAGGAAGTCAAACAGAGCATACCAGGTGCTCTCTGAATAAAAGCATGCCCAAGCCCCGCCCACTTCCAGGATCACATGGCCAAAAATGGAGGGAAAATTCAAATCTGAACACAGCCAGAAAACAAAGAGCTTTAATAGGTAAGCAAAAAATGCTGCCTAGACAGAGAAAGGAACATCTAAATAAAACATTTCCTATTAAATAGTATAGTAAAACATACATACCGTATATACTCGAGTATAAGCCGAGTTTTTCAGCCCACTTTTTGGGCTGAAAAAAGCCGCCTCGGCTTATACTCCTCTCTTGTTTCCCCCACTGCGGAGGCCAGCCCAGAGCACAGGAGAAGCCAGCACTTCCCCTTCCAGGCATGCTGGCCGGCCAACACGGGGAGAGGATTACGTGAGTAATTAAACGGAGAGAAAGTGTGATTGATGGCTGGAGCAGAGGTCGGTGAGGGGGAAAGTGGGGAGGGGAGAGAGCGTCTGTGTGAGTGTGAGGTCTGCAGCCATAGAGGAGAGGAAGGGGGAGGGAGAGAGAGAGAGATGTGTATAAATGCTAATACTAATTAATGGTGCAATATTTTTCTCTTAACCCACCCTGCCCTGCCCATCTACCCACCTGCTCACTCACCCACCTACTAATCCAACTGCCTAATCCACCCACCTATCTATATACCTGCCACTCACCTACCTACCTACCCAGACCCTGGAGCAGCAGCAGACTGGAGTGGTGTGCAGGCAGAATTAGCGGATTCTGAAGTGGAGGTGGCAGCCACCCACCCACCTACCTACCTGCCTGACCACCTGCCCACTCGCACATCTAAATACCCACCAACCAACCCTCCTGTCAACCCGCCCCCTTATACCCTAAAAGAGTGTAAGCTCTTCTCCTCCTGTATCCTCCCTTATACCCTAATAGATTGTAAGCTTTTCTCCCTCTGTATCCTCCCTTATACCCTAATAGATTGTAAGCTTTTCTCCCTCTGTATCCTCCCTTATACCCTAATAGATTGTAAGCTCTTCTCCTCCTGTATCCTCCCTTATACCCTAATAGATTGTAAGCTTTTCTCCTCCTGTATCCTCCCTTATACCCTAATAGATTGTAAGCTCTTCTCCTCCTGTATCCTCCCTTATACCCTAATAGAGCGTAAGCTCTTCTCCTACAGGGATGGATGGGAGGTAAGTATTAAAAAATAATAAAAAAAAAATGTAATAAAGTTATTTTGAAAAAGTGTGTACATGTGTTTTTTTTACTTTTAACCCTTTGTGAACTGGTAAGGGGTCCATGTGACCCCTATACCAGTTCACAAGGCTCGGGGGTCTGGCAAGTCACCTGCGGCTAGTGGGTGACTTGCCATTAACCCCGAGACCCCCCCCCCATTACCTGCCTCCCAAAAAACCCTTATATTCCCCCAAGAAATGGTGTCCCCCCCCGTGAAGGGGGACCCCACACCAATTTTTTTTTATTTAACCCTTTACTATGTAAATAGTAGTTGTATTTCATTTGTCAATGTTATAAAGTGCTCTTCTAAGTTTAGGGGATCACCTGGACAGGAACGGGGGGGCTACTGATACATATGTGGTTTCATTGTAATCAGGAGAAATGGGGCTTTCATGTGCAATATGGTTTTCTTTAATAAAATAAATGTTTTTGTTAAAATAAAAGGAGACAATTTAAAAAATATAAATATATATATTTTTTTTTACTTATTTACTTAAAAATATATAAAAAATACAAACAAGACATTTCATGTTAAAGTCTAAACTCTGCCACAAAAAAGAAAATATGCCATTTTCTTGGAAATTCCTGCAAAAATCACAGTTAAACATCACGCAAAATGGTGAAAAATATCCTGTCAGCAGAGGGTGACAAAATCTCAAGTAGGCTGGCAGTTAAGTTTACAGGTACCTATGCATGTTGGGTATTGTTCTGCTTGGGGGACCTTGCGCGTTCAGATTTAGCTTGTTTTTTTTATTTGCATATTGATTTTTTAGGAAAAGGTGTTTTTTATTCTGTTTTTTTTATAAAATTTTTTGTGAAACCCTGTGCAACCTAAGAATTCTTCGAGATATTACTTCCAGAAAGATGAGCCCACTACAACAAGCTGGGTACACTTAGAAAGCTTAACATGTGTACTTTCAGGGAATATATGGTTTATCGGGGATATTCCAAATGTAAAGGGTTGTTTTGGTAGAAAAAGCACAAGGTGCGCACTTTGTTTGCAGAGCTGAAATTTTGAAGTAAAATTACCATTATGCGCATGCTTTACTTTGGGGTGTTTGGCAACTCTCTCCTTGACAGAACTGTTCTGTTTGGGGGATGTTGCATTTTCAGATTTTCAGTTTTTTTCTGGTTTGCATATAGTTTTTTTTAGGAAAATGTGGTTTTGATTCTGCTTTTTTATAAATTTTTAGGGAAACCCTGTGTAACCAAAGAATACATTGAGGAATTACTTCCAGAAAACTGCACCTATGTCAACAAGCTTGTACGTCTAGAAAGCCTGAGGTGTATACTTCTAGGGAATATATAGTTTGTTGGGGGTATTTCAAATGCAAAGGGTTGTTTTTCTTGAAAAACTGCAAGGTGCGCATATTGCATAGCATAGTTGTATTTTATCTGAAAATCTCCTAAAGCGCTGTTTCAGTTTGGGGGAGTCTCCTGGGCAGGAAAGGGTGTCTACCTATACATATGTGGTACCGCTGTAACCGGGAGAAATTGGGGTTTCACACAAAATAAGATTTTGACAAACTTTTTTTTGCACAATTTGCACCCCAAAATATTGAGAATACACTTAGAAAATGACAAACAAGACATTTCACGATAAAGCCCAGGCTCTGCTGAAAAAAAAACAATATATTACTTTCCTGGGAAATCCCTTCAAAAATCACAGTTGAACATGGGGAGCGCAAAATAGTGCAAAATGGTCTGGCAACAAAGGGTGACAAAATCTCAAGGTAGGCTGGCATTTAAAGGGTTAAGGGTAGCGAACTCAGCACAAGCTGGATCAAACTGAGCATTATTCAGCCAGTCCCTGATAAGAGACCTGGTAGTAAGCGACACCAGGGCAGCTGCACAAACAGGACGCAGGGCCGAGCCCACGCTGGCAAATGCGTGGCACGCCATCTGATCAAGGCGCTTATCCTCGCCATCCTTAAGGGAAGTGGCGTCAGGGGTGTTCAGCACAGAAGAGTTGGTCAAACCTAAAACTGGCGCGTCAACCTGGGGAGGAGAAGACCAGCGCTTAACCGCCTCCACCGGGAAAGGATACTTCTTATCCCATCCCTGAGGAACACCAGGAAGCTGACTGGGCCTCTCCCATTCTCTAAGGATCAGCGCATCAAAGTGACCCTGGGTAGGGAATTCCAGACGGGGCTTGCGGACCCCCAAAAATTCTTGAAAGGGGGCGCCTCAGGCGGTTCAATATCCAACACCTCCAATAGATGTGACAAAACTGTGGCCGTATCTACGGCATCCCCCAGCGCCTGCCCGACATCGGCATCCCCAGACTGAACATAGTCAGCCTCTGATTCCTGATACAATTCCCCCTCCTCTAACGGGGAATAATCTGACCAATCAACGGAATCGTCGTCAACATCCCACAAGGGCTGGGCCGACGACAAATGTCTTTTTATCCTGGGACGCCTTGCCCACAGTGCTAGCAATCAATTTCTCGATGCTGGCCAACCTAGCCCAAACATCAGAGTGCGACTCCCCGCTGGCACCAATGTCACTTGGGGTACGGATAAGGCGGGGAGGGGAAGGCGATGAAGCGGGAGGAGCCGACCCAGGAGGCTCCATATGGCGATTTTTGTGGTCAGTCGCAAGACCGAAGGGAATTTACGCCTAAGCAACCCGGGATGCCCCTTAAAAGTCCCGGTGGGAGGATTTGAGGTGATCAATTTTACACTAGGGACAGGCAACATAAGTGCAATCCCCTACATATATAAGGAAATAACATACATAATTGTGTGTATATATATATATATATATATATATATATATATATATCCCAGCTCCAGACATGTGTAACCAAAAACAAATATACACACACACATGCCCGCAAATCAGTGGGGGCCCCCCGCTAGAGAGGGGCCCCCACATAAGCTAAGGAAGTGGCCATCCGGCCCTTACCACCAGGAGCGCAGCTCAGCAACAGCATCCAAAATGGCCCCCCGAGAAGTGCCTCATGCAGAAAGACAGGAAGAGAAGGGGGAGGGCAGGCCAGCGCAGAACGCGCGCTCGCCAGGCCATGCCCCCCTCCCAGCAACGCGGATCCCAAGGAGTGAGCCACAGAATCGCGCCAAAGGGGGCAGGGCTACCGTGGCCACGCCGAGAGCCCGGCCCGCCCCCTCCCTGAACACAACCTGAGGGGGAGAAGCTCCCCCAGGCTAAATCACAGCACCAGATATGGTCCCAGAAGTGAAAAACATCCTGTCAGTCACACACACACACACACAGAGGGGCATAGAAGAACGAAACCAAATTAACGGCCAGGCAACCCCCCCCCCACCCAGAAGGGGGGGAACCCTGCCAGAATCCGGCCATAAGCATAGAGGGACGGGGCATCCCACACCAGGATCACCAAAACCTGGATAACCGCCTACCCCATAGTGAGGTCTCACGGTGGAGCAGTGCTCCTTCCGCACCCATAGGGTGCTGCCTATCTTCACCAGGACCCGCAGCCTAAGCTGGGAGGCTCAAATAGGGGCAATTTAGAAAGGGTCCTAGCAGCAATAGGGACAATAAACGGCCGGGCGCGGGCCCGGCTTACCTGTAAGTAAAGAAGTCTTCATCTTCTGTCTTGTCGCCTTCCCTGCAGAGAAGGAACTGGGAAATTGGTGGGAGGTCCCAGGTATATATGGACCGGGAGGGGCTTTTTTTGCATATTCATCTCTGCAGAAGTTCGCCCTCTACTGAAAATTACCCACATGTCATGAAGATCGAAGTGGAGTGTATGGCACACTTAGAATAGGTAAATGAATATGTTAAGTGTAGCAATTTAAATTGCCCTGGGGAGGGGGGCCATATGAGCACTGATTGGCCCAGCATTGGCCCAGTTTGTCATTTTTGACTGTTGGTCCACTTAAAACAAGTTTCAGTTCAACGCATAACCAACAATATATATTCTCTTCCAATGTAGAAAACCATAGTGGGAAGATGCTTATATTAGAACTATTACAAGCTGTGGTGTAATCCAAATAAACAAGAACATTTAGGGGGAACCCGAGCCCCAGAATTCGGTACCACCCCTCCTGGTTCTCTCTCCCAAATCCGGAAACCACCCCATGCTGGATGTCTCAGCGATCCAGGAGGCCACACCTGAGATCCACAGCCCCGAATCATGGATCCCATCCCCAAATCACAGCTACATCATCAATCTTGCTCCCCTATTGAGACAAGTTGACCTAGTGTGGAGAAAAGCAAATATCTCGACAAGCTGTTCAGGTTTAAAAAAAAAAAAAAACTTTTTGAAAAACAAAACAAAAACTTGAGTATAAAAAATACAGCGGTGAATCAACTATCGTTTCAAATAAAAAAAAGCACCATAGCATCATCTTGTGGATAAAAAGTAAACAGCACTTCATATATATTAACAGTTTGTATTTTATTTGAGAGGGAAAACGCAAGCCACTTCGGCACAGAATTTTAAGGATGGAGCGTGCCCTGTACACACAACACTGCTGGTCATGCCCTGGAGCTTATGCATAAAACCAAGCTCCATAAACCATGCCAACTTGGGCAAGACCAGAAGATATAGAGAAGGGTGACTTTTTCCAACACTTGACACCCCTGGGTACATCTTATGAAGCACTAAGGGCACTCTTTACCACCTAGAAAAAATGTTTATATCCAGACTCCTGGTATTTTGGCGATTGTGGTAGTGTGTGCAAGGGCATAGATCTTCTCCATTGTATAACAGTATAAAACTGTATAACAGACCCCTCTCCCATTTAACCATGAAGGGTAGGACCAAGTTATCAAAGGGCAAAGATAACCATTCCTAAAGCCTGGCCTTGAGTATTACACAGCTTTGCAAAGCCAGGGGTCTCGTTAGAACCCAGGTTCAAGGGTTGTCCCATGGGGACCATGATTTCATTCTGACTGAATTATTTTTTTCTGACTGAAACGGATCTTTGCTGTATTGTTTCTGATGCTGGCAGAAGCAAATCTGAACCAGAGGAAGAATATTTTGACTTTCAGGAACCCAACCCCCATACACTTTGTTAGGGGAGAATCATAAGATGGGGTTAACTTTTCTGCCTCTGAGCCAGCGAATGATGGATCCTTTATTCAAAGGCTATCTACAATATCTAAATCATTAGAGAATCTCTTGAGCTTAAACCTACTATGGGTTCTGTAGTTCCAGATGAAGAGCCAGGTGACCATAGGCAAAGCCAGCTAAGGTACCTTCTAAGATCTAAGAAATAAAAAATAGGTTCATCTGACTACTGTGGATAATCCTATTACTTGTCTGGCAAAGCACACCTTGAGTCCCACTAATAGTACAACCCCTAGCAAAAATTATGGAATCACCAGTCTAAGGATGTTCCTTCAGTTGTTAAAAAAAAAAAAAAAAAAAAAGATGATCACAGACATGACAAAGAACTAAAGGCATTTCAAATGGCAACTTTCTGGCTTTAAGAAATACTAAAAAAACAAGAAAAATAATTGTGGTAGCCAGTAACAGTTACATTTTTAGAAAAAGCACAGGGAATTATGTAATCACTCAATTTTGAGGAAAAAAATATGGCATCAACCTGCAAATTTTCATTACAAACAATAACACCTGCATCAGATTAAATCTGCTCAGTGTCCAGGTAAAAAGGAGCGATCACACCTTGGAGAGCTGCTGCAACAAGAGGACTGACATGAATCATGTTTTTTGTCATGTGTTTTTTTTTTTTTTCTACAAAATTCAACTGAAGGAACATCCTCAGACTGGTGATTACGTAATTATTCTAAGTATACAGTACGTCCTGCTCCAGATATAATACTTACACTTGGGTTATCCTCCGCCAGATGGCGCTGTGCACTGCAGACATGCAAAAACAGGTTCCTCCCAGCCCTTCACACACCCAGGGACCTCCCACAAATCCCCAGATTTCTCTGCAGTGCTGACTGCGAAGACATGAAGTATCACTCTCTCGCAGGTGAGCGGGGCTATTACAGCCTGCGGCCCTGTTGGACTATTCCCACCCGTCCTCCTTGTGATGTGCCTCCCAGCCTGGGCTGCGCTGGTCGGGTGAAGGTAGGCAGCACCATGCGTGCTTAACGGAGCCATGCTCCACCGCAGTCCCCCACCAAAGGGTAGGCGGTTTAGGCTGATGGTGAGCATCTAGTGGATGTCCCTCCCGCATTATTGCCCCATGCCCCGTGTAGCGGTGGACCCTGTGTAAAGGGTCGCCATCCTCCCTCGTTTCCCCCCGTATTCGGGGGAAAAGGGGGGGGTGTGTGTGTGGCGGTCTCAGTGTACTGCGTTGTTATGCTTATGGCCGTAGTTTTGCCCTTGGCGGCAACCGGGTGTCAGAGCCGCGCTGCTTGCTCTTTTTATTTGGCCACCACCGTCTTTGCCTTCTCACTTTTTCATTATAATTTACTGTGCTGGGTTGCATCGTCGTCAGAATACTAGTATCCATTAGCAGATGCTTTTAACTAGCATATCCTATACTTGGCTTGTCAAGCCTGGACGGCTAACTCAGAGTTTCGCGCTCTTTGGGAGAGGTTGGGACCCGGCGTGGCGCGCTCCGCGGGCGATTTCATCATTAGTATTTTTTCTGCTGCGCATGGCCCTGACACCTCTTATTCCCCCTTCTGTCTTTCAGACGTCAAAGATTCCGGTGGCTTCTCCCGGCCCGGCATAACATATATTCCTAGCGGGTCTTTGGGACATCCAGGGTTGCCCTTTTGCGTAAATCCCTACTGGCATATATTTGTTAGGCACTTACCTCGTCGCCGTCCCGGGTCCCGCGGCGCGCTGTCGGGCGGTCCCCGGCTGGTTGCTGCCCGGCGCTCCCCGGGCGTCCTGGCTCCCCAGCGTGGTGGCGGCGGTCAGGGGTCGGCGGCGCGAGGTGGTGTCGGCAGCCGCGCCGCAGCCCGCTCTGCGCGGCTGCGCGGGCCCGGCGGGCTCCCTCACTGTCCGGCGCTTCCGCCTCCCGGCGGGGGCACGCTCGATCATCTACGTGCTCGCGCGCGCGAGCACGTCACCTTTATGCCTCCCGGCGGCGCTTTCCCCAGCGCGCCCGCCGGGGGCGAGTTTGTTCCATCCAACCCTGGCCCTGCTCATAGAGGGAGCCCAGGGACTGGTCGGCCTGTCTGGCCTGGGCCGTCCAGTTCCTGGGACCACTCCCGTTTTTACTGTTGCACCAAGCACCTTCCTTCCCTCCTTTTTCCCTGTCCCCCATTGGCCAGACTTCCCTATAAATTTGCACTTCTCCAGTTTCCCAGTGCCCGTTATAGCTTCTGGGTTCTGGATGTGCGTTGCTGTACCTTAGTGAAGAATTTGGATTTGGACTTCGATTATTCTTGCTAGCTGCCTGCCCTGACCTCCTGCTTGCCTGACCACTCTCTTGCCTGACCCTCCTGTACCTCGCCTGTGACCTCCTGGATTTGACCTCGGCTACCCTCGACCATTCTTTGTTATCTCCCTTGGATACCTCGCCTGTGACCTCCTGGTTTGACCTCGGCCTGATTTACGGACTTTCGCACCCGGCATCCTCATTCGGGATTCCCTGCCAAACACCAAGCTGCACCTTAAGCTATTATCCTTTGCGCCTGTTAAGTCCTGGGGGCAACCGACTGGGAGAGGCATTACCCGTGTCTCCTACAAGCGGGGGCTTGTCTATAGGCGGAAGTGGCGGTGGAGATTGGGGGATACTGGCTTAAGACAGACGGGTGTTTGGTATAGTCCTGACATTATAACGGGCCAGAAGAAGAATGGACCAAATTCTGGAGCAGGTGCAAGCCTTGACAGCGGCGGTGGAGCACCTGGCTCATCGAGTTGCGGCCCAGGAGAACTGTCCTACTCCCATCGTCCCCACTTCTCAGGGGACTCCGGCCGCAATGACTGTGGAACCCAAGATCCCACTCCCTGAAAAGTTTTTTGGCGACAGGGCAAAATTTGCCAATTTCCGGGACTCTTGTAAACTATACTTCCAGCTTCGCCCGGTTTCCTCAGGCTCACAGGAACAAAAGGTGGGCTTGATTATTTCCCTGTTGCATGGAGACCCTCAGTCCTGGGCCTTTAGCTTATCAGCTCAGGACCCAATCCGCCAATCGGTGGATAGTTTCTTCGCTGCAATGGAGGTCCTTTATGATGATCCTGACAAAGGGGCCTCAGCTGACGCTAAGTTACGTACCCTCCGCCAGGGACGCCGTCCAGCCGAAGACTACTGTTCCGAATTCCGGCGCTGGGCAGTTGACTCACGTTGGAACAATCCGGCCCTCTGTGGCCAATTCCGATTAGGTCTGGCTGACTCAATCAAGGACACCCTGGTGAACTACCCGGAACCCCAAACTCTGGATGAATTGATGCATTTGGCCATCCGCATTGATCGTCGACTCCGGGAAAGGCGCCTAGAGAAAGGATCACATCCTGAATCAGCTTCAAAATCTGAGGCTCTAGTCGCTCAACCTTCAGAAGAGCCCATGCAGCTAGGTGCCACCAGGCTCACCGAAGGCGAGAGACGACGACGCCTATCCGAGGGGCTCTGTCTTTACTGTGGTGGGACCGGCCACATGGTTAGACTTTGCCCAAAGAAACCATCGGGAAACTTCAGAGCCTAGGGGGTTTCGAGGGGGCCCTCCTAGGCTGTAAGGTATCTCCTCAAGTATCGTCTCCAGTTTTCGTCCCAGTTCAGTTTATGAATGGTGCTAATTGTGTTAATCTAAAGGCTCTTCTAGATTCTGGAGCAGCTGGGAATTTCCTAGACTCTGATCTAGCACAGACTTTAGGAATTATGGTACAGACCTTGCCCACTCCTATCCGGGTTTCAGCCATTGATGGCACTCCAGTGGCCGGGGGGTTAGTTCGGTTCCAATCCCCTCCTATGCAAATCAAAGTAGGAGCCAGTCATTCTGAGGTTATCAGGTTCCTGATTTTGAGCATGCCTGGTACTCCTTTGATTTTGGGGTTGCCATGGCTGCAGAAGCATAATCCTCAAATTGATTGGGTTTCGGGGCAAATTACCAAGTGGGGACACCAGTGTTTTCGGAATTGCCTAGAATTTCCCCTCAGGGTCACGCGCCTAGTCCCTATTGGGATTCCAACTCCATATTTGGAGTTTGCTGATGTTTTTTCAGAAAAGGCAGCAGACAAACTTCCTCCCCATAGACCTTGGGACTGCCCAATAGAACTGCTCCCTGGTACGATGCCTCCCAGAGGGAGAATATTTAATTTGACCCGAGCTGAAACCCTTGCCATGCGGGAATATATCGCCGAGAACTTAGAAAAAGGGTTCATTCGGCCTTCATCTTCCCCAGCAGGGGCAGGGTTTTTTTTTGTGGAGAAAAAGGATGGGGGACTTCGCCCCTGTATCGATTACCGGGGCTTAAATAACATCACGGTAAAAAATAAGTATCCCCTACCGCTTATTGAGGGACTCTTTACTCAGGTGGTTGGGGCGCAGGTCTTCTCTAAACTGGATCTCCGAGGGGCCTATAACCTTATAAGAATTAGGCAGGGGGACGAGTGGAAAACGGCCTTTAATACCCTTGAAGGGCATTATGAATATTTGGTTATGCCTTTTGGCCTGTGTAATGCCCCTGCGGTCTTTCAAAGTTTTGTCAATGAAATTTTCAGGGATTATCTTGGCCGGTTTATGGTTGTCTACCTAGATGACATTTTAATTTTTTCTTCATCCATTGACGAGCATCGTAAACACGTGTGCCTAGTTTTGCAGAAACTTAGGGAGAATTGTTTATATGCCAAGTTAAAGAAATGTCAATTTGAGGTTTCTGAGGTTCCGTTCCTCGGTTACATTATCTCCAAATCTGGTCTGTCTATGGACCAATCTAAGGTGAGGGCTGTTTTAGAATGGGAGCAGCCCAGAGATCTGAAGGGCCTGCAGAGGTTTTTGGGTTTTGCCAATTTTTATAGAAGATTCATTAAGAATTTCTCTGCCCTGGTTACACCACTAACTAACCTAACTAAGAAAAGCGGGTACCCCCCGGTTTGGCCGGCTCAAGCTGTTCAGGCCTTCGGGGATCTTAAGAGGGTATTTAGTGCTGCTCCCGTCCTAGTCCATCCCGATGAACAACGACCTTTCCTTGTGGAGGTGGATGCTTCAGAAATAGCGGTCGGAGCGGTCTTGTCTCAATACTACGGCTCACCTGCACGCCTCCATCCATGTGCCTTCTTTTCCAAGAAATTCTCAGCGGCCGAAAGGAATTATGATATCGGCAACAGAGAATTACTGGCCATCAAGCTTGCCTTCCAGGAATGGAGACACTGGCTGGAGGGGGCTCAGTATCCAGTTACGGTCTTTACGGACCATAAAAATCTAGAATACATCCAGTCCGCCAAGAGGTTAACTCCTAGACAGGCTCGTTGGTCCTTATTCTTTTCTCGGTTTAATTTTTCTATAACGTATAAGCCCGGGTCTAAAAATATAAAGGCGGACACCCTGTCTCGGAGTTTCTCTCCCCCTGACTTACCGGAAAGGGTGGTGTCTCCCATCGTGCCTCGCTCCCTAGTGGTGGCCGCCATCCAACCCCAACTTCCTGATCTTACTCAGTTCCAGGCCCAAGCCCCTCCTGGGGAGCCCGCTTCAGCCCTGTTTGTGCCCTCCACTTACTGGTCTGAGTTCTTGTCCCATTTTCACGATACCAAAACAACCGGTCATCCAGGGATTAAGAAAACCATAGCTTTATTGTTACGCCAAGTTTGGTGGCCTTCTCTTAGGAAGGACGTTCAAAGGTTTGTCTCCGCTTGCAAAGTCTGTGCCCAAAATAAGTCCTTGAGGAGCTCACCGGAAGGCCCACTCCTTCCATTATCCATTCCTGCCTCCCCGTGGACTCATCTGGCCATGGATTTTGTTACTGACCTTCCCCCGTCTCAGGGACATACGGTTATTTGGGTAATTGTGGACCGCTTTAGCAAGATGGCCCATTTCGTCCCTTTAAAGAAACTCCCCTCAGCTCAAACTCTTGCTCAACTCTTCATTACTCATGTCTTTAGGATTCATGGTATTCCCATGGATGTTGTTTCGGATAGGGGGGTCCAGTTTGTCTCCCGGTTCTGGAGGGCTTTCTGTGCCAAGTTGGGTTTCACCGTCTCCCTTTCCTCGGCCTTCCATCCGCAGTCGAATGGTCAAACCGAGAGAACAAACCAGTCCCTGGAACAATATTTGCGCTGTTTTACGGCGGGTTCTCAAACTGATTGGGCCTTCTTCTTACCATTTGCGGAATTTGCTCTTAACAACGCCACGCATTCATCCACAGGGGTTTCTCCTTTCCACTGTGTTTATGGCAAGGATCTGAAGTTTTCTGCTCTTTCGGACCAACCCTCTAGAGTTCCCTCCGTGGATGAATGGGTTTCCAGATGGCCAGGGGAGTGGAATAAAATCCAGCAACATCTAACTAGGGCCGCTTGTCAGCAGAAAAAATTTTCTGATCGCAAGCGATCGTCTAATTCTAACTTTAAAGTGGGTGACTGGGTTTGGCTTTCAACCAAGAATTTGGCGCTACGCCAACCCTCCGCTAAGTTAGGACCTAAGTTTATTGGCCCCTTCCCCATAACACACAAAGTTAATCAGGTTACATACCGGTTGGCCCTCCCTTCATCCATGAAAATCTGTAAATCCTTTCATGTTTCACTTCTTAAGTCCGCAAGAAACCATGAACCTAATAGTCCTCCTAGTCCTGTGGTAGTTGATGGGCATCAGGAGTTTGAGGTTGCCCGGGTTCTTGATTCTCGTTTCTTTCGGAACTCTCTTCAATATCTTATTGACTGGAAGGGATACGGTCCGGAAGAAAGATCTTGGGTTCCTGCCAGAGAAATTCATGCGCAGAATTTGGTAAAAAGGTTTCACAGGGAGAATCCTTTAAAACCTAGTTTGGAGGGTCCAGTGTCCCCTCCTCAGGGGGGGGGTAATGTTAGGCACTTACCTCGTCGCCGTCCCGGGTCCCGCGGCGCGCTGTCGGGCGGTCCCCGGCTGGTTGCTGCCCGGCGCTCCCCAGCGTGGTGGCGGCGGTCAGGGGTCGGCGGCGCGAGGTGGTGTCGGCAGCCGCGCCGCAGCCCGCTCTGCGCGGCTGCGCGGGCCCGGCGGGCTCCCTCACTGTCCGGCGCTTCCGCCTCCCGGCGGGGGCACGCTCGATCATCTACGTGCTCGCGCGCGCGCGCGAGCACGTCACCTTTATGCCTCCCGGCGGCGCTTTCCCCAGCGCGCCCGCCGGGGGCGAGTTTGTTCCATCCAACCCTGGCCCTGCTCATAGAGGGAGCCCAGGGACTGGTCGGCCTGTCTGGCCTGGGCCGTCCAGTTCCTGGGACCACTCCCGTTTTTACTGTTGCACCAAGCACCTTCCTTCCCTCCTTTTTCCCTGTCCCCCATTGGCCAGACTTCCCTATAAATTTGCACTTCTCCAGTTTCCCAGTGCCCGTTATAGCTTCTGGGTTCTGGATGTGCGTTGCTGTACCTTAGTGAAGAATTTGGATTTGGACTTCGATTATTCTTGCTAGCTGCCTGCCCTGACCTCCTGCTTGCCTGACCACTCTCTTGCCTGACCCTCCTGTACCTCGCCTGTGACCTCCTGGATTTGACCTCGGCTACCCTCGACCATTCTTTGTTATCTCCCTTGGATACCTCGCCTGTGACCTCCTGGTTTGACCTCGGCCTGATTTACGGACTTTCGCACCCGGCATCCTCATTCGGGATTCCCTGCCAAACACCAAGCTGCACCTTAAGCTATTATCCTTTGCGCCTGTTAAGTCCTGGGGGCAACCGACTGGGAGAGGCATTACCCGTGTCTCCTACAAGCGGGGGCTTGTCTATAGGCGGAAGTGGCGGTGGAGATTGGGGGATACTGGCTTAAGACAGACGGGTGTTTGGTATAGTCCTGACAATATTGCATTAATAATCACCATATGGAGGCATCTCAGAATTATGTGACCAGGGTCCCTCCGGGACAAGAACGGCTGTGTACAGCGTGTGGACTGCCCCATGCTGATGCGGACAGAGCACGGGTCTGTGGACCCTGTGCTGAACAAGTACTGGCCCTGCAGTCAGGGTTGCCAGTGGCTGCACCTCGTTTCAATACACCTCTCTCCCCGTGCTTAAATCTCACTCCTGATGAGTCGCACTCAAGCGGGAATGACCAGCAAGTCGTGCCACGCAGACTGCTTATGGCCGATCAGGTGATTTCGAGGTTGCAGAGCGCTTGGGCCCTGGTAAGAAGCGGTCCCTGACGCCTCCGGTTTCGCCCATTCCTTCTGAATCTGAGGAGTTCACTGCTGAGCAGGGTTTTGCTCTTTCTGATGAAGGTCGGCTATTCTCTGACTTTGACTGACGAGGGGCCGAGGAGTCATGATGATACGGGCCCGGTTCTTGGAGCCTGTGTGACACAGATGAATTACTGATAAAGATCTTCGAGGTCTTGTCTATCTCTCTCCCTGGTGAGGCTTCCAGGCCTAGAAGGGAGAGTTTCCATACAGCGCGTTTGGAATTTCTGGAGCAGGATCACTTCCAGGCTCTTGTACTCAAAGAATGGCAATGCCCTAGTAATCTTCCAGGGGACTGGGATTGGAAATACCCCTTTCCCCCTGATGTGGTTAACTGCTGGTCATCACCTCCCGTGGTGGGTGCACTGATCATTGGGGTTCTTAACCCCCCCTTTATTGCAGCCCCTACTTATCGTACCCTTCGGGATGCCGAGGACCGGCGCATTGATAGGCTGGCTTCCCACGCCTTTTCTTGTGCAGGGACGAGTCTGTGCCCGGTCTGTGCAGCGGCCATCGCTGCAGTGGCCGCTAGGACCCTCATCAGAAAGATGATTGATCATCAACCTGAGGATCTCCCCTGGGAGGTGTTTAATGCACTCTCCAGTTGTGATGTATTTGTAAGATTTATCCTTTTAGCGCTGGATGACACCATTAGCATGTGCGCAAGAACTTCCGCCCTTGCGGTTGCTATATGCCGACTGGTCAGGCTGCGACAGTGGGGTGTTGACGATGCTACAAAAAAGATTCTTACCAGGCTTCCCTTTAGAGGGCGACGCCTATTCGGGGCCCGTCTGGACCTGGAAAAAAGGGCAAAACACCCCTTTGCAGAAGGCGGTCTCGGCCTCCTCGGGGCAGGGGCACCCATGTAGCCCCCTATGCTAGTGTCAAACCCGAACCAGGGGTGTCCTTCCAGCTTTTTGGTATAGATTCCTGCCCCAGGAGTGGCAGACAACGCCCTGCCCTTCCGGCAGGACTAAGTCCAAATCTTTCACTAAAACCCCCCAAGCATGATGGGGCGCCCTCGCCTGCCTGGGCGAGGGGATGGCCGCAGCACCTTGCTCCTATCAGGAGTCGTCATGCCTCGTTCTGATGGAGACAGGAGGAAGTTTTCTCTGGATGCAGGATAGTGTCTGCTGGGTGGCCCCTCCCCGAGATTGTCAGGATGCTTCTGGTCCCTGTCTCTCTTCTGGTGTTGGCGCAGGCCACGCGCGGCCTGTGAGGTCTGGGGTCACCTGCAGGTTGCCTTTAACAGACAGAGGCAGGGGCCTCTACACCAACCTTTCCACATTCCTCCAAAAAGATGAGACACTCTGCCCATTATGGCCTTCCATAGGTGAGGCAATTTACATTCACAGGCGGTTTTCTGCAAGTTGGGCCGCCAGTGCCCTGTGTCCAGGGACCTCTTGCCGTCTGTGGGGATTTAAGATGCTTATTTCATTGCCATTGTGCCTTCCGGGCACCAAGGATCTTACAGGTTAGTGTTGGTGCTCCGACACTGCTGATTGTGGCCTTGTTATCTGGCCTCTTTTCTGCTCCCAGAGTAATCGCCAAGGCGATGGCGGGGGTGATGTCTCTGCTGAGACCAAGGGGGCGTCCGCGCGAGGAACTGCCTGGTCGTCCTTCTTTGCTTCTCAATCTCTACGTCAGGCTGAGTTTGTTACTCGGCTGGTGGTGTCCTTTGGGAGTCTTTGGGTGGGTGCTCAATCACCTCAATTCCTCTTTTTCCCCTTATTTGGTATCTCCATTCCTAGGGTTGAACTTGGATTCAGTTCAGACGGGAACCTGCTTCCTTGACTATAAAGTAGACAATCTGGTTACATGGGCTCGGTCCCTCTTTGCTGTTCCCGTCTCTTCACCAGGCTGGATTGCAGCTGGTGGCCCTGTTGGTGGCTGTTCACAGGTTGTCCCTTATGCTCAGTGCCCTTGGGCTCTTCTGCAACTTATATTGTAAATGCTGGACTGGGTTCCAGCTTCCCTGGAGCTGGGTCTGTGTACCCTTCCACCTTGGTACGGTGGTTCCCCCTGAGACTGTTGTACTAGAGGAACCAGTCAGGGGGTGCCCCCTTCCTTGCGTCTGCCTGTAGTTGGATACCAAATCTATCAGATTGAAGAGGGGGGGGGGGGGACTTTTTTCTTCTAAAATCCCCTGTGGTTCCGGGGAGGTGGGCACTTTAGGAGTCCATTCACCTGTCTATTTTTGAAGCGGTGGGCTTTCAGGTTGGCTCTATCTCGCTGGACTTCTCCTTTGCGGAATCTGTCTATTTGGGGGCTCCTTGGTCTGACTGACCACAGTGACCTGTATTAATTATCTGTGTGGACTCGGAGCAGGATGATCCTCCAGGAAGGTATCTGACCCTGATTTGGGTGGAGGACAGCGTTTCCTGCATATCTGCGATATTCGCTCAGGTGGATGTCCTTCTGCGACAGGATGTGCTAATTCTTGTGTCTATGTGATCCGTCTAGCGTGGATCTTTCTGGGCCTGTCACTATCATGGTTTCTAGGCCCTTGTTTCCCTGTCTAATTGTTCTGACCTTGGTCATGAGGCTTAGTAACCTTATGCTGGACATTCTGTTCTGTATGTCTTTTCTTCATTTACCCTGCTTGGCAGGGTTCTGCACAAGTTTGCTCTGGAAGGGGGAACCAGTGATACTGGCGGCCCCCGGGTGGCCTAGTGGAGTGTGGTTTGCAGATGTGGTACTGTGGACAGCGGACCTGTACGTACTGTCAGGAGTGCTGATCTGCTCACTTTGGCCCCCCCCTTTTCTATTTCACCCCAATCTACAGACTCTGGTCTGGATGGTCTGACGGTTGATTCATCCACCTTGATGGAGATGGGCGTATCTTCTGGGTGTCTGTGACTTCTGGAAGCCTAGGAGTTGGCTTCTTCTTCCGTCTATTGTGGGGTATTGTTTACCCATATTGATTGGTGTGAGTTTTGGTCTCTCCCCTGTGGGCGCTCTGTTCCCAGGGTTCTATAGTTATTACAGCATGGGTTGGAGTTGGCTCTCCTACTTGGTGCCCTGGTGGTTCAGGCTCTGCCCTGTCCGTCTTCTGCAGAAGTCTTTACTCAGTTCTTTTGCCTGGGTTGACCATTCTTTCGGGGATTGCTCAGCGGCATCCCCCACGTAATTCTAGGGTCCCTGTTGGGATTTGAATTCTATTCTGTTTGCCTTGCGGGGTGTTACCCTTTGGCTCTATTCCGGATGCTGTCTGACTGTTCTTATCCATAAGGTTGTCCTTCTGGGGGCTGTTACTTCAGTTGGACGTGTACCTGAGCGGGCGGCTCTGTTTAGCTAGCCCTCGTTCTTTGATGTATATACACCAAGATGAGGCGGTTTTCCGCCTTACGCCGGATCTTCTGCCTAAGGTGGTGTCTTAGCCCAGAAGGACAATGTCTTAATACCTGAGCCTATTTTCCCTCAATAGGTGCTGGAATTTTTTTCCTGGATTGTCTCTTGTCCCTTAGGGGGACTGCTGCTCCTTGTGGTTGTGGGCACCTACATCAGGATGTGCCTGATCTCGTCTGCCTCCAGGGGTTAAGCGGCCTTGGGCCTAGCCTTTACTTGGATAGATGTCCCTTCTGGTCCTAGGGAAGGTTTGGCTTCTTCCTGGGCTACGATTAGCTTTTGATCTTGTCAGGCTGTTACTCAGGCCTATTCCTTAAGAGGAAGAGTTTCTTCTCACTCTATTTATGATTCCACTGGTACCTTGGTATCTTTGGGCCTTTCAGCACCAGGTTTGGTTGAACAAGTTTGCTTGAACGCTACTTGTTTTTTGTTCGTACCCTTTCAAAGGTTGTTTTGATGTTGATGTTAGAGCCTTTGCTCGTGTCGCTCTTGGTAGCAAGGTTTGCAGGTGACAGTGCTTTCAACTGTCTGCTGTTGCCTTTTTGTTGGGGATCCCACCCTATTCTATGGACACTGCTTTTGGATGTCCCAAGTGTAAGTATTATATCTGGAGCAGGACGTAATGTATACTTAGAATAATACAATTCTGTGAAATACTCACCTGTAGAATTGGTATTATACGTATACAGTACATCCTGATTGTTTTTATTGTTATCATTACCAGTTGTTTTGGATGGTTGAATTCTCCCGGCTTCTGGTTCACTGCTTTTCAATGCTGGGGATTTGTGGGAGGTCCCTGGGTGTGTGAAGGGCTGGGAGGAGCCCGTTTTGCATGTCTGCAGTGCACAGCGCCATCTGGCGGAGGATAACCCAAGTGTAAGTATTATATCTGGAGCAGGACGTACTGTATACATATACCAATTCTACAGGTATTTCACAAAATTGTATTTTTGCCAGGGGTTGTACTTCTTGAAAGACATGGTAGACAGGAAGCTGGTAGCCCGTGACGGTGCGGCTCTACATCCTGCCTTCGCTACCTTACATCTTGGTGCCAAAAGATCCTATGACTCCTTATCAGTTCAAAAGTAGTGTAAAATTAAATAGAGACATCTGTGCCACATTAGCTCTGTAAAAAACACCAGCTAGGCATCTGGAGTGGGAGAGGATACAGGTCCCCACCCCTTCCTGCATTGGGATCCTGCCAAGCATAATATGATGCCCAAATTTATTTATTTTTTTTATTTGTGCATGGTTCTTGATCAAAAATTCCCATAACTCAAAAATTCCCATAACTCGTAATGTCTAAGGACCCATTCACACCAAGGCGATTACGCTTTCAAGGCAAGTGCTCTGCCAACGCCTTTGAAACACTGCCCATGTTCGACTATGGGCACTTTCAGGGAGGCGATTGCAATTATGGAGTGACTGCAAGCACTCCAAAAAGCCTTGTCTGCAGCATTTTGGAGGCTGGTGTAAAAGATTCCACTCCATTGAGTGGAAATCGCTATTGATGCAAACCAGCAATTGCAGGGCTCTTGCACGATTGGCTCACAATTACTAGGAGTTAACGGAGCCAAACAGCGTGCGTGCCGTCATCGATTGGTGGTGAACTAGTTGATAGTTCAGTCTGGCTATCAACAAGAGCCTGATCAAAAAACCCACCAGTGGTTGTGAAGTTTCCAAGTAAAAAAGAGGAGCACTGTTTTGGGGAGTAAAAATATGCCAAATGTGTAAGAGTTGGAATTTGTATAAGATGCAGTTTACTCTAAGGGCTGCATGATGCAAGGAGCACCTCTAAAACCATCTGGAAACAGGTCTAGAGCCAAGCAGAAATGTCCTATTAGGGTGCACTTGATCAATTCTGCAAAGGTTTTACAGTAAACCAACACCCAGGGGGGGATCGGCCCGATCAGATCCCTCCCCACGGGGCATCCAAAATCGGGATGTCCCACGGGGAGGAACCCCCCAGGAGGCCCACAAACCTTACCTCAGCCCCGTTCCATCGGCGCATGCACGAGCCGTGTCTCGTGCTTCCCTGTAGCAGGGCGCGCACCCGCGCTGGCCGTTTTTGAATGGCCGGCGCGCTCCGTTAAAGGCAAGCGCGAGACGCGGCCTCCAGCGCTCAGAGCCGCTGAGCTGCTATGCGCGTCCAAGCGGCCTTGGACGTGTGCTGTGATTGGGTGGAGCGGTCACGTGGGAGCGGGGAGAGTTTTTGGGGCGTTCTGGGGGTTTCACACAGCAGGGCACCCCCGATCGAGGTGCCCCACCAAAGTGGACCAAAACCCAGGATAGTCAAAATCCTGGGTGTTGGTCCACTTTAAGCTGTTTGACCCATGTGGGTACGCAGAGGATGGCTAGAGTAAAAAGTCCATGGAGGATTTTGCCTTTGGTAAAAATAAATCTTCCATCAAGAGTTCTCACAGGACATGGTGTGCCAGAAGGATGCACACCGCATAGGAACAAATGACGGGTTTTGAACAGGCGGCAGCAGGCAAATTGCTCCTCTACTGGTGTGAGGGGAGACACGTCGAGAGCACAGTCTCAGACTGTTGGCAATCTCTGTAAGGCTGACAGGTCATTGGGGTGGGCAGAGTGCCAACATATGATGTTGAGGAAGTTTTCATTATATAAAAAACTTAGGCAATGGCACACCTGCGTCAAACCAGATATGCGTACTACTGATCAAGGAATATTTATCATGATGTTAATGCCACATGCATATCTCTTCTGTTACCGATGTTCCTTAACCCTTACTCTACTGGTCACGTACAATGCACAGGATTGTCAAGGACATAGCCCATATTATTGTAAGGTAATATTTTACCACCCTTTTTTATCTTTTGTACTAGCCATACAGCTACAGCCTATAATCTCCATTTATCCAGTGGGACACATGACTATCCTGGCGACAGTGTTACCTTAACCATATAATGTAGATTCACTAAATCTAAAGCATTGCATCTTTTTTGTTTAAATCTTCAGTGGAAATGCGCTGGGGGGCCCCTTGACTCTGGCAAAGTCTTCCCATGGTTCTGGTGGCAGTTAGCTATGCTAGGTGCTGAGCGAAGGGCGGTGGCTGTCGGCTTTTAAGCCTTTCTCCTGGGGGCACATCCCGACATCCTTAAGTGGGAATGTCTCAGGCACAGCTCCAGGGAGGTTGTGTTTTTTTTTTTTTTTTTTTAAACACTAGGGAACGTTTTAAAGAGCAGGCCCATAAGAACCACCAACCTCTTCCTCTAGTGAGCCAAGTTGTCTTGACAGCAGTAAGCAGATGACTTGTTTAACTCTCAGGCAGAAATCTCTGCCCAGCTCTTCTCATTCATGTGATCTCACTTTCTATTTAAAAAAAAAAAAAAATGCTCGTTTTCCCACCATCCAATTTTGCTCCAGTCTCCAACATATCTGTCAATGATCACAATCACCACAGCTCCTCAAGAAGGATGTCGGTTTATATGGGACTCCTCTCATTCACACCCTACATCAAGTCACCTACTGTCATATTAAAAACCATCTGTGTCCCTTTCTTCACGCCCAACACAAAATTCTAGTACAAGCCCTGATCATTTCTCTACTAGACTATGGTAAGCCTCTCCCCAAACGGCTTACTCAGTCAATTTTTTTTTTTAGAGCTCCCAAACTCCTCCAAAGCCAGTTTAAAGCTACATGCAAATGTTCATAGTCCTGGCTTTATGCAGTTTAAGCTTTAACAAGACGCTGAGGCAAGTTTAACAATTAGCCATTTTACAGATGTGGTGTAGTTTGGGTTTTCAAATATTAAAGCGTTTCGAAATATGGGATTGTATCCCAATCACAGCAGCATTTTCCAATCTCAAAAGCCTTGTAGGCTTATCTAAGGGGTTTTGTAAACACTGTACAATAGAGCAGCATGCAAACAAAATCACACTAGTCTATAGGATTAGACAAAAATACCATTTTGTGATTACTCACCTGTAAAATGGGTATTATAAGTATGTCACACACCCCACTTCAGATACTTATTATTATTACACTTGGGTAACTCACCGCTAGGTGGCGCACTTGCAGAGATCTCCAAAAGCTTCAGCAAGCCCCTCCCGGTCTATATATACCTGGTACCTCTCATCAATTCCCCAGTGTTCAAAAAGCAGTAAGACAAGGTACCAGAACTAAACAAATTTAACCCTCAACCGTAAATAACAAAACTTCACCATATAAAGAACCAGGATACCAAAAAAGGGCGGGTGAAGTGGGGTGTGTGACATACTTATAATACCCATTTTACAGGTGAGTAATCACAAAATGGTATTATTCTAAGTATGTCACACACCCCACTTCAGATACTTATTATTATTACACTTGGGACATCCAACAGCAGTGTCCAAAAGAGGGCGGGTATCCAAACCAGGCAATAACGCAGATAAAACTCAAACCACTGCGGCCTGCAGAACCTTACGGCCAAAAACAGCATCCGCCGAGGCCCGAACATCAACCTTGTAAAACTTGGAAAAGGTGTGAACTGAAGACCAGGTAGCAGCCTTACAAACTTGTTCAACTGAAGCCTGGTGCTGAAAAGCCCAGGACGCACCGATCGCACGAGTAGAATGTGCAGTAACACGAAAAGGGGGGTCCTTCCCCTTGGCAAAATAGGCAGCAATAATCGCCTGACGAATCCACTTACTAATGGAAGACTTGGCCGGAGCCAAACCCTTCCTAGGACCACAAGGCACCACAAACAAGGCATCAGTCCTACGAAAAAAAGACGTGACACGCAAATAGTACCTAACACATCGCACCACATCCAAGCAGTGCAACGCACTCTCCTTATCATTCCTAGGCCTAGGGCACAAGGAAGGAAGAACAATGTCCTGATTAAGATGAAAAGCAGACACCACCTTAGGAAGAAAATCTGACTTGAAACGAAAGACCACTTTGTCCTGATGTTTCTCAAAATAAGGAGCCTGAATCGACAAGGCTGCCAACTCCGAAACACGCCGAACCGAAGTGATGGCCACCAAAAAGACAACTTTCTGAGTCAGAGTGGATAAAGCAATACCCTGCAAAGGCTCAAAAGGAGGAGCCTGTAACGCAGAAAGCACCAAATTCAAATCCCACACTGGGAGCAATGGCTTCCTGGGAGGCCTCAGATGCGAAACCCCCTGGAAAAAAGTCTTGACCAAGGAATGGCTAGCAAAAGACTTCTGGAAAAAAATTGACAAGGCAGACACCTGCCCCTTCAAGGTACTCAGCTGAAGACCAGAATCCAACCCAGATTGAAGAAAATCCAGAATCCGAGAAATAGAAAAAACCCGGCATGGCAAAGATCTAGTCTCACACCAATCAATATAGGATCTCCAGACCCTGTAATAGATGGAAGAGGAAGACCTCTTCCTAGCACTAACAAGAGTCCGAATGACCGAGTCGGAAAGACCCTCCTCCTTCAAGATGGAGGTTTCAGCAGCCAAGCCGTTAAAGCCAGCGTTGGTAAACTGGGGTAACACAGTTGTCCCTGAGTGAGCAGATCTGGCCGAAGAGGCAGATCGAACTGATCCACTGCCAGACGAACGATGTCTGCGAACCACACCCGCCTTGGCCACCTTGGAGCCACGAGAATGGCGGGAACTCCTTCCTGAACTAGCTTTCGCAGCACCCTGCCTAGCATGGGAATCGGAGGGAACAGATACAGGAACCCCAGATCCTTCCAGCTCAATGACATGGCATCCGTCGCCAGTGCCAGAGGGTCCCGAGACAGTGACACGAATGTCGGAAGCTTGTGATTGTGACGAGAGGCAAACAGATCCACCTCCGGCGTTCCCCACTGAAGACACAAGGACCGAAACACATGGGGATGGAGAGACCATTCCCCCCGGCGGGACGAGCACCGGCTCAAGAAGTCCGCCTCCGTGTTCTCCACTCCTGGAATGTACACCGCCGAAATGCAAGGAACATACGTCTCTGCCCAGACCAGAATCAGAGACACTTCCCTGAGGGCACCCAGACTGCGAGTCCCTCCTTGGTGATTGATGTAAGCAACAGCCGTCTGATTGTCCGATCGAACCTGAACAGGCAGGCCCTGTAACCGATGCGTCAAGCGAGACAGAACCAACCTGATGGCTCGCAATTCCAGAACATTGATGGGCAAGTGAGCCTCCTGAGGGTCCCACAGCCCCTGAAACTGAAGATCCTTCCAGAAACCTCCCCATCCTGACAAGCTGGCATCCGTGGTGACAGTCTCCCACCGCGGAGTCAGAAACGACCTGCCCTTCAGAAGATTGTCCGGAAACAACCACCACCGAAGAGACCGCCGAACCCGAGGGGAAATCTGGAAGGACCGATCCAACGACCGCGGGCGCCTGTCCCAAGACGCCAAGAGATGAAGCTGCAGCGTCCTCGTGTGAAACTGTGCGAAGGGAACCGCCTCGAACGAGGCCACCATCAACCCCACCAGTCTCATCCCTAGCCGAATGGACGGGCGAGGAATGGAAAGAAGACGCTGAGCCAATTCCTGAATCAAAAGAACCTTGTCCTGAGGAAGAAACACTTTGTGCTGACAAGAGTCCAAGGACATCCCCAGAAAAGTCACCACCCTGGCCGGAACCAGAGAGGACTTGGGGTAATTGATCACCCAGCCGAACCTATCCAGCATGGACACCACCGTGCTGGTATCCTCTTCTGCTTGGCTGAAGGAAGGAGCCATGATGAGAAGGTCGTCCAGGTAAGGAACAATACGAATCCCCTGAGCTCTGAGCAGGGCCATCACCCCTGCCAACACCTTCGTGAACACTCTCGGGGCCGAGGTGAGGCCGAATGGGAGAGCCACAAACTGAAAATGACGATCCTCCACCACAAAGCGAAGAAACCGCTGATGTGGCGGAAATATAGGAATGTGAAGATACGCGTCCTTGATGTCTATGGACGTCATGAAGTCCCCCTGCCGAAGCGAGCCGATCGCCGACCGCAAGGTCTCCATGCGAAACTTCCGGGGACGAATAAACCTGTTGAGACACTTCAAATCCAGGATCGGACGGAAGGACCCGTCCTTCTTGGGGACAGTGAAGAGATTGGAGTAATAACCTCTTCCCACCTCCGAAGGAGGAACCGGGCAAATGACTGCCAACATCAGAAGATTCCTTACTGCCGCCAGGAGCCCCTGCGCGGCCACAGGATCTAGAGGCACCCGAGACCTGAGAAACCTTGGAGGAGGGCGGGACTCGAACTCCAGCTTGTAACCGGTCGACACTACCTCCCGGATCCACCTGTCCGATACCTCCAGGTCCCACACCCGGGAGAAGCATCGTAACCGTCCCCCCACCCGTGCGGGTGAGGGCGCCCCCTCATTGCTGAGCGGGCTTGGCAACTGACTTAGGCTTGGCGCCCCAAGCGTGAACGGGGCGGCCACGGCCTCTACCCCTATTCCAACCCGTGCCCCTGGAAACCGAGACGCCCGCACCTCTGCCGGCTTTGGCTCCCCTAAAGGACGGATTAAAGGAGACCGCCCCCCGAAAGGAACGGCGAAACCTCTTGCGCTGAGGCAACCTGCCTCCCTTGGCAACAGAATCCAGCTTTTCACCAAAAAGCCTCGACCCCAAGAAAGGAAGGGCCGTGAGAGATCTTTTAGAATTAAGGTCAGCTGTCCACTGTCGCAACCACACAGAGCGACGAATAGCCACCAACAGAGCAGAAGCTCTGCCACACATCAACATGGCATCATCCTGGGCGGCCAGAACAAATGACAAAAAGGAGTCACAACGCTTGAGCGCAAGAAACTCATCACCAGAGGGATCAAGGTCCACACACAAATCCCTGACCAAAGACCGTACTGCCAAGGTCAAAAGAGCCGAAGCACAAACAGGCCTCAAAGCCGAGCCCGCACAAACAAAACCATGGCGGGCCAACTGATCAATCCGGCGATCTTCGCCATCCTTGAGATAAGTAGTGTCAGGAAGATGAACAGTCGCCGTATTAGACAGTCCCAAAACCGGGGCATCCACCTCGGGAGGGACCGACCACCGCTTTAGCAAGTCCGCCGGAAAGGGATATTTCCTATCCCAGCTGGGCGGAACACCAACAAGCCGTGTAGGCTGCTCCCATTGCTTAAGGACAACATCATCAAAATGCTGTTGACTGGGAAACTCCAAACGCTGCTTGACCCCCCCAAAGAGCTGACCCCTAGGCCGAGGAGCCGCCTCGGGAGGGTCCAAATCCAGAACCTCAAACATCTGGGCTAAAATAGAAGGCGTGTCAGGAACGGGACCATCAATATGATCCCCCTCAGTACCCAACACCTGCTGAGCCACGGAAACATCCGATTCATCCTCAAGCTCCCCCTCCTCAAGGGGGCGATCCACCCAATCCAAATCCTCAACAACCTCCTCATCAGAGTCCGGCTGAAGCGGAGATAGGTGTTTACGCTTCGCGGTAACCTTCAGAGCGGACATATCTGAAAACCGCTTCTCGAGGCTGGCCAGACGGGCGCACACCTCAGATTGCGAATCCCCACCCGTGACAACGTCACACAGGGTCCGGAACAGGCGAGGCGAAGAGGGAGATGGCGCGGACGAAGAAGTCCCAGGCACCGGAGTGCTGGATTGACGCTCAATGTTCCGCTTGGCACATGGTATACATATAATGACATCATCCCCCGGGAGCGGAGTCCCACAACCCCCGCACAGCCTGGATTGTCCCGAAGGATCAGTTCCGGTATCCTTGGCAGCCTCCATATGGTGAATTTATGGTATTCGCGGAACCCAGGGATTTATGCAGTAAGCAACCCGGGATGCCCCCAATGATACAATCTAAGTATATATAAATATATACAATCTATACTGCCCAGACCAGGGAAAGAATTTCCCTTTTTTTTTTTTTTTTTTTTTTTTTTTTTTTTTTTTTTTTTTTTTTTTGCCAGCCACCCAAAGGGACTATAAGGCCGAACCCAACTAGCCAGGTATATGAGACCGGGAGAGCCCCACAGGATGGAATCCCGGAATCTGAAAGACAAAGACAAAGACAACAGTCAAAAACCAGCACAACATGGCAGCAAACACACAACATAGCCAAAATACTGGGAAGCCAGGGAGGGCCAGACTTAGCAGAAAAACAGGGAGGCCAGGGGCCAAAGGCATATAAGCATAAAATAATGGCTGCAAAGTACCCCACCTGCTTCTATTACCAACACAGGCATACCCAAACCCTGGCCGCATATACCACCCAACACCCCCGGTCGGAGGGGGGGGGGGGGAGGGGGAAGGGGAGGGGGGGGGGGGGAGAACAGAGCCCGCAATAAGGCCCAATAGCCAGCGATCCCTGCCCCACTATCCCCTATAGGCAAACACAGAAAGAAAACCACAAAAACCTACCTGGATCCTGCCGCACTAACAGACGTCACGAAATGGCGGCCAGCCAGGGAGAGAAGGAGCGAGACTCGGGGCGGGCCCAACAGAAACGCGGGAGCCGCTAAAGCCCCGCCCCCTCTCGCTCCGCTTGTCACGGCGCGGGCCGCGCGAGCCGCGGTCCCGCCCACCTCTGAGGCAGAGCGAGCAGCGGGCGCCACATGAATGGCGCCCACGGAAACCGCCAAGGCGGACCAGCAGCACACATGCCGCCCCGATCCGCCCGCAATAAACAAGCGGCGAGCGCGACCGCGGCCTACGGGCCGGCGGCGCAGCGCGCCTGTCGGCCCCGCCCACAAAGCGAGCAGGGGACCCTGGGCCACGAAAGGCGCCCTGACATGGCGCACGCCCCTACCTTCAAAACGGGCCGGCGAGCCCGCCGCCCGCACAGCCCCCTAAGTGAAAAACACGGGGCTCAGAGAGCCCCCCAAGCACCAAGCACCAAAAACAGAAAACGCCAGACCACTCATCCCTGCCACTCACACACACAGACATGAATAAAGGACAAGGGCACTAAGGGCAAACTAATGGGGATATAAGGGCTGGGGCATCCCATGTCCGGATCACCAACCGGAGCACCGCTATGCCCCATAATATAGGGTCGAGCGGAGGAGCTAATCTCCTAGGCACCTAGAGTGCCATCTACCTGTGCCCGGCCTCCAGCCTGAGCTGGGAGGCTGCCATAGAATAAGGGGATAAACACAACAGAGCCGGGCAGAAATAGACCATTGGGGGGGGGGGCCGGGGTGAGACCCCGGCTACCTGCAAGCAGGAGACTTCTCTCTTCTGTCTTGTCGCCATCTTGCAGAGACCAACACTGGGAATTGATGAGAGGTACCAGGTATATATAGACCGGGAGGGGCTTGCTGAAGCTTTTGGAGATCTCTGCAAGTGCGCCACCTAGCGGTGAGTTACCCAAGTGTAATAATAATAAGTATCTGAAGTGGGGTGTGTGACATACTTAGAATAGCATATATTAAAAACAAGTTGACTGTAAACTTTACAATAAATAAAATTAACATAAAACGGACGAACCCTTCAGGCTTCTGAAAAACAAGTAAGGCTTTTGGAAAAGGATTTATTAAGTTGTTAAATATTTGCCAATATACAACGTATGCAAAAACCAAAAAGGAAACCATCATGGCTAAGTCTTAAATATTGACCCCAATGGGATATGTACACATACAAAATGCTCTAGCATCGGAATGTTGCCAAAAATTTGCAGCAGTTTTTTCCTCCAATTGTTTTGGGAAGGCTCAGTACTGGAAACTGGATCCAAAAAAGGACAACTAATCCAAAAACAAAGTCACTTTATAACTGTGGAAGCTTGTCAACCGGCGTGTCAAATTTGAAGTCTGCCGGGAAAAGGTCTGGAGCCCGTGGGTATATGAGTCTGTAAGACTGTCGGATTGTTACGTCCGCTACTCCGGCAATGTCACCAATTTCTGTTGCATAAGGGAAGCAAAGCAGAAGAGTAGTTTAGGCTTTAGTTTGAAGATCTTACAACACCACCGCACAGTTTGGGTCATTTGCAAAAATACAAAACACTACCAAGATTCATGTCTCCACAGACAAATCTGAAGCTAAAACCTTTAAATGGCTCATTGTGTCCATGTTCCTGGGCAGCGAACAAGCGTATAAAAATACAATTCTGTGATTACTCACTTGTAGAATTGATATTATGAGTGTACATCCCGTCCCGTTCCGAAAGATATCCTTACTCATGGGTTATTCATCTTTAGATGTCACGTGACTGCAGAGCAGAAAAAGTGGCCCCTCCCAGCCCATATATACCGAGGCACCTCCCACAGAACCCCAGTATTTAAAAATCAGTTAACAAAAGCTGGGAGAAAACCATCAATCACCATAAAGGAGGTAACAAGAACAACAAGGGTGGGGCGGAACGGGAAGGGATGTACACTCATATCAATTCTACAGGTGAGTAATCACAGAATTGTATTAGTGTACATCCCGTCCCGTTCCGTTCCGAAAGATATCCTTACTCATGGGACATCCAATAGCAGTGTCCGTAAGGTAGGGTGGGATCCCCAAAGGCAACAATAAACTGTCTAAACCACTGCCGCCTGCAGAACTTTGCGGCCAAACGCAGCATCAGCTGAGGCCTTAACATCAACCTCGTAAAACTTAGAAAAAGTATGAACAGAAGACCAAGTTGCGGCCTTGCAAACTTGCTCAACAGAAGCTTGGTGCTGAAAAGCCCAAGATGCACCAATAGCACGAGTAGAATGAGCAGTAAGACGGAAAGGAGGGTTCTTTCCCTTAGCAGAATAGGCCTGAATCACGGCCTGACGGATCCACTTGCTGAAAGTGGATTTAGCAGGAGCCTGGCCCTTCTTAGGACCAGATGGAACCACAAAGAAAGCATCAGTCTTTCTGAAGGGTTCAGTAGCCACCAAATAGAACTTCACAGCCCTAACATCGAGAGTGTAACACCCTTTCCTTGGGGTTACCAGGGTTAAGGCACAAAGGCAACACAATGTCCTGATTGAGATGAAAAGCAGACAACCTTAGGCAGAAAGTCCGTTTTAAAGCGAACCACCACCTTGTCCTGGTGTGTCTCAAAATAAGGAGGCTTGATGGAAAGCGCCTCCAATTCAGAAACAGTCTCTACTGCACCTAGCCCAAGAAATGGAATCTTTTTCTGTGTAGCACACGGTGACCTGGGTGGAAGTAATCACTCACAAAAATTGATACAGACATAACAATGTACCTAATTCTATTGCTCTCCAGCATTTGGGTTACTAAAATCTGTTCACAAAGAGTTGACATCTCGACTGACAGAATTTTTATAATCTTTAATTCGACTACTAAAGCTGACCTACATTGAAGGCTGTTAAATCTGCCTCAGCGGTTGCTCAAGCACTCACAGGTATTACCTTTATTTCTACGCCATTGTGCGTTCTTCAACAATATTTGTACAAATTAAAAAAAATGTAAATATCCACAATATGAATGGTTGTTTATGTCACAATATATCTTTACAGATGCAGGAGCATTGAAATTAATTGAGTCCCTGTAAGGCACTGATTAAGCTTAAAAAATAGCGAAACTAGTTTGCCATATGCCATACCGGACAAGGTTTTATAAATGCACATATTATTGAATCTGTGATAGTACTAATGATTTTTTCTACATTTGTACTGAGGGACTTCATTTTAATGTGATGCTCATCATGTATGGATTGTCTCAATGTTTTTATGACACTATTTCTTATTAATAAAATGATTGCACTGCATCAATGAGAAACTATAGTTTTGTCTAGACGTGGTGATATATAATGAGCCCCGATAACCCTACCATGTTGGGGAGATGGTCTGCTATACCCCAACACTAATTTGTTACAATTCAGAAACACGCCTGACTGAGGTAATAGCCACCAAAAAGGCTACCTTGACAGTGAGAGTGGACAAAGCCGCTTCCTGCAAGGGTTCAAAGGGAGACCCTTGCATGGCAGACAAAACCAAGTTCAAATCCCAAACAGGTAACACGGGTTGCGGAGGACGCAAATGAGTAACGCCTTGAAAGAAGGTCTTGACCAGATGATGCTGAGCAAAAGGTGTTTGGAAAAAAAATAGCCAGAGCAGAAACATGGCCCTTCAGAGTACTAAGCTGAAAACCCATGTCCAAGCCTTTTTGTAAGAATTCCAATATCCTGGGAATTGAGAACACCCGACATGGAAGTGACCTAGACTCACACCAGTCAATGTAAGCACGCCAAACCCTGTAGTAAATGGTAGAGGAAAACTTCTTCCTAGCTCTGATCATGGTATTAACTACAGAGGCCGGCAACCCCTTGTGCATCAAGATGGAGGTCTCAGCAGCCAGGCCGTCAAAGCCAGCGTTTGTAAATTGGGGTGGCGCAGCCGCCCGAGTGAGCAGGTCCGGAACCAGAGCCAGGACGAACTGATCTACTGCCAACTGTACGATTTCTGCGATCCAAATTCTTCTTGGCCAACACGGGGCCACCAGAATGGCCGGCACTCCCTCCTGGGCAATTTTGCACAGCACCTTGCCCAGCAGAGAAACGAAGGAAAAACAAAGGAGCTGAAAGCTCTTCCAAGACATTGCCAGAGCATCCACTGACAGGGCCAGGGGATCTCGGAACAGACACAAAGACTGGAATCTTGTGATTGTGACGCGACGCAAAGAGATTCACTCTGTCTCCGTTGGGGCCAGCCGGATGTGGAACACCCTGTTGCTGAGGGACCATTCTCCCACGCGAGAAGCCCCCCTGCTCAGAGTCTGCTTCCTCCCTGATAATTGATGTAAGCAACCGCCCTCGTTGTCTGAGCGGATCTGAACTGCCAGACCCCGAAGGTGCATGGTCAGCTGGTAAAGCACTAATCTTACTGCCCTCAGTTCCAGAATGTTGATCGGGGCATGAGCCTCCCGATGACCCCACTGCCCCTGGAATTTCAGGGACCTCCAAAAGCCCCCCCAACCAGTCAGACTGGCATCCGTGGTGACCACCTCCCAACAGAGTCAGAAAAGATCTGCCCACTAGCAGATTCCTTGGGTCCAGCCACCATGACAGAGACCGCCTGACCAGAGGGGACAGAACAAATAACTGATCCAGGGACCCTGGGTCCCGATCCCATACTGACAAGAGATGAACCTGGAGAGGTCTCATGTGAAACTGAGCGTATGGGACAGCCTCGAAGCTGGACACCATCAGACCCACCAACTGCATAGCCTGTCTGATGGATGGATGAGGGCAAGACAGAGGGTCTTCAGGCACAAACACAACTCCTTCTACCTTCAGCTGAGGGAGAAAGACCCTTGACTTGAGAGGTATCCAGAGTCACGCCCAAAAAAGGCTTTACCCTGGAAGGAGACAGGGAAGACTTGGGAAGATTGATCACCCAGCCAAACTTTTCCAGAGTGGATACCAGCGCCTGAACGTCCAACTCTGCTTGTTGCAAAGTCTGAGAAACTACAAGAATGTCATCCAAGTAAGGGAGAATGCAAATGCCCAGAGATCTCAGCAGAGCCATTACTCCTGTCAACACCTTGAAGAACACCCTGGGAGCAGAAGTAAGACCGAATGGCAGAGCCACAAACTGGTAATGCTGATCTTCCACTGCGAACCTGAGAAATTTTTGATGGCCTGCAAAAATTGGCACATGAAGGTAAGCATCCTTGATGTCTATAGAGGCCAAGAAGTCCCCTGGGCGAAGAGAATTTATGGCAGAACGCAGAGTCTCCATGCGAAAGTGCCTGAACCTGACAAATTTGTTGAGGAGCTTTAAATCCAGGATAGGCCGTCCTTTTTGGAGACAGTGAAAAGATTGGAATAATAGCCCATGACCCTTTCCCGCAGAGGGACCGGGCAAATGACCCCCAATTCCATTAGGTTTTGGACAGCAAGGTACATATACTGAGCTGACAGGGGGTGCTGAGCTATCCGAGATTTTTTGAATCTTGGGGGCGGCCAGGCTGAAAACTATCTTGTAACCGGAGGAGACTACCTCCTGAATCCACCTCCTGAACACCATAATTTAGCAGTTTCCAGGGGAAAGGGATACCTCTTCTCCCAGCTTTTAGGTACACCTGGAATTCTACTAGGCTTTTCCCATTCCTGTAAAACGAGATTGTTGAAATGTGCCTGTGCAGGGAACTCCCAGCGCGGTTTAGCAGCATAAAATAATTCTCCCTGCTGCTTCGGAGGGGCAACAAGGGGAGAGATTTCAAGCAATTCAAATGAATGGGCTAGTAGCCTGTCCGTATCCGCTGCATCCCAAGGCTTGGACCTGGTCCTGGGATCATCAAAAGACCTATTCTGATCCTCAGATTCAAACTCTGTTGGGTTTTCCCCTGAGGGGGAATTATTCTCAATGTCTTCCAGCGCTTTAGAAGTCATAGGGCAAACATATGTATTATCAAATGCCGTGTCTTGCCAACAGCCTTGCGCGGCTCATAACCGCCCATCCGCCTCTCCAGATCGGCCAATCTAGTAGCAAAATCAGATTGGGCATCCCCGCTAGCATGCGCTGCAACCGGAGCAGAATGCAAGAGGGGGAGTAGGCAAGGCCTCAGGGGAAGTGGCCCTCAGCAGGGGCATCCCAGACAACTGCGCAACTGTCTGCTGGGCGCAGGAGAGACAAACCTTGAAGTCGCCAGGTACAGGGGAAATCCCACAATCAGTACAGAGCCGGCCTTGCCCCGAAGGAACCCCGGACTCCTTGTCTTGAGAAGCCTCCATATGGTGATTATTATGGCTCAAATAGGCCAAATGGGAATAATGCAGAAGCAAACCCGGGATGCCCCCAATGCACTGCAAGGGAAGTGGGAGGATTTAAGATATTAGACAAATTTCCCTCAATGTAAAGGCCGGGAGAAACCACTAATTCTATAGGCAAAAGGTAAGGTTCTCTACTTTAGAACCTTACCCCTAGTGTTTTGGTGTGTGCACGATGTCCTGTCCGGTGTCACTTCCCCCCTTAGTTTGTATGTGTGGGCCTAGCGAAGGCTTAGGATGCAGATCAAATAGGAGAAAGGACAAGTGGCTGCAAGAAAGGATGAGAACTAACGGTGGGAGCAGCCGTAGGCAGGTCATGTGTTATTGGTCAAAGACTGAAACTTGATGAAGATAAATGTATCCCGTGTGCTAGGGTGTTTGCTGTGTATGTGATGCTTTCTTGTAATTAAACTTTATTGAAAATTTTCAAACAAATGGCTTTCATGGAAATTCCAGTAGTCCCTTTTATAAAGGCAGGGCTGCACACAGCAACATCAGATAATTAGGTGCTTCTGTATTATACCTTCAATGGTACAATAAAGCAAAAGGAAGGGCAAATGAGCAACCGCTGCAGCTCACTAAAGATGAAGTGTATGAACCAAGGCTCCCTGCATCGATTTACAAAACACTGGAGCATCCCAGATATGAAAGGCCACTAGAGCAGGGGTACTCAACCACTTCGTCCAATTTAAAAATGCATTGAGAGGTGAAGGTCTGGGCAAAGGGATGTCGCAGGGGGTGGGGGGGGGGGGGGATGGGGGCTATAGATTCCCCAGGCAAAACCAAAAAAAAAAAAAAAAAAGGCTGCTTTCCCCTTCACCCGAAAATCCCCATTGGGAAATGGGGGAAAAAAAAATAGCTTTTTTTGGCCCCACAGTACCTACAGCTATGCTTTAATACCACCCCTCGCATTCTGTGCAGGCCGGGTACAGGGGTGGACTAGGACCCGAAATGTTACTGGCAATAAGGTCTGGTAACAAGGATGGAGAGATAGAAAGAGCTCGGGGAGAGGGATGAATGGTATAAAAGCTGTAAGGATGGATAGACAGAACAAGACAGGGAGGGGTGGAGAGAGCTGGGAGATAGGATGGATGGGCAGAGCTAGGGGAGGATGGCTGGAATGGGAAGAAAGTAATGGGAGATGAGAAGCTGGGGAATGGATGGGCAGAGCTGGGAGGTATAGAAATGGATGGGAAAACAGACCTTGCAACAAAGTTTGTGTGTACCTTGCAATGCCATTTCCCACCCATGCATTACATCATATGGTGCCAGGGAGGCTAAGCACTACATTGCCGATCAAGGGGGCAGCTCTGAGCACAACGACACACAGAAGCAACTGAGTGCAGGGCTGTCAGGGCAGGGGTCAGCCAGTTAAGTATTGCTGCACTAGAGATTAGGATAGTGATCCAAGTGTCAAAATAGACTTTGCTGTATTTAAATTCTAGCCTTTAAAATGGACAAACACTTCTAAAAAGCCAAATGCATACCCAGATATTTCATCTTAAAGTGGAGCAAAAAATACCATTTTGTGAATACTCACCTTGTAAAATGGGTATTATAAGTATGTCACACACCCCGCTTCAAGATATTCATAACCTGTGGGTATACTGACCTGAAGAGGGCGATCTGCAGAGATGATTGGAGGAAAGAAAGCCCCTCCCAGTCCATAAATACCTGGGACCTCCCACTCATTACCCAGTATAAAGAAAGCAGTAAGGTAAGGGACCAGGAAGAGCCAAACATAAGTCATAACGCAAAGTTCACAAAATGAAGGATCCAGAATACAAAAAAGGGCGGGTTGAAGCGGGGTGTGTGACATACTTAGAATAATACCATTTTGTGAATACTCACCTTGTAAAATGGGTATTCTAAGTATGTCACACACCCCGCTTCAACCCGCCCTTTTTTGTATTCTGGATCCTTCATTTTGTGAACTTTGCGTTGTTATGACTTATGTTTGGCTCTTCCTGGTCCCTTACCTTACTGCTTTCTTTATACTGGGTAATGAGTGGGAGGTCCCAGGTATTTATGGACTGGGAGGGGCTTTCTTTCCTCCAATCATCTCTGCAGATCGCCCTCTTCAGGTCAGTATACCCACAGGTTATGAATATCTTGAAGCGGGGTGTGTGACATACTTAGAATACCACCATTTTGTGAATACTCACCTTGTAAAATGGGTATTATAAGTATGTCACACACCCCGCTTCAAGATATTCATAACCTGTGGGACATCCAAAAGCAGTGTCCATAAGTGGTGGGGATCCAAAACAAGGTATAAAAGCACAACTTAAACTACTGCAGCCTGCAGAACTTTGCGGCCAAAAACAGCATCCGCTGAGGCCCGAACATCAACCTTGTAAAACTTGGAAAAAGTGAACAGAAGACCAGGTAGCGGCCTTGCAAACTTGCTCAACAGAGGCCTGGTGCTGAAAAGCCCAGGAAGCCCCAACCGCACGAGTAGAATGAGCTGTAACACGAAAGGGAGGATCTCTCCCCTTAGCAGAATAGGCCCCGACAATGGCCTGAGGAATCCACCTGCTGATGGTAGACTTTGTGGGTGCTAGACCCTTCTTAGACCCAAATGGCACCATGAAGAATGCATCAGTCTTGCGAAAGGCAGACGTTACCACCAAATAATACTTCACAACACGAACCACATCCAAAGAATGCAGGGCCCTCTCCTTGTCATTGCTGGGATTAGGACACAGAGGGCAGAACAATATCCTGATTTAAATGAAAGGACGAAACCACCTTAGGAAGGAAGTCCGTCTTAAAACGGAAAACCACTTTGTCCTGATGTCTTTCAAAATAAGGAGCTTGAATAGACAGAGCCGCCAACTCAGAAACACGTCTAACGGAAGTGATAGCTACCAAAAGGCCCCCTTCTGCGTAAGGGAAGACAAAGGAATATCATGCAAAGGCTCAAAGGGGGGACCCTGGAGCGCAGAAAGAACCAAATTCAAATCCCAAACCGGAATCAAGGCTTCCTAGGAGGCCGCACATGTGTAACCCCCTGGAAAAAAAGTCTTAACCAAAGGATGTAGCACAAAAGACTTTTGGAAAAACACCGCCAGGGCAGACACCTGTCCCTTCAGAGTACTGAGTTGGAGCCCTAGGTCCAGACCATGTTGCAGGAACACCAAAATTCTAGAAATAGAGAATTCCCTACAAGGGAAGGCCCTAGTTTCACACCAGTCAATATAAGACCTCCAAGTCCTATAGTACACAGACGATGAGGACCTCTTCCTAGCACTAATAAGAGTCCGAATCACAGCATCCGAAAGACCTTCCTCCTTCAAGATGGAGGTTTCAGCAGCCACGCCGTCAAAGCCAGCGTTGGTAAATTGGGGTAACGAAGATGACCCTGTGTGAGTAGATCTGGCAGCAGGGGCAGAACGAACTGATCTTCTGCCAACCTTACCACGTCTGCGAACCAGACCTGTCTTGGCCACCTTGGAGCCACCAGGATTGCTGGTGCTCTCTCCAGAGCAAGCTTGCGCACTACTCTGGCCACCATGGGAAACGGAGGGAACAGGTACAGAAAACCCAGATCCCTCCAGTTCAGAGACATGGCATCCGTTGCAAGAGCCAGAGGGTCCTTCGCCAGAGACACAAATGACGGAAGTTTGTGATTGTGACGGGAGGCAAATAGGTCCACCGCCGGTGACCCCCACCTGTGACAAATTGAGTGAAAGACCTTGGGATTGAGAGACCACTCCCCTTTGCGGGCTGACATCCTGCTCAGAGAGTCCGCCTCCGTGTTCTCCACTCCCGGGATGTAAACTGCCGAGATGCACGGGACATGGCTCTCCGCCCAGTCCAGAAGACCCATTCCTTGAGGGCATTCCTGCTGCGGGTCCCTCCCTGGTGATTGATGTAGGCCACCGCCGTCCGATTGTCCGACCGGACCTGGACCGGCAAGCCTCGCAGTTGATGAGTCAAATGACAAAGAACCATCCTGATGGCCCTCAATTCCAGAACATTGATAGGCTTGTGGGCTTCCAGGGGACCCCACAAACCCTGAAATTGCAGATCCTTCCAGAAGCCTCCCCATCCTGAGAGGCTGGCATCCGTGGTGACTATCTCCCACTGGGGAGTCCGAAAGGATCTGCCCCTCAGCAGGTTGGTTGAGTTCAGCCACCACAGAAGCGAGCGGCGAACCCGGGGGGACATCTGAAAGAATTGATCCAGCGACTGAGGAGACCTGTTCCAGACCGACAACAGATGGAGCTGTAGTGTCCTTGTTTGAAACTGAGCAAAGGGGACTGCCTCGAAGGAGGCCACCATCAAACCCACCAGTCACATCCCTAGCCGTATGGACGGTCGAGGAATGGACATGAGCGACCGAACCAACTCCTGAATCAGAAGAACCTTGGACTGAGGAAGGAACACTCTGGCCTGATCTGTATCCAGAGACATCCCCAGAAAGGATATTAACCTGGACGAGTGGAGGGAGGACTTGGGGTAGTTGATCACCCAGCCGAATCTCTCCAGAGTGGATAGAACCATCCTGGTGTCCAATTCCGCTTGGCTGAATGACGATGCCAATATGAGGAGATCGTCCAGATATGGCACTATGCGAATTCCTTGAGCTCTGAGAAGAGCCATCACCCCAGCAAGCACCTTGGTGAAAACCCTTGGAGCTGTGGTGAGACCGAAGGGAAGAGCTACAAATTGGAAGTGCCGATCCTCCAGAGCGAACCTTAGGAACCTCTGGTGCGCGGGAAAAATGGGAACATGGAGGTAAGCGTCCTGGATGTCTATGGACGTCATGAAGTCCCCCTGACGAAGAGAGTGGATGGCGGAACGCAACGTTTCCATGCAAAATTTTCGCAGCCTGACGAATTTGTTGAGAATCTTTAGGTCCAGGATGGGCCGAACGGAGCCATCCTTCTTGGGAACCGTGAACAGATTTGAGTAAAAACCCCGACCCTGTTCTAATGGGGGCACTGGGCAAATGACCGCCATATCTAGTAAGACTCGATACCGCCGCCCGGAGTTGCAGTGCAGCCTGCACGTCCGGGGACACCCGAGACCTGAGAACGCGGGGGGGGGCGGGACTCGAACTCCAGCATGTAACCGGAAGACACCACTTCCCCGATCCATCTGTCCGAGACCTCCCGAATCCAGACTTGGGAGAAGTGTCGCAACCGTCCCCCCACCCGCACGGGTGAGGGCGCCCCCTCATTGTTGAGCGGGCTTGGCCGCGAAAGGGGCGACGTTGCTTCCTACGTTGAGTTAATTTTCCACCTTTAGCTACTGAGTCCAATTTCTCTCCAAAGAACCTTAGACCAACAAAGGGAAGAGACGTCAGACTTCTTGGACCCAAAATCTGCCGCTCACTGGCGCAACCAAATTGAACGCTTAATGGTCACCATTAAAGCAGAGGGCCTGCTGTTCATCATCAATGAATCATCCAGAGCAGTTAAAATGAAGGACAGAAAAACCTCACAACGTTTCAGTTCAAGAAATTCATCACTGTCCGGATCCAAGCCGGACGAGGATAGCAAATCCCTGACCACCTTTCTAGTAGCCACCACCAACAGTGATGAGGCACAAACTGGCCGTATAGCTGCCCCAATACTGGCAAAACCATGACAAGCCATCTGGTCAATGCGTTTATCCTCACCATCTTTGAGAGAGGAACAATCAGGGTTATTCAAAACGGCAGAGTTGGATAACCCCAAAATTGGGGCGTCCACTTCGGGGGGGGGGGGCCCAGCGCTTAACCGTGTCCGCAGGGAAAGGATACCTTCTATCCCAACTCTGAGGAATGCCTGGGAGCCGAGCTGGCCTCTCCCATTCCTTGGAAATATTATCAAAATGCTTTTGATTAGGAAATTCTAAGCGCGGTCTGGATTCCTCATAAAACTCCCCTTGTTGTTGAGGGGCCTCCGCCGGAGGCGAGATAGCCAAAACCTCAAACATCTGAGTCAAAACATTAGGGGTGTCCGAGGAACCTCCTGACCCCCGATCAGAATCAGCGCCAACAATTTGTTGATCCTCTGAATTATCCGAATCCTCAAACACCTCCCCTTCCTCTGGAGGGGAATAATCAGACCAATCCAGACCATCCGTATCATCGTATTCATATTGAGAAACCGTAGACAAATGTTTTCTTAGCCGGTGCCTTCTTAGCTACCGTAGAGGAAATACATTTTTCAATACGGGCCAATCTAGCACATACATCAGATTGCGACTGCCCCCCCATGACAACATCGCATGGAGCACGGGTTAAAGTGGGAGGGGGAGAGGATGAAGCCGGCGGTGCTGACCCAGAAGCCTGGGGTCCTGACTGCTGCGTAATAGTCTGTTGTGCACAAGATATACATAAAAAGAAATCATCCCCAGTTAGGGATACCCCACACCCCAAACACTTCCGAGATTGTCCCGAGGGGAGCCCGGATTCCTAGGATGCCTCCATAAGGTGAACTTAAATGAGTCGCTATGACAGAGGGAATTACGCTATGAAGCAACCCGGGATGCCCTTATAGTGTCCTTTTAAGTGGGAGGAATTTTGTAGGAAAGAAACCCAGTGAAAGTACCCAGGGACCTTAGGACCGGGAGAAACCCCCTTATAACAATTCCCTGAAGAATCACCTAAAAACAGACAAAAATTAATTAGAAGCCAGAAGCTATATATAATAAATAATAAAACAAAGGCCCACAGGGCCACTCACAGAACTTCCGGGCCAGTCCAGGGCCTGGCAGCACGCAGCCCAGTGCGTGAGGTAACTTGTTAGGGCAGCACAGCCAGAGAGAGAGACGGAGAAGAGGGGCGTGGCCTGCGCGGATCGCGCGCTTTACCGGCCCCGCCCCCCTCGTCATAGTGCAGATAGGAGCCAAAGCTCCTCAGCGGTGCCCGGGAAAGATAGGGGGCGGGCCGCAGCGACGCGCCGCAAGTCCGGCCCCGCCCCCAATGACCGCGCATGAGGGGAGAAAAATCCCCTCCGCTGTAACAGAGCCCGCCGGAGACGCAGGGACCCGCACGACGCACCTGAAACCGGCAGCGGCCCGCTGCCTGCGAGCCGCTGCCCCGCCCCTGACAGAAGAGCGTGAGGGAAGAGCCCCTCCCCTCCGCCTTCTGAGGTAAATCACAGCACCGCGGCGGCAATTGCCGCCACGGTGTCTGTTCCTAACAGTGTTGCAAAAAGAAAAACGTTACACATACACAGACACACATATAATAAAGAGCAGTGTAACCAAGACATTGAGGGATTGCTCCTATACGTTCCACTCAGAATTGTAAAAAGAACCCCCAACTCAACTATGAGGGAGGGGGTGGCAAATTGAGGGAAAATTTTAAGGGAAAATTATTAAGGACAGGGCATCCCAAACCGGCGTCACCAACCCGGTATAACCACCTACCCTCTAAATAGGGTCTCGCGGCGGAGCCTAGCTCCTAAGCACGTGTGTACTAGAGTACCATCACCCGGACCGCAGTCAAAACTGAGGAGGCATATAAATATATTAAATAGGGGAGAAAAAGAGTCCGAGTGGGAATAAAATATAGGCCGGGGTAGACCCGGCTACCTTGGAAAACCCCCTGTGCAAGGAGGAGAGATCATCTTCTGCTTGCTCGCCGTCCTGCAGAGATGAAGACTGGGTAATGAGTGGGAGGTCCCAGGTATTTATGGACCGGGAGGGGCTTTCTTTCCTCCAATCATCTCTGCAGATCGCCCTCTTCAGGTCAGTATACCCACAGGTTATGAATATCTTGAAGCGGGGTGTGTGACATACTTAGAATATACCGTTTTGTGAGCACTCACCTAAAACAAGTATTATGAATGTGCCATACACTCCACTTCGGTCTTCATGACATCTGGGTAATCTCCAATAGAGGGCAAACATCTGCAGAGATGAATGTGCAAAAAAAGAAAGCCCCTCCCAGTCCATATATACCTGGGACCTCCCACCAATTCCCCAGTGTATAAAAAGCAGTAAAGGGACCAGGAAGAACCAATTATAACCTTAAAGTGGACCAACACCCAGGATTTTGACTATCCTGGGTTTTGGTCCACTTCGGCGGGGCACCCCGATCGGGGGTGCCCCGCTGTGTGAAACCCCCCAGAAACCACAAAAAACTCACCTCTCAGCGCTCCCAAGTGAGCGCCGCAGCCAATCCCCGCCAACGTCCAGGCGGGGATCAGGAACGTCCAAGACGCTTCCGCCGCCGCCGCCTCCCGCGCGTCACTCTCGGCGCGCGCGCGCCCCCGCCGGCCATTCACAGAGGGCCGGCGCGGGCGCGCGCACGTCTGGAGGGGCGCGCGGGAGGCGGCGGCGGATCAGGTAAGGTGTTTTTGGGGTTTCTGGGGGGTTTCACCCCGCGGGACATCCCGATCTCGGATGTCCCGCGGGGTGGGAGGTGATCGGCCCGGGAATCTTATAGATTTCCGGGCCGATCACCCCTGGGTGTTGGTCCTCTTTAATCAAAACCACCACCAATAATCACCATATAAAAGCCCCAGAATACCTGAAAAAAAGGGGTGGGGCGAAGTGGAGTGTATGGCACACTCATAATACCCGTTTTAAAGGGGAGTCTCGCACATCAACCTTGTAAAACTTGGAAAAAGTATGAACGGAAGACCATGTAGCAGCCTTACAAACTTGTTCAACAGAAGCCTGGTGCTGAAAAACCCAGGACGCACCGACCGCACGAGTAGAATGCACAGTGACCCTAAAAGGAGGAGTCCTCCCCTTAGCAGAATAGGCCCCAACAATGGGACAAATCCATTTGCTAATCGTAGACTTAGCAGGTGCCAAACCTTTCCTGGGACCGCAAGGCACCACGAAAAAAACAACATCCGTCCTGCGGAAGGAAGTAGTAATCACCAAATAGTACTTCACACAGCGAACAATGTCCAAATTGTGCAGAACCCTCTCCTTGTCATTGCTAGGCATAGGACACAAGGAAGGGAGAACAATATCCTGATTGAGGTGGAAAAGCAGACACCACCTTAGGAAAGAAATCCGGCTTAAAACGACCAACCACCTTATCCTGGTGTCTCTCAAAGTAAGGGGCCTGAATCGACAGGGCCGCCAACTCGGACACGCCGAACAGAGGTAATAGCCACCAAGAAAGCAACCTCCTGAGTGAGAACCGAAAGAGCAATATCCTGTAGCGGCTCAAAAGGAGGACCCTGCAGAGCCAAAAGAACCAAATTCAAATCCCAAACAGGAACTACAGCCTTCCGAGGGGGCCGCACATGCGCCACCCCTTGGAAAAAAGTCTAAACCAGTGGGTGTAAAGCAAAGGACCTCTGAAAGAAAACAGACAGAGCAGAAACCTGTCCTTTCAAAGTACTAAGCTGGAACCCAAGATCCAGATTATGCTGAAGAAACTCCAAAATCCTGGGTATAGAAAAAACCCTGCAAGGCAAGGCCCTAGCCTCACACCAATCAATATAGGACCTCTAAGTCCTATAGTAAATGCCAAAAGAGGACCGCTTCCTAGCCCTAATCAGGGTCTGAACAACAGCCTCAACAAACCTTCCTCCTTGAAAATGAAGGTTTCAGCAGCCAAGCCGTCAAAGCCAGCGTTTGTAAATTGGGGTAAAGTAGATGACCCTGAGATAGCAGGTCCAGCAACAAGGGAAGCCGGTACTGGTCTACGGCCATCCTTACGATGTCTGCGTACCAAACCCTTCTTGGCCACCTTGGAGCCGCCAGAATCGCTGGTGCCCCTTCTAGAACCAGTTTGCGAACTACCATGCCCAGCATGGAGACGGGTGGAAACAGGTACAGAAACCCCAACTCTTTCCAAGCCAGTGACAAGGCATCCACTGCCAGAGATAGAGGATCCTGAGAAAGAGACACAAAGGCCGGAAGTTTGTGATTGTGCCTCGAGGCAAAGAGATCCACCTCCGGAGTCCCCCACTTGCGGCAAAGATCCAGAAAAACCTCGGGATTGAGAGACCACTCTCCGTGGCGAGAGGATCCCCTGCTCAGGGAATCCGCCTCCGTGTTTTCCACTCCCGGAATGTAGACTGCCGAAAGGCAAGGAACATTGCTCTCCGCCCAGTGCAGGATCAGAGAGACTTCCCTGAGGGAACTCCTGCTGCGAGTCCCTCCTTGGTGATTTACGTAAGCTACTGCAGTTCGGTTGTCTGAACGAACCTGAACCGGAAGACCCTGTAAATGTGGGGTCAGCCGAGCCAGAACCAGTCGAACGGCTCTGAGCTCCAAGACATTGATGGGGTGTGAGCCTCCTGGGGACCCCACACCCCGCTGAACTGATGACTCTTCCAATAACCTCCACAGCCCGACAGGCTGGCATCCGTGGTAACCGTCTCCCAACAAGGGATCAGAAAGGATCTGCCCTTCACCAGATTGCTCGAGTCCAGCCACCACCGAAAAGACTGCCGAACCCTGGGAGACATCCTGAAAGGTTGATCCAATGACTGAGGGCACCTGTCCCAATACGTAAATAGGTGAAGTTGAAGAGATCTCATGTGAAACTGTGCAAACAGCACCGCCTCGAAGGAGGATACCATCAAACCCAACAGTTTCATCCCCTGTCGGATAGAGGGACAAGGACTGAGAAGGCTGATCAGGCCCTGAATCCCCTGCACCTTGGACTGGGGCAGAAACACTCTGGCCCGAATGGTATCCAGATTCATGCCCAGAAATGAAATCACACCAGACGGGTAGAGAGAAGACTTGGTGCGGTTGATCACCCACCCGAACCTTTCCAGGGTCGACACCACCTGGTGGGTGTCCAGCTCCGCCTGATGGAGAGAAGAAGCTGATATCAGATCGTCCAGATAAGGCACAATGCGAATGACCTGAGATCTGAGCAGAGCCATTATGCCCGCCAAAGCCTTGGTGAAGACCCTCGGTGCCGAGGTCTGATCGAAGGGAAGAGCTACAAACTGATAATGTTGATCCTCCACCGCAAATCGGAGGAATCTCTGATGTGCCTGAAAAATCGGAACATGCAGATACGCATCCTTGATGTCTATGGATGTCATAAAATCCCCTTGGCAAAGGGAATTGATAGCCGAGCGCAGAGTCTCCATGCGGAACTTTTGGGCTCTGATAAATCTGTTGAGAACCTTGAGATCTAGAATGGGTCTCACCAAACCCTCCTTTTTGGGAACCGTGAAAAGGTTGGAGTAGAAACCCCTGCCTCTCTCTCTGGCAGAGGCACTGGGCATATAACCCCCCATGTCCAGAAGGTTTTTTACTGCTAACAGGAGCCCCTGCGCAGCCTGAGGGTCCGAGGGCACCCGAGACCTTAAGAATCTTTGGGGCGGCCAGAATACGAACTCCAGTTTGTACCCGGAGGAGACCACTTCCAAGATCCAATTGTCTGTGACCTCCCGGGCCTAGACCTGGAAGAAGAGCCGCCCCCACCCTTGCGGTTGAGGGCGCCCCTTCATTGCTGAGCCGGTTTAATGGCAGGCTTGGGCTTGGAACCCCAGGCAGCCGCAGGACATGCCCAACCTCTGCCTCTGTTCCAGGACGAGCCCGACACCTGAGAAGGCCAAACCCCGAGTCCCCCTGGCCCCTTGAAAGGAAGGAGTGAACGACCCCGCCCCCCGAAAGGGGCGGCACCATTTCCTCCGCTGAGTTAACTTACCTCCTTTAGTAACCGCATCTAATTTATCGCCAAACAGCCGCGAACCCAAGAAGGGAAGAGCTGTGAGCGACTTCTTGGCCCCAACGTCCGCTGTCCACTGGCAGAGCCAGACCAATCTGCGCATAGCCACCAGTAAGGCTGACGTCCTACAACACACGACAAGAGTCTTCCATCGCAGCCATGACAAAATCCATGAACAATTCGCATTTCTTAAGGATAGCGAACTCAGCGCCAGCTGGGTCAAACTGAGCGTTATTAAGCCAGTCCCTGATAAGAGACCTGGTAGCAAGCGACACCAGGGCAGATGCATTAACAGGCCGCATGGGCCGAGCCCACGTTGGCAAATGTGTGGCACGCCATCTCATCAAGGAGCTTGTCCTCGCCATCCTTAAGGGAGGTGACGTCAGGGGTGTTCAGCACAGAAGAGTTGGTCAAACCTAAAACAGGCGCATCGACCTCGGGAGGAGAAGACCAGCGCTTAACCGCCTCCACCGGAAAAGGATATTTCTTATCCCATCCCTGAGGCACACCAGGAAGCCGGCAGGGCCTCTCCCATTCTCTAAGTATCAGCGCATCAAAATGACCCTGGGTAGGGAATTCCAGACGGGGCTTGCAGGCCCCCAAAAATTCCCCCTTCTTAAGAGGGGGCGCCTCAGGCGGTTCAATATCCAACACCTCCAATAAATGTGACAAAACAGTGGCCGTATCTACGGCATCCCCCAGCGCCTGCCCGACATTGGAATTCCCAGACTGAACATAGTCAGCCTCTGATTCCAGATACAATTCCCCCTCCTCTAACGGGGAATAATCGGACAAATCAGCGGACTAGTCAATATCCCACAATGGCTGGGCCGACGACAAATGTCTCTTTTTAGCCTGGGCCTTCTTGCTGGCCAACCTAGCCCAAACACCAGAAAGCGACTCCCCACTGGTACCAATGTCACTTGGAGTACAGATAAGGTGGGGAGGGGAAGGCGATGAAGCGGGAGGAGCCGACCCAGAAGGCTGGGTACCAGACTGCCGCGTTATGGCCTTTTGTGCGCATGGTATACAGATCAGCACATTCTCCCCCCGTAAGGGATCCCGCACATGGCCCGGATTGTCCCAGAGGGATCCCGAGCCCAGTATCCTACAGAGCCTCCATATGCTGATGTGGTCAGTCGCAAGACCGCAGGGAATTAACGCATAAGCAACCCGGGATGCCCCTTAAAAGTCCCAGAGGGAGGATTTTTTACACTAGGGACCCCTTAATATGCACATATACAGGGCCACCTGTAACACACAAAACAAGCAACATAAGTGCAGAGCTGTGTAAAAATGGCCATAACCTCACATGTAAAAGAGACCACAGCATTTGATCTTGCAGCCATACATATATATATATTATATATATACACACATATACCATATCCCAGCCAGACAGTGTAATTAATGCGCACACACACACTCTAGACCAGTGGGGGCCCCCACTAAAGAGGAGCCCCCACACACAAGCTAAGGGAGTGGCCATCGGGCCCTTACCACACCGATTGCTATGCGGCCTGCTCAGATGGCCCCCACGAAGCCTCGTGCCTGAGGAGGGAGAGCAGGGGGAGGGCGGGGCAGGGCAGAATGCGCGTTTGCCGAGGCCACGCCCCCCTCCCAGCAATGCGGACCCCTAGAGACGAGCACAGCAATTGTGCCAAAGAAGGGGGCGGGGCTACAGCGGCCGCACCGAGAGCCCGGCCCCGTCCCCTTCCCGAACGCAGGCTGAGGGGGGAGAATCTCCCCCAGGCTGCCATTAGTCCCTGGTATGCCAGTAAGGCAGTAGGGGACACAGTAAAAAAACACTCAGCACACAGGGAACAAGCTGGGGAAAACAAAATATTGGCCAGGCCAGGCACCCCCCCCCCCCCCAAGGGGACTAAGGGACCCAGAAGGGGGGGAATCCTGCCAGAAGCCAGATATAAGCCTAAAGGGACGGGGCATCCCACACCAGGATCACCAAGAAACCTGGATAACCGCCTACCCCATAGTGAGGTCTCACGGTGGAGAATTGCTCCTGCTGCACCCATAGGGTGCTCCTACCTTCACCAGGACCCGCAGCCTAAGCTGGGAGGCTCAATATAGGGCAATTTAGAAGGGTCCTGGCAGTAATAGGGACAATAGAAGGCCGGGCGCGAGCCTGGCTTACCTGTAAGTAAAGAAGTCTTCATCTTCTGTCTTGTCGCCTTCCCTGCAGAGAAGGAACTGGGGAATTGGTGGGAGGTCCCAGGTATATATGGACCGGGAGGGCTTTCTTTTTTTGCATATTCATCTCTGCAGAAGTTCGCCCTCTACTGGAGATTACCCAGATGTCATGAAGACCGAAGTGGAGTGTATGGCACACTTAGAATACCCAGGATTTTGACTATCCTGGGTTTTGGTCTTTGCCCCCCAGGCACACCAATCGGAGGTGCCCCGTTGTGTGAATCACCCAGGTCACCCAATCTCACTAATCCTTCCTCAGTCCTACGGGCACATGCGCAACCCTCTCGTCCAATTAGCTTGCTCGGATCTGCTCCAGCCCCTTCCATAAACTCGTCAGAGCAGATCCGCTAAATTCGGTCACATCTCCCTGCTAAAGGGATAGAGAGGATGTGGCTGCTGCTCGCACATGCGTTGATCACCCAGGAACGAAGGTGAGTTTTCAAGCGACCTGGGGAGTTTGACATTGTGGGGCATCCTGAATCTTGATGCCCTGGGGGAGAGAGTATGTCTGCCCTGGAGTCTCAGACTCCAGAGTGGGTTTTGTTCCACTTTGCCCAACTTCAATCCAAAAATCTCTCCTCTTTTTGGATAGGTTAGGTTCTAACCTTACAGATTCTATTGGGGAGATACCACTCCACTCCCTGTCCGATGTGATTCATAACAGAAATACTCACTTCTCAACCCAGTGGGGTACCGGAAACAGATGCACAGCCACTGCACCTCTTCCAGTACTGAAAGCGGAACAGAACCCAGGATTTTGACTATCCTGGGTTTTTATCTCGCCCCAGGGTATCCCAAATTGGGACGCTGTGACTTGTGAAACCCCCCAGATTGCCAAGTACAACTCACAGCTTGAAATATGCAGCCATCTCCTGCCCCCAATCATATGCCCCCAATCATATGGGACGCCATCATTGATTTTGGGTACCCTAGTCATCTAGCTGGAGGAGCATGCCAAATTGGGATGCCCCAGGTAGCTTAAGTCTTAATTTTTTTATAGGCTGGGTTATAGAATAAAGTTGTGGCTTGAGTGGAGCTTTAAATTACCACACACTATATGTACATGTACCATCAAAACACCTGGGTATATAAATCATTCCAGACAGTTGCATCCCGAATTTTCTCTGACAGCAGCATTCTAACCTTTCTGCGTCCTCTTTTCAGCAGACGCTTGAGAAGCCATGTAAATGGCAGCAGCCGCCACAGATATGGGGCTTCTTCCAGGAACCAAGTCCAGCTCCACAGCCTTGCGTGCAATATACGTCGCCGCCATCTGTACTTGTTTGGTTAGGCCCAGGTTTGAACAGAACCTGGACATAAAGTCTCCAGTGGTGATCAGATCCACGTTGGTTTCTAAAGCTTTCAAGATCAACTTGAAACATTTGCCAATTTCTTTCTTGGAGATCCGCGAGACGGCACAGATTTCTGAAAATGGAAACATTCATTATGAAGCTAATAAAGCTTATTTCAGCATTGCTATTAGCCATTAACATAAGCTCAAATTACATAATGAATTAGCTGATTTATGGATATGAATTACTTGGATAAACAGAGGGCTCCTTAACTGGAGATTCAAATTTCATCATCATGTGGCCAACTACAAGACCCGACTTGTAACATGAATTGATACTAAACATAGCCTTCCTCAGCTGTCACCTGGAATTTTCAGGCCCCATACAGCCATGTCTGGGCTCCTCATAACCAGTGTGATGGCATGGCTCCCAGTTTAAACTAAGCCTCTGGCCTCAAAGCCAGCAATCCTCCATATTCAGAAGGCCATATAAGAAAAACTCGGAAGGGGCTAAGCACCCCGCCATTAAAGAGGTACATCGAAGTAAAAATAAAAAGGGGCCGATATCACCACCCATTGGCCCCTACTTCCCTTTTGAATGTAGCCACTGCAAGGCATCTGGCTGCTTCAGGGCCCAATCCTCACCGTCTGCTTAACCATCTGATGACAAGCACTGCCTTAGTCGTGCTTGTCAATGTCCCATGACGATCTTAGCGAAGTCTCGCGGGATTTCGGACGACCCCATTGTGCAGCAGTGCCTGATGGGATGCAAGATGGCACAACCCATCAGAAAGTTGCCCGGAAACTGTGGGACCCAGAAGATGGGTCCCTTGGCGAGGTGAGTAAATAATGCCTGAAAGGTAAAACCGGGAAGGGGGGCAGATCGATTTTAACCTCCCACAATGTTCCATTTTAAATTATATGATATGACATGGAGGCCAGACGATATAGACTGTATAGAGACTGAACCCCTCTATAACCTATGTGTGATGGCTTGGCCTCCAGGTGAAATGGGTCCCAAAACAAATCAGGCTGGGGCAGAAGACTAATTTAAACTAATTTATCATCGACCTCAGCAGCGACAGTGCGGGTCTCAGGTCAGGCTGGCCAATAGGGCCCATCTGGCCAGAGGGCTTACACGGTTCACAACTGGGAAACTTGGGCACCATTCTTGGAGGTAGGTCAATAACTGGTATCATTGGATGCACAACCAATATAACAACCGCATTTACCTGCCACCTGTAAGTCTTGATCCCTTGTAGTCCTGAGGGATGAACTGGTTGTGGACTCATATGATGCACCCCTGCTGCAACAAACAAGGGTGCAGGAATGCACACCAAGGCCAGACCGAGCGTGCAGTCACCAGCAGAGCAGACAACGCAGAGCTGTAGCCATGTGAGATGGGGCCTACGAGGTAGGTGGCATTTGTTTTGTAATTGCTTGTGCAGGGTCTTTACATTTCAAGCTCCAGCCCTGGTACAGTGTCTGATGTTCATTAGCTGATTTTTATTACATTAAACTTCATTACTTTTGATATTTTCAAGTTATTTTACTGACGGGTTTTTTTTCTCACTTTAAAACAAAAGTGCCAACAATTTTGTCCATGTGTGAGGGGAGGTTACAGCATATCAAAGGGAGTTTACTTAGATGGGTATAATGAAAAGAAAAAGGCTTACCTTTAAATGTTCGAGGAACACCTTCCTGTCTGCATGCTATATAAAGACATGCAGATGCTATAGCATCATTGGCTCTTCCTTTAAGACTTTTCTGTTCATAAATTTGTTTAAATAAGTTGTTTGTCCGATCCTATAAAATTATAATGTAACAGTTAGGAGATACAGGGCAATGTCCTCCTCCCTAAGCAATGCATAATTGGCAGCTGTGGATTTTTAAGTGACTGCCCGCACTCCAAAGCGCAGCTACTTGTGCTGCATTGATTCATACGATGCAGGCATGTGACCTCAAGGCTGTACTCGGGAGGATTGTGGGATAAATACACCTAAATGCAGAAAGATGGCAGGGTGGGGGCCTGATTTTTAAAGAGGCAGCAAGGTGAATAGGCCATTGATAAGCATGCAGCGGTTTGCATGCTCATCAATGACCTTTATATTTCATTTTTCAAAACCTAAAAAAGAAAAGCTTTCAGTACGATTTAAATGTGTTGCCCACCCATGTAAAAAAAAAAAAAAAAGATCCAGAAGGGCACCTGACTTATCACCAATCAGCATATTGGATCCCACAGCCAAAAATCAGTTGGTTATGCTTTAGTGTCTGGCTTGCACACCCACAATCAGTCACGATACGACAACCTATCCATTCACTACAATGGAGGGCGCTTGTCAGGCCTTAGCACACCCCCCTCTATTACAATAGATAAAGTGGCAGCGGTCCTGTGACTGATTGTAGCAAGCCTGACAGAGGTGCCATCGTATGCCATTTGGGCCCTGGGCGGCATGAGATGCGATTGGGCAAGTTGCTGACCACAGAGTGACTGATAAACTGCAGGTGACAAGTTTTTTTTTCTTCATGGTGGGTTAATCCCTTTAAAGTCTAGTAGTAAAGAGTAAAGTAAAAGTAAAAAGAAAATCGCCGATTCACTTACATTGTCTACCTTAGATGCCGACTAAGCAACTGGATGTAAGTTTTCACCTGGCGCTGAATCACCCCCAAAGGTAGACAATGAAAGTGAATGGCATATTTCACTCCTAGAAAGTAGCGACTTCTCATCTGGTACGGAATAGACCCTATAGTTGTTGCCACAGAACAAATGTTCTTGTAAGCAGGACATACCCGGAGACAGGCTATTACTTACTACAATATTTCGTGGTAAGTTTATTCTGTCAGCCATAGTGGTAATTTCTTTAAATGCATTCATCATGGCTCTATCTGAACTGCTCATTGTCCTGCGATTCTGGTACTTGGAGTTTCCAAACTCATCAAAGCTAGCTGCACCGGTCCCCTGGAAATAAATCAGGATTATTAAACCACAAAAAGAGGAATAATCTTGATTCTCAATAGAAATTTAGTTTTGGAGACATATAAACCAACATTCTTACAAGATTAGTAGATGGGTTAAGAATAGGCTCAAAACTCCTCCCACTGGGTAAACGCCAAAAACTTGACAAAGCAGCTAGAAAAAAAAAAAAAAAAAAATGCCCATCCCTTCCCCCTACATCATAGGGGGGAGGGAGGAGCCAGGTTGCTGCGTGTTCAATCTGATTGCTGGGCACAACCCTGTGTTATAATATGTAAGTTAGTTTCACTTTCTGCAAACCGTACCTTGCCAATCATCGTAGTCAGGTCTCCCCCACTTAATAGTGGATTTTGACTGTCTCCAACTCGAGATGGATCTTTAGTAGCTTTATCATTGCTAAACGTTCTCCATTCAGAGCCCACATCAATAACTCGATCACCTTAAAGTAAGGAAAAGCCAATGACTAAACCATTACTGGAAAGTAGCACAATTCTATTAAGACCATTTTAGTGTACTCATGAAATCCTTTACTCTAGGTTTTCATTTAGTTATGACAAAGTAGGCAAGCTCCTCTAGTATAGGGCTGCAGTTATACCACCAAGAATTACAGCGTACATACACACTTATCTCATTCACAATACTCAAACTGGCCAATGCAGCCAGTAAAACCATAGGATGCAATCTCATGATCTCCAAAAAATTAAAATAACTTTGCTGGCACCCAAAAGTATGCACAAAGACCCAGGTAGCTGGAGTTTATCCAATGCTGTCTGGTGACGAACACCCCCCGAGTGGTGACCAGGATGGCAGATAATTTACCCCTGAAAATTAAGCCACAAAGCACATTTCCCTCCATCAAGACCACCAAGACAGTATTTTAACATGCAGACCTCTGTCCTTCAGTCAAAAAAGACAAGCTTGGGCGAAAAGGTCCCTGCCATTTGTTTAAATCCAAATCTAATAGACAGAATAGCCAAGACCCAACAATCAGAACTATGCTATGCTTAGGCTTCAGATTTATGAGGCAGCCTCTTTCCTCCCCAGCCAGAGTGATGGAGTGCAGCTCCCAAGTGGCTCCACTCTTGCTGGTGAATGGCAAGCAGAAAGCCTAAAGAATAAGGCCATTGTGAAACTCCTCCATCTACTGGTGACTATTCGTTTCAGGCTGGAATACAGGCCTGGTCGTCCTCCATGCTCCTTTTCCCTGAACTATACATGAACTGAAAATTCCTAATTTTACGTATGTAACAGATTTAATATTTGTCTATTGTACACATCAGTCCGCTTATTTATCTTACCGACAACCAATCCACATTCAGAGCATATCATGTCTCCAGCTCTGTAATCCTCTACCAGCACAGCATCTGGGTGGTTCGGACAGGTCACTCTTGGGTCCACGCTAGAAAAAAAAAAAGTTTTTGAATGAACACGAAGCAATAAGTACTGTAAAAAGAAATGGATGCTTTATATAGTTATACTAGTGAATACTGCAGCAGAGGAGTCTGGCAGATTTAGACTACATTGATGGAAAACCGTAGCAAAAATATCACATCACGAAAAGTCAAATTCGATCTACTAGGCAGCAACAAACCAGCAGAACAAAGTCTCAAAATCAAATCACGCCCTACCAGTCAACACAATGACTACTCCCTCTAACTTATAATTCACACTAATTAAAATGTTTCACATAGTAACTCTGTGTAGTCACATCTGCAATTATACCGCTGAGGTCACAGATGAACATGGCTGTATCAAATACCTGCAACAGCTACAAAGTAAAGAAAAGCAGCAATACCGGAAGCCAAATATTTACCTTTGTACAGTGTGCAAACTATGTATTATGGTTGTGATGGCGACATCGGTGGTTGGGAGGAGGTAAACTGACAAAAACGGGAAAATTTAATTTATATCAAAAATCATTTGGGAAAAGGCCACTTTTGTAACTTAAAAGGAAAGAACACTTCAATGGCATTTTTGAAAGTGCATATTTTTTGTCCCCAAAAAAATACCATTTTGTGATTACTCACCTGTAAAATGGGTATTATAAGTATGTCTCACACCCTGCTTCGGAATTAATCATTACACTTGGGACATCCAATAGCAGTGTCCAAAAAAGGGTGGGGATCCCAACAGGCAAAAATGCACAAAATAAACCACTGCAGCATGCAGAACTTTGCTAGTCGAACAACAGCATCCGCTGAGACCCACAAATCAACCTTATAAAACTTGGAAAGGTATGAACAGAAGACCAAGAAGCAGCTGTACCAACTTGTTCCACAGAAGCCTGGTGCTGAAAGGCCCAGGAAGCCTCAACAGCACGAGTAGAATGAGCAGTGATCTGGAAAGGGGGATCCCTCCCCTTGACAGAATAGGCCCTAAAAACGGCCAGACGAATCCATTTACAAATGGTAGTCTTGACGGGCGACAAACACAAAAGAAGGCGTCCATCTGGCGCAAAGGTGAAGTAGCCACCAGATAGTACTGTACCCATCCAATGATGTCCAGAGAGTGCAAAGCCCTCTCCCTGCCATTATTAGGAGTAGTACACGAGTAAGGGAGCACAATGTCCTGAATGAAGTGAAAAGCAGAGAGAACCCTTGACAAGAAGTCTGGTTTTAAGTGGAAAACCACCTTGTCCTGATGTCTCTCAAAGTAGGGGGCCTGAATGGACAGAGCCGCCAACTCAAAAATCCGGCGAACAGAATTTATAGCCACCAAAAAGACAACTGTTAAGGTAAAAATGTATAGTGCAGCATCCTACACTGGTTTAAAAGGAGGACCCAGAAGGGCAGACGATGCCAAATTTAAATCCTAAACCGGCAACATGGGTTTGCGAGGAGGGCGCACATGAGCGACCCCCGAAAATAAAAGGCCTTAACCAAAAGGATGAAGAGCGAAGATCTCTGAAAACCCATGTCCAAACCACGCTGAAGAAAATCCAAAATCCAAGGAATGGAAACACCCGACAAGAAAAGGCACTAGCCTCACCCCAATCAAAGTAGGCCCGCCAGGTCCAGCAGAAGATAGTAGAGGATGATTTCTACCTATCCCCAATGAGAGTCTGGACAAATGCTTCATATAAACCCTTTTCCATAAGATGAAGGGTTCAGCAACCACGCCGCCAAAGCCAGCGTTTGTAAATTGGGGTAACAAGGCTGACCTTGTCTAATCAAATCGGGAAACAGAGGCAGCCTGTACTGATCAACCGCCAGCCGGACAACGTCTACGAACCACACCTGTCTTGGCCACCTAGGAGCCACTAGGATTGCTGGCACACCCTCTCGAGCCAGCTTGTGCACTACCTTGCCCACCATGGGAAAAGGAGGAAACAGATACAGGAAAACCGAGCTCCCGCCAGGACAGAGGCACGGCATCCACTGCCAGAGCCGGAGGGACCCGGGAATAGAAACAAATGCTAATAGCTAGTGAACGTGAGGAGAGGCAAACAGAGCCACAGCACCAAAATACACGGAACGTTGCTCACGGCCCAATACAGAGTCAACACCACCACTCGGAGGGTACTCTAGTTACAAGTCCCTCCCCAATGACTGAAGTAGGCAACCACAGTCCGGATGTTGGAGAGAACCTGAACCGGCAGGCCCCATAGGTGAGGCATCCACCGCAACAGCCTCATCCGAGCCACCCTTAGCTCCAAAACATTGATGGGGCGTGTGCCTCCTGAGGGCCCCACAGCCCTCAGAATTGGTGGGCTCTCCAGTAGCCCCCCCCAAACTGACCGACTGGGATTCGTCGAGAGTCTCCCAGCGGGGCAGAAAAATAATCTGCCCCACCAGAAGGTTTTTTGAGTCCAGCCGCACCCGAAGGGACCGACGGACCAGAGGAGACAGAACAAGGACTGAACCCAAGGACAGGGAACACTTGTCCCAGGCCGATAGGAGAAGGAGCTGAAAGAGCCCAATGTGAAATTAAGCAAAAAGGTACTGTTTTGCAAAAACAGGCCACCATCAGTCCTACCAGTCTCCATCCCTAGCCGGATGGACAGATGAGAGTTCGTAAGGACAAACCGAATCGGCGCATAAAATGCTCCAGGTGATGCACGAAGTCACAATCACGGCATTGCACAACAGATACTGCCTTATAAGTCCAGCGCGCCAACCAAAAGCGCCACTGGAGCACACCTGAAGAGCGTCCACCTACGGCTAAGGGAAAGGAAATCCTGGCCTGAAAGTTATCCCGCGACATGCCCGGGATAGAGGACACCCTTGATGAGGAAAGTGAAGACATGGGATAAAAGATTACCCCCCTAAAACACTCCAGTGTCGCCACGACCAGCCGGGTATCCAGCTCCGCCTGACAGAACGAAAGAAATGTAATGAGAAGGTTGTCCAAATAAGGAAGAATGTGAATGCCCTGGACTCATGAGAAGGGCCATCACACCCGCCAGCACCTTGGAGAATACCCTGGGTGCTGAAGTGAAACCGAAAGGGAGAGCCATGAATTAGTAGTGCTGCTCCCCTACCGCAAACCTGGGAAACCGCTGGTACCCTGGAAGGCCGGCACAAGAAAGCAAGCATCCTTGATCTCTAATGATATCAAGTCCCCCGGGGGCAGGGAGCTGACAGCGGAGAGCAGCGTCTCCATGCAAAACCATTTTGTTCAGATGAACCGGATAAAATCTACAAGGCCAGAATGGGCCAGATGGGACCATCTTACCTGGGGACTGTGAAGAGAATGAAATAGTAACACTGACCTCTTTCCCCAGGGGGGGGGGGGGAGCCTGACGAATGACCCCCATGGTCAGACGGCCTTGTACTGCCGTAAACAGGCCCTAAAACTGCCCAGGATCCAAAGAAACTCGTGAAGAGAATCTGGGAGGAGTGAAGAACAGCAGCAGCAGCCGTCCCCCACCAGAGGGGAGAAGACGCCCCCTCAATGCAGAGTGGGCTAGCAGAAGATTAAGGCTTGGCACGCCAGAATAATACAGGTCGGGCACGGCAACAGCTATTGCCCCGGAATCTCCCCCTTCTTTCCCGCAAAGGGCACCCCCCCTGCCTGACCCAGGCCCATAAGGGAGGGAGTGAAGGACCATGACCCCCGAAAGGGAAGTGGCTGCTTTTGCGTTGGTGTAACTTACCTTTTCGGCCAGAGCTCCACCATCACCGACAGGCGCAACCCAACAGGGGGAAGCCCTTCGAACGCCTTTGTGACAGCCAAGTCAGCTGCCGACCGGCGCTACCCGACCGAGTGGCTGGAATCAGATCACTCAGCTGAGGCCAACAATACCTTTGAATAGTGCCAACTAAAGCAGATAGGACAAAGGTGTTCCCCCACCGTGATAATTAGCTCACAAGCGACAAGCTCCAAATCCAACACCAGAAGGATCCCATTGGAAACCTTAAGGACGTCCCCCAATAAGGTCCTAATAAGCGTGGCCTAATAGCGAAAGCCTCCACAGGGTGTAAGGCCACACAGACAAGGGCCTGGGAGACCCGTTAGCCTCACTATCCATCAGGTAATGAGAGGGGGGAGCGCACCACATACACAATATACAACCCCAGGATGGTGGCATCCACCTAGAGGGGTCGACGACCAGAACTAGACCAAGCCGCGGGGAAGGGATACCTCCTATTCCACCCCTTAGCATGAGGGAGACGACAGCATCCCACTGCTCTGAGGGCATCAGTGCAATGGCAGGCTGATCGTCAGGGGAAACAGAATCTGAATAATATCCCTTTACACAAAGGGTGTACAGACAGGCAATAATATTAAACATATAAAACATATTAAGCATACTGTTAATGTATAGGCCGGCGCAGCGAGCGCCATGAGACGACATTCAGCTGGATTTCGTCCGGCCACAAGGCTAGCAATCCATCACAGTGTTGCCCTCTAGCGCAAACATCCATTGCTACTCCCCGCTAGTGTAAACGTCACTAGGGGTCATACCCAGGAGCGGGGGTGTGAGTGACAAGACCAGCCGAGCAAACCCGGCCGCACGGGCCCAGATTGCCGCGCCAGCACCCGCTGTGCACATATACTCACTCTAATACAATGTTGCCCACCAGGGATGCCCCGCATCCCACATAGAGCCGGGCTTGCCCCGAGGGGACCCCGAGCAAAGTATCCTGGGAAAGCCTCCATAAAGTGGTTTTGATATCCGCAATGACCAATGGGAATTATGCTGCTGAGCTACCCGGGATGCCCCTTAAATGTCCGTTAGTGGGAGGATTTAATAAATGGTAACTCATGTCAAAGAAAAGGCCACAGGACCAGGGGGAAGCACTAAATTTGGAAGACCCCCGGAAGACAAATGTCATCACACGCATACAGAAATACATAAAGATATACATATAATGCAAATAGCATAAGATGCAGCCCCCCCAGCTCAGGGGACGCACATACCATACATGCATCTTAAAATAGACAATAAACAGCCCGGCAGGGGACACTCACCAATACTATAGGAGACAGGATAGCACGAGACAGTCTCCCAGCAGGGCAGCCGGAAGGTGTGACAGTAGGAAGAAAAAAGGGGGGGTGAGGCACCTGCAAAGTGCGCCGAGCGCTAGGCTCCGCCCCCTCCAAGCACAGGAAGAATACAAGCGGCCGAGCTCCCCAGCAATGCGGGAGCCAGCCGTTAAATGAAAAAGAGAGAGAGAGGGAGGGGGTGAGCCACCTGCACGGCGCGCCGAGCGCTAGGCTCCACCCCCTCCAAGCGTGGGGAGAGCGCAAGCGGCCGAGCTCCCAGCAATGCGGGAGCCAGCCGTGACGTAAATAGAAGGGGTGGGCGAGCCACCCGAGTAGCGCGCCGAGCGCTAGGCCATGCCCCCAGTCAGCCAGCCAAACCGCCGCGCTCCCCAGACAAGGGGGAGCCGGCCAAACATCACCCGGCCCTCTGCCGGCTAACAAAGCAAGAAGGAGCAAAAGGGGGCAGGCCTGCCGGTCAGCGCGCCGAGCGCAAGGCCACGCCCCCTTCCCCCTCAGAGAACCACAAGCAGCCGAGCTCCCCGCCATTTTGCGGGAACCGGCTGTAACGGCACCAGACCGCCGCCATGGAGGCGCACATTGAAGGATGGAGAGAAGCGCTGTACGGCGACAGCGCCATAGTTAAAACACAGTCACACACTAATATAATATAATATATATACATATCACACAGCCCCCCCCCCAACTAACCAGGACCAGGGAGGTTAGGGGGAAGCCGGTGACTACATGTAAATTTGTAGCAAGGGCCTCAACGGACAGGGCATCCCAAGTCAGGATCACCAACAAACCTGACGACCGCCTACCCTTTGAAGAGGGCCTCACGGTGGAGCAAAGCTCCTTCAAAACACCTCTAAAGGTGCTACCTATCCTCACCCAGACCCTGCAGCCATAGCTGGGAGGCTTAATGTTATTTAAAACAGGGTTCTGGCGGAATTAGGAAAAATTGGGGGCCGGGTGTTACCCGGCTTACCTGAAAGGAGAGAAGAGCCATCATCTTGAGTGTCGTCGCCTTCACTGCAGAGACTAAACTGGGGGATGTGTGGGAGGTCCCAGGTGTTTGTGGGGCTGGGAGGGGCTTCTTTTTTTGCCATCTCTGCAGTAAAGCGCCCTCTTGTGGACTATAACCCAAGTGTAATGATTAATTCCGAAGCAGGGTGTGAGACATACTTAGAATATATCCACTATGTGGGGGAAGCAAAGTTTAAAAAACCCTTGCCCGGTTCCTGCACTGTTCATCCGGGCACAAGCGGCAACAGTGAACAAAGCGGCATCCACTGCCCTGTGCACACCTGCCAACCCATTCAAGGTGAATGGGTGGGGAAGCCACTCTGCTTTCTGTACAAGATGGTGGTACCCAGGACGCAGAGCTCCTGCGCCGATACCGCACAAGGTAAGGTTTTTTTCCTTTGAACCCCCCTCCCAAAAAAAAAATCCGGCATCAGGCCGTGGAGGGTTGCGAATAGCAACAGATTGCAGATAGTGAAAACTGCTTCCCTGAAAAACACATTTGCTAACAAAAGAAAAATGTTACAAACAAAAACATAGCTTGAGGACATCCTTTCGGCACAAAAAAAAAATTTCACAAATCCACCACAGACCATGGACAACCAACCACAGGGCCAGGATTCAGAGAGTGAGCAAGGTGGTCTAAAAAGTTTGTGATGAACACCCTTTTTAAATGTATTTTGGATCTCTTCAGGGCCCTAGTAAAAGTTAGATTTTGGGTGAAGTTGGACTTTAGGAATGCAAGAAAAAAATGTGTCTTTTACAAATTTCACAGCCTAGCCACCTGTAAAGGTCGCAGCTCCATATATACTAAGCTCCGCTCTCCCCAACTTCCCTATAATGTCTGTACAGTGTTGCATGATCGCTTTTGAACACACGTACTAAAGCATGAACGTGAACTAAAAATTCAAAAGCTAGAAACCAGATTAAACAAAAAAAAAAAAAAAGGCTCAATCCTGGTCTCACTCCCTATTGAATCAGAGCCATCTGCTGAGTGGCATAGGGGTCGATTCAGAGCCCGGTGAGAAAACTGCCATAGATTTAGTCTACCAGATGTAAATTTTCATGTGGCTCTGAATTTTCAGCCCCAAGGTAGACAATGACATTCAATAGCAGTTTTCGCTCTTAAACCGGACCTTCACCATGATTTAATGAAAAGCCCAAACTCTAAAACGATTCCCCAGCATCAAAAATTAATATATTTTACGTTTTTAGTCACTAATTTATTATTCTTTCCCCCACTGGGTTGCAACTCTGTTCAGGAATTTAGGATACGGCCGCCGCCATCTTGACTCAGAAGCATCACACTTACTGAGGAGAGGAGAGTGGGATAAGGTACAGGAGGGCAGGTTATAGCTGTGCTTTGCTCAGACAGAGCAGAGCTGGGGTCAGGAAAAGGTCAGCAGTCCCAGAATGCAGAGCAGCACAGTCAGGAGGCACTTCCTGTTTGCAGGCTGCCTGATAAGATGGCGGCTTCCATAAGCCGCCATCTTGAATGTTTAAAGGCTCATAACATGCAGTAGATGCAGGTAGGATGATTTTTAATGTGGGCAATCTGTATGTACAGGGTGTGGGAAACATATAAGATAGACTCTGATTCAGAGTGAAGGACCACTTTAAAATAGTGAGAATTCTCAGCTGGCTCTGGATCAACCCCATAGGCAAACTGCTCTGATTGGACAAAAGCCCATGCATTCGTCACTGTAACCGGAAGAGGCGAAATTGTACTGGGCGATCTGTGGTGTGGTGGTGTTGACATAGGGCATCCCAAACCGGGATAGTCAAAATCCCAGGTTTAAACTGGAACATCCGAGATTAATCACAATTCCCCGTTTTGTTTCTCCCCAGCAAGGCATAGTCCAAGCTATACGAGATCCCCCAGAATGTCATGGAAACCTCGACAGCAATCCAACAGCGCAAGTGTGGGCTCTCTGCTCCATCAGTGGCCAATGCTCCATTCAGATTTACTAAACCACTCTGACAGAGTGGCTTAGTAAAGCTGATTGCAGCGCTGGCTGCTGACCTCTTCAAACAAATGCCCACAGGGTTAGAAAACTGGACTATAAACTCCAAGGGTTTAACACCTAAGTCACTAGTAAATGAAGAGCTTTATCTCGGGAGGTTTTTTTTTTTTTTTTTTATATACTTTCCTGAACAATCCACCTAACCATAGCTAGCAAATGATGGCCCCCTACTGCACAGAGGCTTTCGACCTTTCAGCAGTGCATAAAGGAACTCAAAAGCTGCAACCAAGAGACAAATCAGTCTAGAATCATCCGAAAATAGATTGGCCTTGCTTCTGCCTGGTGCAGAAACGGCATAATGAGCATGCTGTAGTCACACAAATTACACTATATATACACACACACACACAACCTGCTGTGTCAACAGGGGACAGAACACAAAGAAAAGCCACACACAATGCCCTGTGTGCCCACTTTACTGATACACTGGGCAGCTACTGTATGCTTTCTTTCACATATAAAACACTGGTCATATTTGAGCAGATATTTCTCCAACAAAACCACAAGTGCCCGTTCACAGTTTAATAATTTTTTCAAGTTTAGTTATACAGAACAAGGAAAATAAATTCAATATTATAGACATACATCTCCTGTAAAATGCATAACAGAAAACTTTAGTTACCTGGTAAATTCTTTTCTAAACATCCTAAAGGGCAGCATACCACTGAGATATTAAAGCTCCGACCCAAGGTAGAAACACATAACCACTAGAATACACAAAGACTATAGCTACTTCTTCTGACAACAGTAGTTTAAGAGATCTGAAATACAAAGACAGACAAAGCACTGGTAAATAAGATAACATAACGTAGCCTGGGGGAGGGAAGCCTATATGCTGCCCTTTCGAATGTTAAGAAAAGAAGTTACCAGGTAACTAACTTCCTCCACATCCTTAGGGCAGCATACCACTGAGAACATAAGCGAGATACTACTACCTCTACTGGATGGGAAAGGCTGCCAGCACCACACTCCTGCCAAAGGTTTGATCTTGCAAGGTGAGCATATCTAGGCGGTAAGGATTTATAAACGTCTTAGCTGAAGACCAGGTTGCCGCTCTACAGATCTGTTCAATAGAGGCACCAGCTTGCTCCACCCAAGAGGTAGAAATACTTGTGGCATGACCTGTAATCCACCCTGGAGAAGGAGCAAAATTGATAGTGCTCTTCATCGGGCCAATGTTGGCTTGGAAACACGCCGACTCTGGACCCTGGGATAGAAGATCTGGTCTCACCGGAGTTCAAGGCTCTTGGAGCATCTTTAGAGTTGACAACCATGGTCCCTTTAGCCACCATGGGGACAGCATTACAACTGTGGCTGATTGGCAGGATATTTAGTTTAGAACCTGAGGGAGGATCCGAACTGGAAAAAAGCATAAGCCAGGCTTAAATGCCACTGGTGAGCCAGGTAGTCTATTCCTAGAGCTTGATCGGAGGGATCGAGAACTTCCTCAGCTTGTTTGTTTCGACTGGAGTCGAAAATATCCACCTCCTGAGTTTCTCTCGGGACACAAATCTGACTGAATACTCCTGGTTCAGTGACCGTTCTGCTTCTGATCACGGAGAGCAACTCAAATCTGCCACCGGATTTCGGCAACCTTTCAGGTGGATGGCCGACAGGGATAAAAGGTTCGGTTCTGCCCAGATCAGAATTTCCTTTGCTGCTTGTTGCAGGACAGATGACCTCATCCCTCCCTGACGATTCAGATATGCCATAGTAGTCACACTGTCTGGTCTGATTTGTACTTGATCACCCTCCAGGTGCCTCCTTCACAGCTATTAATTCTCTGAGATTCGATGAGGAAAAGCTTAGGTTTCCCAACTCCATGAAGAGGCATTCATAGTCCCTACCATGTCCTTGGGGTCAGACCACGATAGGCCACCGACAAGCCTGTGCTTGCTTTGCCACCAACTCAGATTCTTTCACTAAATCTGGGACTTCAATTATCCCGTCTATGGACCCCTGAGACATGTCCCAAGAGTTTAGAATATGCAGCTGTACAATCCTTAAGAGTAGATGACCTCATCTTACAGCACGGAAGGACAAGATCATCAGCCCTAAGACCCGCATAGCTTGACAAACCGAAATCGACCAACTGGAACACAGGGACTTCTGGTAATTCAAGATGCAACCCAATCGAAAAAAAATCTTGTCAATGCCAGATCCTAGAGCAACCTCTCCTGATCTGGGGCAAAGAGGAGGAGGAGGTCTACATATGCCATGATCCCAACTCCTTTCTGCCCCTAGTGCAGCTAGAGATTCCGCCAGAAATTTGGTAAAAATTCTCAGAACTGACGCAAGTCCAAAGGGTAGGCATACAAATTGGAAGTGGAGTATTTGAGATTTTTAGTAAACTTGGAGGAACAAAAAGGCTTGAGCCGACTAGTATACCTGCCAATAGGCAACCTTCAGCTTCTTCACAGAGAAGATGGACTCCACACGAAAGCGTCTGTAGCGTACCAACATATTAAGCTTCTTCAAATTGAGAATGAAGCGGAATCCTCCAGAGGCCTTTACCAAAAAAAATGCTTGGTGGCAGGGAATTGAACAATCACTTCCATATCAAACATAGAAATTAGACTGCTACAAATGGCCAGTCTTTTCCTGACCCGTGGGAGGGGAGTAACAAAAGTTCCTGGGTTGGACGTGGGACGTGCATGATTTCCATTGAGAAACCCTTCCCTATTCCCCAGGAAATAAAGGAGCAATCCAGTAGAATCTACCACCAAATGTGGAATCGTTTTTACCGGGTACCTATTAAGGACCAGGCATCATTGCTTGATTGTTACCAAACAAGAGTGGATCCTCTAAAAAGTTGCCTCTCCAAGAAGCAGAAGGGGACCCTCAAAACAAGTCCTTACTAAGAAAGGGCCGTCTTAGTGGGAAGAGACTTATTTCTGTCAGCAGACCTATCGAACAACTTCTATAGTTCTAGGCCAAAGAGCAATTCTCCGTTAAAGGGCACGGCACACAGGAGCAAATTTGTGGCTGTGTACCTGGTCAGGGGGTACAGGGTCAAAGTCCTAGGAACCAAGTTGGTTATGTCCATGGCCCTCACCTAAAAATCTCGCTGATTCTGCCATAGCATCAGGCCGATAAAAGCCAGTGAGAAGACAATCGTTAAAAACCTTCAAAATCTCATTCTTCACCGTTTGCTTCAAAAAACATGATTTAAGCTGCTGAAGCCAATAATTAAGATTCCTGCCAACGTAAGTAGAGTCTAGAATTGGTTTGAGAATACAAGATTCAGCCTGCCATGCATGGGAATTTCACTGGTGAAACTGAATCAGAACCTAAACATGGGCCCTTCCTTCAGAGGAGAGGGGGACCTCATCCCCCTCAGAAAGGGAGGGTATCAGACCTCCGACTCCTTCACTCTAGAAAAAGGGGGCTCTAGGGGATGCCCAAAAAACTTCTTTAGATCTCTCATATCAGTCATGCTGGACTGACGTTCCTTACTCACAACCTTATCGGTACAGGACTTGCAAAGAGGCTTCCTATAGGAAATCTAGTAGCTTTATTTCACATAGAGGGGATCTCCTACTTTTATCCTACTTGGAGACAGTTTCAGTCTTGGACACTTCCTTAGAGGGAAGGCGGTAAGGATCCTATATAACCTTCCAAACACATTTCAAAGTAGCCCTTAAAACTGCAAGCACGTGCCTATAAATAAAGGGACTTAACAGAGCAGAGCTGGACCCCCTCGTTCCAGAATGAGCTGTCAAAGTTTCCAATAAAATAATCGAGTTGGAAGGACGTTGATCCGCAGCAAAGTCTACCATAGTAGATAGAGGAGCAGGGACTTGCAAGGATTCCCTTGCCTGGTCCGCCATTCTGAAGTCTGGTGTGAGGTAGAGACGCCCCCTCCCCAAGCTTAATAAATGAGCAAGCAGGGAGGTTCCTAATAGCGTCTTAAGCCTCTAAGGTAAAATGAGAGGGAGGCCAGAAAAAAAAAAAAAAGGACACTTAAAGAGGAACATCAGGGGGGAGGTTAAAGCCTCACTGATCTGCGGCCCCCCGTCTGGCTTTACCCTTGGGCATGCTTTACTTACCCCGCCAAGGGATCCATCTTCTAGGTCCCTCGGTTTCCGAGCAACCTTCTGATGGGCAGCGCCATCTTGCATCCCATCAGGCACTGCACGCGGCCCACAATCTCGCACCTACACAGTGCCCATGAATGGGGTTGTCTGAAATCCAACGAGACATCGCTGAGCTGCAAGGTCGCCGTGGGACATTGACAAGCACGGCTAAGGCAGTGCTTGTCATTAACAGATGGCTAAGCAGACAGCACGGTGTGGATTGGGTCCTGAAGCAGTCTTATCCAAAAGATGAGAGGGGTCTTATTTTCAGTCTGATGTTCTTATTTAAGCTGGAACACATGCATTAGCTGGGTTTTGCAGCAGTGCCGGATGGAATCGCCTCCCTGCAGCAGATAAGCCCCCCCCCCCCCCCTTCATCATGTTGAAAAAGCAGCAGAGGCGCATACAGACCCCAGCCTGGCCTCCGACAAGCTCCACAGACCCACACCAGCGGGGGAAAAAACACAATGCAGCTTAACCATATGGTATCGAAGGTGGGCGGGGTTGGTGGGAAGGGGACCCGGAGATCCTCCCTGAGGATTTCCACAATGTGCCTCAGACCGTTCTCATGCTTGGTCTGAGGCTAGTGCACTGACCACCCCCCCCCCCCCCCAAGTTTCTGGCTACGAGTCAGTGATAGGGGGGTATATGGCCTATCTCCTGGATCCCTGCCAGCCTGCCTTCAAAGCCAGGGAATGAGTCAAGCCAATCAGACCCACAGCGTCCCAGTCTACTTACCTAAAGCTGTGGTTCAGGAGCTGGGGGTCTGGAAGCAAAGAACTGGTGTCAGGAGTAGGAGCAAACAATTGTGTATACTGGCGGTCATGAGTTCCTACCTTGGGGGCGGAGCCTTAATATCTCAGTATGCTGACCTAAGGATGTTTTGAGAAAAAAGGAGGGAGTTTCAAATAGGATGTCCCAGTTGGGAGGGCTTTCATCCAGGTGAGTGGATTTTGGGTAGCTTAACACCTTGTATGATTATTGCATACTCTGGTCAAAAAATTTTACAAAATGACATTAGCTCTGTCCAGCTATAAACGCCTGAGCACAGCTGCCATCAGCAATCCTGTGCCAACTGTACCTGTTGTGATTGCAAAGCTGTGGAAAGTCGTTCAATATAATTGGGTCCGAAAATTTGAAACTCACTCAACCAACCACTTTACCAACACAGATCCAACATCTTATAAAGAATATCTCTCTCCACAAACACTCCTAGCTTCACTAGTTTATTTAATTGCTGCCCCACATAAGCAATTCTCAGGCAGGCAGACATAAGCAGACCCACGAATTGCCTTAATTTTCTACAGCTCACAATGGTTTCTATTATCCCAATGGTACTTCTACTCTCACATTCCAGTGAAGCCCTGGGTGACCGCCAAAGAGGTTGGCGAGACAGGGCCATGCACCTGCCTACAGGTCACTGGCAGGCAGATGGGGGTGGAGCAGGCAAGTACTGGGCCTGGGATTGGCCATCCCCTGCTGGTATACATAGCAACCCACCTCCTGATGCAGGGCTCAGAGGACAATTTCTCACATTATTGCTCGTCGCCTATTTGCCCACCCATAGACTTTTCCCACATATTCCTACTAGGGGAAAAACAATTGATAATACTAGAATAGATTCTTTCTAGTATTGAATCTGACCCCCCCCCCCCCCCCCCCCGCTACAGTAAGAAAAAAAAAAAAAACCTGACCCCTTGTCCACCTCACCAGCTCTCCTCTTCACAAGACAGGCCCTCTCCCATCTTCACAACGGATGATGTCACCCACACAGGTGTCATCCCATCCTCCAGCGGTCAGATGTGATGCCGGCCTGACGGACGGAGCAGGATATCCTCCGACGACCTGCCTCCCCACTCCTCTGGTCGGCATCGCTGCATCTGTCATTGGATCGGCAAGGGACACAGGAGCTGACAATCGGAAATCAGAAATCAAAATTTCTCTGTGTGGTTTTATTTTACTGTTAACCCTTTGTGAAGTGGTAAAGCATCTATGTGACCCCCATATACCAGTTCACAAGGCTCTGGGTCTGGCAAGTCACCTGCTGCTAGTGGGCAACTTGCCATTAACCCTGAGCCCTCCCCCCCATTACCTTCCTCCTCAAAGGCCGGTGCGGGGGGGGGTTAGAAGAGCACGTGGCCATTAGGCTATGCTGGGTTTTAGCCTGCAGGGCCTGCGCCCTGTTCTACAAGCTCCCATGGTTATGCTGGGTAAGAGGGACCTCAACATTTTGGGGGGGGGATTTTTAAGGGTATAAGGGTTAAATATCCCCCCAAAATGCCCCACCCCATCCCCCCTCCAGGAAATGGGGGCCCTATGTCAATTTTTTCTTAAGTATAATTTAAGAAAAAAAAACTCAAGTTACCTGGTAACTTTTTTTCTAAACATCCGTAAGGGCAGCATACGCCTGAGACCTCCAGGCTCCTCCCATCGAGGGGAACACATGACCACCAGCAACAAATAAAAGCTTGACTCCTCCCTCTGTTCCCCAGCTGTTGTAGAGATCTGAAAAGAGAGAAGAGACACAGATCCACAAATTCTCTAAGAGCTATAAGCAAAACATCTCCCAATTAAAAGAAAAAAATATTAGGGAGGGAAGCTGGCATATGCCGCCCTTACGGATGTTTAGAAAAAAAAAAAAAAAAAAAGTTACCAGGTAACTAACGAGTTCTCAAAACATCCTTCGGGCAGCATACGCCTGAGAGATAGGCGAGGACTACCTCAATGGGTGGGAAGAACCGCACGACGCACGCTTCTGCCAAAAGATTGATGTTCCTGAGATAAGAGATCCAAACAGTAATGTTTCGAAAAGGTCTTAGCCGACGTCCAGGTGGCTGCCTTACAAATCTGTTCAATTGAGACCCCGGCTTGCTCTACCCAAGACGTGGATACACTCCTAGAGGAATGAGCTGTTAACTCCTCTTGGTAAATTGACATCTCCATATGCCAGCTTAATGGTATCTTTCATCCACCTAGCCAATGTCTTTGACAATCTCAAACCCTTCCTGGGCCCTGAAAAGGTGATAAACAAGCTGTCAGCCTTCCTGAATCCTTTGGTTTGATTCAGATATTGTAATAGAAGAGATTTGACGTCCAAAGCCATCAGTTCTGGATCTTCTTTCGCAACAGAAGGGATGATCTCTTGTGACCTATGGAAATCTGATGCAACTTTAGGAAGATAGCAAGGATCTACTTTCAAAATGATGCGGTCTGTAAAAACCTGGAGGAACAGGTGACGACACGACAAAGCTTGAATGTCACTGACTCTTCTTGCTGATGTAATTGCCACTAAACAACACCACCTTCCAAATAAGCAACTTGATATCCAAATTCTTGTTCGGATAGAATGGAGGAGAACTTAATACTGATAAGACTTTTGCCAGGTCCCATTGTGGAATAACTACATGGAGCAGGCCTGGAACGTTTGACCGCCAGCAGAAATCATTTAATGATCGAAATGGATGAAAGTTTCCTATCCAAAAAGACCGACAGGGCCGCCAACTGAACTTTTAGTGTGTTAACACTTAGGCCCTTGTTTACCCCCTCTTGTAAAAAAGTCCAGAATAATCTGTGTTTTAAAAGAGGTCCTGCTATTCTCTGTCCTCCAAGAATTAAAAGGTTTTCCATACCTTAAGGTAAATCTTTCTGGTCACGGTCTTCCTGCTAGACAGAAGAGTATTAATCACTGAAGCTGACAACCCTCTCTTTTGCAGTAAGGAGACCTCAGGGTCCAAACTGTTAACCTCCACCATTGGGGGTCTTGACAAAATACCAGCCCCTGAGATAGGAGTCGAGGGGTCACCGGTATTTCCCAAGGGTCCTGAACCGACAGTTCCACCAGAGTTGAAAACCAGGATCTCTTCGGCCACCATGGAGCTATTAGGAGCACCGTCGCTGGTTCCCTCACCAGCTTCTTCAGTACCATTGGGATTAAACGAACCGGAGGGAAGGCGTATGCCAGACCGAAGTGCCATGGCTGAGCTAGAGCATCTACTCCCAGCGACCGATCTCTCGGATTCAAAGAAAGAAATTGATCTACTTTGTGGTTGCTTGCTGACGCAAATAGACCCACTTCTGGAATGCCTCTTAGCACGCAAATCATCTTGAAAACAATCGGATCTAGGGACCAATCCGATTCCTTGATTTGTGATCGGCTTAAAAAAAATCTGCTACTTGATTCAGAGTTCCTTTCAAGTGGATCGCTGTCAGACTTCAAATTGTTCTCCGGCCATAATAATATTTCCAGTGCTATAGCCATCAGTCTTGAGGATCTTGTCCCACCTTGATGGTTTATGTAGGCAACTGATGTTGCATTGTCTGATCGGATTTGTACGTGCTTCCCTTGTAGGTGTGACCTCAGGGACCATAAGGCTTCCTTTACTGCCACCAATTCCCTCAGATTGGATGAAGACTGACTCAGAGATTTTGACCATCTCCCTTGAGCTGTCCATGACCCGCAATGTTCCCCCCAGCCCCAAGCTGAGGCATCCGTAGTCACTGTTATCTCCTTTCCATCTCCCCAAGGAAAGCCTCTTAGGAACCGATCCTCCAACCACCAAGTCAGAGAATCTCACTTCCTGTGTTATTGGTAGTTGTAGATCCAATCCCTGCTGGGAACCGTCCCAATTCTTCAGGATATGACCTTGCAGGCATCTGGAGTGAAGCTGGCCCCATCTCACTGCCGGAAAGGAGGATGTCAGAAACCCTAGCACTCTCATTGTTTGCCTTACTGTAGGAATTGTTTCTGAGCAGATAGATCGAACAGCCTCTTTGAGAGCAAGGACTTTCTGATGAGGAAGAGTAAGGACCTGACGGACCTCGAATCCCAAGTAGGTCATAGTCAGAGGGCGTTAGCGAAGATTTGTTGAAATTCACCATCCAACCTAGGTGAACCAACAGACTCATGGCAATCTGAATATTCTCCAATAGTCTGTCCCTTGACTGAGCAAAAAGCAGAAGGTCATCTAAATAGCTGACCACCCCTATCCCTTTGCGCCTCAGAAAAGCCAAGGGCTCGGCCAAAACCTTTGTAAAAATTCTTGGAGCAGACGCCAGACCGAAGGGAAGACAGACAAATTGGAAATGTAAAATCCGGTCTCCAACCTTTATTGCGAATCTCATAAAAGACTGAGCCAGGGGGCTCAATGGAACCTGCCAATAGGCGTCCTTCAAATCTATTGATGCCATGAAGACACCTCTGAAGTATATTCTTCACAGAATAAATAGTCTCCATCCTGAAGTGTCTGTACCGGATTAGAAGGTTGAGATTCTTTAAGTTCAGGATAAACCTGAAGCCCCCTGAACTCTTCTTTACAAGGAAAATTCCGGAATAAAAGCCTTTCCCCTGTGAAGGCAGAGGGACTGGTATAATTACTCCCCTTGTTCTCATGTCTGTCAAAATGCCAAAAATTGCAGCTCTCTCCTCTCTGCCCCTTGGGAGAGAAGAAATCAAAAATCTTGAAGGGGGTGTATGAGAAAATTCTATGTGGAAGCCCTCCGTAATACCTCTTACAATGAAAGGGCAATCCAACAGGCCTTGCCAGGCTGTGCAAAACCTCCCTAGCCTGACGCCAATAATTATATTGGCGTCATTGCTTCTTGGGTCTTGCCTGATAAGTTCCAAACAGGGTGGAACCTTTGAAGCTGCCCTTTCTCGAAAAATTGGAAGAGGAGGAGGAGGCCCCTCCCTTTCTTAACAAGGGAGCCGCTAAAAGAAAGACGCTTAAAAGAATTCCTAGGAAAAAACATCTTATTGGCTGCAGCCCTAGGACGAGGTGGAAAACATTTATTCCTGTCCGTCAAATCCAAAACTTTAAGTCTGATCCAAACAAAAATTCACCCTTAAAGGGCATAGCACATAATCTCATTTTAGAACCAACATCGCCAGACCATGTCTTTAACCAAAGAACCCTGCGCACAGAGTTGGTCACTGCCAGATTTTGCGCTGAAAATCGACTCGGCCATGGCATCTGTAACAAATGCCATTGCAGAAAAGAGAATAGGTAAAGCCCTATCTTATCTAGACTAGTTCTTTCTAAAAGAGTCTTTTAGTTGAAGCCAAAACCCCAGATTTCTAATGACACAATTAGAAGCCAAATAAGTCCTCAATAAATTGGATTCCACTTGCCAGGCCTTCTTAAGCAGAGAATCCATCTTTTTATCTAGGGGATCATTAAGAACCCCAAAATCCTCAGGCTAAACCCGAACCTTTTGAAACCTTGGCAAAAGGGGCATCTAATTTGGGACATTTATCCCAAAACTGAGAATCTTCTGCAAAAGAGTATCTACGTTTGAGACCCCTAGAAGTAAAGATTTTCCTAGATGGCGCTTTCCATTGTTCCAAAATCATATCCTTAAGATAGCCATGCAAAGGAAATGAGTAGGAAGAATCCGGAGCCAAATCTGGATAGAAGCTATCCTGTTTAGATTTGGGGCCACCACCTTTTCCTCAATACCCATAGATAGGTTAATCATGTGTAAGAGAAAAGGAAGATCACCAGGCGGAAATAAAAATCTGTTCTTTCCCAACGAAGAGCTTGAGGCTAGTTCATCCTCCTCCGGGGAAGAAATTTCACCTTCCTCCGATTCATTGTCCGGAACCAAAGTTTCCTGAGAGACAAAAAAGGAGGGATTCCCCATATGCCCAGAAAAAAGGATGGATCAAAGTGGCCCAGACCTGGATGAGAAAGGCCCATCTGGTTACCGGGAATCTCAGGGACCCCCTGAACTTTAGGGGAGGAAGAAATCTGGTCTTTAAGATCCTTAATCAGCCTCATCAAATCATCCTTATGCTCCTTATTAACCACTTTATCTGTACATACTTGACAAAAGGGGTTTAACATAAGATGCCCGTTATGTGATTTGAAGCTTGCGGATACCTCTCTTTTTACTGGATTTTGATCCTGAAGGGGAGGATTTTGATATAACCTTTGTAGCCTTGTCCGTGGTTTTTAACTAAAAAAACATGAGAATAGGAACGTCAGTTAACCTATTCTCTGAATACCTCAAATAGAATTTATTATATATATATAAATATATATATATATATAAATATATATATATATATAAATATATATATATATATAAATATATATATATATATATAAATATATATATATATATATATATAAATATATATATATATATATAAATATATATATATATATATATAAATATATATATATATATAAATATATATATATATATAAATATATATATATATATAAATATATATATATATATAAATATATATATATATATAAATATATATATATATATAAATATATATATATATATAAATATATATATATATATAAATATATATATATATATAAATATATATATATATAAATATATATATATATAAATATATATATAAATATATATATATATAAATATATATATATATATAAATATATATATAAAAATATATATATAAAAATATATATAAATATATATATATATATATATCCCAAGCCTAATAATAAAATGACTTACCGGGGCAGAGCAGGGCCTCCTCCCGTGATCTGCCCGGGAATCTATAAGTTTCCCGGGCCGATCACCTCCCTCCCCGCGGGACATCCGAGATCGGGATGTCCCGCGGGGTGAAACCCCCCAAACACCCCAAATCCCCTTACCTTGTCTTCAGCGGCGGCCGGCAGCCGCCGCCTCCCTCGCGTCCCTGTAGACGTGCGGGCGTCAAGAGTGACGCGCGGGAGGCGGCGTCTGAGGAGCCGCTTGTCCGTGGTTGTCAAAACGCTTGTCCGTCGGCGCTGGGAGCGGGGAGTTTTTCGGGTGATCGGGGGGTTTCACACAGCGGGGCACCCCGATCGGGGGTGCCCCACCGAAGTGGACTAAGACCCAGGATAGTCAAAATCCTGGGTGTTGGTCCACTTTAAAGGCAACTCATCAAAAAAAATTACTAAGACTAAAAAATGACACCAGTGCGGCCAAACATTGATTACTCCCAAAATTAGGTCTCCCTCCAAAAAACACCGAGTGGGGTCCAGTAACCCTGCGTCTTCCCAAAAAAACATCCTCAGAAAGAGGGAAAAATCTTACTTACCCCCCTCTTGAGAAAAAAATCTCAAAAGAATGGGATCTAGCCAATAATCCCACAGGGTATCCCGGGCCCCAGATAAAGGTTTATCTTCGGGACCGAGAAATGGACCCCCTGTTTACCGGCCCATAGTACCGGAAAAATACTTACCTGAACCTAACGATCCAGGAGCTAGTGGTCTGGCTCCTTACTAGAGGAGGAACAAGGAAACAACTGGGGAACAGAGGGAGGAGTCAAGCTTTTATTTGTTGCTGGTGGTCATGTGTTCCCCTCGATGGGAGGAGCCCGGAGGTCTCAGGCGTATGCTGCCCGAAGGATGTTTTGAGAAAAATCTCAATATATTGTCTGAGACAGAATCGGGATATATTGTATCACTAGATTGTTGCCAATTCACACCCCTAATTCCTACAGTGCTGCCTGCATCCTCCCACCCCAGCATGCATTCACCATTGAAAACATCAGTGGAGGACAGCACTGCAACCAGGCTCCCCTGTGACAGAGCAGGGATGTGCATGAAGGCCAGCTGGGGAGCAGGCCTCAGTTGTGAAGTAGATTGTGCCACCACTGGAATACATGGGACCAGCAGGGGTCAGGGACTTTATACAACCCCTGGCACAGATTATGGAATCGCCAGTCTGAGGATGTTCCTTCAGTTGTTGAATTTTGATGAAAAAAAAAAGCAGATCACAGACATGACAAAAAAACTAAAGGCATTTCAAATGGCAACTTTCTGGCTTTAAGAAATATTAAAAGAAATCAAGAAAAATAATTGTGGTAGCCAGTAACAGTTACATTTTTAGAACAAGTACAGGGAATAAATTATGGAATCACTCAATTTTGAGGAAAAAATATGGAATCGTGAAAAACAAACAAAATAACACTCCAACATCACTAGTATTTTGTTGCACCACCTCTGGCTTTTATAACTGCTTGTAGTCTCTGAGGCATTGACTTAATGAGTGACAAACAGCACTTTTCACCAATCAAGCACTAACCTTCTCTGATTGCTGTTGCCAGATCAGCTTTGCAGGTTGGAGCACAGATTTGCAATTGGATTGAGACCTGGACTGTTAACAGGCCATGACTTGACCTTATGTGTCTTTCTTCAAGGAATGTTTTCACAGTTTTTGCTCTATGGCAAGATGTATCATCACCTTGAAAAATGATGTCATCCCCAAACATCCTTTCGATAGATGGGATAAGAAAAGTGTCCAAAATGTCAATGTAAACCTGTGCATTTATTGAAGATGTAATGACAGCCATCTCCCCAGTGCTTTTACCTGACATGCAGCCCCATATCAATGACTGTGGAAATTTGCATGTTTTCTTCAGTCTGCATAAATCTCTTTGGAACAGCACCAAAAGTTCCAGCATCATCACCTTACCCAATGCAGATTCGAGATTCATCACTGAATATGACCTTCATCCACGATTGCCTTTCCTTAGCCCATTGTAACCTTGTTTTTTTCTGTTTAGGTGTTAGCGATGGCTTTTAGCTTTTCTATATGCAAATCCTATTTCCTTTAGGCGGTTTCTTACAGGTCGGTCACAGACGTTGACTCCAGTTTCCTCCCATTAGTTTCTCATTTGTTTTGTTGTACATTTTCTGTTTTCAAAGCATATTGCTTTAAGTTTTCTGTCTTGACACTTTGATGTCTTCCTTGGTCTACCAGTATGCTTGCCTTTAACCACCTTCCCATGTTTGTACTTGGTTGTTCACAGTCAGCTGTGTCTAAAACCTGGACCAGCATCTTGTGCAACACTGCATGATGATTTACCCTCAGGAGTTTGATCATTCCAAGTGACATCTCTGGTGTTGGAGCCATGATTCATGTCAGTCCTCTTGTTGCAGCAGTTCTCCAAGGTGTGATCACTCCTGTTTACCTAACAAGCAGATTTAATCTGATGCAGGTGTGTTCATAATGAAAATTTGCAGGGCGATTCCATATTTTTTTCCTCAATTGAGTGATTCCATAATTTATTCCCTGTGCTTGTTCTAAAAATGTAACTGTTACTGGCAACCACAATTATTTTTCTTGATTTTTTAGTATTTTTTTTAAAGCCAGAAAGTTGCCATTTGAAATGACTTTTTTTCAACAAAATTCAACAACAGAAGGAACATCCTCAGACTGGCGATTCCATAATATTTGCTAGGAGTTTTAGAAGGACTGTTACAGATAACAGTTTTTCTATGAATCAGCACGTGGTGAAGGATGAAGTGTGAAAATACAATTCTGTGATTACTCACCTGTAGAATTAGTATTATACGTATACAGCACGTCCTGCTCCAGAGATAATTCCTTACGTTTGGGTTATACATCCACAAGATGGCGCTGGACTCCAGAGACAGCAAAAAAGTGGCTCCTCCCGGCCCCTTATATTCCAGGGACCTCCCACAAACTCCCCAGTATTGACAAGCAGTTAGCAAGAGGCCAGAAGAACAACCACCATAATCAAACAATTTTAACCATGATAACCACCATACAGAGGCACTAAGAATAATGATAACAAGGGCAGGGTGGAGCAGGACGTGCTGTATACGTATAATACCAATTCTACAGGTGAGTAATCACAGAATTGTATTATTCTAAGTATACAGCACGTCCTGCTCCAGAGATAATTCCTTACGCTTGGGACATCCAATAGCAGTATCCGTAAGGTAGGGTGGGATCCCCAAAAGCAACAACATGCAGATTAAACCACTGCCGTCTGCAGAACAAAACCAGCATCAGCTGAGGCCCTAACATCAACCTTGAAAAAGTATGAACAGAAGACCAAGTAGCGGCCTTGCAAACTTGTTCAACAGAAGCCTGGTGCTGAAAAGCCCAAGAGGCACCAATAGCACGAGTGGAATGAGCAGTAAGGCGGAAGGGAGCATCTTTCCCTTTAGCAGAATAGGCCTGAATCACAGCCTGACGGATCCACTTGCTGATGGTAGACTTAGCTGGAGCCAGACCCTTCTTAGGACCAGAAGGGACCACAAAAAAAGCATCAGTCTTCCTGAAGGGTTCAGTAGCCACCAAATAGAACTTCAGGTTCCTGACCACATCCAAGGAATGTAGAGCCCTCTTCTTAGGGTTACTAGGATTAGGGCACAGAGAAGGCAGAACAATGTCCTGATTGAGATGAAAAGCAGACACAACTTTAGGCAGAAAATCTGGTTTAAAGCGAACCACCACCTTGTCCTGGTGTGTCTCAAAGTAAGGGGGCTTGATGGAAAGTGCCGCCAACTCAGAAACACGCCTAACAGAAGTGATAGCCACCAAAAAGACTACCTTAAGCGTAAGAATGGACAAAGCAACCTCATGCACAGGCTCAAAAGGAGGCCCCCTGCAAGGCAGATAGGACCAAGTTCAAGTCCCCAGACTGGTAACATAGGCTTACGTGGGGGGCGCACATGAGTAACCCCCTGGAAAAAAAGTCTTGACCAGTTGATGCTGAGCAAAAGATCTCTGAAAGAAAACAGCCAAGGCAGACACATGACCTTTCAGAGTGCCGAGTTGAAGCCCCAGAGCCAACCCATGTTGGAGAAATTCCAGAATCCTAGGAACAGAAAACACACGACAGGGAAGAGATTTAGCCTCACACCAGTCAATGTAGGTACGCCAAAGATTGAAGAGGAGGACCTTTTCCTAGCCCTGATCATGGTGTTAACAGAGGCAGGCAGCCCCTTTTCCATTAAGATGGAGGTTTCAGCAGCCAGGCCATTAAAGCCCGCGTTTGTAAATTGGGGTAGCGTAGCCGCCCCTGAGTGAGCAGGTCTGAATCCTTGGGCAGGGCGTACCGATCTACCGCCAGCTGCACGATGTCTGCGAACCACACTCTTCTTGGCCAACGAGGGGCCACCAGGATTGCTGGCAGCCCTTCCTGAGCTATCTTTCGCAGAACCCTACCCAACAGGGGAAACGGGTGAAAGACATACAGTAGCTGAAAGCCCTGCCAGGGCATTGTCAGAGCATCCATGGCTAAGGCCAGAGGGTCCCGTAACAGAGACACAGACTGGAAGCTTGTGAAGGGACGCAAACAGATCCACATCTGGCTGACCCCAAAGGTGACAGAGCGAAACACTGTTGCTGAGGGACCATTCCCCCAGGTGAGAAGTCCCCCTGCTCAGAGAGTCTGCCTCCAGATTCTCCACCCCCGGAATGTACACAGCTGAGATGCAGGGAACATTGTCCTCTGCCTAGGACAGGATCAGAGACACTTCCTTGAGGGCCCCCTTGCTCCGGGTCCCTCCCTGATGATCGATGTAGGCAACCGCCGTCTGGTTGTCCGAGCGTACCTGAACAGCCCGACCCCGAAGGTTCGGGGTCAAGCGGGCTAGAATCAACCTGATCGCCCTCAGTTCCAGAATGTTGCTAGGTGTGTGGGCCTCCTGAGGGTCCCACTGCCCCTGGAATGTTAGGGATCTCCAGAAGCCCCCCCCAACCTGTCAGACAGGAATCCGTGGTGACCGTCTCCCAGCAAGGGGCCAGAAAGATCTGCCCACAAACGGGTTCCTTGAGTCCAGCCACCACGAGAGGGACAGAACCAAAACCTGATCCAGGGACACAGGGTCCCTGTGCCATACAGACAAGAGGTGGAGTTGAAGAGGCCTCATGTGAAACTGAGCATAAGGAACCGCCTCAAAGCAGGACACCATCAGGCCCACCAGCTGCATTCCCTGCCGGATGGATGGATGGATGAGGGCAGGACAGAAGGAGCTGAGCTTGGACTTGCAGACAGTCGACCTTCTGCTGAGGAAGAAGGATCCTGGCCCGAGCTGTATCCAGATTCATGCCCAGAAATGGCTTCACCAAAGAGGGAGACAGGGAATGGTTTATCACCCAGCCAAATGACTCCAGTGTGGTCACCACCCGCTGAGTATCCAGCTCTGCCTGTTAGAAGGACGGAAAAGTGATTAGAATGTCGAACAAATAGGGAAGAATGCGAATGCCCTGAGCTCTCAGCAGAGCCATAATGCCCGCCAGCACCTTGGTGAATACCCTGGGAGCCGAAGTGAGACAGAAGGGCAAGGCCACGAACTGGTAATGCTGATCCTCCAGAGCAAACCTGAGGAATCTCCGATGACCTGGAAAGACTGGAATATGGAGGTAAGCATCCTTGATGTCCAAAGGTCATGAAGTCCCCTGGGCGTAGTGAACTTACAGCTGAGCGCAGAGTCTCCATGCGAAAACGCCTGGATCTGACAAACTTGTTGAGAAGCTTTAAGTCCACGATGGGTCTGACAGACTCATCTCTTTTGGGAACGGTGAAAAGGTTGAAATAATAGCCCTTGCCCCTTTCCCTTAAGGGCACTTGGCAGATGACCACCAGCTCCAGTAGATTCTGCACAGCAAGCAACAGGCCCTGAGCTGACAGGGGGTCTTGAGGCATTCGGGATCTGATGAATCTTGGCGGCGGCCAGGCTGCCAATTCTATCTTGTAACCGGAGGACACTACCTCCTGAATCCACCGGTCTGAGACATGACGCCTCCAGATGTGAGCAAAGAGCCGAAGCCGCCCCCCCCCCACCCGGATGGGTGAGGGCGCCCCTTCATGCCTGAGGGGGCTGGAAGACTTAGACTTGGAACCCCAGGAGCGACCAGAGTGCCCTCTGCCCCTGCCCCAGAAATCTCCCCGGGCCCCTGCAAATGACGCTCCCCTTTCCATTCTGGACTCACGGTAGGAGGGAAGAAAGGAGCCAGAACCCCAAAAGGGCCGAGACTGTCTCTTGCGCTGGGGTAACCTGCCTCCCTTAGCAAACAGGTCCAGGCGATCCCCAAATAGACAGTCCTTTAAAGGGGAACCCCATGAGAGCCTTCTTGGCAGCGTTGTCAGCTGCCCACTGGCGCAGCCAAACCGAGCGGCGTATAGCCACCGCCAAGGCAGAAGCCCTGCCACACATTCTAATGGTATCATCCAGGGCAGAGAGGACATATGCAACAAATTCCTCACAACGCAGAAGGGCACTATACTCTGTACTAGCTGCCTCATCAGGAGCCCCATCTAAAATACTCCTGAGCAGAGTCCTAATAGCCACAGCTGTAATGGCAGAGGCTTAAACCGGACGCAGCGCGGACCCCACACAGGCAAAGGCATGGGAAGCTAGCTGATCAATGCGCCGGTCCTAACCATCCCTCAGTGTAGTAGAGTCAGAGGAATGCATGACAGAAGTGTTGGACAACCCCAGAATTGGTGCATCCCCTTTAGGAGGGGGCGACCAACGCTTAACCACTTCAGCAGGAAAGGGATAACTCTAATCCCAACTCTTAGGCACCCCAGGGAGCCTGCTCGGTCGCTCCCACTCTTGAGCACAAGATTAAAGTGAGTATGCTCAGGAAACTCCAAACGTGGCTAGCAGTGCGAAACAACTCCCCCTGCTGCCGAGGAGCCGTGGCAGGAGGAGAGATAGAAAGTACTTCAAAAATGTGAGCCAAAAGCCCGTCAGTATCATCTGGAGCCCATGGGTCAGAGCCAGAATCAGCATAACCCTTAGGCTGCTCCTCAGATGATTCTGAATCAGAAAACAATTCCCCCCTCTTCCAGGGGGCAAAGCCAGCCAGGTCAAAAAATTCCTCAGCCTTCATAGGAAAAAGGTTAACGCCAGGCGCCGCCTCTTAGCAGAGGCCTTACGCGCCGTAGAGCCAGCAATCAGCTTCTCAATGCTAGCCAACCTGGTAGACATAATAGGCTGAGACTCCCCACTGGTATGCACCTCACTGGGAGTCAGATGTAAGCGTGGGGGAGTAGGCAAAGCCACACGGGGCGCAGGCCCAGCCACAGGTAACCCAGATTGCAGCACAAACGCCTGCTGGGCACAGGGTACACAAACCCGCACATTGTCATCACTTGTAGGGAACACCCCACACGCCACACACAGCTGGGCTTGTCCCAAAGGAACCCCAAGCACATTATCCTGAGAAGACTCCATATGGTGATTATCGAGGGATTTACGCTATAAGGCCACCCGGGATGCCCCAATAGCCCCCTAGGGAAGTGGGAGGTAAAGGCAGAATAGGCCTCCAATATCAAACTAAATAGAGGTGATAGGCCGGGAGAAACTACAATTAAGTTTGACCCGCCTGCAAGACAAACAGAAAGGTCCCGTAAGCGGTATGCATGCATAATATATATATAAAAAAATAAGCCAGCCCGCAGGGGCACTTACGGACCGCGGTAGGTAGACGCCAGCCACGCAGCATGAGGAGAGCAAAATAGCGCAGATACCTCGAGGGGCGGGCCGCGGAGACAGTGATGAGAACGCATCATCCGCAAGACCCGCCCCCCCGAAGAGCACAAAGGCGCCCACGTGACCATGTCAGCCAATGATGGCGCAGCAGCGCCTGAGGTAAAGTCGCCGCTAACCGCCGTACAAGCACGCGTGGTGGCGGCGGCGGCATTTTTAAAAGAGCAACCAGTGCAACCAACACACGCGGCAACACAAAGCCAAAGCATACCACGGAATACAATCCCAAGGGGTGAAGAATACACATACACCACCACCACACCCCCCCCCCCCCCCCGAGAAATACCAGGGAGAGCGAGGGAGGGCAGCGGCCAACCTAACGGGAGTCCACCGATGGACGGGGCAAGGGGTGATAGCGCGGGAGGGGCATCCCATAAGGCTCACCATGGGCCTATACCGCCTACCCTTTGGTGGGGGATTGCGGTCGGGGGAGCGCTCCTTAAGCACCTGACAGCGGTGCTGCCTATCGTCACCCGACCAGTGCAGCCAAAGCTGGGAGGCAGAAAAAGAAAGGAACGGGTGGGAATAGTCCTACTGGCCCGCAGGCTAATAGCCCCGCTCACCTGTGAGTAGAGAGCCATCTTCTTGCCTTCGCAGCGCCGACTGCAGAGAACAACTAGGGAATTTGTGGGAGGTCCCTGGAATATAAGGGGCCGGGAGGAGCCACTTTTTTGCTGTCTCTGCAGTCCAGAGCCATCTTGTGGATGTATAACCCAAACGTAAGGAATTATCTCTGGAGCAGGACGTGCTGTATACTTAGAATAAAATCCCTGTTAGACTCACCGGTAACAGTTTTTCCGCTAATCCTTCTGCACGACTTCCCGCTCCGTGGGTCGTGCTGAAGGATGAAGGGAGGAAAACCCATGTAAATATGCTGGATGGCAGGAGGAGGGGTCACTTATACACCCGACTTCAAGTAATATTCTGCCAGGCTCGCATCTTTCTTTTAAAGAAAGTCCGGTTAGAAAAGGACCGTACTCCCACTTTAATATGCATCAGCAGGGCAGCCCACAACCGACACATGGGGCATGCAACCCAGAATCTGAATGGCCCCGTTCTGTCGTAGAGCTGTGCCGATGCACAGCATGGAAGCCTAACGCGGGCTGTCTGCTGCATATTAAATAGGGAGTCCGGTCATTTCTGACTGGAGTTCCTCTTTAAAGAGAGAAGAGGAAATCAGTAGCAACAGGTTCTGTTACCCACACTCCGAAACCTGTCAGCCCTGGATTTCAACCCTGCCAGAAGAAAACCTCAAGCTTGGCTGGAGTTTTATTCAGTTCAGGTGTATAAGGGAACCCTATAGCCCTTTATATGGATTTTTAATATGAGACATTTCCTCGATATTCCTAATTTAAAGTCGTTGTGCTACAGCTACCATGAACAAACGTATAGGACCCGGCTTCCAATATGGAATAGAAAAACACTGATTAAGCAATTAGAATTTTTAATTTATTTTAACCCCATAATTTTAAAAGCAAAAACATGTAGCTCTAACAGCTCAGAGCAGACCTATAAACAAATAGGACTATAGTGCCTTTTTAATAAATGCACAAGGTTACCCCAACTTAAGATACATTCAAAGATTCTTAGCAATCCTAAATCATCTGAGTTCTGCAGAGTGGGGACAGGATACCGCTACACATTGAATAGAAGCATGTATCCTATTAGAGGTGGTGTGACTGCGCTATCCATAAGCAGCAGTTCCTTTCCACGGTTGGTCAGAGTTACAATAGGAAAAGGTGAGCACCCCCCGTAATACAGAGCTCGCCAATAGCAGGAGCAGGTGGATTTAAGTAGTTAAAAAGAACTTTGGAGGCCCTGGAGTCTAAATACAGAGTTGCTCTCCTTGGCAAATCCCTAATTGGAATGCCCCATTGTATGAAACCTATCCCCGATACATTTCACTCACCTTCTGGGGCCCTCGCATCCCCACTCACCTCTCGTTCAATCAGCACACTCTGTTTTGGCGGAGCCTGCTCCGTGGGAAAGGCAGGAGGGTGAGTGAATAGTGCTTCGGGGAAGGGGGGTGAGATACACAGTGGGGCATCCCAATTCCCAACTCCCCCTAGTGTAACACGAAAATGAAATTCCTGTGTGTTGCCCCTCTATGAAGAGAAAGTCCAAGCATTTTGTAATACTCCACGACCTTTTCCTAAGCTGATACCGGGCATGACACTGTGGGGAAGATCAAACTCCAGCTGCTGATGACCCCGAGTCCAACAATTAGCCACTGCCAGTCATGTAGTGCAGTCCTTTGGCCTGCCTGAAAGCTGGAAGGGGACGCCAGATCACATGAGCGGTGGAAGCCAACACCACAGGCATTTACAGCAAGTGAACAGAAGGGTGAGAAGATGGGGCTTGCAAATAGGAGTAGGCACAGGGGGTATTGCCAGCAAGTATGGCCGCCACAGTAAGTACAGGTGCAGCTAACACCCACTGTGGAAGAATTTCTCGGATGTGCTGGAAGCTCTCCAGTCATTTTAACCGTCTGCAAAGCAAATCTCTAGCTGAAGAGGAACAAAACCCAGGATTTTCAGCCTCCTGGGTTTTGTTCCTCTTCCCAAATTGGGATGCCCCATGTGTAAACAATAGAATGCTGAGCACCGTCATCTCGCTTATCCATGGCTCATGAGCAGGCTCTCTAATTTGTCTCATATGCCATGCATATTCATTCACAAAACAAAGACTTCGGCTCTAGCCATTTGGATATGCCCAGCATGGGAGTGCGTATCAATCACAGGGATGTCACTGTAGCCCATGCATGTGCCACAGGACTGCTGAGAACAGTTTAAGGGCAATCGTGTGATTTTTGCACAGTGGGGCATCCCAAATCATGTCCTCTAAAGGAAACCTCCAGCTCAGCACTCATAGCCTCTAGCATATGGGGTGTTCCGCTTTAATATTAGGATACTCAGGTGTGCAACATGCAGTGGCAGCTCCTATAGCAGATATCAGGGTGACAGTCTTTATTGCAATACAGGCTGTTTAGACCCGGCAGGCAGACAAGTGGCTCAGGCAATGTGACACAACAGGGACAATGTACGGGAGGGGGCCCAGTACTGCTTGGGTCAGGCTATACAGCTACTACAAGGCCCAGCAGGCATGGCGGCAGCAGAGCTGTTTGGCCGCACAGGAGACAAGCTGAGCACTCAGGACAGTGCGCCTGGCTCCCGGGACAAAGCCCAGCGCCGCCTCCAGCCTGGAACTAGCATCTCCAGCCGCTTACACAGATGCCCAATGCGGCTACACCGGCACCAGGCCACTCACCGACTCGACGACGCCATTGTTTCGGCGCCCGCTGACCCCGTGCAGTAAGCAGCCGTCTACGCGCTCCTCCTTATATAGAACTTGGTCACGTGGCAGGAGGGAAACGGCACTCGATTGATAGTTGCTGCGCATGCGTAAATTTGCGTTTGGCAGACGGCGTGCTGCGCGTGCGCGATTACAATACAAGCGTGAGGTGTAGGCAAAAGCTCTCCTTTCCTCCCGGTGCAGGTACTGCAAACCGGCAGTGAGGCTAATTTATCCCAGAAGGGCTCCTAACTGGGCTAGCCAGAGCTGCGCTAGGCACAATCTTACACCCCACTTTCGCCTGGGGGTTGCAAGAGGTTTACATGCAGAGGGGGGGGCTGAGGGTGCAAACCGTGTGTGGAGCAGAGAACAAGGGATGACATGCAGTTTATGTGGAGGAGGGAGAGGGTTCAAGGGGTTAAATGCAGAGCCCTCTACTTTTTACTGGCCTCCCAGGCTCCTTACACACAGAAGTTACACGACTGGAGGCAGGCAAATCAGGTCATGTGAACAGCTGGGAGAGGCTTTGGTGGAAGACTATTGGGTTGATTCAAAGAAACATGTAACAGCTTGGATTTGGCTCACGATCATCCTATTTTTCACGTCCGCTCGTGCGTTCGTATGAACTTGCGAGTGATTCAATAAGCAAATACGTTTCTATCCTAAAAGATACGTCCGTTCGTATGGCAGTTCGGGAATCAGACCTATGTCAGTTTCCATCCTGAATTTTCCGTTTCATTTCTCAGGTTGCAACATTGGTTTTGCCCTTTTTCCTTTTTGGTCTGGACGTAAATCCTTCTGATCTTGCGGCTCCGCACTACAAACTTACCTCATTAAAGTGCATTCTAAATATTTGGTCTTTTATTTTTCTTTATTTCATTCATTTTGTAGTAACCAACCATTAATGAATGCATTTGCATAAGTAAATCTTACTTTGTTTAATTTTTACTTAACTTGCATTTTTTACTTGTGGATTTAATTTTAATATTTATGCTTCAAATGGTACAACTTTAAATTTTTAGTGTGGTTACCCACACCCTCTACATACAGATTGCTCACAAATATTAAAAAACACCCAGCAACTTCTGCATGTTATGAGCCTAGAAACAGCCAAGATGGCGGCTCAGGTATTATCGGGCAGCCTGCAAACAGAAAGGGCCTTGTGACTGTGTTGCTCTGGATTCTTTGATTTCTGACCTTTCCATGCCCCCAGCTCTACTGTGTCTGTGCAAAATACAGCAGTAACCCACATCCTGCACTTTATCCCGCTCTCCTCTCCTCAGTAAGTGTGATGCATCTGACCAAAGATGTGCTTAAATAATTAAACAAAGCAAAGGTAAACAACTACACCAATAAATGCAATCTAAAAATATTATTCTAGTACCTCAATTTTAAAATAAATAACAAAGGACATAAGTTTCTTTAATTAACGCAAATATATTGCCAAATAAAGGTTTACATGCAAAGGACTAATTAAGGTCCACATTAAAATGCTTTTATAAGGCATACATGAATCAGGTATGCATTGCCATACAATTTATGGGCTCGGCCATGCTGATACATGCAGTTCATTGGAGCACAAGACGCGCAGACTCCTCCACTTAGCCAAAAAACCTGTTCACGAACAGCAATCCGGCTGCTAAAAGGTGTCGGCTGTGGCTTTCTTTTAAAACGCGTTTAGAGGTTTCTCTGAATCACACCTAAACACATCCAATTAACCTAAGTTTTACGTTTTGATCGTAAGTTTTACGTTTTGATCCTAAGTTTTACGTTTTGATCCTAAAATTTAGGAACGAACTTCCGCTGATCGTAAGAGCATATACGCATTCGTACGTAGGCTCGTGCGAGTCGTAAATGGCCAAAAAAACAGGAAAAAATGACTAACACCCACCCAAACTTACGATTCTCGATACGAAATCAATTAACTTTTGCTCTTTGAATCGAGGGGTATGTTTAACCCTTTGCATCCTCTTCCCCTGCACACATGCTGATGGGTTTTTTCCATCTATAGCAGTAATAGCAACCCCCTGCAAGTAACCTAGGGTTGCCTAATGGAAAATACAGCCCTGGGGCTAGCCATGCTAATCTTTTACTAGTCCACTGTAAGGACCTCAAATAACGTTGGCACCTGGATGATATTTTTTTTTAAACTGGTAATTGTGGGTATGCTTTTCCCATCCCCAATTACCATTTAAAAAACAAATACCAGGCCAGTAAAGTTTAAATAAAAAAAACACCGGTCAGGTGGCAACCCTAGCTTCAAAATGTGTGGCTGGTGTAACCGGGTCGTGGGAAAACCAAGCAGGATGCTTAGTTACATAGTGTGAGGCATCATCAGTAGTAAAAGTGAGGTTGGGATGCCGCTGTATAGTCAGGAATGTCAACCTGACCCATTCCTGCAGGGTGATTTTTCTCCAGGCCCTCCGACAGGTGGCGCCATCTTGCATCCTATCAGGCACTATGCACGACCCCTGATCTCTTGCCTGCGCAGTACCCATGAATGGGATGCAATGGAGCCCAAAATCCCACAAGACTTTGCAGAGCTGCGAGATCACTGTGAGACATTGACGAGTATGCTTAAAGTGGACCAACACCCAGGATTTTGATTATCCTGGGTCTTGGTCCACTTCGGTGGAGCACCCCCGATCGGGGTGCCCCGCTGTGTGAAACCCCCCCGAACCCCCCGAAAAACTCACCTCTCCCCGCTCCCAGCGCAGACGGACAAGGAATCTGACAGCCGCGGACAAGCGGCTCCGCCGCCTCCCGCGCGTCCCTCTTGGCGCGCGCACGGAGATAAGGTAAGGAGTTTGGGGTGTTTGGGGGGATGTCCCGCGGGGAGGGAGGTGATCGGCCCGGGAATCTTATAGATTCCCGGGCCGATCACCCGTGGGTGTTGGTCCGCTTTAAGGCCATACTCGTCAGTGACGGCTAAGCGGACGGCGGGGGTGAGGATCGGGCCCTGAAGCAGCCGGAGGTCGCTGCAACAGGCAGTAGCAACATCAAAAAGGTAGGTAGGAGCCGATGAAGGGGAGGGAAATCAGCCCCTTTTTATTTTAAGTCCGATGTTCCTCTTTAACCAATAAAAACTTCCCTCTCCAGTAATATTGCGCTCGGCAACCCTCCGCTCCCTCGCTGTCCCATGTAGGGCAGCGCCATCTTGGAAGCCGAAGGCTTCTTTACAGATCTCGTACATGCAGCGGGTCATTGCATAGGCTGCAATGACACTTCGTGCAGACGCACATGAGATTTGAGGAGCAGCGCACGGGATTCGAACAGAGGCGGCAAAGGTTGCATGTGCGGCCATCATTCAATTATGGTTAAGCGACGGCTGAGGGGGAGAAGGGGTGGAATTCAGCAGGATGTCAGCGTTTAAGATAGCACTGACATCTAAAACGCAGCGTTGGGGGGGGCGGAGGTATTATCTGAGAGGAACATCAAAAATACAATTCTGTGAAAATCACCTGTAGAATTGTTTTTGGATACATCCAGTCCAGATCGTCCCAATATCCTTACGACTGGGTGTTCGCCCCTAGGGGGCGCTTGACTGCAAGATCAAAGATGTAGCTCCTCTCGGCCCCCTATAAAGGCAGCTGTTCCTCTATCATTCCCCAGTGGTTAAAAAGCAGTATTCAACAAAGAGGACAGGCCGGGAGGCCTAAGAAACCATGTTACTTCACATAGCTTCAGCTTGTACTCTCTCTAAGCAAAAGATTAGAACAAAACAATATCCTATGAACCGAAAAATGGTTGATCACCATAACAGGCAAACAGGACATAATGAACACAAGGGCGGGGTAGCACGACCTGGACTGGATGTATCCAAAAACAATTCTACAGGTGAGTTTCACAGAATTGTATTTTTCCCTACATCCAGTCCAGGTCGTCCCAATATCCTTACGACTGGGACATCCAAAAGCAGTGTCCATATGGGCGGGATCCCCAGTGTGGAACAGCATGTAGTTCATTTCACTACCGCCTGAAGAACCTTTCGGCCAAAAACAGCAACAGCTGAGGCCCTGAGATCCACCTTGTAGAGACCCGCCGTCTCGAATGATCCCTGGGTCACGCCACAGCACATAATTGCGGGAGGGGCGTGATCCCCCGGCGGACCTTGGCAGTCTTCGGTCTCGCTGCATGCGGTGGCGGGCAGCGCTCTTCAGAGAGCAGACGTGACTGCTGATATGCTGGGCAGCAACGGAGAGAGGAGCACAGCTCCCATCGAGAAAGTTCCCGGGTCAGCTCAGATGAAGGGGCCCCACGCAGCAGGAGGACCCTCCCCGAGTCCCTCTCAGGTAGGAAACACCATCCTGGGGGCTGGAAGGGGGGGAGAAAGAGCTCAGCCAGCCAGTACTGTACAATCTGGCAGTGACACCTTGGCAGCGCCTGTTGTGGAGGACACTGTGACATCTCACATGGTCAGCTCGATCACAGTCCTGATTCACCACAGGGAGGACTCAGAGGGGCCCTGGGAGACGGAGCCCAGGAGAGCCCTAGTCTGGGGTAATTCCCCAGTGGCCCTCCGTGACATACAAGAGAAGGGGGAGCGGGATGCCCTCACCAGGAGGAATGGGGAGCCACCCTAGCGCTAACAGAATGTTCCTGGGGTCTCCCACGAGATCCCATCAATACTTTTTACCAGAGAGCCCCGGTGGTCTGTGGGGGACTGCAGCGAGCAGAGAGATGACGGATCTTCCAAGATGGGACACCCTGAGGGATGCTTTGCCCGGAACCCTTATCGCAGCCATATCAGGGCCAACATGATGGAGGTCCTCAAGACATTGCCATCTAGGGCAGACTTTGAATCCTACATATCCCGGATGGAGGGCACATTTCGTAGGGAAATCACGTCCATGCAGAACTTGATGGGGGAGTTGTCCAGTAGAGTCGATGCTAATAGAACCATTCAAGTAGATCTACAAGCAAGAGTAGAGGCTTTAGAACGAGACGCCACAAGACGGGCGCTCACCCACCTGCAGTTGCAGCAAGACGATCGCGAAAACAGGAATCGCCGCAACAATATTAGGCTCCGGGGCATCCCAGAGACGATAGGCCCCTTGAGTCTGAAAGCAACAGTCTGCGGAGTCCTCAATAACCTTATGGACCGCCCCACTACAGATCATATTGAAATTAATAGAATCCACCGTGCTCTTGGTCCCTGGCAAAGAGATCCATCAAGACGGAGAGATGTGCTATGCAGAATACATTTTTACCAGCTCAAGGAAGCAATCATCCAGAAAGCTTGGAATAAAGGCCCGATCACTGTTGAAGGGGCCCGGGAGTGTTGTTGCCCCGGGAACCAAAAATATGGGACGCGGTCCCCCTAGTGACGTTATGTTTAATAGAGTACGTTTAATAGGGTTAAATCTCATGTGATGTTAATAGGTTTTAATGACAAGTTGGTTAGCTCTTGAATATACCTTCAGGTACTTAGATGCCTTTTTGCTGCTGCCTACTAGCTTATATACATATGGGGACTTGGGGAACCCAGCAGTGGTGGGAAGAACTTTAGAGATCCCCTGAATATTCTAGTTCTCCCTCATTTGGCCTCCACATTCCCCCCAGAACTCCAGACGTTACCTTGGGGTGATTTCCGGAAGTCCTCCAAGGAGTGAGGAGTTTAAAGTGGACCAACACCCAGGGGTGATCGGCCCGGAAATCTATAAGATTCCCGGGCCGATCACCTCCCACCCCGCGGGACATCCGAGATTGGGATGTCCCGCGGGGTGAAACCCCACAGAAACCCCAAAAAGATCTTACCTGATCCGCCGCCGCTTCCGCCGCCGCCCCTCCAGACGTGCCCGCGCCGGCCCTCTGTGAATGGCTGACGGGGGCGCGCGCGCCGAGAGTGACGCGCGGGAGGCGGCGGCGGCAGCAGCAGCGGCTTGGACGTTCCTGTCCCCTGCCTGGACGTTGGCGGGGATTGGCTGCGGCGTTCACGTGGGAGCGGGGAGAGGTGACCGAAGTGGACCAAAACCCAGGATAGTCAAAATCCTGGGTGTTGGTCCACTTTAACCCCCTACTTTAGGGTGGTTAATAGATATTATTCAAGAAGCCCGGAGTTTAAGGGCTGTTTCTGGATTTTTGTTTGCGTTTTTGGTTTCGGTGTTCCCTTAGTGTATCCTATCCTTCCCCTTTTCTTTGATATCTGTCATTCTGTCCTCCTCCCACCTCTTATTCTCTCTGACCCTAAAACAGGAGGTTTCTCGCCTCCGCCCGATTAATCTATGGATCTGGCATCCTTGGGGGGGCTGGTGGGGGCGGCGGATGGGAGTCCTGGGGACTCTTGGGGATCGGGATTGAGAATGATGTCCCTTAACTGTAGAGGACTTAAAGTGGACCAACACCCACGGGTGATCCCCGGGCCGATCACCTCCCTCCCCGCGGGCCATCCGAGATCGGGATGTCCCGCGGGGTGAAACCCCCCCAAACACCCCAAACCCCCTTACCTTATCTTCGGCGGCGGCTGGCCGCCTCCCTCGCGCCCCTCTAGGCGTGCCCGCGCCGGCCGTCTGTGAATGGCCGGCGCGGGCGCGTCAAGAGGGACGCGCGGGACGCGGCGGCGGCGGAGGAGGCGGCGGCGGAGGAGCCGTTTGTCCGGGACTGTCAGATTCCTTGTCCGTCGGCGCTGGGAGCGGGGAGAGGTGAGTTTTTCGGGGGGTTTCACACAGCGGGGCACCCCGATCGGGGGTGCCCCACCGAAGTGGACCAAGACCCAGGATAGTCAAAATCCTGGGTGTTGGTCCACTTTAATATCCCAGAAAAGCGATCTGCGGTGATGACAGAACTAAAGCGGATGAAAGCTCAAATTGTTTTTCTTCAGGAGACGCACTTCAAAGGGGAAGCCTCTCCGAGACTATCTCCCAGACACTTCCCGCAGTCGTACATGAGTTCCTTTCCCACTTCTAAGTCCAAAGGAGTAGCGGTTTTGTTATCCAGGGACATTCCATTCCGGTACCTAGAATCCTCCAGGGACGAAGGGAGGTACATCATGGTCAAGGGAACGATCAGAGGAGAACTGTTTACCCTGGTGTCTGTGTACGCTCCTAACAATGGCCAAGTTGATTTATTCGTGGAGTTTCTCTCCAAATTAGGAGATTTCCAGGAAGGGAACATCCTTCTGGGAGGGGACCTAAACATCACCCTAGACCCGCTTATTGACTCTTCCTCCGGTAGATCCTCCATTCCTTATAGGGGACTGAGAAGGGTGAGACAAGCACTCCACAAGATGCAGCTATGCGATGTCTGGAGGATCTTTAACCTTACAGGCTGAGATTATACACATTTCTCGCCGGCCCATTCAACCTATGCGAGACTGGATTATATTTTCACATCCCATTGCTTGCTGCCAAGAGTGCGGCACCCTACCATAGGGGTGGCGTCCCTATCAGACCTTGGTCCAGTTGGGATAGTCTTATCTTCTCGGGATGTCAGGCAAGGTGCCTGGAATTGGCATGAGACTCTCCTAAAAGACCCGGTGACGAAGCAAGCGGTACAAGACGCTTAAACTGTTCAGGCGAGATAGCTCCCATGACGGTTTGGCAAGCCCATAAGGCGGTTATAAGAGGTGTTCTTATCCAACACGGATCCAGACTGAAGAAGGCGTATACTGAAAAACGAGCTACTTGCTATAGCCCTTAGAAAATAACAATCCCATAACTTTATAGCCTCAATTGTAGACACTCAACAACAGAAGCGACATAACACCGCGGACATGGTGAAAGTGTTTCAGGAATATTATTATCATACAATTTACAACCTGTGCTCGCAAGTGTCTGGAGACCCCAAGTTGAATATATCTAGGAAAAGACGAAATATCGAGAATTCGGTGATGCCTAAACTGAGTGAAAAAGCAGTAGCACATTTGGAGGAACCAATTTCAGTGGATGAATTGAGGCAGGCAGTGAAGGCCGCCCCGAACGGAAGGTTCCCAGGACGATTGCCTATAATAAGGAATTCTTGGCGGTGCTGGGTAGGCACTTTCTCTGCGCCTTTAATAACATTGCAGCAGTAAAAAACTCTGAAGCACTACCGGCAGAGTTACTGGAGGCTCACATCACAGTAATTCATAAGCCGGGCAAGGATCCTCTGAGCTGTAAAAGCTATCGACCCATATCCCTCCTCAATATAGATCTCAAGCTATTCACTAAAATATTAGCGAACCGCCTAGCTAGTTATCTACCTGATCTGATTGACGAAGATCAGTGTGGCTTTATCCCTGGAAGAGAAGCAAGGGATAACACGATCAGGACTTTGAACCTCATTCATCGATCAAGATCGGATAGAGCCCCAATTATGCTGTTATCCACTGATGCAGAGAAGGCATTTGATCGCATAGACTGGGACTTCGCCTTCGAGGTACTGAGACATATAGGTCTCCAAGAGAGAGCGATCAAATTCTACTCTAGACCACAAGCCAGAGTGAAGGTCAACGGAGCCCTGTCCCCACCATTCCGGATTTCTAATGGCACGAGACAGGGTTGCCCCCTGTCTCCCCTCTATTCTAAGTATGTCTCACACCCTGCTTCGGAATTAATCATTACACTTGGGTTATAGTCCACAAGAGGGCGCTTTACTGCAGAGATGGCAAAAAAAAGAAGCCCCTCCCAGCCCCACAAACACCTGGGACCTCCCACACATCCCCCAGTTTAGTCTCTGCAGTGAAGGCGACGACACTCAAGATGATGGCTCTTCTCTCCTTTCAGGTAAGCCGGGTAACACCCGGCCCCCAATTTGTCCTAATTCCGCCTGGACCCTGTTTTAAATAACATTAAGCCTCCCAGCTATGGCTGCAGGGTCTGGGTGAGGATAGGTAGCACCTTTAGAGGTGTTTTGAAGGAGCTTTGCTCCACCGTGAGGCCCTCTTCAAAGGGTAGGTGGTCGTCAGGTTTGTTGGTGATCCTGACTTGGGATGCCCTGTCCGTTGAGGCCCTTGCTACAAATTTACATGTAGTCACCGGCTTCCCCCTAACCTCCCTCCTCCCTGGTCCCGGTTAGTTGGGGGGGGGGGGGGCTGTGTGTGATATATATATATATATGTATATATTTTTATTTAAATTGTGTGTGTGTAACTATGGCGCTGTCGCCGTACAGCGCTTCTCTCCATCCTTCAACGTGCGCCTCCATGGCGGCGGTCTGGTGCCGTTACAGCCGGTTCCCGCAAAATGGCGGAGAGCTCGGCTGCTTGTGGTTCTCTGAGGGGGAAGGGGGCGTGGCCTTGCGCTCGGCGCGCTGACCGGCAGGCCTGCCCCCTTTTGCTCCTTGCTTTGTTAGCCGGCAGAGGGCCGGGTGATGTTTGGCCGGCTCCCCCTTGTCTGGGGAGCGCGGCGGTTTGGTTGGCTGACTGGGGGCGTGGCCTAGCGCTCGGCACGCTACTCGGGTGGCTCGCCCACCCCTTCTCTTTACGTCACGGCTGGCTCCCGCATTGCTGGGAGCTCGGCCGCTTGCGCTCTCCCCACACTTGGAGGGGGTGGAGCCTAGCGCTCGGCGCGCCGTGCAGGTGGCTCACCCCCTCTCTCTCTCTTTTTCATTTAACGGCTGGCTCCCGCATTGCGGATCCTGGGCAGTTTTAGGGCCTGTTTACGGCAGTACAAGGCCGTCTGACCATGGGGGTCATTCGTCAGGCTCCCCCCCCTGGGGAAAGAGGTCAGTGTTACTATTTCATTCTCTTCACAGTCCCCAGGTAAGATGGTCCCATCTGGCCCATTCTGGCCTTGTAGATCTCATCCGGTTCATCTGAACAAAATGGTTTTGCATGGAGACGCTGCTCTCCGCTGTCAGCTCCCTGCCCCCGGGGGACTTTATATCATCATTAGAGATCAAGGATGCTTGCTTTCTTGTGCCGGCCTTCCAGGGTACCAGCGGTTTCCCAGGTTTGCGGTAGGGGAGCAGCACTACTAATTCATGGCTCTCCCTTTCTGTTTCACTTCTGCACCCAGGGTATTCTCCAAGGTGCTGGCGGGTGTGATGGCCCTTCTCATGAGTCCAGGGCATTCACATTCTTCCTTATTTGGACAACCTTCTCATTACGTCTCTTTCGTTCTGTCAGGCGGAGCTGGATACCCGGCTGGTCGTGGCGACACTGGAGTGTTTTAGGGGGGTAATCTTTTATCCCATGTCTTCACTTTCCTCATCAAGGGTGTCCTCTATCCCGGGCATGTCGCGGGATAACTTTCAGGCCAGGATTTCCTTTCCCTTAGCCGTAGGTGGACGCTCTTCAGGTGTGCTCCAGTGGCGCTTTTGGTTGGCGCGCTGGACTTATAAGGCAGTATCTGTTGTGCAATGCCGTGATTGTGACTTCGTGCATCACCTGGAGCATTTTAAGCGCCGATTCGGTTTGTCCTTACGAACTCTCATCTGTCCATCCGGCTAGGGATGGAGACTGGTAGGACTGATGGTGGCCTGTTTTTGCAAAACAGTACCTTTTTGCTTAATTTCACATTGGGCTCTTTCAGCTCCTTCTCCTATCGGCCTGGGACAAGTGTTCCCTGTCCTTGGGTTCAGTCCTTGTTCTGTCTCCTCTGGTCCGTCGGTCCCTTCGGGTGCGGCTGGACTCAAAAAACCTTCTGGTGGGGCAGATTATTTTTCTGCCCCGCTGGGAGACTGTCTCGACGAATCCCAGTCGGTCAGTTTGGGGGGGCTACTGGAGAGCCCACCAATTCTGAGGGCTGTGGGGCCCTCAGGAGGCACACGCCCCATCAATGTTTTGGAGCTAAGGGTGGCTCGGATGAGGCTGTTGCAGTGGATGCCTCACCTATGGGGCCTGCCGGTTCAGGTTCTCTCCAACATCCGGACTGTGGTTGCCTACTTCAGTCATTGGGGAGGGACTTGTAACTAGAGTACCCTCCGAGTGGTGTTGTTGACTCTGTATTGGGCCGTGAGCAACGTTCCGTGTATTTTGGTGCTGTGGCTCTGTTTGCCTCTCCTCACGTTCACTAGCTATTAGCATTTGTTTCTATTTCCCGGGTCCCTCCGGCTCTGGCAGTGGATGCCGTGCCTCTGTCCTGGCGGGAGCTCTGTTTTCCTGTATCTGTTTCCTCCTTTTCCCATGGTGGGCAAGGTAGTGCACAAGCTGGCTCGAGAGGGTGTGCCAGCAATCCTAGTGGCTCCTAGGTGGCCAAGACAGGTGTGGTTCGTAGACGTTGTCCGGCTGGCGGTTGATCAGTACAGGCTGCCTCTGTTTCCCGATCTGATTAGACAAGGTCAGCCTTGTTACCCCAATTTACAAACGCTGGCTTTGGCGGCGTGGTTGCTGAACCCTTCATCTTATGGAAAAGGGTTTATATGAAGCATTTGTCCAGACTCTCGTTGGGGATAGGAAGAAATCATCCTCTACTATCTTCTGCTGGACCTGGCGGGCCTACTTTGATTGGTGTGAGGCTAGTGCCTTTTCTTGTCGGGTGTTTCCATTCCTTGGATTTTGGATTTTCTTCAGCGTGGTTTGGACATGGGTTTTCAGAGATCTTCGCTCTTCATCCTTTTGGTTAAGGCCTTTTATTTTCGGGGGTCGCTCATGTGCGCCCTCCTCGCAAACCCATGTTGCCGGTTTAGGATTTAAATTTGGCATCGTCTGCCCTTCTGGGTCCTCCTTTTAAACCAGTGTAGGATGCTGCACTATACATTTTTCACCTTAACAGTTGTCTTTTTGGTGGCTATAAATTCTGTTCGACGGATTTTTGAGTTGGCGGCTCTGTCCATTCAGGCCCCCTACTTTGAGAGACATCAGGACAAGGTGGTTTTCCACTTAAAACCAGACTTCTTGTCAAGGGTTCTCTCTGCTTTTCACTTCATTCAGGACATTGTGCTCCCTTACTCGTGTGCTAAACCTAATAATGGCAGGGAGAGGGCTTTGCACTCTCTGGACATCATTGGATGGGTACAGTACTATCTGGTGGCTACTTCACCTTTGCGCCAGATGGACGCCTTCTTTTGTGTTGCCCTCCGGGCCCAAGAAGGGTTTGTCGCCCGTCAAGACTACCATTTGTAAATGGATTCGTCTGGCCGTTATTAGGGCCTATTCTGTCAAGGGGAGGGATCCCCCTTTCCAGATCACTGCTCATTCTACTCGTGCTGTTGAGGCTTCCTGGGCCTTTCAGCACCAGGCTTCTGTGGAACAAGTTGGTACAGCTGCTTCTTGGTCTTCTGTTCATACCTTTCCAAGTTTTATAAGGTTGATTTGTGGGTCTCAGCGGATGCTGTTGTTCGACTAGCAAAGTTCTGCATGCTGCAGTGGTTTATTTTGTGCATTTTTGCCTGTTGGGATCCCCACCCTTTTTTGGACACTGCTATTGGATGTCCCAAGTGTAATGATTAATTCCGAAGCAGGGTGTGAGACATACTTAGAATAATACCATTTTGTGATTACTCACCTGTAAAATGGGTATTATAAGTATGTCTCACACCCTGCTTCGCCCCACCCTGAGTTGTATCTTGGATCCTCTGTTTGGTGGTACTGTTTCTCTCATAGATTTTATTTGCTCTTCCTGGTCCCCTTACTGCTTTTTTATACTGGGGGATGTGTGGGAGGTCCCAGGTGTTTGTGGGGCTGGGAGGGGCTTCTTTTTTTTGCCATCTCTGCAGTAAAGCGCCCTCTTGTGGACTATAACCCAAGTGTAATGATTAATTCCGAAGCAGGGTGTGAGACATACTTATAATACCCATTTTACAGGTGAGTAATCACAAAATGGTATTTTTTTGCACTAGTGGTGGAGCCCTTCCTGAGACAGGTTAGAGAGAATGTAGACGTACGAGGATGTAGAGTGAAGGGATTAGAACATAAGATATCAGCTTATGCTGATGACCTGTTATTCTTCATTTCAAATCTGTTAGTTGGACTTCCTATATTGATGAAAGAATTTGAGAAATTTGGCTCTCCAATTTCAAAATTAATTTCGACAAATTGGAAGCGCTCAATGTAGGTCTGCCCAGTACTACCGTACTGACCATCAAAGCCTCCTTCCCATTCCGGTGGACTTCCCCCACCCTGACATATCTGGGAACTAAGATACCCAGTGAGGTTGGAGAAGTATTTAAATACTTTTTTTGCCGATGCTAAATAAGATCAAAGGAGACCTCTTGTCCTGGAGCAACCTTACGCTCTCTTGGATACGGTGAGTAAATGTATTGAAAATGACAATATTGCCTAGGATTCTCAAATTGTTTCAGACCCTCCCGTGCCATATTCCAGTGAGCTACTTTAGGACTTTGAACTCCATATTTATAAAGTTCGTCTGGGGAGGCAAGAGACCGAGGGTTAGGTTCTCTCTTTTACAGCGGGCCAAACACAGGGGTGGACTAGCGATACCGAACTTGCGGAGATATTGGCAAGCAGCCCACTTGCAGAGGATCATAGATTGGACTAAGAACAGAGAGAAGAAGTGGGTCGAAATTGAGGACAGTGGGGTGAAGACCCCTCTGAGAGAAGCCCCATGGATCTCAAGAGACTCGAGTAAGCGATATGATAATAACCCCATAGTCAGAGAGACATTACGAGTCTGGGACAGAATATGGAAAGAAGAAGAGATGTCCCCCTGGCCTTCTCTGCTGATCCCGGTGACCGAGAATCCCGACCTACCGGTTGGAATGGGCTCCCGGTCCCGGGGAGGTTGGGAGAGTTTGGGGATAGTCCGTGGAAATGATTTGATCAGCAATGGGGAGTGGCGCACTATTGAAGAACTCAGAAACATATGGAACAATCATCAGCTTGACCCATGGCGTCTACTACTGTTCTAGCACTTCTTACAGAAATTGGGACCTAGATCTGCGATCGGGCGTCCCCTCACTGGATTCAAAGACTTGATCATCAGTAAGGACGCTGAGAGAGGAGCAATCTCACAGATCTATCGGCTCCTGGAGGGGAGACAAGAACCAGACCCCCCCTTCCGGAAGGAGTGAGAGAAATACCTAGATAGGGTGTTCACGGATGAAGAATGGGAGAAAATATGTACTTTAGCGCATAAGTCATCTATTTCTGTCCATATACAGGAAACTAATTATAAATACCTGTCAAGATGGTATTACACTCCAAAACAATTAGCCTCTTTTACCTAGACCCCGGGCTTGTAGTATGGAGGAAACATTGATGGCTATTCGGAGGGAGATGGTTGGAGACCACATTCTCCTTTTATTTGGGTGAAGAGGTGACTTGCCTGACTACTCTGGCTCTCTGAGTGCCCGCTGGAGTAATAGGGGTAGGAGACTATGTGGGAAAAGATGGCCTCATCCATATTAATAGTAAGGGGAGATGACATGACATGATTATAATGTTTGTAATGCTCATGGGATCTTTTGATTCTGCTGTAATATATGTCTGTAACGCATGTATCTCTCGCACTGGACTGTATTCGTGATTGTTCTGTCTGTACTTCTTGTTTTGGAAAATGGAAATACCTAAATAAAGAGTTTAAAAAAATAAATTCAAGTTCCACACCGGTATCACTGACTTACGCGGTGGCTGGACATGGGTAACTCCCTGGAAAAAAGTCTTGATCAACCTATGGTTGGCAATTGATCTCTGGAAAAAGATGGCTAAGGCCGAGACCTGACCCTTGAGGGTGCTCAGCTGGAGACCCAAGTCTAAGCCGTGTTGTAAAAACTCCAGAATCCTAGAAATAGAAAATATGCGGCAAGGAAGACTCTTGGTCTCGCACTAAGCGATATAGGAGCGACAAACTCTATAGTATATAATGGAAGAAGATTTCTTTCGTGCCTGAATCATTGTCTGCACAACCGTGGCCGATAACCCCTTCTCCGTCAGGATTGAGGTTTCAATAGCCGTCAAAGCCAGCATCTGTAAATTGGGGTGCCGCAGCGGCCCCTGTGTGAGAAGTCCTGGGTCATTGGGCATGCTGTAGTGATCTATTGACATCTGAACTATGTCTGCAAACCAACTCCTTCTTGGCCAGTGAGGAGCCACCAGGATGGTTGGTACCCCTTCCTGGGCTATCTTGCGCAGCACTCTGCCCAGGAGTGGAAACGGAGGGAATGCATACAGAAATTTGAACTCCGTTCAAGGAATCGCCAGAGCGTCTGTTGCAATGGCCAGAGGATCTCTTGAGAGGGAGACAAACCTTGGAAGCTTGTGATTGTGTCTGGAGACAAACAGATCCACGTCTGGCTGACCCCAGCAGAGACACAGAGCGTGAAAAGTCTTGCTGCTGAGAGACCATTCCCCGAGGCGCTCCTGCTCCGGGAGTCTGCCTCCTGTTTTCCACCCCGGGGATGTAGACCGCCGAGATGCAGGGAACATTCTCCTCTGCCCAAGTCAGAATCTGGGTTACCTCCTTGAGGGATCTCTTGCTCCGAGTCCCGCCCTGGTGGTTTATGTAGGCGACAGCCGTCTGATTGTTTGAGCGAACCTGGATCGCACAACCCCTTAAATGGGGAGTCAAGTGTAGAAGCACCAACCGGATTGCTCTCAGCTCCAAGAGATTTATGGGTAAGCGGTTCTCCTGCGTACCTCACTGACCCTGGATCTTCTGGGTCTGCCAAACGCCTCCCCAGCCTGTCGGACTGGCATCCGTGGTAACTATCTCCCAATGGGGAGTCAAAAAGGACTTGCCCACCAGCAGATTCCGTGAGTCCAACCACCACAAGAGGGACTGCCTGGCCAGGGGAGGCTGTGGAAAGCTGTGTTCCAGGGACTCCTGAGTCCAATTCCAGATGGTCAGCAGGTTCAATTGAAGAGGTCTCATGTGAAATCGGGCGAAGAGCACTGCCTCGAAGCAGGACACCAATCTCATCCCCAGGCATACTGACGGCTGCTAACAAGACAGCAAGGCCTGCACCTGCGTCTGGAGACCCAAAACCATCTGCAGTGGCAGAAAAACCTTGACCTGGGTGGTGTCTATCGTAATTCCCAGGAAGGATCTCACTGTTGAGGGAGTGACAAAGGACTTGGGGTAATCGATTACCCAGCCGAAGGCCTCCAGGGTTGAAACACCGTCCGAGTATTGCTCTCGGCCTGCTGAAGGGACTGGGCCACAATCAGCAAGTCGTCCAGATAGAGTAACACATGAACAGGGCTGTGGAGTCGGTAGATAAATGTTCCGACTCCGACTCCTCAGTTTTTTGTACTCCCGACTCAGACTCCTCTGTATTAATATGTGAATGTATTTTATACATTCCTTGAAGGAAAGAAAGGCTTCTAGCAGAGAGAGGTAGTTGGGCAGAAGCTGCCTTCTCATTTCTGTGTGCTGATCTTCTGCTGAAGATAGGGCAGTGGGAGGATCCAGAAAGGGGCCTTTATTATAAAACATGATTTCCCTAGTAGAATCCCATAGTCATGTTTAAAGTTTAAGCTAACAATCGAAGTTTACAAGTTTTTATAGCCTTTTGCTGAATGACAGCAGTTTTTCCAATGGTACAGCTTCAGTCTTGAACTATTGATCCTCCATTCCCTTCACTTATACAAGTGTCTCTAATCCTGCAAAAAACATATTTACTTAATCCATGGGTTCCCTGTAACAGCAGAACACAACACTAGTAACGCAAAGTATAAGTATTGCCGCTTCTAATTGTGCGTTGCGTGCCATATAGTGAAGCACATGAAAAGCATGCTTCTTCACGTGTTCGTTTTGCGGTTACGTGAGGCACTGCATACATTGGTCTCTTCTCTATTCTTACAATAGAGAAGTCATTAATTATAACTTTTTGTGAATTGGGACATTTAAACTTGCTAAATCTAAATTTAGTAGGAGTCTGAGTCAGTGCATTGTTTGCTGACTCCGACTCCAGGTACCCAAAATTTACTCCGACTCCTCGACTCCGACTCCACAGCCCTGCACATGAATACCCTGACTCCTCAGGATAGCCATGATGCCTGCCAGGACCTTGGTGAACACAAGGGGGGCTGATGATATCCCAAATGGAAGTGCTACAAACTGGTAATGCTGATCCTCCAGAGCAAACCTCAGGAATTTCTGATGTCCTTGAAAAATTGGGATGTGCAGATAAGCGTCCCTAATGTCCACCGTGGTCATGAAGTCGCCGGGCCGAAGCGATCTCACCGCGGACCGTAATGTTTCCATGCAGAAATGTCTGACTCTTACAAACCTGTTGAGACCCTTTAGGTCCAGGATCGGCCTCAGTGTCCCGTCCATCTTGGGAACCATGAACAAGTTGTAGTAAAATCCCTGACCCTGTTCCTGCCGAGGTACAGGGCAAATCACAGCTATCCGCAGGAGGTGTTGCACAGCCGTTCTCAACACTTGAACCTTTAGCGGATTTCGTAATATCCTTGAACAGATGAATTTTGTGGGCGTCCTGGCTGCCAGCTCTATCTTGTAACCGGAGGACATTACCTCCTGAATCCACTGATCCGAGATGCAACGTCTCCAGATCTAAGCAAACCGCAAAAGCCGCCGGATGGGTGAGGGCGCCCCCTCATGCCCGAGAGGGCTTGGCGGGGGGCTTGGACTTAACACCCCAGGAGGGTTGGGTCGGCCGCAGGACCTACCTCTGCCCCAGGTATTTCTGCGGGCACCTGGAAACCAAGGACCTCTTCCTCCTCGAAAGGCCAACCATTGCCTCAGCCAGAGCGAATGGAGGAGAGCCACAAGCAAAGCTGAAATCCTGGCACCAAGCTGGACCACATCGTCCATGGCAGTAACAACAAAAACCAATGAAATCCAAGCAAGCCTTGAGTTCCTTATACTCCTCAGCCCGCCTGCGAGCCTTAGCTCTAGCCACAAGGTGTCTCACCTTCCTCCTGTTGGCGAGTGAGACAATTGCCGAGGCGCACACAGGACGAAATAGGGCACCAGCAAAGATGAATGCATGGCAGACCAGCTGATCCATGCGCTTGTCTGTAGGGTCACGTAAGAAAGCATTGTCAGGGGGCGTGGCTTGGCTGGGGAGCGAGATGGCAGCGTGATCTGTGAGCTCCCGGCGAGGTCTCCGTAGAAGCCTTAATATCAGCGTTTCAGTTTGAACATGGGCTGTATCAACAAGCCAGGGACTTCTGCTAAAACTCCAAGGTCTTCACAGACACCGAAAGCGAGTGGCAAGAGGCTTCCGGAGATGTTCCAGAGCCAAAGACAAGAGAACCCTTGTGCTAACAAAATGGTGGACACGCCTTCCCCATGCAGCTCGCCGGAGCGGGGAGAGGGAACTGCATCAGAAGGAGAGGAGTGTGACCTCTCGGCACAGCTCAGCCAACTTCCCACCCGTAGAGAATTGGCTAAATTTGCGGGTGAGATTAAAGCCTCCATCACCGAAGCAATTGCTGACCTGAAGGGAGACTTGCAGCTGCTATCCCAACGGGTGGAGAGAGTTGAACGAGAGGAGGCTAATACGTCTGCCAGATTGACGGAGGTTCGGGACGTGGTTAGAGCGCACAATAGGCACCTTATGGAATTTCATAGACACCTAGAAGACTTCGAGAATCGCAACCGGAGATGTAATATCAGAGTCCGGGGGGTGCCAGAAGCGGTGGCTCCAGATTAGACACAAGAGGCCCTATCTACCATCTTTAATTCCCTCCTGAAGAGACCGCCGGGCACTCAGATTGAGTTTGTTAGGGCGCACAGAGCCATTCGGTCCCGGAGTGTGGGTGAATCTGACCCCAGAGATATTATCTGCTGCTCGCAAAGTTTCTCTTTGAAGGAGGAGATCCTCTCGAAGGCTAGAAGCCGGGATGCTATCATGTTCAACAATTCTGAGGTTCAACTATACCAAGACCTGTCGAGCATTACTTTGCAGAACCGCTGAGCACTGAGGCCTCTTACGATGACTCTTAGAGAGCGAGGTATCCCCTATAGGTGGCGTTTCCCTTTTGCACTATCGGCATCATGCAACGGCAGAACCGCTATTCTTCGGATGCCAGAGGACCTACCTGATTTTTTCAACCTGCTACGGATCCCCCCCGATATCTTTACCGGACTGGCTTAATGAATTTTCTATCCCGCAGCTGGTGCGGAGAGCGATGCAGCCACCCTAGAGGCTCCCAGCAGATCGACCTGGAACACTCCCCACCTGCTGGCAGCAGAGGATAGAGCCGATCGAGATCCAGGAGCTGAGGTGGCAGCTGAAGGCGGTTGGCGCGGCACATCCGGAGCTAAGAGTTTTATTACTGTTTCCCCTCTTTGTCTCTTTTACTTCTCCTGAGGGTCTGGGTCATAGGCTCTGTGTTGAACTAGCACTGTGACAGTTTGTTTATTTCTCGGCTAAAGGCTCTCGTCACTCGCTCCCATCAGTGGTGTATCCCTATTCCATACGATTGGCATGGGCGCTGCTGAGGGGGGTGAGGGGACGAGGTGGTGGGACTTGGGAGGGTGGCAAGGAGGGACTGTTTAAGTATTGTAGCGTTTGCATTAAGGGACGGACCCTGCAGGTACTAGCCCCGGGCCGCCACCTATTTTTAAGCTTCTGCCCAATGTTCTTGGACCCTTGGGTGCAAAGTGTTATGCTTAACGGGGGGGAGGTTGTTTGTTGTTTAAAACTATGTTGGGGCTTATGTTACTACTCCTTAGTAGCTCTGTATAATCGGAGTGAGTGGCAAAGGGATGGAGTGCTTGGATCGCTGCTGTTGCTAATATGACCTGCATATATCTGGAGCTTGCTCTGGTTGGTGGGGCTGGGTTTGAGAGAGAGTTCTAAGGCCGGGATGGCAGAGCTAGTTAAAGGTACTTGGGGTTCTATCAGCTTGGGTTGGGGCCTATTCAGTTACATGAACGCAGTCTACGCTGCGTGATAGAACGGGTGACAAGGGTGGGGCCCTCCTCCTTGGAGGGGGGGTAATGCACCCTATCCTGGCTCGCTGGCGGAGGTGTGACGTGTGGGGAGAATGGAGGTATCTCGGTAGCAGCAACCAACGCTCGCGCAACATGCTTACTGCGGGAAAGCAGGTTCTTGGGGATTGGAGACTCTGAGTCGGGGCAGCTGGAGGGGATGATTGCAGGGTTAGGTGGCTATAGATTGGAGGTATCTTACCATTGCTGCACGGAGCTTGTTTAACAAGGGAACCTGTGCTGAGGAGCGGAGACGGCCATAGGGGGGCACTGGAGGGAATGAGAGCCCTGGCTGGGAGGTTAATAGCGAGGCTGGGATGCGGCAGATATGGGCTGGACCTTGAATCCTGGGTTCTTGCCTATTTAATACCTGATACAAGATGTGGGAGGCTTGGGATTGATTGTGAAGATGGGGACCTCGCCGGGTCCTCTGGTTGTGCGGCTTGTCGTTCAGTGTCTAGTGATTCTGATTGACTGGCTGTGCTCTTGTGGCCTTCCACGTTTCCCCCTAAAGGGCGTGATTTCAAAGTGGAATTTGAGAGAGTCTGGTGTTGGAACTCTCTCACCTTGGCCTTGGAGGTGTTCCTCTCTGGTCGCGGGGGATAAATGTAGAGAGGTTATTCCTCTCTGGGAAGTTGTCCCAGTAATTTCCACGATTTGAGTGGGGGAATCCCTTGTTTATTCCCCTCGCCCTCCTTTGGTGTTTGTGCCTTATCTGTCCTTTGTGTGTCGGGGTGGTCTGTGTTGCGTCGCTTGTGTGTCTCTCCTGTGGTTTCTGTGTTAGTCTAGTGTCTTCCTTCTTCTGTGTTTTAGGGGGGGGAGGGGGGGGGGAAGAAAATTCGGCTTTGACCTAACCTCTAGCTGACATGGGCCCTTTGTGTTTAAACATATTCTCCGTTAATGCCAAGGGTCTGAACACTCCCCTAAAAAGACATGCCTTGTTCCGGGAACGTAAGAAATTTAAAGCTCATATTGCAATGATCCAAGAGACCCACTTTCAAAAAAATAAAGCCCTGTATCTGGGAAACAGAACGTATACGACCTGTTACTCGGCACACTCCCCTAACAACAAGGCCAAAGGAGTTTCAATTCTGGTGGACAGATCTGTTGATCTGAAGGTTAAAGCTATTGAACGGGATAAAGATGGCAGATTTGTTTTTCTGAAGGGGGTTCTTCCTAATGGGTCAGTTATTACCGTAGCGAATCTGTATGCTCCAAATAAAGACCAGCATAAATTCTGCTCTTCTGTTCTGGCTAAGCTTGACAGTTTTCAGGTGGGTGTTCTGTTGCTGGGGGGAGATTTGAACTGTGCATTGAATCCCCTTGTGGATACATCGGATGCTAAGACAGCCATCTCCTATAGGGCATTAAAGCAGATAACGAAATCCTTGCAAGACCTAGCGCTGGTCGACACTTGGCGTTTGATGAACCCAACGGGAAGGGATTACACGTATTACTCGCCTATCCACGCTAAGTACTCCAGGATTGATTATATCTTCCTCTCACAACGGGACCTGGGGAGGGTAGGCCAGGTGCGGATCGGTAACATCACCTTCTCCGATCATGCGCCGGTAGCGCTCTCCTTAACCCTCCCGTATATGGAGCGCAGGGAGTGGCATTGGAGACTGAATGAGAGTATGCTGAAAGACACCAGAGTAGTTGAAAAGTTAAGAGAGAGCTTGGCTTTGTATGTTAGGGAAAACGTCTCAGATGGGATGGACCCGGCCGTAATTTGGGAAGCTCAGAAATGCACAATGAGGGGTCTATTAATACAGGAGGGGACAAGACTCAAAAAGGAAAAGATGCAGAGGCTGGATGAGTTGATGAGACAAGTTGCTGATCTTGAATCCGCGCACAGTCTCTCCAGGAGAGACACCTAAAGGAATTGGAAACGAAGAAGGAACTAAGGGACTTGATGTCCAGAGAATCTAGCAAATGGTTCACCAAACGACTTGGGCTATATTATGAACAAGGGAATACATCCGGCCGTATGTTGGCTAGGGCATTACGCCCTAAGATCTCTCGTACTAGGGTGGAAGGTATCAGGAGCTCTGATGGGTCCTTGCATCAAAAAAACGCAGCCATAGCAGAAACCTTTGGTAAATTTTACTCTACCCTCTATAATCTCCAGGGTCACCAAGATAAAGGGGCCCGGGATAGTCTTATGGCAGCATACCTGCTGGAATCAAAGATGCCATCTCTGTCTCGGGAGGAGTTGACGCAATTGGAGGCCCCGATCACGGTTATGGAATTACAAGAGGCCCTGAAATCTGCTAAACCGGGGAAGGCCCCAGGCCCGGATGGCTTCCCTACACAGTACTATAAGTCTTTTTCGGACTTGCTGCTCCCTATGATGGGGCGTGCATTTGAGTCCACTTACTCCTTGGGCAGACTGCCCAACACATCCCTAGAAGCCCAAATTGTTGTGATTCCAAAGGAGGGGAAAGACCCGACGGACTGTCGGAGTTATCGGCCAATCTCCCTTTTAAATGTGGATGTTAAGATCTTTGCGAAAGCCCTGGCCAGCAGATTAGCGGCCTTATTACCGAATCTCATTACCCAAGATCAGGTAGGGTTCGTTCCGAGTCGGGAGGCCCGCGACAATGTCATTAAAGCTCTGAATGTGCAATGGTGGGCAAGATCTAGGAAAGTGCAGGCACTTATGCTCTCTACGGATGTCGAGAAGGCATTTGACCGGGTGGATTGGAGATGGATAGCAAAGGTCTTGGAGCATATAGGTTTGGGCGGGGACATGAGGAACAGGATTTTGGCTCTTTACTCGGACCCTATAGCCAGGGTTAGAGTAAATAATTGCACTTCCCCCGTCTTCCACATACGAAATGGTACCCGGCAGGGGTGTCCGCTGTCCCCCTTGATATTTGCCCTCTCACTGGAACCCTTCCTGAGGAGGGTGAACCTATGTGCGGATATCAAGGGGGTGGTGATAGGAGACAGAGAGAAAAGTGGCGGCATATGCGGATGACATGCTTTTCTTCTTAACCTCCCCAAGGATCTCGGTGCCGAACTTGCTGAAGGATTTTGAGGTATTTGGCCGTATCTCGAACCTGAAGATTAATTTCAGCAAGTCCTGTGCTATGAATGTCTCTATGCCGGAACAGGAAGTGACAGCGCTGCAGAGTATTTTCCCCTTTAGTTGGGAAAAGAAAAGCCTTGGATACTTGGGTATTCGGATACCAGTGTCTCCCCCCAATTTATTCCAGCTTAACTTTGCTCCCTTGGGTGCCAGAATTAAAAAACACCTAGAGGGGTGGAATAGGCTGAGGTTATCATGGTTTGGCCGTATAGCAGTGATTAAGATGAATGTACTACCGAGATTGCTGTATCTATTACAATGTATTCCCATTAAGATACCTAAATCTTTCTTTGAAGGATTGATGAAAATTTTTAGGAAGTTTGTTTGGGTGGGTAGATCACCAAGGATTAGAAGGAATATTCTGTTACTTGCGAAGGATCAGGGGGGGTCTGGTTTGCCCTACATGTGGTCATATTACAGAGCCGTGCACATAGGAAGGGTCATAGATTGGCACGTTAATGGCCCACAGAAGGACTGGGTGCGAATAGAGGGGGAGGCAGTGGATGGAGGGGGATTGGATACTATCTGCAACCTGAAAAGTAGTGACATCCCACTGGCCGCAAAGAGTCATCCGTTGGTGGGGGCCTCCCTGGATATTTTGGGTCCCTTGCGCAGAGGAACACGAGCCCTGACCCCTCAATCTGAACTCCTGACGCCGATTAGGGGGAACCCAGCCTTTCCACCTGGGGAGGACTCTTCTTTTTTAAGAGACTGCAAGGGCCCTAGCCCACTGCGGGTGTATCACTTATTAGATAAGGGGATTTTGATGGATAGACAGAACTTGCAGAAGGTGCTGGAGGGGGAGATGTCCATCCTCTCCTACCTTCAACTACGGCATTTTCTCATGTCAAAGGACATTAGAGCAGGAACAAAGAATGAACTAACAGAGTTTGAAAAGACATGCCTGGGGTTAGGCCCTAGCTCACACCTTTTATCGTGGGCCTACGGGATGCTGCGGCAAAGGGAGAAGCAGGAAAGCAAACCATGGGAAGGGAGGTGGGAGGCGGATATAGGTAGGTCACTATCTGGGGAGGAGTGGGAAGATATTTATAGGAATGCCCATAGAGGCTTGATAAGTAGTTCAATGCAAGAGACCAACTACAAATTGATCACACGGTGGTATCGGACCGCTGAGCTATTACACTCTTTCTATCCTTCGATCCCAGATATTTGTTGAAGATGTGGGCAAAAGGGAGCTTCAATGTTTCATATCTGGTGGACTTGCCAGGCCATCGGTGAGTTTTGGGAGAAAATTAGGGAGGTGAGTGATCAGATAATGGGGGAACCACTGGATTGGAGTGTGGAGAGCGTCTTATTGGGGTGGTCTCCAGATGGAAAAGGGATCGCGGGTGGAGCACCGTTGGCTAGACACCTTTTGAACGCAGCTAGGGTGCTTATCCCTAGGAACTGGAGGTCCCAGAGATCCCCCACTCTTAGAGACTGGTTCTGTCAGCTGGGCCATGTAGAGGAGATGGAAGAAATCTGCTACGCTAGGCAAGATAGATTGGAAGCATATCGAAAGATCTGGACGCTTTGGTCGGTTTTCAAAGATACGGACGTTTATAAAGGAATATGGGAAGCTTAGATTTCGGTGGTCTTAGTTGTATCCTAGCTGAGGTTTTTGGTTTCTAGTAACTGGAGCAGATTGGAGGGTAGCTGGAGGGTTCAACCCCCCCTCCTCTCGATAGATTTCTCTTGGCGGATTCTCTTCCTTTCTTTTCTTCTCTATTTCCCCTTTTTCTTTGTTTTCCCTTTTCCTCTCTTCCTTTCCCCTTTCTGACCTATTTTCTTTCTCCCTTTCCTTATATACTAGTGCTCCCTTCTCCCTCTCCTTACGGTTCTCCCCTTCCTAGTGATGTTACCTGATGTGGTCTTGTGTCCTGTTTTCTTTTTCCCTTTTGTTTTTTTTTGTGTTCATTGTGGGCTTGTGTGTTTGTCTACTGTCTTGGGGCCGGGAGGTATGGTGTGTGTCGTTAACCGAGCAATCGAGGAGTATCCCCGATTGTGTAACCACAGGCCGCAACGGAGTGGGATCCTGCCCGCCCTACAATTTGGCAAGCGAGGGAGGTGAGAAATGCATTGCCAACCAATAATGGGTATCAGTAGTGGATTGTGTTTCGCAGTCTTGCTCGCTTGAGAGGGACTTGGGACCACTGGAGGGGGAGCTATGGAGATGGTCTAGGGGCGAGCAGGGTTTCCAAGTGGGAGGGAGGCTTCCTCTTTATTGCTACAATGGGGAGAGTTAATGGACACTAGATGCCTGGTTATGTTGTTTTTATATGCTTAGTCTGGCTTTATTAAAATGGATAAGTTTTATGTCTTCATGTGCAATATTGTACATCTGTAACAGATTGTCAATGATGGTAAATGTATGTGTTTTGTTGTATGCTGTCTCAACTTTCAATAAAAATTGAGTATGTTTAAAAAAAAAAGAAAGCATTGTCAGGTGATGGCATAACAGTAGTGTTGGACAAACCCGACACGGGAGGATCCACCTCGGGAGGGTGACACCATAGCCGAACCGACTCATCAGGGAAGGGATACCGCCTATCCAGGCCCTGAGACTGACGGCAACTTGTTAGGCCTTTCCCATTCCTTAAGGATTATGTTAGAAAAGTGGGCCTGCTCTGGGAAGACCCGCCTTTGCCTCTCAGGCCTAAATAAATCACATTCCTTCCACTTAGCTTCTCTGGGAGGAATAATGTGTAGGGTCTCAAACACGTCATCGCCAGCGGAATATTTCACCGTTGAGCGCAAATCATCTGGCAACTCACCTTCCTCCGCAGAACCCAAGCAATCAAAAAGATCAACATCATCCGAGTAAATCGGCTCCAGATGCCGCTTCTTACTCGAAGCTTTCTTAGAGACTGTCAATGAGATCTGCCTTTCGAGACGAGCCAGGCTATGTGCAAAGTCAGTAAGAGACCCCTTGCTGGCTCCCACTTCGCTAGGGGCTGAATTCAGCAAAGGAGGGTCCGGAGAGGCCGATTGTAATACAGAGCTAGGGTCAGGGACGACTGCCGGCTCATGGTCCAAAATAATGCCTCTGGCGCATGTGGTACAAACAGTGCTGAATCCACCCAGAGGATTTCTTCCGCACAAGGGGCAGAGCCTGTCCTGCCCAAATGGGGCCCCCAGCTCACTATCCCCTGATGCCTCCATTATGGTGATTTAAAACAGTAAAAATCAATAAGGCTACAAGACTCTACTGGCCTAAGCCTATAAACGATCCCTCTTATTAAAAAGGGGACCGGGGGGAACCACAACCCTCAACCTTGGCTGACGATCTAGACAGACAAGAGAAAAAAAAAAGAGCCCCGGGTCAGACTAGGCATAATACAAATAGCAATCAATGCAGCAAAAAGAGGGACTCACAACACCGACAATAGGGATCCAACGCTTCCCTCACAGCGTCCGCAGCCAGAAGGCCTGATCGTGATCCCAGCAGCAGCAGACAGGGCGGCCAGCCAGCCACCTTCCAGAAGGATCCTCGGGGGGTGGGGCGTCGGCGCAACATCAGCAGTGCGCTGACGCCAGGCTCCGCCCCTCCGTGGGTCGCAGGAGGAGGCCCGCCCCCCCTTTCAGCGCTGCCCAGGACCGCCCAAAATGGCGGCGGCTCCAGCAAGGCGAGGAGCCAAGAAAGCTTTTACAGTAAGCACAAAACACAGTGAAAACACAGTACAAGACACAAAAAAGCAATTCTGTGAGTACTCACCTGTAGAATTGTTTTTGTTCTTGCATAGCACGGCCCGCTTCTGTATTCATAACAGTTGGGTTATTCCGCCACAAGGTGGCGCAGTGGTACTGCAGAAAGCTGTGGCTTGTCCCAGCTCCCTATAAAAACGGGCTTAACCATAGAGTTCCCTAGTGTAGACAAGAAGCCGGGAGAGAATAAAGTGAAAAATGTGAAAAAGGTAAAAAAACCCCAATTAACTTGGAACAATCACCATAAAGAGGCAACCAAGAATAACTATAACAAGGGTGGGGAGAAGCGGGCCGTGCCATGCAAGAACAAAAACAATTCTACAGGCGGGTACTCACAGAATAGCTTTTTTCTTATTGCATGGCATGGCCCGTTTCAGTATTCATAACAGTTGGGACATCCAAAAGCAGTGTCCAGAGTAGGGTGGGATCCCCACAGAGCAACGGCCAGTAGTTCAAGTCACTACCACCTGAAGCACCTTGCAGCCAAAAGCAGCATCTGCTGAGGCCTTAATATCAACCTTGTAAAACTTGGAAAAAGTATGAACAGAAGACCAAGTAGTGGCCTTGCAAACTTGTTCAACAGAAGCTTGGTGCTGAAAAGCCCAAGAGGCACCAATAGCACGAGTGGAATGAGCAGTAATCCTAAAGGGAGGTTCCTTTCCCTTAGCAGAATAAGCTTGAACCACCGCCTGACGGATCCACTTTCCTGATAGTAGATTTAGCCGGAGGCAAACCCTTTCTAGGTCCAGAAGTGAGAACAAACAAAACATCAGACTTCCTGAAAGGCTCAGTGACGACCAAATAAAACTTCTGAGCCCTGACCACATCCAGGGATTCTGCTCCTTGGAATTAGCAGGATTAGGACACAATGAAGGCAAGACAATGTCCTGATTAAGATGAAAGGCAGACCCAACCTTTGGCAGGAAGTCCGGCTTAAGCCGGAACACCACCTTATCCTGATGTCTCTCAAAATAAGGAGGTTTGATGGAAAGTGCCGCTAGCTCAGAAACTCGCCTTACAGAAGTGATAGCCACCAGAAAGGCTACCTTAAGAATCAAAATATAGACAAGGCAGCTTCACGGATCGGCTCAAAGGGAGGCCCTTGCAGAGCAGACAACACCAGATTCAAATCCCAGACTGGTAGCAAAGGCTTACGGGGTGGACGCACATGGGAAACACCCTGGAAAAAGGTTTTAACCAACTGGTGATTGGCAAAAGACCTTTGGAACAAAATTGCCAGAGCTGAAACATGGCCTTTTAGGGTACTAAGTTGAAGGCCCAGATCCAAACCATGTTGTAAGAATTCCAAAATCCTGGGAATAGAAAACACCCGACAGGGAAGAGACTTGGACTCACACCAGGCAATGTAAGCATGCCAGACCCTGTAATAGATAAAGGACGAGGACTTCTTCCTAGCCCGAATCATGGTATCAACAACAGAGGCAGGCAACCCCTTTTCCACCAATATGGAGGTTTCAGCAGCCAAGCCGTTAAAGCCAGAGTTTGTAAATTGGGATGGCGTAGCTGCCTCTGAGTGAGAAGATCTGGATCCTTGGGCAAGACGTGCCGGTCTACTGCCAACCGCACGATGTCTGTGAACCAAACTCTTCTTGGCCAACAAGGGGCCACCAGTATGGCTGGTTCCCGCTCCTGGGCTATCTTGCGCATGACCCTGCCCAGGAGAGGAAACAGAGGGAACACATAGAGAAGCTGAAACTCCGTCCAAAGTATTGCCAAGGCATCCGTGGCGAAGGCCAGAGGATCCTGAGACAGAGAGACAAATCTGGGACGTTTGTGATTGTGACGGGACGCAAACAGGTCCACATCCGGCTGACCCCAGCGGTGACAGAGGGAGAGAAACACCTGGTTGTTGAGAGACCACTCCCCCAGACGAGACGTCCCCCTGCTCAAGGAGTCCGCCACCTGGTTCTCCACCCCTGGGATGTAGACCGCTGAGATGCAGGGAACATGCTGTTCCGCCCAAGACAGAATCAAAGACACTTCCTTGAAGGCTCGCTTGCTCCCTGATGGTTGATGTAGGCAGTCTGAGCGAATCTGAACAGCCCGACCCCGAAAGTGGGTTGATAGGCGAGAAAGAACCAACCTGATCGTCCTCACTTCCAGGACGTTGATGGAAGCATGAGCCTCTTGTGAGCCCCACGACCCTAGAACCTCAGGGACTTCCAGAAGCCTCCCCAGCTGGTCAAACTGGCATCCGTGGTGACCATTTCCCAGCACGGGGGCAAGATGGACCTGCCCCCCAGAAGGTTCCTTGAGTCCAGCCACCACGAGAGAGACTGTCTGGCCAGGGGAGACAGAACAAATTCCTGATCCAGGGACACAGGGTCCCGATCCCAAACTGACAAGAGGTGCAACTGAAGAGGTCTCATGTGAAACTGAGCAAAGGGGACTGCCTCGAAGCAGGACACCATCAGGCCCACCAACTGCATCCCCTGACGGATGGAGGGATGAGGACACGACAGCAGAGCCCGAGCCTGCAGCTGAAGACCCTCCACCTTCTGCTGAGGAAGGAACACCTTGATCTGAGAGGTATCCAGAGTCATGCCAAGAAAGGACCTCACCAAGGACGGGGATAGAGAAGACTTGGGATAGTTGATCACCCAGCCGAAAGACTCTAGAGTGGATGTCACCATTTGAGTGTCCCGCTCGGCCTGAGGAAAAGACTCGGCCACAATCAGGATGTCGTCCAGGAAAGGAATGATGCGGATGCCCTGGTTCCTTAGCAGAGCCATCACTCTCGCCAGCACCTTGGTGAACACCCGAGGTGCCGAGGTGATACCGAAGGATAGAGCCACAAACTGGTAATGCTGATCCTGCAGCTCGAACCTTAGAAATCTCTGATGACTTGGGAAGATGGGCACATGAAGATAAGCACCCTTGATGTCCACAGTGGTCATGAAGTCGCCTGGGCGAAGGGTACTGACAGCAGAGCGCAGGGTCTCCATGCGAAAATGCTTGAATCTGAAAAATTTGTTGAGGCCCTTCAGATCCAGAATGGGCCTCAGAGAGCCGTCCTTTTTGGGGACTGTGAAAAGATTGGAATAGTACCCCTGACCGCTTTCTTGATGAGGCACCAAATGACTCCGGACTCTAACAGGCAATGAACCGCCAGAAGCAACCCCTGAGCGGACAGGGGGGTTTAAAGACATCCGCGATCTGATGAATCTTGGGGGGGGCCAGGCTGCAAACTATCTTGTAACCGGAGGACACTACCTCCTGAATCCACCGGTCTGAGACATGAAGCCTCCAGACGTGAGCAAAGAGCCGAAGCCGCCCCCCCCCACCCGAATGGGTGAGGGCGCCCCTTCATGCCTGAGGGGGCTTGGGAGAGGGTTTGGGCTTAGGATTCCAGGAGAGACCGGGACAACCACGGGTTCTGCCACGGCCCCAAGAATCTCTGAGACCACTGGAGAGGAGGGAGCCACGCCCCCCTCAGGGAATGCGAAAGGAAGGGAGGGGGGCAGAGGAACCCCAAATGGTCCGAGACTGCCTCCTGCTGAGGCAGTCTCCCATCCTTGGCTAGAACATCAAGACGTTCCCCAAATAGCCGCAGCCCCACGAAGGGGAAGCCAGTGGGAGTTTTTTTAGCCGCAGCATCAGCTGCCCACTGGCGCAACCAGTCAGAACGGCGCATAGCCACCAAGAGCACAGAGGTCCTTCCACACAGCCACACAGCATCATCCATAGCAGTACGGATAAAGGCCACAAAATCGGAGCAAAGTAAGCGAGTCCTATATTCCTCCCCCACACTACCAGCTGTTGCGCCATCAATGAGGCGCTTGAGTAGCTTCTTAAGGGCAATAGCAGTAATGGTGGCAACACATACAGGGTGCAAGCCAGCCCCCACACAGGTAAAAGCATGGTAGACCACTTGATCCATGCACCGGTCCTCACCATCCCTCAGAGTGGTAGTGTCAGGGGAAGGCATGACCGAAGTATTGGACAAGCCTAGCTCCGGAGCGTCCACTTCAGGGGGAAATTACCACCTCTTAACAAGATCAACAGGAAAGGAATACCTTTTTTCCAAACCCTTGGGCACCGCAGGCAACTTATTAGGACGTTCCCATACTTTAAGCACCAAGGTGGTAAAATGTTCCTGCTCAGGGAACTCTAGACGCTGTTTACTGGGGCGAAAAAGCTCCCCCTGCTTTCTTTTAGCTACCTCAGGGGCAGCAATGTGCAAAATTTCTAAAATATGTGACAGCAGATTCAGTGTCCTCATAGTACCATGATTCCTCTCCGGACGCAGACCCAGGGTCACTATCGCAACCCTCCTTCTGGTTCCCAGAGGAGTCAGAATCCTGGGAGAGCTCTGCTGAACGCCACAGACCCCGGCGTTCACCCTAACGTCACGGATCCCGTAGCAGCCGAGGGCTGGGAGGCAGAGGTGGGTCAGAAGGGATCCATAGAAATAGAGTCTGCAGCGGCCGACAGGTTGCCAATATTTGCCAACGATCTTGTGGAGCCAAAACTGCAAGATGAACAACTGGGGAATGATAGAGGAACAGCTGCCTTTATAGGGTGCTGGGAGGAGCTACATCTTTGATTTTGCAGTCAAGCGCCCCCTAGGGGCGAACACCCAGTCGTAAGAATATTGGGACGACCTGGACTGGATGTAGGAAAAAAAAGTTTTATGTTCATCTTTAAAGTGAACCATAACCCAGGAGTTTGACTAACCTGATCCTGATATTGGATCCCCGAAGGGGAGGAAATCAATCGGCATGGGAACCTTATAAATTCCTGGGCCAATCCGTGGGATTTTGAGCCCCGGATGGCTCAAAAGAATGCCCCAGTGCGTGAAACCCCACCATTTACCAGCTTTCCTTAACTTTTCACGGCACAGGCATGGCTTTCCTCCAGTAAACTTCTCTGGCCGTGCATATGGGTTATACATCCACAAGATGGCGCTGGACTGCAGAAAAAGACTTGTGGCTACTCCCGGCCCCTTAAATAGCCAGGAACATCCCACTAATTCCCAGTCTCTTTCTGCAGTCTGGACTGCGAAGATGAAGATGGCTCTCTTCTGCGCACGGAGTGGGCTTTGCCTAGGGCCCCGCAGGCTTATTTCCACCTGTTCTGGACCCACTGCCTCCCAGCCGTGGCTGACGGTTTGGGTGAAGGTAGGACAGCACTAGGGTCAAGTGCTGAAGGAGCATTGCTCCGGGCTGCAAGACCCTGTACCAAAGGGTAGTCGGCGACAGGCTTTTTATGGTGAGCCTCATTGGGATGCCCCCAGCCCCTTTCTCTCGGGATATTTATCCCTCCTTTTCACACCCAATAGTTGTGCAGGACCCCCTCATTGCATTCCGCGTGATCGGCACGGGATGTCCGGGGTGTACACTCTGGTGTTTTTACTACTGTGTTTTTTGTCACTTGTGTTTGGTGTGTGTGGAGGCCGTGGTCGGCGCTTCTACTGTGTTTTTTGTTTAACTGTCATGGAGCCGGCGCGGCACGTGATCTTGTTTTCAACTCTTCGGGGGGGCGGGTACCATGGTTGACGCGCTCCGCGTCATGCACCCGCGGCCCGCCCCTCTAGGTACTGCTGTCGGCACCATTTTGTGGCCCTTCCATTGCGGTGCTGCGACGCGGTTGGTGCTCGGCTTATCTGGGCGCTTGCCGGCTTGGTCCGTGAGTCCCTTACGGGGGCTTTTATCTTTGGTTATTATTGTATGCCTAGGGATGCTTGTGGTGTACATTATTGTGTCTTGCAGGCAGGTCCCTTGAATGTGGCTCTCTCGACCCTACCTATTGCCCATCTCCCACTTCCCCTAGCGGGTTTCACCATATGGAGGCTTCTGGGGATAATGTGCTTGGGGTTCCTTCGGGACAAGCCCGGCTGTGTGTTGCGTGTGGGTTCCCCCCTATAAGTGAAGATGTCAGGGTATGTGTAATCTGCGCCCAGCAGGTACTTGCGCTGCAGTCTGGGTCTCCTGCTACGGGCCCTGGTGCGGCGCCCCCTCTGGCTTCACCTACCCCCCCACGCAGACTCACTTTAATAATCTGGTGCTCAAGGAATGGGAACGGCCTAGCAAGTTACCTGGGGTGCCCAAGAGTTGGTACAAGAGGTATCCCTTTCCTGCTGATGATGCTTGGACTTGTTTGCCAGGGGTTGTAGGTTACCTCAACGTAGGAGGCCTTCTCGGCCCTTTCGGGGGACTGGTGCCTCTCTCCCCTCCTTCCGCGCTTCCAGGGCTGGTCGAGGAGCTTCCTTTGCTGGAGCACGTGGAGATTATTGGGGCAGGGGCAGAGGACATGGCCGCCCTGGCCTCTCCTGGGGTCCCAAGCTCAAATCCTCACCCATCCGGGTGGGGGGGCGGCTTCGGCTCTTTGCTCACGTCTGGAGGCGACGTGTAGCAGACAGATGGATCCAGGCGGTGGTTTCCTCCGGTTACAAGATAGAGTTTGCAGCCTGGCCGCCCCCCAAGATTCCTCAGATCCCGGATGGCTCAAAACCCCCTGTCAGCTCAGGGCCTGCGCCTTGCGGTCCAAAACCTTCTGGAGTTGGGGGGTCATCTGCCCTATACCTTTCAGGGAAAGGGGCAGAGGCTTCTATTCCTCTTCACGGTCCGCAAAAAGGATGGGTCCCTCAGGCCCATCTTAGATTTAAAGTGTCTCAACAAGTTTGTCAGATTCAAGCATTTTCGCTTGGAGACCCTGCGCTCAGCTGTCAATTCACTGCGCCCATGTGTGACAGACTCTGCCATTGGATGCTGTTTTTGCATAGACCCATTACTTTCATTTTCTTGAGCATGTCCCAGACAGACTGCCATTGTGTTATTGATTGTATTACATACTGCTATTGTTATACTGATTGTGCTACAGACTGCTATTGTTCTACTGATTGTGTTACAGACTGCTATTGTTCTACTGATTGTGTTACAGACTGCTATTGTTCTACTGATTGTGTTACCGGCAGAGTTGAGGGATTGTGTGCCCTGCTCCCATTGCTCTGTGGGTTTGTCATGCAGTTCTCCATCAGGTCCACGGGGGAGGTCCCCTTGCATGGAGCCTTGCATATAAGGCACAGGGCACTAATAAAGTTCAGTTCATCTTCACCCTCAATACTGAGTTCTGTCTCTTATTGGGGGAAACGCTATATTACAATTCACTAGCCCTTGTAAGGGCTGTTCCTGGTTCCTCACGGATGACTCTGGAATTCCTGCAGCACCTCTCACCATTGGGAAAAGGACGTCTCTGGCGGGGAAGCCCTCCGGCGATAAAGGTTATCGCTACACCATGCGACTTCATGACCTCAGTAGACATCAAGGACGCTTACCTTCATGTACCAATCTTTCCAGGTCATCAGAAATTCCTCAGGTTTGCTCTGGGGGATCAGCATTATCAATTTGTGGCACTGCCTTTCGGTATCACCTCGGCCCCCAGGGTATTCACCAAGGTGCTGGCAGGCGTGATGGCTCTGCTGATAGCTCAGGGCATTTGCATTCTCCCTTATTTGGACGATATTCTGATCTCGTCCCAGTCCTTTCATCAGGCAGGGCTGGATACCCAGGTGGTGGTGACCACACTAGAGTCATTCGGCTGGGTGATCAACCATCCCAACTTTTCGCTGTTACCGTCTCTGGTGAGGTCCTTTCTGGGCATGACTCTGGATACATTTCAGGTCAAGGTTTTTCTTCCCCAACAGAAGGTGGAGAGTCTTCAAGCTCAGACCCAGTTTCTTCTTTCTTGTCCTCATCCCTCCATCCGGCAGGGGATGCAACTGGTGGGCCTGATGGTGTCTTGCTTCGAGGCGGTGCCCTATGTTCAGTTTCACATGAGACCTCTGCAGCTGCACCTCTTATCAGTGTGGGATCAGGACCCTGTGTCCCTGGATCAGGTGTTTGCTCTGTCCCCCCTGACCAGACGGTCCCTCTCGTGGTGGCTGGACTCAAGAAACCTGTTGGTGGGCAGATCTTTCTGGCCCCGTGCTGGGAGACACTCACCACAGATGCCAGTCTGACAGGTTGGGGGGGCTTTTGGAAATCCCTGAAATTCCAGGGTCAGTGGGGCCCTCAGGAGACCTACACCCCTATCAACATTCTGGAATTGAGGGCGATAAGGTTGGTTCTTGCCCAAGTGACTCCACACCTTCGGGGTCGGGCGGTTCAGGTCCTCGGACAACCAGACGGCGATTGCCTACATCAATCATCAGGGAGGGACCCGGAGCAAGAGGGCCCTCAAGGAAGTGTCATCTCAGCTGTGTACTTCCCGGGGGTGGAGAATCTGGAGGCAGACTCCCTCAGCAGGGGGACCTCTCGTCTGGGAGAATGGTCCCTCAGCAGCAGAGTGTTTCGCTCCTTGTGCCACCGCTGGGGTCAGCCAAATGTGGATCCGTTTGTGTCCCGTCACAATCACAAGCTTCCAGTCTTTGTCTCTCTGTCCCAGGACCCTCTGGCCTTGGCCATGGATGCACTAGCAATGTCTTGGAAGAGCTTTCAGCTTCTCTATATGTTCCCTCCTTTTCCTCTGTTGGGCAGGGTGCTCCGCAAGATTGCTCAGGAAGGTGTGCCAACCATTCTGGTGGCCCCCTGTTGGCCAAGAAGGGTGTTGTTTGCAGACGTCGTACAGTTGGCAGTAGATCAGTATATTCTGCCCAAGGATCCAGACCTGCTCACTCAGGGGCAGCTACGCCATCCCAATTTTACAAACGCTGGCTATAACGGCCTGGCTACTGAAACCTCCATCTTGATGGAAAAGGGGCTGCCTGCCTCTGTTGTTAATACCATGATTCAGGCTAGAAAGAAGTCCTCGTCATCCATCTACTATAGGGTCTGGCATGCTTACATTGACTGGTGTGAGTCTAATTCGCTTCCATGTAGGGTGTTTTCTGTCCCTAGGACTCTGGAATTCCTGCAACATGGTTTGGATTTGGGTCTTCAACTTAGTACCCTCAAAGGTCATGTTTCTGCTTTGGCAATTTTCTTCCAAAGATCCTTTGCTCAACATCATCTGGTCAAGACTTTCTTTCAAAGGGTTACTCATGTGCGTCCTCCACGTAAGCCTATGTTACCAGTATAGGACTTGAACTTGTTTTTTTCTGCCTTGCAGGGGTCTCCCTTTGAGCCTTTACATGAGGCTTCTTTGTCCATTTTGACTCTTAAGGTAGTCTTTTTGGTGGCTATCACTTCTGTTAGGCGTGTTTCTAAGTTGGCGGCGCTTTCCATTAAACCCACTTACTTTGAGAGACACCAGGAAAAGGTGGTGTTTCGCTTTAAGCCAGAAATTCTAAGTGTGCCATACACTCCACTTCGGTCTTCATGACATCTGGGTAATCTCCAGTATAGGGCGAACTTCTGCAGAGATGAATATGCAAAAAAGAAAGCCCCTCCCGGTCCATATATACCTGGGACCTCCCACCAATTCCCCAGTTCCTTCTCTGCAGGGAAGGCGACAAGACAGAAGATGAAGACTTCTTTACTTACAGGTAAGCCGGGCTCGCGCCCGGCCTTCTATTATCCCTATTACTGTCAGGAGCCTTCTAAATTGCCCTATATTGAGTCTCCCAGCTTAGGCTGCGGGTCCTGGTGAAGGTAGGAGCACCCTAAGGGTGCAGCAGGAGCACTGCTCCACCGTGAGACCTCACTACGGGGTAGGCGGTTTTCCAGGTCTCTTGGTGATCCTGGTGTGGGATGCCCCGTCCCGTTAGGCTTATGGCCGGCTCCTGGCAGGATTCCCCCCTTCTGGGTCCCTTATTTCCCTCCGGGGGGAGGGGGGTTGCCTGCCCTATATTTCATTTTCCCCAGCCCTTGTCCCTGTGTGCTGAGTGTTTTACTGTGTGTGTGTGTGTTTGCTGCCTTACTGGCTTACCAGGGACTGATTACAGCCTGGGGGAGCTTCTCCCCCCCGCGGTAGCCCCGCCCCTTATTTTGCGCAATTTGTGCTCGTTGTCTAGGGGTCCGCATTGCTGGGAGGGGGGCATGGCAAACGCGCGTTCTGCGCTGGCCCGCCCTCCCCCTGCTCTCCCTCCTCAGGCATGAGGCTGCGTGGTGGCCATCTTCTCTGGCAGGCCGCATAGCAATCGGTGTGGTAAGGACCCGATGGCCATCTCCTTAGCTTGTGTGTGTGGGGGGCCCCCACTGGTCTCAAACATGTGTGTGCCTTAATTGCACTGTTTGGCTGGGATGTGGTATATTTACATTTTGTGTGGCTGCAAGATCAAATGCTGTGGTTTTTTTACATGTAAGGTTATGGCCATTTTTACACAGCTCTGCTCTTATGTTACTTGTTTTGTGTGTTACAGGTTGCCCTGTATATGTGCATATTAAGGGGTCCCTCCTGGTCCTGGGGTCCCTAGTGAAAAATTGTCCACCAAAAATCCTCCCACCGGGACTTTTAAGGGGCATCCCGGGTTGCTTATGCGTAATTCCCTGCGGTCTTGCGACTGACCACAAAAATTCACCATATGGAGGCTCCGCAGGATACTGGGCTTGGGATCCCTTTGGGACAATCCGGGCCATGTGTGAGGTGCGGGGTATCCCTTACGGGGGAGAATGTGCTGATCTGTATACCATGCGCACAAACGGCCATAACGCGGCAGTCTGATACCCAGCCTTCTGGGTCGGCTCCTCCCGCTTCATCACCTTCCCCTCCCCACCTTATCCGTATCCCAAGTGACATTGGTACCAGTGGGGAGTCACTTTCTCATGTTTGGGCTAGGTTGGCCAGCATCGAGAAAATGATTGCTAGCACGGTGGGCAAGAAGGCCCAGGCTAAAAAGAGACATTTGTCGTCGGCCCAGCCATTGTGGGATATTGACGAGTCTGCTGATTTGTCCGATTATTCCCCGTTAGAGGAGGGGGAATTGTATCGGGATTGAGAGGCTGACTATGTTCAGTCTGGGAATTCCAATGTCGAGCAGGCGCTGGGGGATGCCGTAGATACGGCCACTGTTTTGTCACATTTATTAGATGTGTTGGGTATTGAACCGCCTGCGGCGCCCCCTCTTAAGGGGGAATTTTTTGGGGCCTGCAAGCCCCGTCCGGAATTCCCTACCCAGGGTCATTTTGATGCGCTGATACTTAGAGAATGGGAGAGGCCCAGTCGGCTTCCTGGTGTGCCTCAGGGATGGGATAAGAAATATCCTTTCCCGTTGGAGGCAGTCAAGCGCTGGTCTTCTCCTCCTGAGGTCGACGCGCCTGTTTTAGGTTTGACCAACTCTTCTGTGCTGAACACCCCTGACGTCACCTCCCTTAAGAATGGCGAGGATAAGCGCCTTGATCAGATGGCGTGCCACGCATTTGCCGTGGGCTCGGCCCTGCGGCCTGTTAGTGCATCTGCCCTGGTGTCGCTTGCTACCAGGTCTCTTATCAGGGACTGGCTGAATAATGCTCAGTTTGATCCAGCTGGTGCTGAGTTCACTATCCTTAAGAAGTGCGAATTGTTCATGGATTTTGTCATGGCTGCGATGGAAGACTCTATTGTCGTATGTAGTAGGACGTCAGCCTTACTGGTGGCTATGCGCAGATGGAGCCGGACGTTGGAGCCAAGAAGTCGCTCACAGCTCTTCCCTTCTTGGGTTCGCAGCTGTTTGGAGATAAATTGGATGCTGTTGCCAAAGGAGGTAAGTTACCTCAGTGGCGGAAACAACGTCGCCCTTTCGGGGGGCGGGCTCGTTCACTCCTTCCTTTTGAGGGGCCAGAGCGTCTAGGGGTTTGGCCTTCTCAGGTGTCAGGGGCTCGTCCTGGAACAGAGGCAGAGGTCGGGCACGTCCCGCGGCTGCCTGGGGTTCCAAGCCCAAGCCTGCCATTAAACCGGCTCAGCAATGAAGGGGCGCCCTCACCCACAAGGGTGGGGGGACGGCTGTGGCTCTTCTTCCAGGTCTGGGCCCGGGAGGTCACAGACAATTGGATCTTGGAAGTGGTCTCCTCCGGGTACAAACTGGAGTTCGAGTTCTGGCCGTCCCCAAGATTCTTAAGGTCTCTGGTGCCCTCGGACCCTCCCCTGCACAGGGGCTCCTGTTAGCAGTAAAAAAACCTTCTGGACATGGGGGTTATATGCTCGGTGCCTCTGTCAGAGACAGGCAGGGGTTTCTACTCCAACCTTTTCACGGTTCCCAAAAAGGAGGGTTCGGTGAGACCCATTCTAGATCTCAAGGTTTTCAACAGATTTCTCAGAGCCAAAAAGTTCCGCATGGAGACTCTGTGCTCGGCTATCAATTCCCTTCGCCAAGGGGATTTTATGACATCCATAGACATCAAGGATGCGTATCTGCATGTTCCGATTTTTCAGGCACATCAGAGATTCCTCCGGTTTGCGGTGGAGGATCAACATTATCAGTTTGTAGCTCTTCCCTTCGGTCTGACCTCGGCACCGAGGGTCTTCACCAAGGTTTTGGCGGGCATAATGGCTCTGCTCAGATCTCAGGGCATTCGCATTGTACCTTATCCGGACGATCTGTTGATATCAGCTTCTTCCCTTCATCAGGCGGAACTGGACACCCACCAGGTGGTGTCGACCCTGGAAAGGTTCGGGTGGGTGATCAACAGCACCAAGTCTTCTCTCTCCCCGTCTCGTGTGATTTCATTTCTGGGCATGAATTTAGATACCAGTCGGGCCAGAGTGTTTCTGCCCCAGACCAAGGTGCAGGGGATGTCAGGGATTTTCCAGCGGAGAAATCCCAATTGTAAAAAGTGACCAGAAATTGAGACTGTGAGGCAGAAATGGATATGGGGCAAACCGTGTTTAATAGTAAAAAAACTGTGGTAACTAAACAACAGTGGTAACTACACATCAAACACACTACAATCAAACTGTGTACAAATCACAAAGGGGAACATATATGTGTAAGGGAACTATACATATATACAAGTGAGATTAACACGCTCTGGCTGAACAATACACATACAGGTGAAACCAACACGCTCTGGCTGTACATACACAAGATGGAGTCCGGCAACAAGCATGCATAAGGATCAAAGAAAAGTCCAAATTCCAAGGTGGAGACACGGCTGGGATAGGGGGAGCAAACACAAGAGCTGAGGCAGGAGTCCTGGGTGCGAGGTTCAGATTTCAGAGTACCTGGGATCTAGGTACAGCATTCTGGGATAAAGATGACATACAAAAATGCTAATCCGCTGCCTGAATGGGCTGATCAGCTTATATAGGCTGAGGAGTTACAAGTGCTGGCTGATTGCCAGCAGCTCTGCAGGACAGAGCCATCTCCTTGTGGATCAGCACAATGCAGGTGAAGTTCCAGAGAAAGAACCAGCCAGCAGTATTGACCAGCAGCACACTCAGAAGCCTAAGGAGGAACTCCAACCCTGACATTACCCCCCCTCAAAAAAAGCGGGCACCGAATGCTTTAAATAACAACTCCACTGAAGATGCTTCAATCAGCATACGAGAAAAAATCCAGAAAGGTAGCATGGGACCAGACATATGATCTGGATGGGTAAAATTGGCAGACATCCCATGAGAGGCGGGCCGGACAGGAACCAAGCAGGCAGAAATCCAGACAGGGGCGATGCAGGCAGAAATCCAGACAGGGGAGCTGGCAGGCGGGAAGCTCACACCCGGGGAGCTGGCAGGCGGGAAGCTCACACCCGGGGAGCTGGCAGGCGGGAAGCTCACACCCGGGGAGCTGGCAGGCGGGAAGCTCACACCCGGGGAGCTGGCAGGCGGGAAGCTCACACCCGGGGGGCTGGCAGGCGAGAAGCTCACACCCGGGGGGCTGGCAGGCGAGAAGCTCACACCCGGGGGGCTGGCAGGCGGGAAGCGGCCCCGAAGCAGGCGAAGACCCAGCAGGTGCGGGCCCCGAAGCAGGCGAAGACCCAGCAGGTGCGGGCCCCGAAGCAGGCGAAGACTCAGCAGGTGCGGGCCCCGAAGCAGGCGAAGACTCAGCAGGTGCGGCCCCGAAGCAGGCGAAGACTCAGCAGGTGCGGGCCCCGAAGCAGGCGAAGACTCAGCAGGTGCGGGCCCCGAAGCAGGCGAAGACTCAGCAGGTGTGGGCCCCGAAGCAGGCGAAGACTCAGCAGGTGCGGGCCCCGAAGCAGGCGAAGACTCAGCAGGTGCGGGCCCCGAAGCAGGCGAAGACTCAGCAGGTGCGGGCCCCGAAGCAGGCGAAGACTCAGCAGGCGCGGGCCCCAAAGCAGGCGAAGACTCAGCAGGCGCGGGCCCCAAAGCAGGCGAAGACTCCGCAGGTACGGCAGTCCCTCCAGGATCAAAATCAAGAAAGCAATGGCCAGGGGGACCAGGACCTTCACGGCAGCGCCCAGGGGGACCGGGACCTTCACGGCAGCGCCCAAGGGGACGGGGACCTTCACGGCAGCGCCCAGGGGGACCGGAACCTTCACGGCAGGGCCCAGGGGGACCGGGACCTTCACGGCAGCGCCCAGGGGGACCGGGACCTTCACGGCAGCGCCCAGGGGGACCGGGACCTTCACGGCAGCGCCCAGGGGGACCGGGACCTTCACGGCAGCGCCCAGGGGGACCTGGACCTTCACGGCAGCGCCCAGGGGGACCGGGACCTTCACGGCAGCGCCCAGGGGGACCGGGACCTTTAAGATCCAGGTTCTTAAGACAGTAACATGTGCCCTTGAAACCTTTAAAATCAGCGCCTGGGTAACCAAATTCAGACCTTCCTGTGACTTTAGGAAACCCTTCCAGATCTCCTTGAGCCAGCGGGACATTGAAAAAATCCCCATTTGCAACCCGAGGTGTTTCAAAACCACGAGCACGTGGAGAATCTTCATGGCCTTCTCTAAGATTACCCGAAAGATGGTGATCAGGTTCGGGCTTAGGGCAGATATTACTGGAGCCCTCAGGAGGGCACGCCGGTACGGAAGCAACAACTGGGTACGCCGGTACAAAGGCAACAACTGGGCACGCCGGTACAGAGGCAACAATTGGACCGGGCAAGGCAGGCACTGGCATCAATGGCTCAGTCAAGGCAGGCACTGGCATCAGAGGCTCGGGCAAGGCAGGCACTGGCATCAATGGCTCGGGCAAGGCAGGCACTGGCATCAATGGCTCGGGCAAAGCAGGCACTGGCATCAGAGGCTCGGGCAAAGCAGGCACTGGCATCAGAGGCTCGGGCAAAGCAGGAGAACCAACCTCAGGCGCTCCTACCTCAGGTGAACTAGGAGAGAACTCGACAGGAGGAGAGAACTCGACAGGAGGAGAGAACTCGACAGGAGATATAGATTGACAAACAGACATTAAGCCAGGCTTACAAACAGGTACAGGTTCAAACTCGTAGGCAGAGAATGTGACAAGCTCAAAGACAGACATTGGGTCAGGGTCACAGACCGATTTAGAAGCAGACTCACAGCCAGGTTCAGGCATGGGCTCACAGTGAGGTTCAGGTTTAATCACTAGCGTTACTGGCTCGGGTTGGATTATTGGGGTCACCGGCATGGTTTGATGATAAACAGCAGACGGAGGCACCCTAGTGGACTGAACGGAGGACAGAACAGATGGACGGTGGTCATCCTCATCCTCCACGTTAGAGGCAATAGATTTGGCTGGAGTTTCCGATTTCTGGGCTGAACAAAGTGCAGTCAGATTCAGGTCAGCCTCAGGAATACATAAGTAAGATGTGGCAATAAATTTAAGGAATAAAGATATATATAAACCCGCGCTGTTAGTTTGCTTATAAGATTTTCAAATAGCTTCTCTTCAAATGAATAAATTATTAAATGCTCAACGTGTAAAAACTTAACTATTCCATCAAGTTCAAGACAACACACATAAACCGCATATACAGCAAAATACACTTAGTAATAATTAATGTTAAACTTGTAACGTGTTTAACTGTATCTGGTATACCCAGTGCATAAACTAAAAAGTTATTTCAGTAAGTCTTTTTGTTGGAAGGACAATAAATTGTCATTATGCCTTCTATGCCGGTGATATGTGAAGTCGCAAACTCTTCACCAAGTGCCCACCACCTGAATCAAATACCCTTACCAGATGATTGAATCAATTGGGTTTTTCAATTTAGGTCCACAGCTTTTCCTCGTTCTGGGTCTCTCAGGGCTTCTTCCACAAAACAGCCTATTTAACCCTCCAGGGTATTAAAGCTCAACAAATGAGCATAAAAGCATCTCCTAAGGGAAACTTTCCCAGATGTACATAGGAGAGAAGACACTAAAATAGCGTAATATTGTTTTTAATATCTTAAGTTAAAAGTATATAAAATGTGCACTCACATTTCCTAAAACAATTTCCAGCAACAATATAACAGGCAAGGATCACACCGCTTACTTCCTACACCGCGGCCGCAGGTGTTCCAATGGTGACAAATGGATATGGGGAATGCGGGTCCTCCTGAAAGATGTGTTCTCAATGCTGCAAATCGTGACCGCCTTGCCGCCTCAGTCGACGCGTTTCGTTGCAGGGTGCAACTTTTTCCTAGACTGGCGGCGCGGCGGTATGCGCTGCCCTTTATGAGAAATTCTTAAGGCGGGGTTTCAGCGTCAGCTGACGTTGGAGGCAAGGATTGGAGGTCGGTGGATCTCCTTTCTAATAGGTCACTCCATGCTAGCAATATACATAAGCTGGTGTTGTGGCAGTATTTAAAAGGTTATTTAAAAACTGCAAAACATATTTAAATCTAGCAGGTGGTGTTTAGTTTAATCATCAGAGGAATTAGCCTCCAATGACAATCCATCTCGCTCTCTTGCTTGTTGCCGCATATGCGCAGACTGCGGCAGTATTTCAATCAGGGATGGCCCTCCATCTATACTGCAGTTTCATTCATCACCGCTAGCTTTCAAAATGCGGTGATATTATTGTCAGGGACAGGGCACATATGCGCCGATGTACATAGTTCAATTAATAAAATCAGCTTTAAAATTATTTAACGGCCAGGTTTAGGAAGTAGACATATGTATAATGCTTCTCTGTTTTCCATTAGTCCATACCAATGCTAAAAATTAATCGTTATATATTCATAGCTTCTAATTATGTGGTATATATAATAATGTATATCCTATTAATGCTAATATATAAACATTGTAAAAAATGATAAATTAGTCTCTAAATTTCAAATAAAATTCTTTATAATAACCTGGGAATCTATGTCATATAATTAAAGAATGTATGAACTATTTCATCTCAGCAAAATTATTTGGGAACAAGTTGATACCCTTAATGCCACCTAATACACTTATGATGTTAAATGTTATATCTTAGCAGCAATGGGAATACATGCGCTTGACATAAAATGCTGGAATAATTAATTTACTGGAATAATTAAATACCTTCCAACAGGTCTGAATATATATGTCTAATTTGGGTCAAGGCCATAAGTAATTTATCCTGTTTACCACTTGAATCTGTTAATTTAGTGTATAAACACTTAATATTCCTAGGTCCCTATAGATCTTAAGAAGTTCTCCATCCTAGGACACCCTTTTATCTCTGCTGTGCAAATTAGTTGTGAATTATTAAAAACTATGTTTGTCCAGAAAGCTTTTTACTTTCAAGGGACTACTAGTGTCCCCAGCTGATTCCATACTCCCCTAAATGGTGTTACTAAATCCAAAATCAGTAATAATCCAATCTTAGTGGTGATAACCTGTGATTAAAGTGCTGTGACAATAATTAAATTCCTAATAAATAGTTAAATGTGATGATAACCTAAATAAAAAATACCTTAGTGTGTATCTAAGGTGAATAGTGTAAAAATTAGGGCTTGCTTAAAAGTGACCCCGAATAGTGATGTGAGTTAGGCAGTATCTAAGAAACAATTCAGGTCAAACTCAACATTTATACCTGAAGGTGAAAGTGTATCAAGAGTGTAAATCCAATAGCTCTCTTTTTTTGAGAGTTCCCTAACCAAGTGAGAACCCCTCCAGTGCTTATCTACTACTTCTATCCCCATGAAAGACATCTTCTTTGGGTCCTGGGAATGATTTTGTTTAAAGTGCATTGAAAGGTTATGTGTCTCTAGGCCTTTCCTGATGTTATAAATGTGTTCCCTTATGCGTGTCTTCAGTGGTCTGGTCGTTCTACCTACATATTTTAGTCCACACGGGCACCATATTAGATAGACCACCCCCATTGTATGACATGAAATAAATTTGGATAGATGGTAATCCTTAGTGTTACTACTGTTTGAAAAAGTTCTAACTGGTTTATTGATGGGGATGCATGTTCTGCATCCCATACATTTCCCACACTTATAGAAGCCTTTTAAAGGTGCTTCAGTGAGGGTAATTTTCTTGGGGGGGTCTATGCAACTTCTAATTAGCTTGTCTCTCAAGTTTGGTGCCTTGCGGAAAATAATTCCAGGTCGATCAGGTAACACCGCTCCCAAAATTGTGTCGCTTTTTAATATATGCCAGTGTTTCATTAAGAGCTTTTTCACCTCTCTATGCTGTGAATGAAATCCTGTTATAAAAGACAAATCTGATCCTGATCTTCTGGGGATATCTCTCTTCTTGGAAGTTTCCAATAATGATAATCTATCTCGTGATCTTATTTGTATCCTTTGTTGTTCAATTTGGTTCTTATCATATCCCTTTTGCTGAAATCTACTGGCAAGCTTGTTGGATTGTATATCGTAATCCTGCATGTTTGTACAGTTGCGTCTTATTCTTATAAATTGGCCCCTTGGTATTGCTCTTAGCCATGTAGGGTGATGGCAACTGTTCGAAGGAACGTATCCGTTGCGATCAGTGGCTTTAAAAAACGTAGAAGTGATACGTTTAGTATCGACCTTTGTGATGGTCAGGTCTAGGAAATTGATTGATGTGGTGCTGCTTTCCATTGTGAACGTCAAATTAAACGTATTGGCATTAACCTCCTGAAAGAACATATCCAGGGAGGTTTGAGTGCCCTCCCAGATACACAGCACGTCATCGATGTACCGTTTCCACTGGCGTAGCTGTGACGTTGGATGTGCAAGTATATGTTGTTCCTCCCACCATCCAACATAAAGGTTTGCCATTGTGGGTGCAAATTTGGCACCCATCGCCACCCCTTTGGTTTGTAAATAATAAGTTCCACTATACCAAAAATAGTTATGATATAAAGCTAATTCTAAACAAGCAATTACAAATTCTATTTGCAGAGATGGTAATGTTGATTTTGTATTAAGAAAATGCTCCACAGCTTTAATCCCATGCTTATGGGGGATGGCCGTATACAGTGATGCTACGTCCGCTGTGGCTAATATGGTATGGTTCCCAACTTGTTCATTAAGGCAAAGTTCCAATACTTGGGATGAATCTCTGAGATATGCCGGAAGTTGGATAACCATACCCTGCAGAAAGTGATCAACATATTCTCCCAGTCTGCAGGTGACAGAGCCTATCCCACTAACTATGGGACGTCCAGGCGGATTCTGTAGGCTCTTGTGGATTTTTGGTATCTGATAAATTGTAGGTATGCGTGGTGCTACAGGGACCAAGTAATTAAATTCTTTCTCAGTTAGAATTCCCTTTTCTAATCCCCCTTTTAAGAGTAATTTAAGAGTATTCCACTGTGGGGTCTCCTTTAAGAGGCAAGTAAGTGTCAGTGTCTGCAAGGAGCCTTGTCATCTCCTCCATGTAGTCTTTTTTATCTAGCACCACTATTCCCCCCCCTTTATCAGCTGGTTTGATTATCAGGTCATGCTTTCTTTCCAGTTCCCGCAAACCTTTATATATTGGGGGAGGGCAAAAGTTTTTTCTGACTGTGATCTGTTCTAAATCTCTTAAGACTACCGTTTTAAATGTATCCACTGCTGAATTGTTAGAAATAAGAGGATTAAAAAGTGATTTATTTCTTAAAGTCGTGTGAGAATATGGGTCCGTCTCTTGTGATGAACTTTCCATAGAACTCAGTTTTTTTATATTTAGAAAGTATTTCCTAATATTTAATTTGCGAATATATTTCTGAATATCAATGTAAGTGCTAAACTTATCCATTTTGCAAGGAGGTGCATATTTGAGACCTTTATCTAATAGTACCAGTTCATTATGAGTTAAATTTTTTGAACTAAGGTTAAAGATTCCTTCTCCTATAGCCATCTTGGCTTTCTGGTGTCTGGCACCTCCTCGTGTTCCCCGCTTTCTCCCTCTTTGCGTTTCCTGGATGTACTTATTGGGCCCTGACTGATTAGGTCCTTGTCTCTCTGTGGTGTATCTTCCCACGGGAGTGGCAATTTCCCCTCCCCCCATGAAAAGGGGTTGTGGGTGATGGAGATGGGTACTCTTGTAGAGGTGCATATCTATTTGTTGGTATTCTATTTTGTTTAAAATCTCTCACTCTATTTCTATATTGGGTTTCTCTATTCCGAATATTAGATGGTCTTTCTTTTCTATATCTTGGACTGTCATATGTGGGTGTTCCTCTATCAAAAGAGCCCCGTTCGTAGGGTCTATCTCGAGTGTTCACTCGTCTTTGGGGTACATTGGGTTCTTTAAAGGTGTTAGAATATCTATAAGATCGTTGTTCTAATGGTTTCAAAGCTGATTGATAATTCACTGTGTTATTTTGTATATGGTCCCCATTACATTGCCATTTGAAAACTCTTTTATTAGTGTAGTCTCTTTGGTCACGATCTAATTTTCTGATTTTTCTGGTTTTAATAATATTTTCCTCCTTCTCTAATCGTTCTTTTAAAGCCAGTGAGCGTTTGGAGAATTCTTGTGTTGTTCCCATCGGAGTCAATTTTTCTTTTTGGATATCTCTTTGTGATCTAGCAGACATTAGTTGGAGCTTCTTCTTACTGACTAATTTCTCTAATAATAATATTCCACATTCATTAAAAAAGTGAAACCATTGTTGTGCTGCCTCTGGGCCTTCATCTCCATCATAAATTTGTAAGTTCCATCTTAATTGTTGGGGAACCATTCTCAGTTTGATATATTGCTCTAAAGTGGCAATATCCCACTTAAGGCGGAGTTCCTTATTTAAGGTCTTATGGAGATGTTTAAATTCAACCTCCAAATCAGGCTGTCCAGATTCAGAACTTTGACTGTTTGTTAAAGAGTTAAAATCTACCAAATTGGTATCACAATAGTTAAAAATATCCATAATGTATTTTTAAATGTATCTGAAGCCGCAGGTTTTGATTGGGAATAGTATAGATAGAAATAAAGATATATATAAACCCGCGCTGTTAGTTTGCTTATAAGATTTTCAAATAGCTTCTCTTCAAATGAATAAATTATTAAATGCTCAACGTGTAAAAACTTAACTATTCCATCAAGTTCAAGACAACACACATAAACCGCATATACAGCAAAATACACTTAGTAATAATTAATGTTAAACTTGTAACGTGTTTAACTGTATCTGGTATACCCAGTGCATAAACTAAAAAGTTATTTCAGTAAGTCTTTTTGTTGGAAGGACAATAAATTGTCATTATGCCTTCTATGCCGGTGATATGTGAAGTCACAAACTCTTCACCAAGTGCCCACCACCTGAATCAAATACCCTTACCAGATGATTGAATCAATTGGGTTTTTCAATTTAGGTCCACAGCTTTTCCTCGTTCTGGGTCTCTCAGGGCTTCTTCCACAAAACAGCCTATTTAAGGGTATTAAAGCTCAACAAATGAGCATAAAAGCATCTCCTAAGGGAAACTTTCCCAGATGTACATAGGAGAGAAGACACTAAAATAGCGTAATATTGTTTTTAATATCTTAAGTTAAAAGTATATAAAATGTGCACTCACATTTCCTAAAACAATTTCCAGCAACAATATAACAGGCAAGGATCACACCGCTTACTTCCTACACCGCGGCCGCAGGTGTTCCAATGGTGACAAATGGATATGGGGAATGCGGGTCCTCCTGAAAGATGTGTTCTCAATGCTGCAAATCGTGACCGCCTTCGTATGCCTAGAAGGCATAATGACAATTTATTGTCCTTCCAACAAAAAGACTTACTGTAATAAATTTAAGGAACTCTACAAAATTCTCACTGAGGTGTTTACTATGATTTAGCCACGCTTCAGCCCAGAAAAACAAATCATCTTTGAAAAGAAAATAGGCCACTTGACGACTCCAGGTTGTCATAGGAGACTGCTGGATGTAAGGCTCCTGTATTAACTTTAAAGCAGCCCGGAGAAACTGGGGGAAGGTAGCCAGAGTAAGCTCCTTATAACGAGGAGGAGGAACAAAGACATACCTATCTGTGGGACAGTGAGACAGTGTCAATAGCAACTGCTGTCCTTGTGGACATCTTGGAACTTATACTAGACTTGCGTACGCTAGGAATCTCAATATGGATAGATTGAATCATTCTGACCTACCCAGGCGAGAAACTTCCCAGGGCATACAGGGTGGTGAACTGACCAAAAACAAATAGACAAGGACAGACAACCCGCCTGTGCCACCAAGGAGGCAAACTGCCAACCACGAGGGGCGTAGGTGATCCAGCACTTGAGTAGCCCGTAATCCACCCACTTCTTCGACAGAGCTTCTAAAGGTGAAGTTGCACAGGCCCCAGGTAATCCCGTGGTGGTCACAGACTTGGGGAAGGGAAACAAAGGAGAGACATATACAAGACAAACAAAGAACTAGGCCCCAGTACAGACCAAGACAGGGCTGGGCCCGAATACAGACCAAGACAGGGCTGGGCCCCAATACAGACCAAGACGGGGCTGGGCCCCAATACAGACCAAGACGGGGCTGGGCCCCAATACAGACCAAGACGGGGCTGGGCCCCAATACAGACCAGAAGGCTTTAAGCCCAAATTTCAAAACAAGAAGGCCGGAGGCCCAACTAAGACTAGAGGAACTACAAGACCCAGGACAGACAGCATTACAGACTCTATGAAAAGCAAAATCTAGTGCTGGCACTAAGACCCTGCACAACAAATCCAAATCAGTCTTTACAGTCTCCTGGTCTATGGGATTAGCATTCTGTCAGGGATTTTCCAGCGGAGAAATCCCAATTGTAAAAAGTGACCAGAAATTGAGACTGTGAGGCAGAAATGGATATGGGGCAAACCGGGTTTAATAGTAAAAAAAACAGTGGTAAGTAAACAGTGGTAACTACACATCAAACACACTACAATCAAACTGTGTACAAATCACAAAGGGGAACATATATGTGTAAGGGAACTATACATATATACAAGTGAGATTAACACGCTCTGACTGAACAATACACATACAGGTGAAACCAACACGCTCTGGCTGTACATACACAAGATGGAGTCCGGCAACAAGCATGCATAAGGATCAAAGAAAAGTCAAAATTCCAAGGTGGAAACACGGCTGGGATAGGGGGAGCAAACACAAGAGCTGAGGCAGGAGTCCTGGGTGCGAGGTTCAGATTTCAGAGTACCTGGGATCTAGGTACAGCATTCTGGGATAAAGATGACATAAAAAATGCTAATCCGCTGCCTGAATGGGCTGATCAGCTTATATAGGCTGAGGAGTTACAGGTGCTGGCTGATTGCCAGCAGCTCTGCAGGACAGAGCCATCTCCTGGTGGATCAGCACAATGCAGGGGAAGTTCCAGAGAAAGAGCCAGCCAGCAGTATTGACCAGCAGCACACTCAGAAGCCTAAGGAGGAACTCCAACCCTGACAGGGGATTTAGGGCCTGATCCGTCTTCTTCTGGCCAGTCCTTGTCCCTCTATCCGACAGGGGATGAGACTGGTGGGTTTGATGGTATTCTCCTTCGAGGCGGTGCCGTTTGCACAGTTTTCACATCTCTTCAACTTCACCTATTAACGTATTGGGACAGGTGCCCACAGTCATTGGATCGACCTCTCAGGATGTCTCCCAGGGTTCGGCAGTCCTTTCGGTGGTGGCTGGACTCGAGCAATCTGGTGAAGGGCAGATCCTTTCAGGTCCCTTGTTGGGAGACGGTTACCACGGATGCCAGCCTGTCGGGCTGGGGAGGTTATTGGAAGAGTCATCAGTTCAGCGGGGTGTGGGGTCCCCTGGAGGCTCACACCCCCATCAATGTATTGGAGCTCAGAGCCATTCGACTGGTTCTGGCTCGGCTGACTCCACATTTACGGGGTCTTCCGGTTCAGGTTCGTTCAGACAACCGAAAGGCAGTGGCTTACATAAGTCACCAAGGAGGGACTCGCAGCAGGAGTTCCCTCAGGGAAGTCTCTCTGATCCTGCACTGGGCGGAGAGCAATGTTCCTTGCCTTTCGGCAGTCTACATTCCGGGAGTGGAGAACACGGAGGTGGATTCCCTGAGCAGCGGATCCTCTCACCTTTTTTCAGGTATTCTGGGGCTTTTATATGGTGAACCATTGGTTTTGATTGTTGGTTCTTCCTGGTCCCTTTACTGCTTTTATACACTGGGGAATTGGTGGGAGGCCCCAGGTATATATGGACCGGGAGGCTCAGGTATATATGGACCGGGAGGCCCAGGTATATATGGACCGGGAGGCCCAGGTATATATGGACCGGGAGGGGCTTTCTTTTTTGCATATTCATCTCTGCAGAAGTTCACCCTCTACTGGAGATTACCCAGATGTCATGAAGACCGAAGTGGAGTGTATGGCACACTCATAATACCCATTTTAAAGGTGAGTACTCACAAAAATACAACTCTGTGAAGTACTCACCTGTAGAGTTGGTATTATACACATACAGCACATCCTGCTCCCGAATAGTCATAACATGTGGGTAGTCCTCCGCCGCCGTGCACTGCAGGCATGTAGAAAACAAGCTCCTCACGGCCCTACATATACCGCAGGACCTCCCACAAATCCCCAGCATTGAAAAGCAGTGAGAAGAGAAGCCAGGAGGAACCAACCACCCAGAATAACTGGTAGCAATATCTTAATGATAATAATCACCATACAGGGGATCCAGAATTAGTGAAACCAGGGTGGGGTGGAGCAGGACGTGCTGTATGCGTATAATACCAACTCTACAGGTGAGTACTTCACAGAGTTGTATTATTCTAAGCATACAACACATCCTGCTCCCAAATAGTCATAACATGTGGGACATCCAATAGCAGTGTCCATAAGCAGGGTGGGATCCCCAGAAAAAAGCAAGGCACAGCGGACAGTAAAGGCGCTGTCACCTGCAAAACTTGCAACAGGCATGACATGAGCAAGGGCTCTAACGTCAGTCTCATAACAGGACCATGAAGGTATGAACAGAGACAGGCCATAAGTCTAGTAATTGAACTAACAGAGAAAAAACCCTGGTGCCAAAGGGCCAGTGATACCCAAGCACCCATGGTAACGGAGTAACCAGTAAAGGGGAAGAATCACTCCCCTGAAGGAACATAGGTCAGTGTAGTGACCCAACCAGCTCACAGGCAAGGAAGCCTTGTGGCAACTCTTGTAACACCCCCGAAGGGAACAAACAACAGGTCACCCGACCAAGGCGGGAATACAGAGTCTAAATTATCAGGAAGCCAAGGCTTCCTCGAGATCAGGGAGGATCCAGGAGGATCAGTCCAAAGGCGCAAAGGCGCTGGAATAGATATCAGGCGCATACCTAAGGAGGCGCCCGTAGACTCCAAGAACAGCAGTCCCCCCTAAAGGCCAAGAAGGCCAGCATGGGAAGAAGTGCAAAACCTGTAGAGGGATGTAGGCCCTCATATTAGTATTAATAATAATCAGCCCATGGCTAGACTAAGGGACTGAATCAAGGGTCCAACAGACCACCTGAACCGGAAGCCCAGCGTAAAAGGAACACCCCCAGGCATGGGGTGCCTGTAGCCGTATACATCTGTACATGTATATATGTGTATACATCGAGTCAGGGAGTAAGTAACCAGATCCATCGTCTCAGGCACATGTCTGACGGAGTCAGGAGGCCCCAGAGGAGCGGGCTGGCCTACAGGGCAGCTGAGACCACATCCAGGCAGGGTCCCCAGGAAGTCCGCAGGGTAACAGAATGAAAAATTGATCCCCACAGGGACTTATGGAACTACTGGGGAGGTGCAGCTAAGCAATCCCAAAGAGAATACAAGGGTGACAGAACCAGACTCCTGCAGGAAGGCCAAGACAGACCTACGCCTTCAGAGTCCCCAGATGGGGAGCCAAACCCAACTTACGCTGTAATGGCTTTAAAGGTTCTGGGAACCGATAACGTCTCACAGGGAAGAGACTAAGGCCCATGCCAGTCAATATGGGATACCACAAGCCGTTATAGGTGGAGTAAGGGGAAGCTAGGGAGCTAGCTCCCAACCCCTTCTCATACTAAGTCACCCAGAAGATGAGGCCCGTCCCTAAGGGGCGAATGAACAATCCCCAGACAGGAGACCTTTTATTGGAAACAGGAAGAGACCTGATAAGGGCAGAACCGCACCCTAACAGAGATAACACAATTCAGCAGCCTTCAGCAGAGGCGTCTGCGAACCATAACTCTCAGGGCCGCCTAGGCCATAGATCCCATGGAACTCTCTATCAGGCCAACCGTGCGCAGAACCCAAAAGTAGGGGGATGAAGAGAAGGCATATGAATAACATGGCTATGCCTAAATACTCAGGCCCCCTGACCGGAGTCAGAATATCCTGGGACAGTGGGGACAAGGGCAGAGGCCCTGTGACAGGAGGGAGACCCCTCAGAGCCACGCTAGGCTCCCCGGGCAACACCGGCATAGCGTAACCTGCCGCTGAGAAGCAGGGGGGGGGTAGAACCCCGCCCAGGCCAGGAACAGGGACCCTCCAGAGGTAGCAACCTGTCACAATCTTTGGACCAGCATTAAAAAACAGGCCATTGTCTTTCAACAGACCAGAAGTCCCCCATAAACCGAACGGTCCTGAAGGAGGAGAAGGCCCGCCATATAGAGTCAACGGGGGCCCACCGTTTCAACAAGCCCAGCAGGTAAGATGGACCCTCTAAGGGGCCCAACCTAGAACCACGGGGGTTGTGGAAGGGATTTACCTTTCCCCTGCCAAACCTGCGAGACTTGGTTCCCAGGGTGACCATACTCTAGGAGATGCTGGTAAGGAAGGGGAGTGCCCCCCTGACGGGGCCCTTGCATATGGGAAGCTCCAGAGGTACCACCTTACCAAGAAGGCATGAGCACAGACCAAGCACCGGGGTGCTGGGACATATGTAGGTTTAGTAACCTACTGCGCCGAAGAGCCCGAGGGCTCGGTATACAAATGACATCATCTTGATGTGCCACCAACAGGCCCACCAGCTGCCATCCCGCCTGGTGAAGGCAAGGCGCCAGTAAGGGGGGGGCAGAGCCCCATAACCAGGGGTCCCCTAATGCCAGGGAAGAAGGCAGCAAGCCTGAACCGATTTCCCAGGAACGGGGAATAGTGGATAAGTGACCGTGAGGGGATGAGGTGTTTAAGCAACCATCCAGTAGCTTCCAGGGGACACTGTCGGCCAACCGACCCACTTCGTCTGATGCAGAGGCTGGGGAGTAAGGAAGATGACCCGGTAGGTCCCAACACAGAAGCCCCACCTCAGGCGTGTCCCCAGACACGCCAGGCTAGTAGCCTGGGCACGAAAAAGAAAGGCCCCAAATAGTGCCTCAAGCCGCAGGGTTGATCCTGTGACACTGACTAGAAATAGTCTTTGGCGCCCAGCAGACCCCAGAGAAACTAAGAAGAGCTAGAGCTTCGCAAGAGGCCGAACCCCCCCCCCCCGCGCAGGGGGCCCGTGGCCTAAGACAGAGTTGTCATATATGGAATACTTGTGAAGGTAGAATTGCTAGGCCTGCCATAGGCCCACGGGGTCCAGATTACCTCATACTGAAAAAAATACTGAGGGGGGACCGTCCAGCGAGAACCCATCCTGAGCCCAGGTGGGTTACATCCCGGAACCACCAGAAGGAGAAGGCATATTCCTGGATGTGAGACAGCTGTGCAGTCGTCCCCAGACGGGCGAGGGCGGCCCTTCATGCTTGCGAGGTTTTGGCAGATTTGGACTTGGTCCTGCCAGAAGGCCCAGGGTGCTGCCTGCCCGCGCCGTGTTGGAAATCCACGCCGAACAGCTGGAAACACACCTCAGATTCGCGTTTGACACTAACGTAGGGAGGTGGAGGGGCGACCCTGCCTCGTGGAGGCCGGAGCGGCCTTCTGCAGAAGGGTGCTATAGCCTTTTTGCCAAAAAGGTCCAAGCGGGCCCCGAATAACCGCCGTCCTCTGAATGGAAGGCAAGTGAGAGCCTTTTTTGTAGCTCCATCGGCGCCCCACTCCTAGCACACATCTTAATGGTGTCATCCAGTGCCGATAGAATAAACTTAACAAAGGCTTCGCTGATAGCGCACTAAACACCCCCCAAGGGAGGTCCTCAGGACGGTGATCCAGTATCTTTCTGACAAGAGTCCTGGCGGCCACCGCCATGATGGCCGCGGCACAAACCGGGCGCAGGGCCGTGCCGGCACATGAGAGTGCGTGTGAGGCCAGTCTGTCAATGTGCCAGTCCTCAGCATCCCGAAGGGTACGGTAAAAGGGGGCAGTCATAAAAGGGGGGTTTGTGACATCAGGGGGAAAAGGGTACTTCCATTCCCAGACCCCTGGAATCCCTTTAAGCTTACCAGGCAAATCCCATTCCTGGGATATAATATTCTGGAAATGTTCCTTTTCTAGGAACTCCAAGCGCGGCAGCGCTGTATGGAAGCTCTCCCTTTTAGGCTTGGGGATCTCCCCAGGAGGAGAGATTGACAAGACCTCAAAAATCTTGATCAGGATTTCATCCGTGTCACACAGACCCCAGGAGCCAGGCTCGGATTCATCACGGCCCGCGGGCATCCCATGTGAGGAGCCCGAGTCTGAGAATAGCTCACCTTCCTCAGAAGGGTCAGGGTCCTGCATATCAGCAGAATCATCAGTATCATCAGGAACCGCTTTTTACCAGGGCCCATACGCTCGGCCAATCCAGAAAGCACCTGCTCCGCCGTGGGCAACGCTCGCGGCACCTCTTGCAGGTCGTCCTCACTGGAGTGGGACTCGCCATGAGTGATATTTGGGAGCGGGGAGACGGGAGTGAGGAAGGGAGGTTCCTCTGTTAGCAAACCTGCCTGTTCTGCACACTGTCCGCAGACCTGTGCCCTGTCAGCCTCAGCTAGGGGCTGGCCACACACTGCACCCGGAAGGAACCCAGTTCCATAATCCTGATATGCCTCCATATGGTGATTTTTAAGCAGTATGCCGCAGGGAATTATGCAGTAAGCAACCCTGGATGCCCCAAAAACCCGCTAGTAATGTGGGAGAATTTGTAAAGAGGACCCGTTATAATATATGTTAGGCCGGGGCCGGTAACGAAGTCTTGGCTTCTGAAAGACACAATGGGACAAGGGGAGTGGAGTCAGTGCCATGCGCTGTCTGAACAAGCATAGAAACCATACCGCCCCGGAGGGCACTTACATGACCGAGGGAGGAGACGAGCCACACCACGCACGCGAAGATAGAGAAAATGGCGCCTGTGAACCTCGTGGGGAGGGCCAGGCCAGGCTGTGACACGTCATGCCGAGTCTCCGCCTCCCCCAAAGAGCGCGAAGCTCCAACCGACGGCAAGTACCGCAGCGGAGAATAAGTAACGTCTAATGCTGACACGCTGGAATGAATCTGCCGAGGCAGACTGATAGTAAGAAAGACAGTTCGCACTGTACAGTGAGGCGCGACACTGACCCCCTGATTAAAGGAACAAGGTCTAATGGCGGATGGGCACTAGGGCTGCCACGCACGCATACACACACCCCCCTTTCTTTTCCCCCGAGTTACGGGAGGAAGCGAGGGGAGAAGCTGACGGTGTCCATGGACTGAGACTGTGAGGGGCACGGGCAAGATTGCGGGAGGGGCATCCTCTAGAGGCTCACCATCGGCCTGACCGCCTACCCTATGGAGGGGGATTGCTGTGGAGCACAGCTCCATTCAGCACGCCAGGTGCTACCTACCTTCACCCAACCAGCCTAGGCAGGGAGGCATAATTCATCTGAAGAGGACGGGTGGAAATAGTCCCACAGGACCTTGGGCCGTAAGGCCCGCTCGCCTGCGAGAGCGTGATACTTCATGTCTTCGCAGTTCCAGCACTGCAGAGAAATCTGGGGATTTGTGGGAGGTCCCACGGTATATGTAGGGCCGGGAGGAGCTTGTTTTCGACATGTCTGCAGTGCACGGTGCCGGAGGACTACCCACATGTTATGACTATTCGGGAGCAGGACGTGCTGTATGCTTAGAATACGGTATTTTTCTGCCTAAGGTTGTGTCTGCCTTTCATCTCAATCAGGACATTGTTTTGCCTTCTCTATGCCCTAATCCTAGTAACCCTAAGGAGCGGGTTTTACAGTCTCTGGATGTGGTCAGGACTCTGAAGTTCTATTTGGTGGCTACTGAGTCCTTCAGGAAGACTGATGCTCTTTGTGCTCCCGTCTGGACCTAAGAAGGGTCTGGCTCCAGTTAAGTCCACTATCAGCAAGTGGATCCGTCAGGCTGTGGTACGAGCCTATTCTGCTAAGGGGAAGGAGCCTCCCTTCCGCCTTACTGCTCATTCTACTCGTGCTATTGGTGCCTCTTGGGCTTTTCAGCACCAGGCTTCTGTTGAACACGTTTGCAAGGCTGCTACTTGGTCTTCTGTTCATACCTTTTCTAAGTTTTACAAGGTTGATGTTAGGGCCTCAGCTGATGCTGCTTTTGGTCGCAAAGTTCTGCAGGCGGCAGTGGTTTAAACTGCCCACTGTTACTTTTTGGGGATCCCACCCTACCTTACGGACACTGCTATTGGATGTCCCAAGTGTAAGGAATATTCTGGAACAGGATGTGCTGTATACTTAGAATAATACAATTCTGTGATTACTCACCTGTAGAATTGGTATTATATGTATACAGCACGTCCTGTTCCATCCCACCCTTGTTATTATTCATAGTTACCTCTGTATGGTGATTGTTCATATGTTCATCTTGAGTTCTGGTTATTATTGTTCTCCCGGCTTCTTGTTAACTGCTTGCCAACACTGGCTTATATAGGGCCAGGAGGGGCCACAAGCTGTTTTCTGCAGTCCAGCGCCATCTTGTGGATGTATTACCCAAGTGTAAGGAATATTCTGGAACAGGACGTGCTGTATACGTATAATACCAATTCTACAGGTGAGTAATCACAGAATTGTATTTTTCTCAATATGTGAGAAAAACGATTAATGTGCATTTTTAGTGACTGATAACCCATACTTACCACACCAGTGGCACTTGATATAATTAGAAAATGAAAACTGGTACTTGATGAAAAAAAGATTGGGAACGCCTTGGATAAAGAATTTTATTCACATGTCCCTTTCCAAGAAAACAATGCACATTATTATTAAAACATATTTGCTAATAAACCTCAGTTACCCAACGCTATATTGCAGGTACAGTAGCATAAGGACATTAAATACGCTTCCACAAAAAGTGTACTTCACTGTCTGTCAACCTGCATTATCTACAGAAGGATTCAGTTTTATTGTTCAGTACCCACAAACAAGACAGAGGCTATTCTAGCAATACCAAGGCAAAAAGGAGCTCAGCTAAGGCCTGCCCATGCGCTTCTCCCCCATTTCCAGCATTGTGTATGTTTTCAAAGTGGGATAGTTGAGGGGCAGGGGCAGCTGTGCAAACTTATTTGGAGGTGGTGGTCATGGAGGAGCAAACTTTGAAGAGCTGCTATAGCATGCTGCAGGAAATGTAGGAGAGGCTTCAGGAGAGCTCCTTGCTGTCTTATTACTGTAATTGCCTGGACTGTCCCTTTAGTTATTGCAACCTAAATGACCTTGTGCCCAAGTGTATTATTTTCATTGATTCCAGTTCTTTAAGATCTTCTCAGCAGCATCTAGTGTCTCGTCTTGCTATAAGACAGAAGAAAAATAATGTGTTATGCAGGAACTTTCTCATTCATCCAAATCATTTTATTCAGTATTTGTAGTAATAAGTCATGGCCACTGCACCTCTGGAGGGAGGTCACAGATAGATGTTCTGTTCATTTCCTGAAGCCGATGGCATACAGATATTCGATAGTGTTCCAAAACAGCCAAATATAGCATCATAAATGACCAGCCTTCTTGGATATGGATAGACCAGGGGTAGTCATCTTTTAACTGCGTGATTTTTTAAAAAGAGAGAGGGATGGAGGTAGCCACTGGTAAATTAAGACACTTGCTGGTGGTCCAACCAGTGGCACTGCTAGCTCCAGGCCTCTAGGTGGCATGTCATAAGGCCGCTTGGAAAACCCCATGCAGCCACCAAGCTGGTCTTTGTTTAGTCTTTTACAAACTTAAGAATATGCTACTTCTGTTTCAGCTTCTGTTTCAACTGAAAAGGCTAAAATGTCCCCTCTTCCAAATAATAGCTCAAACATTTCAGATTAGGCATGCATATTAAAAGTTTACATCAAACTCTTATGTTTCATTTAATAAGTGTACAATAAAATATTGTTTAATATCGTAAGAAAGACCTATCCAAAAGGTCATTTGAGCTAATTGGAAAAGTAGATTTACATACCCAAGGACACTCTGAAATGCCTCTCTAGGAAAAATTGAAAAAAGTCAATCCTTTACCCTGTGAGCAGCTGGCAAAGTGCCTGTCTCTTTAAAACCTTCCCATTGTGAAGATTAGGTTGCAGGTCTTGGCCAGGTATTCTACTAAAGTAGGCACAATTTGCTAGCACAAACAGGTGGATGGAATTCTGGCACTGCCTTGGCACGCTTTCTCTGTACAAGGGTTGGGATTGGGCAAGTGTACCTAAAGCGGGTCAATACCCATGCTGCCAGGCTCTGAAATCTAAAATATTCCAGGCCCAGCGGCTAGCCCTCCCGGATGCCCCGCTGTGTGAAACACCCTGTGGCACTGGTGATTTTACCTGATCCCGGCGGGTCCTACGACGCTATTCTGCCAGCGTCCGGCCCCCCAGCTTCTGTGTGGCTGAGCACGCTCCCGTGCCCAGCATTTGTGAACAAGGCCCAGTTATGCGGTTCATAAATTCCAGCAGCATAGTCAATTTAGCACACCGACTATAAAATTCAGTTGTACATCTTTACCTTGATAAAACAGAATCGAATAAACTTCTCAAACTGTCTCCTTGTTTCAGTTCCACAAAAGGCAGTTACTGGTATAGCAGCTAGTTTCTAGAAGACAAACAAATACTGTTGAATTAGTGCAGCTTGGTTGCAAAGCGGGCTATGTACTATATCGTTAGTCTAACATGGACACACAAATATATAAAGCAATATTGCATTGCCTACCTTGGTTTTAATCATCCACCTGATAAACTTGTAATCATATGGGTCATTACTAGCCATTTCTGAAAGATCCACACCTTCAGTAAATAAATTACATAAACCTGGTTTAGTACTTTGCATTCATAACATACCATCAACTGGTCACAAAATGAAAGTGCTGTTATCCGACAGTCAGGCCTGTTTCTAGCCTAAGAAAAACACAATTCTGTGAAACTCACCTGTAGAATTGGTTTTTCTGGGGATCCATTCCAGACCCTCCTTACACTTGGGATTACTTCCTTGCCCGAAGGGTGTGACTGCAAGACAAAAAAGGTGTGGCCCCTCCCAGCCCATAAGTAGCAGCTGCCTCCAAATCAACACCAGTACTTAAAAAGCAGTAAATCATATAACCAGAGGCAGGCCTGGAGGCCCGTTATAGGAGACCATGTTGCCTCACACCGAACTCCGCTTGAATTCTCTCAAAATATACTTTCTCTTATTATTTATTTATTTTTTTCTTCAATGCCAATGAAATAAATGGACTAAACACCATCAAAAAAGCATCAAAAGATAGATAATGACCCAAAAAGGGTGGGCCGGAGAGTCTGGAATGGATCCTCTGAAAAAACAATTCTACAGGTGAGTTTCATAGAATTGTGTTTTTTCTTCTGATCCATTCCGGACCCTCCTTACACTTGGGATCTCCAAAAGCAGTGCCATCTATGGGCGGGATCCCCAGCGCGGAACAGCAGGTAGTTTATTCTAAGTGTGCCATACACTCCACTTCCTTCTTCATGACATCTGGGTAATCTCCAGTAGAGGGCGAACTTCTGAAGAGATGAATATGCAAAAAAGAAAGCCCCTCCCGGTCCATATATACCTGGGACCTCCCACCAAATTCCCCAGTTTCTTCTCTGCAGAGAAGGCGACAAGACAGAAGATGAGGACTTCTTTACTTACAGGTAAGCCTGGCTCGCGCCCGGCCTTCTAATTATCCCCATTACTGCCAGGACCCTTCTAAATTGCCCTATACTGAGCCTCCCAGCTTAGGCTGTGGGTCCTGGTGAAGGTAGGAGCACCCTATGGGTGCAGCCGGAGCACTGCTCCACCGTGAGACCTCACTATGGGGTAGGTGGTTATCCAGGTTTCTTGGTGATCCTGGTGTGGGATGCCCCATCCCATTAGGCTTATGGCCGGCTCCTGGCTTGATTTCCCCCCCTTCCGGGTCCCCGATTCCCCTCCGGGGGGGGGGGGGGGGGGGGGCCCTGGCCTATATTTAGTTTTGGCCTATATTTCGTTTTACCCAGACTTTGTCAGTGTGAGTGTTTTTACTTATGTGTGTGTGTGTGTGGGTTGTTGCTGTTACTGGCCACATGCAGGACTTCAGCCTGGGGGAGCTTCTCCCCCTCAGGCTGCGTTAGGGAAGGGGGCGGGGCCGTGCTCTCGGAGCGGTCGCGGTAGCCCCGCCCCCTTAATTGGCGCAATGTCAGTGCTCGTTGGCTAGGGGTCCGCATTGCTGGGAGGGGGCGTGGCCTCGGGAAACGCGCGTTCTGTGCTGGCCCGCCCTCCCCCTGCTCTCCCTTCCCAGGCATGAGGCAGCGTGGTCTCACGGTGGAGCAGTGCTCCGGCTGCACCCATAGGGTGCTCCTACCTTCACCAGGACCCACAGCCTAAGCTGGGAGGCTCAGTATAGGGCAATTTAGAAGGGTCCTGGCAGTAATGGGGATAATTAGAAGGCCGGGCGCGAGCCAGGCTTGCCTGTAAGTAAAGAAGTCCTCATCTTCTGTCTTGTCGCCTTCTCTGCAGAGAAGAAACTGGGGAATTTGGTGGGAGGTCCCAGGTATATATGGACCGGGAGGGGCTCTCTTTTTTGCATATTCATCTCTTCAGAAGTTCGCCCTCTACTGGAGATTACCCAGATGTCATGAAGAAGGAAGTGGAGTGTATGGCACACTTAGAATAAACTACCTGGCAGATTGCACTCGGGGTGGTAAGGGCCTGATGGCCATTTTCTTCAGCTTGTGTGTGCGTGGGGGCCCCTATTTAGCGGGGGCCCCCACTGGTCTCTGTTTTGGCTGTGTGTGGTATATATATATATATATATATATATATATATATACCTATATATATAGATTTTTCCATTGTGTGGCTGTTAGATCATATGCTATTGCATTTTTACACTGCTCTGCTCTTATGTGGCTTATTTTGTGTGTTACAGGCCCTGCATATGTGCATATTAAGGGGTCCCTCCTGGTCCTCGGGTCCCTAGTTATAAAAATTGTCACCCAAAAATCCTCCCACCGGGACTTTTAAGGGGCATCCCGGGTTGCTTATGCGTAATTCCCTGCGGTCTTGCGACTTTTGTCTGACCACAAAAATTCACCATATGAAGTCTCTGCAGGATACCGGGCCCGGGATCCCTTCGGGACAATCCGGGCCATGTGTGGGGTGTGGGGTATCCCTTACGGGGGAGAATGTGCTGATTTGTATACCATGCGCACAAAAGGCCATAACGCGGCAGTCTGGTACCCAGCCTTCTGGGTCGGCTCCTCCCGCTTCATCGCCTTCCCCTCCACACCTGATCCACACCCCAAGTGACATTGGTACCAGTGGGGAGTCGCTTTCTCATGTTTGGGCTCGGTTGGCCAGCATGGAGAAAATGATTGCTAGCACGGTGGGAAAGAAGGCCCAGGCTAAAAAGAGACAGTTGTCGTCGGCACAGCCTTTGTGGGATATTGACGACGAGTCCGCTGAATTGTCCGATTATTCCCCGTTAGAGGAGGGGGAATTGTATCAGGATTCAGAGGCTGACTATGGTCAGCCTGCAAATTCCAATGTCGGGCAGGCGCTGGGGGATGCCGTTGATACGGCCATGGTTTTGTCATATTTGTTGGAGGTGTTGGATATTGATCCACCTGAGGCGCCCCCTCTTAAGAAGGGGGAATTTTTTGGGGCCCACAAGCCCCGTCTGGAATTCCCTACCCAGGGTCATTTTGATGCGCTGATACTTAGAGAATGGGAGAGGCCCTGCCGGCTTCCTGGTGTGCCTCAGGGATGGGATAAGAAGTATTCTTTTCCGGTGGAGGCGGTCAAGCGCTGGTCTTCTCCTACCGAGGTCGACGCGCCTGTTTTAGGTTTGACCAACTCTTCTGTGCTGAACACCCCTGACGCCACCTCCCTTAAGGATGGCGAGGATAAGCGCCTTGATCAGATGGTGTGCCACGCATTTGCCAACGTGGGCTCGGCCCTGCGGCCTGTTAGTGCATCTGCCTTGGTGTCGCTTGCTACCAGGTCTCTTATCAGGGACTGGCTGAATAATGCTCAGCTTGATCCAGATGGCGCTGAGTTCGCTATACTTAAGAAGTGCGAATTGTTCATGGATTTTGTCATGGCTGCGATGGAAGACTCCATTGTCGTGTGTAGTAGGACGTCAGCCTTACTGGTGGCCATGCGCAGACTGCTCTGGCTCCGTCAGTGGACAGCGGACGTGGGAGCCAAGAAGTCGCTCACAGCTCTCCCCTTCTTGGGTGCACGGCTGTTTGGAGATAAATTGGATGCTGTTGCTAAAGGAGGCAAGTTACCTCAGCGGAGGAAACAACGCCGTCCCTTTCGGGGGGCGGGCTCGTTCACTCCTTCCTTTCGCGGGGCCAGAGCCTCTAGGGGTCTGGCCTTCTCAGGTGTCAGGGGCTCGTCCTGGAACAGAGGCAGAGGTCGTGCACGTCCCGCGGCTGCCTGGGGTTCCAAGCCCATGCCTGCCGTTGAACCGGCTCAGCAATGAAGGGGCGCCCTCACCCGCAAGGGTGGGGGGACGGCTGCAGCTCTTCTTCCAGGTCTGGGCCCGGGAGGTCACAGACAATTGGATCTTGGAAGTGGTCTCCTCCGGGTACAAACTGGAGTTCCAGTTCTGGCTGCCCCCAAGATTCTTAAGGTCTCGGGTGCCCTCGGACCCCCAGGCTGCGCAGGGGCTCCTGTTAGCAGTAAAAAACCTTCTGGACATGGGGGTTATATGCCCGGTGCCTCCGTTGGAAAGAGGCAGGGGTTACTACTCCAACCTTTTCACGGTTCCCAAAAAGGAGGGTTCGGTGAGACCCATTCTAGATCTCAAGGTTCTCAACAGGTTTCTCAGAGCCAAGAAGTTCCGCATGGAGACTCTGCGCTCGGCTATCAATTCCCTTCGCCAAGGGGATTTTATGACATCCATAGACATCAAGGATGCGTATCTGCATGTTCCAATTTTTCAGGCACATCAGAGATTCCTCCGGTTTGCGGTGGAGGATCAACATTATCAATTTGTAGCTCTTCCCTTCGGTCTGACCTCGGCACCGAGGGTCTTCACCAAGGTCTTGGCTGGCATTATGGCTCTGCTCAGAGCTCAGGGCATTCGCATTGTGCCTTATCTGGACGATCTGTTGATTTCAGCTTCTTCCCTTCAACAGGCGGAACTGGACACCCACCAGGTGGTGTCGACCCTGGAGAGCTTCGGGTGGGTGATCAACCGCACCAAGTCTTCTCTCTCCCAGTCTCGAGTGATTTCATTTCTGGGCATGAATCTGGATACCAGTCGGGCCAGAGTGTTTCTGCCCCAGGCCAAAGTGCAGGGGATTCAGGGCCTGATCAGTCTTCTTCTGGCCAGTCCTTGTCCTTGACAGGGGATGAAACTGGTGGGTCTGATGGTGTCCTCCTTCGAGGCGGTGCCGCTTGCACAGTTTCACATGAGATCTCTTCAACTTCTCCTATTGACGTATTGGGACAGGAGCCCACAGTCATTGGATCAACCTTTCAAGATGTCTCCTAGGGTTCGGCAGTCCCTTCGGTGGTGGCTGGACTCTAGCAATCTGGTGAAGGGCAGATCCTTTCTGGTCCCTTGTTGGGAGAGGATTACCACGGATGCCAGCCTGTCGGGCTGGGGAGGTTATTGGAACAGTCATCAGTTCAGCGGGGTCCTCAGGAGGCTCACACCCCCATCAATTTATTGGAGCTCAGAGCCATTCGACTGGTTCTGGCTCGGCTGACCACACAGTTGCGGGGTATTCCGGTTCAGGTGCGTTCGGCAGTGGCTTACATAAATCACCAAGGAGGGACTCGCAGCAGGAGTGCCCTCAGGGAAGTCTCTCTGATCCTGGGCGGAGAGCAATGTTCCTTGCCTTTCGGCAGTCTACATTCCGGGAGTGGAGAATACGGAGGCGGATTCCCTGAGCAGGGGATCCTCTCGCCACGGAGAGTGGTCTCTCAACCCTGAGGTTTTTCTGGATCTTTGCCGCAAGTGGGGGACTCCGTAGGTGGATCGCTTTGCCTCGAGGCACAATCACAAACTTCCGGCCTTTGTGTCTCTTTCTCAGGATCCCCTGTCTCTGGCAGTGGATGCCTTGTCACTGGCTTGGAAGGACCTGGGTTTTCTGTACCTGTTTCCACCTGTCTCCATGCTGGGCAAGGTAGTTCGCAAACTGGTTCTAGAAGGGGCACCGGCGATTCTGATGGCTCCAAGGTGGCCAAGAAGAGTTTGGTACGCAGGCGTTTTAAGGATGGCCGTAGACCAGTACTGGCTTCCCTTGCTGCCGGACCTGCTATCTCAGGGTCATCTACTTTACCCCAATTTACAAACGCTGGCTTTGACGGCTTGGCTGCTGAAACCTTCATCTTGAAAGAGGAAGGTTTGTCTGAGGCGGTTGTTCAGACCCCGATTAGGGCTAGGAAGCGGTCCTCTTCTGGCATTTACTATAGGACTTGGAGGTCCTACATTGATTGGTGTAACGCTAGGAACTTGCCTTGCAGGGTGTTTTCTATACCCAGGATTTTGGAGTTTCTTCAGCATAATATGGATCTTGGGTTCCAGCTTAGTACTTTGAAAGGACAGGTTTCTGCTCTGTCGGTTTTTTGCTTTACACTCGCTGGTTAAGACTTTTTTCCAAGGGGTCGCGCATGTGCAGCCCCCTCGGTAGGCTGTAGTCCCTGTTTGGGATTTGAATTTGGTTCTTTCGGCTCTGCAGGGTCCTCCTTTTCAGCCGTTACAGGATATTGCTCTTTCGGTTCTCACTCAGAAGGTTGCTTTCTTGGTGGCTATTACCTCTGTCCAGCGTGTCTCTGAGTTGGCAACCCTGTCGATTCAGGCCCCTTACTTTGAGAGACACCAGGATAAGGTGGTTTTTCGTTTTAAGCCGGATTTCCTTCCTAAGGTAGTGTCTGCTTTCCACCTCAATCAGGACATTGTTCTCCCTTCCTTGTGTCCTAAGCCTAGCAATGACAAGGAGAGGGTTTTGCACAATTTGGATGTTCGCTGTGTGAAGTACTATTTGGTGATTACTTCTTCCTTCCGCAAGACGGACGCTTTTTTCGTGGTGACCTGCGGGCACAGGAAAGGTTTGGCGCCTGCTAAATCTACGATTAGCAAGTGGATTCGTCAGGCCATTGTTGGGGCCTATTCTGCTAAGGGGAGGACTCCCCCTTTTAGGGTTACTGCGCACTCTACTCGTGCTGTTGGTGCATCCTGGGCTTTTCAGCACCAGGCTTCTGTTGAACAAGTTTGTAAGGCTGCTACTTGGTCTTCCGTTCATACTTTTTCCAAGTTTTACAAGGTTGATGTGCGTGCTTCAGCGGATGCTGTTTTTGGCCGCAAGGTTCTGCAAGCTGCAGTGGTTTGGAGTTGGTACATTCTTTACTGTTTCTGGTTCCCACCCATGATGGACACTGCTATTGGATGTCCCAGATGTCATGAAGAAGGAAGTGGAATGTATGGCACACTTAGAATAATACCGTTTTGTGAGTACTCACCTTTAAAACGGGTATTATGAGTGTGCCATACACTCCACTTCGCCCCACCCTTGTTTGTTTCAGGTATTCTGGGGCTTTTTATATGGTGAACCATTGGTTTTGATTGTTACGGTTATATTTGGTTCTTCCTGGTCCCTTTACTGCTTTTATACACTGGGGAATTTGGTGGGAGGTCCCAGGTATATATGGACCGGGAGGGGCTCTTTTTTGCATATTCATCTCTGCAAAATTTTGCCCTCTACTGGAGATTACCCAGATGTCATGAAGAAGGAAGTGGAGTGTATGGCACACTCATAATACCTGTTTTAAAGGTGAGTACTCACAAAACGGTATTATTTCACTGTCTAAGCCCCTTTCTAGTGCCTTCTGATATAACAAAAAGAAAATCTGACTTCCGGAAGGATTCTGTAGCTGCCATGTAATAGCTTATGGCTCTGACTACATCCAAAGAATGAAGAGCCCTTTCCTTAGCGTTAGCCGGAACTGGGCAAAAAGAAGGTAGAATTACCTCCTCATTAAGGTGAAAAGGAGAAACAACATTAGGTAGAAAATCAGGCTTAAACCGAAAAACTACCTCGTCTCTGTGTAACTCAAAATAAGGAGACTTCATACATAAGGCGGCTAATTCGGAAACTCGCCGCACAGAGGTGATTGCGACCAAGAATATCACCTTGAGCGTCAAAATGCTCAATGGAGCATCAATCAAAGGTTCAAAGGGAGCACCCTGGGGAGCAGATAGCACCAGATTTAAGTCCCACACTGGTAAAATAGGCTTGCGCAGTGGTCGGACATGAGTGACTCCCTGAAAGAAAGTTCTAATGAGTCTATTGTTAGCGATAGACTTCTGGAAAAAAATAGATAAGGCCGAAACATGCCCCTTGAGGGTGCTTAATTGGAGACCCAACTCTAAACTATTCTGCAGAAATTCTAAAATTCTAGAAACAGAATATCTTCTGCATGAAAACTTCCTGGACTCACACCAGGAGATGAACGCCCACCAGACCCTGTAGTAAATCTTGGAAGAGGTCTTCTTCCGGGCCTGAATCATGGTATGAATAACCTTGGCAGATAAACCCCTCTCTGTCAAGATCGAGGTTTCAATAGCCAGGCCGTCAAAGCCAGCATCTGTAAATTCAGGTGCCGAAGAGCCCCCTGTGTGAGAAGCTCTGGATCGACTGGCAGGCGCCAGTGGTCTACTGACATCCTTACTATGTCTGAAAACCAGCTTCTCCTTGGCCAACGAGGAGCCACCAGGATGGTTGGTACCCCCTCCTGAGCTACCTTCCTTAGTACACGACCCAGGAGTGGGAGAAATGCATACAGGAGATTGGACATTGTCCATGGGGTTGTTAGAGCGTCCGTTGCTATGGCCAGAGGGTCTCTCGAAAGAGACATAAACCTCGGCCGTTTGTGATTGTGTCTGGACGCAAAGAGATCCACCTCTGGCCCACGCCAGTGAAGGCGAAGGGCTTGAAAGATCTTCTGAGAGACCATTCTCCCCGACGCAGCGACTCCCTGCTCAAGGAGTCTGCCTCCTGGTTCTCTACCCCCGGGATGTAAACCGCCGAGATGCAGGGAACATTCTCCTCTGCCCAAACCAGAATCCGACTTACTTCCCTTAGGGCACTCTTGCTCCGAGTACCCCCCTGATGGCTGATATAGGCTACCGCCGTCCGATTGTCTGGACCTGGACAACCTGCCCCTTTAAACTGGAGGTCAGATGCTGGAGCACTAGCCAGGCTGCTCTTAACTCCAAGATATTTATGGGAAGCAGATTCTCCTTCGGACCCCACTGCTCCTGGATCTTCTGGGTCTGCCAAATGCCCCCCCAGCCTGTAAGACTGGAATCCGTGGAAACGATTTGCCACTGAGGTGTCAGAAAGGACCTGCCTACTGATAGGTGTAGAGAATCCAACCACCACAGGAGAGATTGCCTGGCTGAGGGAGTCAGAACAAACGACTGATCCAGAGATAGCGGGGCTCGATCCCAGCTTGACAACAGATTTAACTGAAGAGGCCTCATGTAAACTGGGAAAAGGGCACCGCTTCAAAGCAGGTCACCATAAAGCCCACTAGTCTCATCCCTAGCTTAATAGTTGGCTGCTGACAAGCCAGTAAGGTCTCTATCTGGCTCCAGGGCAGCAGAGCCTTCTGCTCTGGCAGAAAAACTCTTACCTGGACTGTGTCCAGAGTCATTCCCAAAAAAACCCTTACTGGCGATGGGGTGATATGTGACTTTGGATAATTGATCACCCAGCCAAGCTCTTCTAGGGTTAACAATACAGTCTGCGTCTTTCTTGATCTCCTGAAGGGACAGAGCAGAGATCAAAAGATAGTCCAGGTATGGGATTATGCATATCCCCTGGCTCCTCAGGATGGCCATGAGACCTGCCAAAACCTTGGTGAACACCCTTGGAGCCGAGAATAAGCCGGAAGGAAGCGCCACAAACTGGAAATGTTGGCCTTCCAGGGAAAACCTTAAATATTTCTGATGCCCTGGAAAAATCAGGATGTGAAGATACGCGTCCCTTATGTCTATTGTGGACATAAGACCTCCAGGTTGAATCGATCTTACTGCTGATCTCAAAGTTTCCATGCGGAAATGTTTCACCCGGATAAATTTGTTGAGACCCTTTAGGTCTAAAATAGGATGCACCGACCCATCCTTCTTTGGGATCGTGAACAGGTTGGAGTAAAACCCCTGACCTTCTTCCTGAAAGGGTACCTGACAAATTACCCTTTTCTGAAGAAGATGCTGAACAGAGGCTCTCAGGGCATCTGCCTTTAACGGGTTCCGGGAAGCCCCCGACCAAAGGAACCTTGTGGGCAGTCTGGCAGCAAACTCGATCTTGTAGCCTGATGACACCACTTCCTGGATCCAAAGATCTGCCAAGTGGTGTCTCCAGATTGGAGCAAACTGCAAGAGCCGTCCCCCCACCCGCCCGGGTGAGGGCGCCCCTTCATGCCTGGGTGGACTTGGCTGGAGGCTTAGGCCTGCTTCTCCAAGCGCCACCCGCCCTGTTACGGGCCCTGCCTCTGCACCAAAAATCCCTACGGGAACATGATATGAAGGAGCCTCTACCGCTCCGAAAGGGCCCATATGAGGGCCTCTGAAAGAGACGAGCCGACCTTCTTCTCTGAGGAAGCTTGCCATCCTTGACAATGAGGTCAAGCCGCTCCCCAAAGAGTCTGCTCCCCAAAAAGGGCAAATTATAAGATTTTTTAGCGGCAGCATCAGCCGACCATTGTTTTAGCCATAAAGAGCGGCGCAAGGCAACAAGAAGAGCAGAAGTTCTGGCACCTAGCCTGACCACATCATCCATAGCAGTGATAGCAAAGGCGTTAAAATCCAAGCAAGCCCTAAATTCCTTGGACTCTTGAGTATGTCTGCGAGACTTAGCCTTAGCCAAAAGTTGCTTTACCTTCTTCCTTATGGCTCCGGTGGAAATGACCATAACTTTATCATATCAGCCGGAAAGGATACCTTGAATCTAGGATCATAGGGACAGCAGGCAGCTTGTTAGGACTTTCCCATTCCTTTAACACCATCCTGGAGAAATGAGACTGCTCCGGAAACACCTGCCTCTGTCTCACGGGCCTAAACAGGTCACCCTTCCCCCTCTTCACCAATTTAGGAGGGGTAAGGTTTAAAGTTTCGAACACAGAAGAAAGTAAACTCTCTGTTTCATCTGAGAGTAAGGTATCTTCATCAGAAGAAAATAAGATAAAATTACTGTCCTCCTCACCGGAGCGTACCTCACCTTATGAGAGTGGTTCATCAATAATTTCTTCCTCCTCCTCAGAACCAAAAGAGGCAAATAAATCCTCTTCCTCATAAGCAGGCTCCAAATGCCTCCTCTTATTGGCGGCCTTTTTAGGGACGAACAAAGAGAGCTGTCTTTCCAGGTTATCCAACCTGTGTGCCATATCCAGCTGCGCTCCACTGCCTTCCCCTTCTCTAGGGGCTACTTGAGGATGCTGAGGTACAGAAGAAACCAAATTTATTGCTGGACTGGATGGAGGAGCAACCACCCTATTATGGTCTGAACCAATTCTCCTGGCGCAAGCGGAACAAACCGTGCTGAAAACCGCTTACGTAAAGGGCAGAGCCTGCCCTGCTCAAGTGGGATGCCCGACTCACTATCTCCCGATGCCTTTGTCATGGTGTTTTTTTTTAATTTTTGCAAAAAGAAAAAGACTTAAGGTCCTAAGCCTATACCAATCCCCAGGAGGACTGGGAGGAACCACAACCCCTTTATCCTTCTTCCCAATCTAAAAATAAACAGGAGAAAAGACCTATTAAAAATGACTTTTTTTTCTTCAAAATAGCATAATGCCAGCCATAATACTTAAATTCAATAAGACATAATAACATCAAAAATAGTACAATCGACGTCCACTTACCCCTGCAGCAGCAGAATCACTCAGAACTGGCGACTACACACCTTCCCACACAATGCCCCTAGACCCAAGGAGAAAACATGGTGTAGCAGGGGTTAATACTTTAGGAGCCCCCTCGGGTGCACCTGCCCTGCCGCAACGCTAGAGTGGCAGAAAGAGCCCCTTAGAACCCCCAGGGCAGAAAGAAGCCGCAGCGTGGACAGCGGGGGAGCCCAGCATATGGCCGCTACCCGCTGCCGTATACCGCACCCCGTACGTACGGGTGTCCGCTGCCACCTACCTCCTGTCTTCCCATGTAGGGGTATTCAGCGGAGGTCTCGGTGGCGGAGCGCGTGCTCTATCATCCTCCTTTCATGCCGGAGAGAGCGCGAATGAAGGACCGGAAAATTGCGGAAACCGGCAATTGCGCTTCCGCCCCCGACGTGACGTCACCAACAAAAAACATGCCCCTTAAAGCTGAAGGCGTGAAATTTAAAAAATAATTTTTTTTTTTTCCTTGTCTTTTAAATAACCTAAAACATGTGGGAAGAAGGATGGGTTGTATAAAATACACACAGTTCCTCAGCAGGTACACCAGAGAAAAACCTGCGGCTGGCGTGCTCTTCAAAGAAAGCCTGCAGCCCAGAGCGTATACACTCTGCAAGCGCCCCAAGACCCCGGCGCTTCAACTTACCTTCACGGACCCCTAAACAGCAGAGCTGTGGGAGGCAAATGGGTCTGGGGGATCTGTGGGAATAAGGCTGTGCAGGAAGCCGACAGGGTGCATTCCCCCGCTTGCTGCCAATCCTTAAGAGAGAACTTCAACAACCTTCACAGTCAGCTCAACTGCAAGAATGAAACTGGTGTTGATTTGGAGGCAGCTGCTACTTATTGGCCGGGAGGGGCCACATCTTTTTTGCCTTGCAGTCACACCCTTCAGGCAAGGAAGTAATCCCAAGTGTAAGGAGGGTCTGGAATGGATCAGAAAAAGTAGGCAGTTCCTGGGGAGCCGGCCCCTGTGGAAAACAGGGTAGGGATAAGGAATTGTACATTAAAGGAGGGGGCTGGAGTGAAATAACATTATAAATAAATAATATTATTTATTATAAATAAATAATTATTTATTTAATAATATTATTTTATTATTATTATTATTTTATATATTATTTTAAATAGCTATCTAGCCTGGTTGCCCTGAAGTGTTTTAGCAGGTAGAATGTGCCTGTGCCCAGGACCCGTCCCCTCAAATGTCAACTGAAGACAGAGGAAATTAAAAAATTCCTAAATAAAATTTAATAAATGAATGTTTAGGGATTATGTACACCCTAGGCAGCACAGCGATGTCACACCAGTGGGCAATTAAACCTTTTTAGGTCCCTCTGTGCCCCACAACTGCCCTCCTTGGGTGATAATGCCAGCTCGGCAGTAGCTACCTGGCATGTTTGAGATTACTTATGAGCCAATGCTGGCTGACATAGCCCCGCCAGATGGCTGCATCCCCAGTTTCCCTGTAGTCTGGGGAGTGCCCCTGCCCCTGGCCTATCTGAATGGCTGGGCACAAAAGAGTGTCATAGCTACAGGGAAGCTGGGGATGTGGCCGCAGGCTAATACAGTGTGTTGGGAGTCACCAGTAATGAGGAGTTTACTGGCAAGATCAGAGGTTTCACACAGCAGGGTATCGCGAATCAGGATGCCCCTGGGACAGACTAGCGGGCGACTCCAACGTCTTTTATACTCCAAGACAGTGTTTCGCTCTAGAACAGGAGTGTCTCACACAGAATGCTAAACAAAAACTATTTTTTCTACATGCTTATCCTTTTAATGTAAAGTATTCTGAATAATTTAATTAATAATTAAATCTATTAAATAGGCACTAGGTGGAGCTCTAGCATAACAACTAAATGATATGCAGCCTGTAATGCTTATGAATGCAATATACGGAGGAATATTATATGGTGGAATAGACTTTACTTTAGACTACAAGTATTCTTTTTATGTCCCTGTTGATTGTTCTCGGCTTCCTGAGAACTGCTAAAACTACTTTAATTAGGAACATCTGGGGAGGTTAAAACCGCCCCAAACCTCACCAGACTGCACCCCCCTCCGGTTTCATAATTGGGGAGTGTTTACTCACCTCGCCGGGGGATCCATCTTCTTGGTCCCTCGGGTCCTGGCGGGTGCTGCCATCTTGCATCCCATCAGGCCCTGGGCTTGTCCCCCAATCTTGCGCCTGTGCAGTGACCATGAAAGGGATTCAATGGAGCTGCCCGAAATCCTGTGTGGGACACATGGCTAAAGTGCTTGTCAGTTAGCACCAGCTAAGCGGGTGGTGGGTGAGGATCGAGCCCTGAAGCAGCCGGGTGGAACTTAGGTGCCAATTGGGGAGGGGGGGGGGGGGGGGGGGGAGAGAATTGTCCCTTATTATTTTAGGTCTGATGTTCCTCTTTAATGAGTCATGAATCCTTCCTTTGAATACTGTTAAGTTCACAGTTTTTTGTTTTTTTTGGCCCTCGTCAGTATCTAAAACTTGTTTTACACATTACAGTGCCACACTATTGCATGTGATTAAAGAATACAAGTTATGCTAACGCATAATAAACCTAATCTTCAGTGAAACTCTGTCTCCTGGAAAATGTAAAGTAAAACTGATTATACCTAGAACAGAAACATCTGCAATCATGAAATATCCTCCCTCTGGAATGACCGGTCTTAGTCCAGCCTCCTGTAGTAATCTAGCCATGCGGTCACGCTTAGGTTCTAGTTCTCGAGATAGTGAGTTGAAATAACATTCTGGCTCGTCCATTCTTTTCAAGTCTTTGAAGAACGCTTGGGCTAGAGCTTCCTGCACAGAACAAGAGATGACATCTGAAACCCATCAACTTGCACTACCACAAGTACACATTATTTATAAATCCGTAATAGAAAAGACCAGGCCCCCAGATTGGCCTGGAAATTACTCCACAAATACATGCCGCACTGGCACAAGGACAAAAATACACACTTAAAAAACAAATCACTGATGGGCAGCTAAAATGGCTGAAATCTGACTAATCATAAATCTAGTATCTGGTAGAAGAACAAAGTGCTAAGTGCAAAAAAATACATATTATTGGTCTCGTATTTGCTATTACAGGTGTGTTACTCCACTTGTCTGCACCAGCGGCGGTTATAACTCCAGCACACCCATTTGTTTTTTGAAAGAGGTGCAGACATTTTTTTTGTAGGGATAGGGACTTTTTCCCCTTAGAAAAAATGACCCTCTATGGGGTACTCCCTAACATATGGAGAGCCCTTCACAGGCTACACAACAGACTACAAGAAGCTGGAGGACTTACTTGCAGTGGAGTAGGACAGGTGTAGATGGAGTTTTGATGGACAGTTTGCAAATGCTTTATGAGATGTTCAGGACCAATGGACCAACCAAGCTTGAAAAGAAAAATAATAAATTAACTACTTGTCAGACAAGATGGACGAGAACATGGTCAGTACTAAAGCATAATGCAGATACAACCTGGGCTGCACATCTTAGTTCTTTTGTTTAATTAATCTTCCAGAATTATTTAAACTCCCTTTGTGTGTTCCTAATGTAGGGCAACTATTTCTTAAATCTCCAAAAAAGAAAGAATGGAGTACCCTGCTTAATGGCAGTGCCTAGCACACAACCCTGCATACATGGAAAATCGCATGCTCTATTCACTGTGATGTCAGCAGGGAGCAGCACTGAGGCAACCAACATGGAACAATGTGCGGAGGATCAGATAAGGCAAGTATCCAATCCAAGAGTAATGCAGATCAGATTAATACGGGCTCTCGAGGGAAAAGCAAAAAACAAAAACACTATCCTGCTATCTGCAGCCCTTTCATCATAGTTCAGTAGTATAAAACTACCTCCATTCTCAAAAATGAACCCCACAACATTCACACTCACCATGGGTCTCTGAATGAAACGGACACCACCCACCTAGTGTGATTCACAGTGACTGCCCTTGCCCACTCCATTCAATGCAATGTAGGAGAAGGGCCAGTCATCAACCACTGGTTGCTTAGTGGTTAATTGCTCTCTCCATCCTTGTGCTGCCTGCAGTACAATATATTGGATTTGGATTTTTGGAAATATATGGCAATTTTCCTCCGCATTTAACCCATTCATGCAGTGTGACAAACATAAGCAGTGAATGGACACGTGCGGAGTGGTGGGCTGCCTTGACAACAGCGCCCAAGGAGCAGTGGGGTTAGGTGTGTTGCTCAAGAGCACTTCAGTCATGCCCTGGCCAGGAATCAAATCCGTCACCTTCTGGTCACAAGGCCTTACCTTTAGGTCGCGAACGTCACCCACTGCATCACTGAGTGCTGAGGCAGCTAGTAGTGAATTACATTACTAGTCACTAAAGCAGTTGGGTGGGGCTTTCAAGAGGAGCCATGTTGGGAGTGATATCATTGACTTAACAGTGACTGGCTTGGGGAGGGGCAACCTGCCCAAAAGTGTCCCCTGCCTTCAGGGGTGCCCAAGCTAATGTGCATATTTACAGTCCGGGACGAGCAGGAGGATAATTAACATAGGGGCTCCCTGCCCTGAGAAAAAGTGACTGTATCAGAGAAGTGATGTAAATGTATCTAAGTACTGACAAGGAATGTGTGGTGTAGATAGATGCTGGATAGGGCGTAATGACTGGACGGGAGACCAGGTAGTGTCAGACATTCACAATCAGGCACTGCCAGACAAGGACAAAAGGGCTGCTGGGGGGGGGGGGGGGCGGGTAAAATCGGGGATGCGCTGGAGTATGTGTTTTATCAGGCCTACCCCCTAACTATTGTACCTGCAAGTGCTAGATCCTAAAGTTTAATTTTAAGTTAACTCCTGGTCTAAGCCAGTCCATAATTTAAAGAAAAATGGCACAAGCTTTACCTTCCACCCAGTCACACTGTATGCTTTTCCTGCACTTCCAATGGTTATAGTCCTTTCCCACATTCCTGGTAAAGTTGCTGAAATAAAAAAATTAAAGAAGAAAAAAAAACACAAATGGATATCAGCAAAGTGGTATGTTACCTTACTGGTGATTTTAACCTGCAATCAAAAATGCCAAAATCATACATTTCTTCGTGGACCCAAGACCCAACCGTGGGTCCCAAGACCCAACCTTATGGCTCAGAAAACTTGACCACCTTTCCTTCTTATGTTCCTACACACAAAAAAAGTACATTTAAATTTACTCACTGTAAAATCTGTGATTAAAAATTAGCCAGGAGAAGGCAAGGCCTTTATTTCTTCATTGTAGTTATACTGCCTATTAAAAATATATACAAGTAGAGGAATCTAATCATTATAAAAAAGTGGTATTTCCACGATCCTCAGCTGTATAAAAAAAAAAGGACAAGGTGGAGGCTATGCTTATTTTTGGGTGAGCACACTTAAAGCAGCTTTTCTTTCATATACATATAATATCTCTTTACTTTCGGGGCATCCTGAATCAGTGTGAAGACTATACCACACATTGTAAAATCTGTGATTAAACATGTCCTGGGACAGCAGGGTCTTTATTTCTTACTTATAGATTCTGCCTACTGAAAAAAAAAATATAAACTATGGGATTTGGAGTAAAGTCACCTTCATCCTGCATAGTTTCAATGTAGTCTCAGCTCTTTGCATCAACCAAGCAATTGTTTTTACTTCTATTTGCCCTCATCCTCCCAATATGCAAGGAAAACAACTAGAGTACATTTTTAATATTTGGTAGAGCAGCTGAGAAACTAACTTTTACACAACGGTTCAGCTCTCCTGTTTGTGGTTCTAGGTAGAGGGTCTTGTTAAAAAGATTGTTGTTTGATGTAGTGTCTGTCTTCACACTGCTTCGTAAAAAGATACGTACGAAAGAAAAGAAAAGCCAATGTTAGTGTATTCATCCTAAAATATATATATAATTTTTCCACCAGGGCCCTCTGAAAGCGGACAGACGGCACTAAGAGGTGTTCAGAGTGCTCAGAGCTTAATCTGAATCCAGTACAGACTGAGGAAAACCTAATATCCTAAGTAGGAAAGTAGGAGTGGGGTTAAGAATTTAACCTGTGGCACCAATGGAAGAAAGTATTCCAAAGGTGACAGTGCGCCATGGCTTTTCCAAAGTACAGAATACTAGTGCAGACTAACCCTTATCCTAAAAGCCAACAACCGTAGCTTGGGGAGTGGACAAAAAATCTGGGTAGTCTAGCAGACATCTACATTTACCAAAGATGTGCACCAAAACATTTTTGAGCAATGCAATATGTCAAAATCCAAGAGGCCTCTCCGTTGACAGGGATCCTAACCAGACTCATGAGGAAGTCAATTAGATTTTCAGCTCCAAAAAGATTTAGAGCAAATTTCAGCAAAGTAGATTTGTCATCACCAGAGCAGGGGACCTCGACTACCAGAGCAGAAAGAACTTGGCCTGATCTGGTAAGGAGCAGGTCTGATCAGGGGCTCAGGTTCAATGATCCCAAGTGGTTAGTTGGGTGAAGTAATTTGTCCCAAAATCCTCTTGCCAGAGCATCAGCGATTCAAAGGCCAGAAGCTCTTTGCCATATAGATCCTTGCCCAAGAAAAGACACTTTTACTGATGGTAACAGGATGGACCTGGGGAATGCACTGTCCACCCAAACGTCTGCAAATCCTCCAGCAGAGCTCCCAGGCACTTCCATCTTAGACTGAGTGTTCAACAAGAAGTTGTCCAATAGTGAATCTCACCACCACTACAAACTTGGTTTACACTGCTAAGGAATGGTAAAGATAGGAACATAAAAGGTAAGCTGCCTTGATGTCCAGTGTCGCCATGCAAACAATTGGGAAAACCAAAAAACGAATGTTTTCATCATGAAACAGGGGGATGGACAAAATCCTTTAGAGAGATTGACAACCAAAGGGGTATGCTCCCCCGCAGCTGATCGGCCCTACCTCCATATTCCCTCAATTTCAGCCTTACATACTCGTGGATTGTCTGAGGTTTCCTGGTCAGACTGATGCACAAAGATGTGAAAGCCAGTCCAGGAAACCCAACTGCCCAGCAGTGGTCACATGGGCAGGTGGAGAAGCAGGCGAGTTGATCTGCACAGTATCAGGCTTGCAGGATGGTATGTGTGCCAAGGAATCCCAAACCGGCCAAAAGAGAAGAGAAAAATTGGTTCTATATAATCTCTTTTTTCCCTTAGCAGTGGTACCCTCTCTTTGTAAAATACTAATTAGGGTATCACTCACCAAAGGGCCTAGTTACAACCTCTCCTCCATTTCAATGCACCATTAACCCATGACCTGTTTAATGGGCTTATGCAGCTTTTGGCCAAAGAGATTTTAACCCCTTAAGGCAGACCTGGGCATTGTACATACGGCCCTTTGATTGGCTCTGACCGGCCCGCGACCAGCATTCCCTGTAAGGTGCGCGTCCGCACGCTGCTGCTGCCGCCCCCGCCACTCAGTCCCACCCACTGTCCGCGCAGTATTGCCAGAAATACAATTCTGTGATTACTCACCTGTAGAATTGGTTTTATTGGTGGCACAGTTGACTGCAAAACGAAACTTGTGGCTCCGACCGGCTCATATAAAGGCAGCTATTTCTCTAATAATCCCCAGCGTTGAAAAGCAGTAAATACAGAGACAAGCCGGGAGGCCAGAGACCATGTTACTTCACACAGCCCCAGTATAAACTCTCTCAAATGGTAATCACCATAACAAGGCAAAAGAAGATAACAAAAAAAGGGTGGCATGAAGCGACCCGAGCAGGATACCAATAAGACCAATTCAACAGGTGAGTAATCACAGAATTGTATTTTTCTTGGTATCCTGCTTGGGTCGCTCCATTCTTGACAATTGGGACATCCAAAAGCAGTGTCCAAGAAAGGGTGGTATCCCCAGAGAGCAACAGCACGTAGTTCATGACACTACCGCCTGAAGCACCTTACGGCCAAAAACAGCATCAGCCGAGGCCCTAACATCAACCTTGTAAAACTTAGAAAAAGTATTAACTGAAGACCAAGTAGCGGCCTTACAAACCTGTTCAACCGAAGCCTGGTGCTGAAAGGCCCAAGAAGCACCAATAGCTCTAGTGGAGTGAGCTGTAACACGAAAAGGGGGTTCCTTCCCCTTGGCAGAATACGCTTGCTCCACCGCCTGTCTGATCCACTTGCTGATAGTGGACTTGGTTGGAGGCAAGCCCTTCCTAGGCCCGTCAGGAAGGACAAAAAGAGAATCCGACTTCCTAAAGGATTCCGTAGCAACCATGTAGTACTTAAGTGCTCTGACCACATCCAGGGAATGGAGGGTCCGCTCCTTAGAATTAGAAGGCGCGGGACACAAGGAAGGCAAGACAATGTCCTCATTGAGATGAAAGGCAGAAACAACCTTGGGTAAGAAGTCCAGCTTAAGACTAAAAACCACCTTATCCTGATGTCGCTCAAAGTCAGGCGGCTTCGGGGGGCGTGGTTATGTAGCCGAACGAGGAAGGTGTGTGACACGAGGGCTCCTGAGAAATATCCTGAAAAAACCCTGAAACCCAGTGGGAATCCTAACCTAACCACCCTGCAGGGCCACTAACTATCCTCTGGACCCTCTGCCCGTCTTTGCGGAGATGGGGCTCTCTTCCTAGGCTGCCCTGTGGCTCTGAGAGACTTCCGCACGAGGGCGGGAGACGCCATCTTGGAAGGTGGGACGGGGAGGAAGAACGGGGCTGACTTACCCCCTGTGCTGTGTCCAGTTTGGCTGTGAGGACTGCGGAGCGTTGCTGGTGCTGGTTTTGCTGGTCCGGGCCCGAGGAGGGGAAGTTTGGAGATCCGGAGGCTGTGAGGAGGTCCTGCCTTGAGTTTTGTGCTGCTCCCAGACGTGCTGTGAGTGGCTGCTGTCCTTCATCATCACGGGCCGAGTCTGTGCTGCTGCCCTTTCGCCCCCCTGTCATCGGGTCCTTCTTATCAGCTGTGGTGGCTGTTCAGTTCCCCCTGCTCTGATCGGTGGGCGCTGCCCCCCCCCTCTTCCACCGAGCTCGGAGAGCGCTCTGCTGCTTCTCTGCCTCTGACGCTGGGATCCTTTGATTACACATTGAAGTCTCCTGCGGGGTGAATCACAGTAAGTTTACCCGGCTCCATTCATTGTTTGTCGAGTGGGGGCTGTGGCCTCCCCCCTCCTGTTCTCTGTGCTGTGGGGACACTTAACCATTTCACTGCCTGTCTCTGCTGGAGGCTTCCCTGTCAGGCTCCTTGAAGTGCCTGTATATCCCGGGGGTAGCTGGAGGACTTTTCAGTGTCTGACCTGTGCACTGTGGAGTGACTGCCTCTCCCCTGGGAAGACACTGGACTGCCAGACCTTGGAAGGTGCATTGCTGGAAACAGCCTGCTTAGAAGCTTGGGGGGATATACAGCCTCAATATAAGGGCTGGAGATTGTTCTGAGGCTCAGCTGGAATCACTTGCAGCGAGACAATCCTGTGTTCTGCCTAATACTACACTAGGATAACATCTCTCCTGGGGATCTGCCCCCCCCCCCCCCTCCTGCTGATCAGGCTAAAGTTTGGCCCACTGTGCTGCTTTATACACCACAGATACCTGCCCTCTCGATTGACAGGAGACATCCAGTCATTTATGAAAGGAAATAAAAGAAGGCGTACTGTGCTTTTGAGCTGCGGCACGCAAACCATGGCCGACTTACCTACTGAATGTCCTGGGTCTCCCGTCTCAGATCCTGACAATGCTGCAATAATGGCAGCTATCACGAATTGCCAAAGTGTGCTTACATCTAAGTTTGATAATTTACAGGAGCAATTAAACTACTTTAAGCATGATCTAGACAAAGTGAAGGATAGAGCAAAGGAGTCGGAAAGAAGAATTGGAGAGGCGGAGGATAGCTTTTCAACTGTCAACTCAGCGGTGGATTCTCTGAGACGCCAGGTGAAGATCCTTACGGAACGGGCGGAAGATGCTGAGAATCGCTCCAGACGTAATAACATCAGAATAATTGGGCTGCCGGAGAAGGCGGAGGGAGATGCTCCTGAGAGATTCATTGAAAATCTCATCCAGAATACGGTGGCGCCAGAGGGCCTTTCTCCTTTCTTCGCGGTTGAGAGAGCACACCGAATTCCATTTAGACCCCCGCCGCCCGGGGCCCCACCCCGCCCCTTTATTTTGAAGCTGCTGAACTTTAGAGACAGGGACACCGTATTGATGGCGGCTCGGAAGCAAAAGGATATCCTATTTAATGGGGCGAGACTGTCCTTCTTTCCGGATTTCACGTCTGAAGTGCAGAGACAGACGATCCTTCAATGAGGTGAGGGCACGACTTCGGGGGAAAAACATCAGATACGCCATGCTCTTTCCTGCGAAACTGCGAGTCCAGGATGGAACTACCTCAAGGTTTTTCCTCACAGCTGAAGAGGCCAGCAACTGGATAGACTCACTTCCTGCAGCCTGAAGGCCGAATATGCATAGTTGATCCAAATGGGACTCTATTACTCTGGTTTCGCCTGACTTCTATGCCGTATGGAAGTTACTATGCTAGGGGAGCCTGAGGATTATTTTTTGGAACCACCGATCCCTCTTCCCTTACACAGGTTTTTGGGGGCCCTGTTCCCCTCCCCCGTTATTAACCATTGCCTGTTCTTCACCTTCCTTTTCCCCCCTCATAGAATATGTTAGCTGGGTTCCATGGGGTGATTATCCTTTATTATCCCTCTATGTGACTGCCTTCAGGGACCACGGATCACCGACACTACAGTTAACCAGTGTTTTTGTCTAATAGGTTACGGGATTAAGCTCGCCTTAGTTTGGGTTTGGGTAGAGCCGGGTGGGTTTGGGTTGTTACCTCAGGGCACAACGCTGTTGTTGAGCCCCAGTGGTCCAGGGAGTGTTATTGTTATTGTTGTTCATGCTAATGTTTTTTTTCTATTGTGTAGTGAGTTTGGTGTGGTGTGTGAGTGTGAGTGCTGGTATGAATGGACTGGTCTGCTGCTATGAGGTCTTGGAGGGGGTTGCGGGATACTGGGATATGATGTACTTCCCTGGCAGAATTGACTATTACCGCAGGGCTAGATGACATGTAAGGTGATTTCATGGAATGTGCGAGGTCTTAATGATCGCATAAAGAGGTCTATTGTGTTTCAATTCCTGAAGCGCCACAGCCCTGACATTATAATTCTACAGGAGACCCATTTACTGGGCCGGAAAGCGCTGTCCATTAAAAAACCATGGATAGCGCAGCTATTTCATTCCCACTACTCTAACTATGCCAGGGGAGTATCAATCCTAGTAGCTAAGCATCTCCCCTTTACCCTCCTATCGATTTGCTCTGACCCTAAGGGACGATTTGTCATAATGCATGCTAAAATACATGATATTAATATCTTGGTGGTAGGCTTATATATTCCACCCCCCTTTGATGTGCGATTTCTCCAGGAGATTATGGATAAAGTTGCCGCCTTCCCGCCTGACCCTTTATTGCTCATAGGGGACTTTAACATGATCCTGGATAGATCCCTGGACCGACTAACCCCTGGGGTGGGCCCAACTACGGCATTGGCTGTCTGGGCTGAGGCCCTGGGTTTAACTGAACTGTGGAGATGGAAACATCCAAACGACAGAGCATTCTCTTGTCATTCCGCCACCCACAAATCGCTGTCGCGAATTGATTTGGCTTTTGCATCCGGGTGTCTTCTGGCTAGGGTGGTGGCTAGTGAGTACTTACCGAGGGGTATATCGGACCATTCGCCATTAATGGTGTCTTTGCGCATGTCTGGGACCCAAATTGGTGTCAGGAGGTGGGCTCTTAACCCCTTGTGGCTAGAAGATGAAGAGGTCTGCAGCACATTGTCAAGAGATCAAGATGTGTATTGGCAATGCAACGGGGTGGAAACCTCAATTAACACTCGGCGGGATGCGTTTAAGGCGGTGGTCAGGGGGAGTGCTATTAGTGCCATAAAAGGGGTTAGGGTGAAGCGAGGGAGGTCAATTCGCGAATTGGAGGAGAAAATGGCTGGGGCTGAAGAGGAGTTTGCGAAATCAGCGACACCTGTGAATCATAATTCACTTAAATCACTCCAAAGAGAATATAACCTTGCATTAACTGAGTCCACGAGGAAGATATTATTACTGAAACAGCAAACAATCTTTGAAAAAGGGGATAAAAATGGGAGAACCTTGGCATACCTATCGAGAGCAGAGTGTCCGCAAACGCAAATAGCCGGTATTACAAACCAGACCCAATTTATAACGGATTCAGAAGGGATCTCCAACCAGTTCCGTGACTACTACAGTCAGTTGTACTCTTCTAGGGTGCAATATGACTCAGCAGCTCTAGATACCTATCTCGGAAACATAAATCTTCCGTCTCTGTCAGCTGCGGATAGTGCGGTACTGGATGGTCCAATAACGGCCGAGGAAATTGGGAAAGCAATCGCTCTGATGTCTGGCCGAAAGGCCCCTGGGCCGGACGGTTTGCCCTCAGAATGGTATAAAAGGTACGGTGATGTTGTGGGGCCTAGACTATTGGAGGTTTTCTCTGAAGCTCTGCAATCTGAAACCCTACCCGAATCTTTTGCACAGGCAATTATTGCTTTGATACACAAAGATGGTAAACCTCGAGATTCTTGCAGTTCGTATAGGCCAATCTCTCTCCTGAATCAGGATGCCAAGGTTCTCGCTAAGATTTTTGCGCTCCGACTGAACACTGTAATTCTTTCACTTATAGGGCCCGATCAATCCGGCTTCATGCCGGGCCGGACGACAAGCATTAATCTCAGGAGGCTGTTCAGTAACCTGCAAATTTGTCATGATAATGCTGGGAGTAGGGTGGTTATATCCCTTGACAATGAGAAGGCCTTCGACTCTGTCGAGTGGCCTTATTTATGGGCTGTTCTGACCAAATTTGGCCTTCCTCCGACCTACATTAAATATGTACAGTTACTTTATAAGAACCCCAGGGCGAGAGTAAGGGTGAATGGAGTTACAACGGCTGAATTTTCCTTGCATCGGGGTACGAGACAGGGGTGTCCTCTCTCCCCCTTGCTATTCGCGCTTGCCATTGAACCCCTGGCATCGTTAATTCGAGATTCCTCAGAAATTCAGGGTTGGAGACTGGGTCCCACTGTTGAAAAGGTCTCCATGTACGCTGATGACACCCTGGTCTATCTGGCTGATGCTAGCAGTTCCCTGGAGGCACTACTGAATGTGATAGCTGAATTTGGGGTGTTCTCTGGATTAAAAGTTAACTGGGAGAAATCTAGTTTGTATTTGGTAGATAAGCCAGAAGACACTCAGATCTCTTTGGCTTCATCGCTTCAAGTGGTGGACCGGTTTAGATATCTGGGAGTCATTATACATGGGGTCCCCTCAAAATTCATGGAGCTGAATGTATGCCCGGTGATTGATGCTCTCAGGAGGAAGACTGCTCAATGGGCATCTCTGCCCCTCTCGGTGATTGGTCGGATTAATATTTTCAAAATGGTTTTCCTCCCCAAATTTTTATACATTTATCAGGCCTCACCCACTGTACTGCCAGCTGCTCATTTCCGACTACTAGATTCCATACTATTTCAGTTTATCTGGGGTGCCTCTCCCCCCAAAATGAACAGGTCTATCCTCAGAACGCCTCTGAAAGCTGGGGGCCTAGCAGTGCCACATATGCTGCTTTATTTTTACGCTGCCCAACTAGTCTACACTACGTGGTGGATGTACCCCTCAGCGACCAACCCGGTGACTGCCCTGGAGACTTCCTTGTTGGGACCGGTGGCCCCCCTGCGGACTCTGGTATATAGGGGAGCTAGGGGCCTCCCACAGGCTACTACGTGTATGAGAACCACCCTGCATGTCTGGCATAAAGTGCATAATTTGGGGGGATCTCCCCACTCTCCTTTAGAATGGTCTCCCAATACACCTCTCTGGGACAACCCTAAGCTGCCTGAACTGATGTCCGTTCCAGACACTGTCTTTTGGAAGCGCCGAGGAATTACGTAGCTGAAACAGATACTGTCTGGAGGGGCGTTGATGTCCTACGAACAACAATGTCACGAGTTTGCGCTATCTCCAAGGGATTTCTTTAGATACCTGCAGCTTCGGCATGCTCTCAGGTCTCAGATCCCTCTGGAGGGACTGCAATTAGTGGAGTCAGCAGTTGAGGTTATAGTAAGATCCGAGGGCCTTGACAAGCCCACCTCAACACTATACTCCACCCTCCTACTGGGTCTCCTCTCCCCTCTAGATAGGGCAATGGAAGGCTGGAAAACACTTATCCCAGACCTTGATCAGGAAGACTGGGAGGAGGCAATAGACAATTTGTATTCATCAGTTATCGATTCCAGGGATAGATTAATCCAGGCTAAATGGCTTCATCAGGCTTATCTGACCCCAGTTAGGCTTAAGAGGATGGGCCTGTTGGAGTCAGACCTGTGTCCTAGATGCAATACCAGTGCGGGCACCTTAAAACATATGATTTGGGAATGCCGGGTGATTTCTACATTCTGGGATGGGGTATTTAGCTTTATACATACTTCTGTAGGCCTGCCAGTCACAAAGTCAGCTGCCTTCTGCTTACTAAGCGTAGTGAGGCCTATGTTGGATGGGGGGCCACAGAGAGTTCTCTTACGTTTGTTAGCTTTTTACGCACGCAAATGCATTTTATTGAACTGGAAACATCCCAATACGCCAACTCTGTCAGGATGGAAAAGCCTGATAAACGGGAAACTAGTCCTATATAAGATGACCTACCAGGCAAGGGGATGTCCTAGCAAATTCGAGCGGGTGTGGGAGGCTTGGCTTAATGCCTCTGACTCCGTCACGGATTAGATGTAATTACTTTTCCCTCTCGCGCTTCCTTCTTGGACCTCAATACACCCAACTTTTCTACTGACAATTGCAGGCGAGGATGAATGTGTATGACTGCAGTGTGTGTGTGTGTGTGTGTGTGTGTGTGTGTGCCGTTTTGTTAGATTGATTGTATTTCTATAATTTGTTTATTTTTGCCTTGTGTAAGTTAACCCCCCCTTTTTTTTTTATGTATGTGTATGCATACGTATATTTTTTGGCCCCTCTGGGGAAGGTTGTATTGGTAAGTTGTAACTTAACTTGAAAGCATAAATAAAAATTTATAAAAAAAAAGTCAGGCGGCTTCATACAAAGCGCCGCCAGCTCAGAGACACGACACACCAAAGTGATAGCTACCAAAAAGACAACCTTCAAAGTCAAAATGGATAAGGCAGCATTGCACAAGGGCTCAAAGGGAGGCCCCTGAAGAGCAGAGAGCACCAAATTCAAATGACCACACCGGAAGCATAGGCTTACGTGGTGGACGTACATGAGTAACTCCTTGGAAAAAGGTCTTGATAAGTCTATGTAGTAAACATAAGCAAACAATAACCAGCTCACCCTCAGACCCAAACAGCACGGACCTCAGGATCTCCTGAAAAAACTCCCCAAATTGTTTCCAGTTGCAATGTTCAGCTTGAGAATGGTTAAAACTTAGCTTTTACTTCATAGCTTAAAATGAGGATAATTCCAATTGTAAACACACAGCCATCAACCGTCAGAAAGTGCTCCCCTTCACCATTGGGACCAGGTTACGCGTTTCAGGCTGTTACCAGCCCTTAGTCATACAATTTGCCCAAGAAATACACATTCATTTATACTAAGTAAGAGGGACTCGCCTAACAAGAGCAGGTGCTGCACGCTGAGCAGGGCTCCGAGCCAGAACAGCCCCGCAACGTCACCCCGTCTCTGTTTCTGATTGGTGAGGCCCTCCACCTATCCTGTGTTCCTTCCCCCATATCTCCAATGAGAGGAGAGCGTCTATTGGCTGTGATCAGGCCAATAGCGTATCCTCTACAATGCTGTGTACACTGTATTGTAACTCTTAGTATGTTTATCTGTAGCCATAGCTACAGTTGCAGAGAGCTAAGCTCATGGTCCCCGCGTTCATTATGTAAATGGAATAAAAAAATAAAAAATGTGATAAGTCTATGATTGGCGAAGGACCTTTGGAAGAAAATAGCCAATGCCGAAACCTGTCCCTTGAGGGTACTCAGCTGGAGACCCGAATCCAAGCCATGTTGTTGGAACTCCAAAATAATAGAAAAGGAAAAAGTGCGACAAGGGAAACTCTTACGACTCACACCAGGAAATGTAAGCTTGCCAGACCCTGTAATAAATCATGGAAGAGGATTTCTTCCGAGCCTGAATCATGTTACGCACAACCGAAGCAGACAACCCCTTCTCCGTCAGGATGGAGGTTTCAGCAGCCAAGCTGTCAAAGCCAGCGTTTAGGGTAGAGTAACAGACCCTGAGTGAGAAGCCCTGGATCGTCGGGCGTGACGTAACGATCCACTGACATCTGGACTATGTCCGCGAACCAACACCGCCTCGGCCAACGAGGGGCAACCAGAATGGTCGGGACCCCTTCCTGGGCTATGAGGGAAAGGAGGGAAGCCGTAGAGGAGTCGAAACTCCGTCCAAGGAATTGCTAGCGCGTCCCTGGCGTAGGCCAGAGGATCTCTTGACAGAGAGACGAACCTTGGAAGCTTGTGATTGTGTCGGGACACAAACAGGTCCACGTCTGGCTGACCCCAGCGGCGACACAGGGCGTGAAAGATCTTGTTGCAGAGAGACCATTCCCCCAGATGAGAGGCCCCCCGCTCAGGGAGTCTGCCTCCTGGTTTTCCACCCCGGGGATGTAAACTGCCAAGATGCAGGGAACTCCTCTGCCCAAGTCAGGATCTGGGTCACCCCCTTGAGGGCTCGCTTGCTCCGAGTCCCGCCTTGATGATTGATATAGGCGATCGCCGTCTGGTTGTCCGAACGGACCTGGACCGCACACCCCCCCGTAGATGGGGAGTCAAATGAGAAAGCACCAATCGAATCGCTCTCAGCTCCAGGAGATTGATAGGCACATGGGCCTCCTGAGGGCCCCACTGGCCCTGGAACTTCAGCGACTGCCAAAACCCTCCCCAACCGGTCAGACTGGCGTCCGTGGTGACAATCTCCCAGCAAGGAGGCAGAAAGGACCTGCCTACTAGAAGATTTCTCGAGTCCAACCACCACGAGAGGGACCGTCTGGCCAGAGGGGACAGAGCTAATTTCTGCTCCAGGGACTCCTGTTTCCGATCCCAAACGGTCAAGAGATTCAACTGAAGCGGTCTCATGTGGAACTGGGTGAAGGGTACAGCCTCGAAGCAAGACACCATGAGGCCCACCAACTGCATCCCCAGACGGATGGATGGGTGTGGACACGACAGCAAGGACCACGCCTGCGTCTGAAGACCCTCCACCTTCTGCTGAGGAAGGAACACCTTGACCTGAGAGGTGTCCAAAGTCATGCCCAGGAAAGACCTCACCAATGACGGCATGATCGAGGACTTGGGATAATTGATCACCCAACCGAATTCCTCGAGGGTGGACAATACCTTCTGAGTGTTGCTCTCAGCCTGCTGAAGAGATTGAGCAGCAATCATCAAGTCGTCCAGGTAAGGAAGAATATGGATGCCCTGGCTCCTCCGCCAGCACCTTGGTGAACACCCGAGGAGCAGAGGAGATTCCAAACAGCAGAGCCACAAACTGGTAGTGCTGATCCTCCAAAGCGAACCTCAGGAACCTCTGATGTCCCCGGAAAATAGGGACGTGCAGGTAGGCATCCCTGATGTCCACCGTGGACATGAAATCGCCGGGCCGAAGAGAACTCACCGCTGACCGTAAGGTCTCCATGCGGAAGTGTTTCAATCTGACAAACCTGTTGAGACCCTTCAGGTCCAGGATAGGCCTCAGAGAGCAGTCCTTCTTGGGCACCATGAAAAGATTGGAATAGAACCCTCGACCCCGTTCCTGGTGAGGCACAGGACAAATCACTCCGGACGACAGGTCGTTGGACAGCCAATCTTAGGCCCTGCGGCGTCAAGGGGTTCTGGGAAATCCGCGACCGAAGAAATCTTGGGGGCGGCCACGCTGCCAGCTCTATTTTGTACCCGGAGGACACCACCTCCTGAATCCACCTGTCTGAGACGTGCTGTCTCCAGACGTGAGCAAATAGCAGAAGCTGTCCCCCCACTGGATGGGTGAGGGCACCTCCTCATGCCTGAGGGGGCTTGGACTTGGACCCCCAGGAGGGACTGGGACGCCCACGGGAACTACCTTGCCCCCAGGAGTCTCTGCGGCCACCAGAGAAGGAAGAGCCTCGCCCCCCTCGAAAGGGACGAAAGGAAGAAGAAGAGCCCCGAAAGGGCGGCATAGGCTTCCGATGCTGAGAAAGCCTTCCATCTTTTACCAGGAGACCCAGGCGTTCCCCGAACAGCCGAAGTCCCAGGAAGGGAATACCAGTGAGCGCTTTCTTGGCGGCTGCGTCCGCTGCCCACTGTCGCAGCCAGATAGAACAACGAAGAGCGACCAGCAGGGCCGAAGCCCTGCCGCCAAGCCAGACGATATCATCCATGGCTGAAATAACAAAGGCAATGAACTCCGCGCAAGCTAGGAGATCCTTATACTCCTCCGCCCGCTTGTGAGATCTGGCGATATCCAAAAGACGTCTCACCTTCTTTTTGATGGCAATGGAAACAATGGCCGTGGCACAGACAGGGCGAAGACCAGCGCCCACAAAGATGAAAGCGTGGCATGCCAGCTGATCCATGCGCCTGTCAGCATGATCGCGCAAGGAAGAAGTGTCAGGGGACGGCAAAACCGTGGTATTAGAGAGCCCCAAAAAGGGGGCATCTACCTCAGGGGGACGGGACCAGAGGCTAATTAAATCCTCCGAGAAGGGATACCGCCTGTCCAGACCCCTAGGCACCGACGGCAGTTTATTAGGCTTCTCCCATTCCTTAAAAATCATTTTAGAGAAATGACCCTGTTCAGGAAGACAAGACGCTGTCTCTCAGGCTGAAAAAGTTCCCCCTGCTTCTTTTTAGCCGCCTTTGGGGGTAAAATGTGCAAGACTTCAAAAACCGCCGACAACAGCTTCTGTGTCATCGGAAAGCCAGCCGTCCTTATCAGAGGATGACCCGGGGCCACTGTCAAGGCCCCCCTGTCTGTCCCCAGAGGAGTCAGAATCATGAAATAACTCACCCTCCTCCATGGAGTCTTGGCCACCGAAGGCCTCATAGTCATCCTCATCTTCATCAAAAATGGCATAAGCCGGCTCCAAATGCCGCTTCTTACGTGTGGCCTTGCCAGTGGCCGAACGCGACAACTGACGCTCTATACTTGCCACTCTGAGTACCAAGTCCATCTGAGACCCCCTGCTGGCATCCCCCTCACTGGGGGCTAGATGCAGATGCGGGGGAGTCGACCAGGCTGTCGGTAAAATGGGACTGGGGCCGGCAACGCTCGCCCCATCCTGTTCTGAGATAACACATTGAGCGCAGGGTACACAAATAGTGCTGCGGCCACTCAGGGGGCAGGTACCACAAAAGGAGACACAGCTTAACAAGTCCCGAGGGGCCCCCAAGCTCGCTATCCCCAGAAGCCTCCATAATGGTGATTAAGGTGAAAGAAGGCGGGTCACAAAGCACAAATGGGCCAGAACCGCACAATCCCTAATTTGGTCCCTCTGAACCCTTTAAGCCTAGGGCAGGAAGGGGGGGGGGGGGGAGAGGGCTAGCAGAGACCGGGAGGAACCACCTAATAGACCGGGACCCGTCTGGAAGGCATAGAAGGAAGAAAATATAAGCATCCCATAGCACATGCACAACGAAAAAAAAAAGAAAGGCAAATACTAGCAAACAAATGCCAAAAAAGGACTCACAGACCGCAGCAGAGCCGGATCTGTTGGACCTCTGCTGGACCTCTGTATGCCCACAAAACTGCCAGCGCAATGGAGGCTTGATCCAGCACACGCACCGCAGCGAGGAGGGAGAGGCCGGAGCCACCGCAGCTACAGCAGGCGGAGGGCAGGCCGGGAAAAAGGAGTATGCGCCGAAAGAGCTCCTCAAGGGGCGGGCCGCACGACGATGACGTGGAACGCACCCCCCACTCGCAGCAGCAGAGCGAAAGCGGCCTCCGGGCGCCTAAACAAAATGGACCGCAGACAACCCAGGCAGGAGAGGCATGCCCCCCCCACCCGCAGCCTGGACGCAGGGAGAGGGAAGAGAAGAGGAGGAAGAGGCGAGTATGAGTGAAAAAGTACACAACACACACAACCCTAATAAAGCTGTGGGATCATAACAAAGCAATTCTGTGAGCACTCACCTGTAGAATTGTTTTTGTTCTTGCATGGCACGGCCCGCTTCGGTATTCATAACAGTTGGGTTATTCCGCAGTGGTACTGCAGAAAGCTGTGGCCTCTCCCGGCTCCCTATAAAAACGGGATTAACCATAGAGTTCCCCAGCGTAGACAAGCAGTGAGACAAGAAGCCGGTAGAGAATAAAGGTAAAAAATGTGAATTAACTTGGAACAATCACCATAAAGAGGCAACCAAGAATAACGATAACAAGGGTGGGGCGAAGCGGGCCGTGCCATGCAAGAACAAAAACAATTCTACAGGTGAGTACTCACAGAATTGCTATTCCAAGTATATTCCATTTTGTTTAGGCGCCCGGAGGCCGCTTTCGCTCTGCTGCTGCGAGTGGGGGGTACGGGCCGCGCGATGACGAGGAACGCGCGGCCCGCGTTGGACTGCAGAAAAACAGCTTGTGGCTCCTCCCGGCCCTATATAAGTCAGGGACCTCCCACAAAATCCCCAGTTTTAATCTGCAGTCTGGACTGTGAAGATAGACGATGACTCTTTATATACTCAGGCGAGCGGGGCTTACCAGCCTGCGGCCCTGCAGGACTATTACCACCTGTTCTGGACCCACTGCCTCCCAGCCTCAGCTGACTGGTTCGGGTGATGGTAGGACGGCACCCGGGTTAGGTGCTTTAGGAGCGCTGCTCCGACCGCAGTCCCTGCTTGACAGGGTAGGCGGTATAGGCCTGTGGTGAGCCCTGTGGGATGCCCCCTCCCGCTCCCAGGGTTCCCCTTCAATCCCTACTCCCCTTAGGTATCTGCCCTCCTCTCATTTAGGAGGGGGGGGGGGCGTGTGTGCGGTATGTCAAGCAGCCTGAATGTTCACTTGCTTGTTCCAGAATAGATTTTTGTTGTATCCTGCATGTCTTGCTTAATGTGTTTTTTTTACTGGCAGCCGCCGCCGCGTGTTTGTACATCGCTCCGTGGACGGTGGCGACATTACCTCAGGCTCTGCCGCGCCGTCATTGGACGGCGGGATCATGTGGGCGCGATTCGCACTCTTCGGTGGGAGGCGGGCTCTGCGGACGATGTTTTCCGCATCACTTCTCTAGTAGCCCGCCCCTCGAGGTATATGCGGACGCCATTTTGCCTCCCTCGTGCTGCGGGTCTGCTGCTTCCTACCACGGTCCGTGAGTGCCACTGCGGGGTAGATTGTTTATATATATATATAATATTTTGACTGTATTCTTACGGGGATGTCTTCTTATGTCTTTCAGGCGGGTAGATCTCATTGTGGTTTTTCCCGGTCCTTCCCCTTTTAGTTTTGGGCTATTCTAATATATCTCCCACATCCTTAGCAGGCTATTGGGGCCGGGATGGGTTGCTTTCATTAGCGTTAACCCTATATTGACCTATTGTGCCACTATAATCACCATATGGAGGCTTCTGGGGATAATGTGCTTGGGGTTCCTTCGGGACAAGCCCAGCTATGTGTTGTGTGTGAAGTATCCCCTATAAGTGATGATGTCAGGGTGTGTGTACCCTGCGCCCAGCAGGTGCTTGCACTGCAGCCTGGGATGACTGTTCCTGGTGCGGCGCCCCCTCAGGTTTCGCCTACCCCCTCCGAGGGGCATAATAGCGGGGAGTCTCAACCTGATTTAGCTGCACGGGTGGCCAGCATTAAAAAAATATCATTTTGTGAATACTCACCTGTAAAATGGGTATTATAAGTATGTCACACACCCCGCTTCAAGACATTCATTACACTTGGGTATACTGACCTGTAGATGGCGATCTTGCAGAGATGATAACAAAAAAAGGTCAGACCCTCCCGGCCCATAAATACCTGGGACCTCCCACTCATTACCCAGTATAAAGATATCAGTAAGATCAAGGGACCAGGAAAGCCAATTAAAACCAACAAAGGTTCACCATATAAAGGATCCAGAATACAAAAGGGCAGGGTGAAGCGGGGTGTGTGACATACTTCTAATACCCATTTTACAGGTGAGTATTCACAAAATGGTATTATTCTAAGTATGTCACACACCCCGCTTCAAGACATTCATTACACTTGGGATATCCAATAGCAGTTTCCATAAAGGGCGGGGATCCAAAAAACAAGGCACAAACTTAAACCACTGCAGCTTGCAGAACTTTGCGGCCAAAAACAGCATCCGCTGAGGCCCGAACATCAACCTTGTAAAACTTTGAAAAAGTGTGAACCGAAGACCAAGTAGCAGCCTTACAAACCTACTCAACAGAAGCCTGGTGCTGGAAGGCCCAGGACGCCCCAACAGCACGAGTAGAATGAGCAGTAACACGAAAAGGGGGAACCTTCCCCTTGGCAGAATAGGCCCCAACAATGGCCTGGCGAATCCATTTACTAATGGAAGACTTGGCAGGAGCCAAACCCTTCCTAGGCCCAGAGGGCACCACAAAAAGGGCGTCAGTCCTACAAAAAGGAGAAGTAGCCACCAAATAGTACTTCACACAGCGAACCACATCCAAAGAATGCAAAACCCTCTCCTTGTCATTGCTGGGCTTAGGACACAAGGAGGGAAGAACAATATCCTGATTCAAATGAAAAGCAGAGACCACCTTAGGAAGGAAATCTGGCTTGAAGCGGAAAACAACCTTGTCCTGATGCCTCTTGTCCTAAGTAGCCGAAATAGACAAGGCTGCCAACTCCGAAACACGACGAACGGAGGTGATGGCAACCAGAAAAACAACCTTCTGAGTAAGCGTAGAAAGTGCAATATCCTGCAAAGGTTCAAAAGGAGGACCCTGCAAAGCAGATAAAACCAAATTCAAATCCCAAACTGGGAGCAAAGGCTTCCTAGGAGGCCGCACATGCGCAACCCCCTGGAAAAAGGTCTTAACCAGGAGGATGAAGGGCAAATAACTTTTGAAAGAAAACCGCCAGGGCAGAAACCTGCCCCTTCAGCGTACTAAGCTGCAAACCTTGGTCAAGACCATGTTGCAGAAATTCCAAAACCCTAGGAATAGAGAACGCCCTGCAAGGCAAGGCCCTGACCTCACACCAATCAATATAAGACCTCCAAGACCTATAATAGATGGCAGAGGAAGACTGCTTCCTAGCCCTAACCAGAGTCTGAATGACAGCATCAGAAAGACCTTCCTCCCTCAAGATGGAGGTTTCAGCAACCACGCCGTCAAAGCCAGCGTTGGTAAATTGGAGTAGAGCAGTGGCCCCTGAGTGAGCAGATCAGGCAGAAGGGGCAGGTCTAACTGATCCTCCGCCAACCTTACCACGTCCAATTACACTACAAGTTTCGCACTGCCACATATACTTGGGTGGGAGCTGGCCTAAAGGGGGGACCCGACACAAAGTGTGTCAATATCACAATCTATACACAATGAGCTCCCAGCATATGCTCCAAATGGGTCCCACGAAGAAAAGGCCGCACAAACCAAAGATAAAAAATCAATATATCTTTTAATATTAGAAAAAGTACCAATCTACAATGAACAAAAACATGTACAAAGACGCACACACAAAGACTAATTAAAAAACATATATGACAGGGCCCCAACGAGTGCTGGTCCAAAACCGACTCTCCCCACTAGGTAAATGTATAACACTATGCCCAAATGGATAAATAATTAAAACTACATCACTACATTATTATCAAACTGCATGTGAAACATATACATAAATAAAATTGTGGTTACACCACTATAATACTCCCAACCACTGCTAGTTTGGCAACAGTGCAATGCCAAACTGCCTCTGCAATTAAAGACTACTAATTAACCAAGGTGCCAAGAAGTGCTTCCCTACGGATTGTGCAATGCAATACAATATACAATTACTTGTTATGTGCAATACATAATAAAATATAATACAAACCAAGTATGAAAGATAAGTCAATGCAATATAGACATACAATTATATACCAATAAACGGGCATAGAAAGTAAAGGAAATTCATATCACCATAGTAAAATAGGAGTCCAGGACAAGCAGACTGGGGCTATGATCACATCGATGCGTTGCGTAGGAGTAACCCCGACACTTCCTCAGGATGTAAAACCTTACAACGTCTGCGAACCACACCTGTCTTGGCCACCTTGGAGCCACCAGGATTGCGGACGCACCCTCTAGGGCCAGCTTGCACACCATTCTGCCCACCATGGGAAACTGAGGGAACAGGTACAGAAACCCCAGATCCCTCCAGTACAGAGACATGGCATCCACTGCCAGAGCCAGTGGATCCCACGAGAGAGAAACAAATGCCGGAAGCTTGTGATTGTGACGAGAGGCAAAGAGGTCCACCTCCGGAGACCCCCACCGTTGGCAAAGCGACCGAAACACCTTGGGGCAGAGCGACCATTCCCCCCGGCGAGATGACCCCCTGCTCAGGGAGTCCGCCTCGGTGTTCTCCACTCCCGGAATGTACACCGTCGAGATGCATGGGACTTTGCTCTTTGCCCAGGCAAGGATCAAGGACACTTCCCTGAGGGCACGCTTGCTGCGAGTCCCTCCCTGGTGATTGATGTAGGCGACCGCCATCCGATTGTCCGACCGAACTTGGACCGGTAGGCCCCGCAACTGAAGAGTCAAGTGAGCCAGAACCAGCCTGATGGCTCTCAACTCCAGAACATTGATGGGATCGTGAGCCTCCAGAGGCCCCCACAGTCCCTGAAACTGAAGATCCTTCCAAAATCCCCCCAACCTGACAGGCTGGCATCCGTGGTGACCGTCTCCCAAGGAGGGGTCAGAAAGGACCTGCCCCTCGTCAGATTGCTTGGTTTCAGCCACCACCAAAGGGAACGCCGCACCCGGGGGGACATCAGAAAGGACTGATCCAATGACAGCGGGGACCTGTCCCAGGCCGCCAAGAGATGGAGCTGGAGCGTCCTTGTGTGAAACTGGGCAAAGGGAACCGCCTCGAACGACGCCACCATCAATTCCACGAGTCGCATCCCTAGCCGGATGGACGGACGAGGAATGGATATAAGACGCTGAGTCAATTCCTGAATCAGAAGAACCTTGGCCCGGGGGAGAAACACCCTGGCCTGAGAAGTATCCAGCGACATTCCCAGGAACTCCACCACCCTGGAGGGAGTGAGGCAGGACTTGGGATAGTTGATCACCCAACCGAAACTCTCCAGAGTGGACACCACATTCCTGGTATCCAGCTGCGCCTGGCTGAGGGAAGACGCCATGATGAGAAGATCGTCCAGATAGGGCACGATGCGGATACCCCTGGCTCTGAGGATGGCCATCACTCCTGCCAACACCTTGGTGGAGCCGAGGTAAGGCCAAACGGAAGAGCCACAAACTGAAAATGTCGATTGTCCACGACAAACCTGAGGAATCTCTGGTGTGCCGGAAATATTGGAATATGCAGGTAAGCATCCTTGATGTCTATGGACGTCATGAAGTCCCCCTGACGCAGCGAGTGGATGGCTGAGCGCAGAGTTTCCATACGGAACTTCCGGGGACGAACAAACCTGTTGAGCAACTTCAGATCCAGAATGGGACGAACGGATCGGTCCTTCTTGGGCACCGTGAACAAATTGGAATAGAAGCCCAGGCCCCGGTCTGAGTGGGGCACCGGGCAGATGACAGCCATGTCCAAGAGACTTGCTACTGCCACCCGAAGCCCCTGGGCGGCCAGAGGATCTGACGGCACCCAAGAACTGAAGAATCTGGGAGGGGGGCCGGAACTCGAACTCCAGTTTGTAACCGGAAGACACCACTTCCTGAATCCACCTGTCCGAGACCTCTTGAACCCAAACCTGGGAGAAGAGTAGCAGCCGTCCCCCCACTCGCAAGGGTGAGGGCGCCCCCTCATTGCTGAGCTGGCTTGGCAGCAACTCTAGGCTTGGAGCCCCAACTGTGTCCTGGACGGGCCCGACCCCTCCCCCTGGTCCAGGAATCACTTCTGGACGAGGGGAAAGCCGAACCCCTGCCGACTCTAGCCCCACGAAAGGACTGAGAGAAGGAAGCCGCCCCCCGAAAGGGGCGACGCTGCTTCTTACGCTGAGGTAACTTACCTCCCTTTGCCACCGAATCCAATTTTTCTCCAAAGAGCCGCAACCCCACAAAGGGAAGTGCCGTGAGCGACTTTTTGGACACAAAATCAGCCGTCCACTGGCGTAACCAAACCGACCGGAGGATAGCCACAAGCAGAGTTGTAGCTCTGCTACACGTCCAGGGCGGACAGTACAAAGGATAAGAATAACTCACAGCGCTTAAGGTTGGAAAACTCCTCACTAGCCGGGTCAAGCCCGGACGAGGTCAACAATCCTCTAACAACCAACCTGGCAGCAACCAGTACAAGCGCAGAAGCACAAACCGGCCACAAGGCCGATCCAACACTGGCAAAACCATGACAAACCATCTGGTCAATGCATTTATCCTCACCATCCTTGAGAGTAGTGCACTCCGGAGAATGGAGGACTGAGGAGCTGGACAACCCCAAAACAGGAGCATCCACCTCACGGGGAGACGACCAGTGCTTCACTGCGTCCGTCGGAAAGGGATATTTCTTGTCCCAACCCGGTGGGACACCCGGAAGCCGTGTCGGTCTCTCCCATTCCTTGCGAAAAATGCTTTTGATAAGGAAATTCCAAGCGGGGCTTCGTCTCTTCAAAGAACTCCCCCTTCAGCGGAGGAGCCGTCTCAGGGGGAGAAATAGCCAGGACCTCGAACACCTGAGCCAGGACCCTGGAAGTATCCGAGGAATCCCCCTGGCCCTGCTCGGCATCAGCGCCCACAAACTGCTGATTGTCGGAGTCCTCATACAGCTCCCCTTCCTCACGCGGGGAGCAATCAGACCAATCCAGGGAGTCAAAGTCCTCCCTATCAAAGGCCTGCGCAGCCGAATACAAATGTTTTCTCTTTGCCGTGGCCTTTTTGGCGACGGCACTAGAAAAAAATTTTCAAGATTGGCCAATCTGGCACACACCTCAGATTGCGACTCCCCGCTAATGACCACATCACACGCCCATGTCAGGCGAGGGGGACACGGGGAGGAGACCGGCGGAGCAGAACCAGACGTCTGAGATCCAGTCTGCTGCGTAATAGTCCGCTGCGCACAGGGTACACATAAAAATACATCACCCCCCAAAAGGGATACCCCACACCCCAAACACAGCCTGGATAGCCCCGAGGGGGGCACAAGCCCAGTATCCGGGGAAGCCTCCATATGGTGATTTTTTAGTACTATATATATGGTATATACAATAAATGTGTACAATGCAACAATTATATTGTTTGGGAATTACGCAATTATGCCACCCAGGATGCCCCTTTAAGTCCCGAGTGTGAGGATTTTAGGCCAGCTAAATTTTAACCAGGGACCTGGACCGGGAGAGCCCCCCTTTAATATGCTCAATGGTCCACCTGGAACACAAGAACACTAGCAAACACTCAGCACCATGCAAATGTAAGGAAGCCAGTAACAATTGATAGTGACGGCCATCAGGCCCCTCACCCGACCAGCCAGAAATGCGCGCAGTGTGTAGTAGGAGGAGGGAGGGCGGGCCGGTGCGGTACACGTGTCGCACCCGGCCCCGCCCCTCCCCCGGCCAGAAGCCGAGACGTGAAAGCCGCACTTTCAGCACGGGGGCGGGTCGTAGGCACGCGCGATCACCCGGCCCCGCCCCCCCCCCCCCCCTCGGAGGAGAAGAAACCCTCATGGGCTCACCGCCGCCATTGCGGTCAGCACTATTAGCGCGCCGGAGGCCGGCGCCGCAGGTCCTCCAGCGCCAGGAAATTAAAGTAAAAGCACACACATCTAAATGAACACACACGACTACAGGATCCATAAGGGTACCCGCCCCCCCCCCCCCTTCTAAGGGTACCTGGGAGAGAGGGAATCCATGCCAGGGAAGGGCCAAGGGACGGGGCATCCCAAACCGGGATCACCAACCCGGATAGCCGCCTACCCCTTGTTATGGGGTCTCACGGCTCCTAAGCACCAGGAGTGCCGACTACCTTTGCCCGGACCAGCAGCCTAGGCTGGGAGGCAGGGAATATAAAACAAGGGGATCCGGGCAGAAATAGAAGAATAAAAGTGGCCGGGAGTCATCCCGGCTACCTGAAAGGAGGAGACATCATCTTCTGACTTGCTCGCCTCTGCAGAGATGGAAACTGGGTAATGAGTGGGAGGTCCCAGGTATTTATGGGCCCGGAGGGTCTGACCTTTTTTTTGTTATCTCTGCAAGATCGCCATCTACAGGTCAGTATACACAAGTGTAATGAATGTCTTGAAGTGGGGTGTGTGACATACTTAGAATACATCTTGCTGGGTCTGCCCCGTGTAAGGCTTCTGCTAAGAAGCGGCATTTATCACCCGCGGTTTCCCTCTTCCCCGCAGAAGACGCGGGCCCTTACCCACTCTCAGGTCCTTAACCCCTTGAGGAGGGGGAATTATTTTCTGATTCAGAATCCTCTGAGGAACAACCTAAGATTTACAGTAGTACTGGGACTCCTTTTGGGGAAGACCCGTGGTCCCCTGATGACACTGACAGGCTGCTGAGTCATATTTTTGAAGTTCTTTGTATTTCTCCCCCGGCAGTGGCCCCACAGCAGCAGGGCGAGCTTTTTCATACGGTTAAGCCACGCTGGGGAGTTCCCTGAGCAGTCTCACTTTAATAATCTAGTGCTCAAGGAATGGGAACGGCCTAGCAAGCTGCCAGGAGTGCCTAAGGAACAAGAGGTATCCCTTTCCTGCTGATGTTGTTAAGCGTTGGTCATGTCCTCCCGAGGTGGATGCGCCCGTTCTTGGGTTGTCCAATACATCTGTCATGCACTCTCCTGATACTACTACCCTGCGGGATGGGGAAGACCGGCGCTTGGACCAACTGGCCTGTCACGCCTTTGCCTGTGTGGGGACGGCTCTGCGCCTGATTTGTGCCTCTGCTATTACGGCTATTGCCATTAAAGGGGTGCTTAAGTGTCTCTTGGACTGGGCATCTGAGGATGTGGGTAGAGAAGAGTATAGATCTCTACTGCTTTGTGAGGAATTTATTGCATATATTCTGTCTGCTATGGATGATGCCATTAGAATGTGTGGTAGAACTTCTGCCTTGTTGGTGGCTATACACCGCTCTGTCTGGCTACGTCAATGGGTAGCTGATAATGCTGCTAAGAAAGCCCTCACTGGCTTCCCTTTCAAGCGCCTGCGTCTCTTTGGGGAGCGTTTGGATTTGTTTGCCAGGGGTGGCAGGTTACCTCAACGTAGGAGGCCGTCCCGATCCTTTCGGGGGATGGGTGCCTTTCTCCCATCCTTCCGTGGTTCCAGAACTGGCCGAGGAGTCTCCTTTACTGGGGTCCGAGGAGATCACTGGGGAAGGGGCAGAGGACGTGGCCGCCCTGGCCTCTTCTGAGGTCCCAAACCAAAATCCTCACCCAAGCCCCCTCAGGAATGAAGGAGCGCCCTCACCCATCCAGGTGGGTGGGGGGGCTCTTTGCTCACGTCTGGAAGCTTCACGTCTCAGACCGATGGATTCAGGAGGTAGTGTCCTCCGGTTACAAGAGTTTGCTGCCTGACCGCCCCCAAGAGTCACCAAGTTCTGGATGGCTCAAAACCCCTGTCAGCTCAGGGTCCGTGCCTTGCTGACCAAAACTTCTGGAGTCGGGGGTCATCTGCCAGGTGCCTTTGAGGGAAAGGGGCAGAGGATACTATTCCAATCTTTTCATTGTTCCCAAAAAAGACGGGTCCATCAGACCTATCCTGGATTTAAAGTGCCTCAACTAATTTGTCAGATTCAAACACTTTCGCATGGAGACTCTGCGCTCAGCTGTCAATTCCCTATGCCCGGGAGACTTCATGACCTCTGTAGACATCAAAGACGCTTACCTTCATGTACCAATCTTTCCAGGTCATCAGAGATTCCTCAGGTTCGCTCTGGAGGATCAGCACTATCAATTTGTGGCCTTACCTTTTGGTCTTGCCTCGGCTCCCAGGGTATTCACCAAGGTGCTGGCGGGCGTACTGGCTCTGCTGAGATCTCAGGGCATCCACATCCTTCCTTACTTAGACGACATTCTCATCACTTCTCACTCCTTCCAGCAGGCTGAGCTGGATATACAGCTGGTGGTGTCCACACTGGAGTCCTTCGGCTGGGTGATCAACCACCCCAAGTCTTTCCTGTCACCGTCAATGGTGAGGTCCTTTCTGGGCATGACTCTGGATACATATCAGGTCAAGATCATTCTCCCTCAGCAGAATGTGGAGAATCTTCATGCACTAGCCAGGCATCTTCTGTCTTCCCCTCATCCCTCCATCTGGCAGGGGATGCAGTTGATGGGACTGATGGTGTTCTGCTTCGAGGTTCCATACGCTCAGTTTCACATGAGACCCCTTCAAATTTACCTCTTGTCAGTTTGGGATCGGGACCCTCGGTCCCTGGATCAGGTGCTGGTTCTATCCCCCCTGGCCAGACGGTCTCTCTCGTGGTGGCTGGACTCAAGAAACCGGTTGGTGGGCAGATCCTTTCTGGCCCCGTGCTGGGAGACAGTCACCACAGATGCCAGCTTGACAGGTTGGGGGGGCTTCTGGAAATCCCTGAAATTCCAGGGTCAGCCGCGCGGCGGCAAGCACACAAAGTCAGTGAAGAAAAATACAGTAAAACAGTCAAAACTACTCAGGTCACCACCGCCTACCCCCCCGGAGAGCTCCCCAGGGAGAGAGCAGCGGCAGGGGCACCCAAGGCAGACGTATGGAGGGAGGGGGGGGGGGGGAGGAAGGGCCCACAATTACAGATAACAGGAAGGGGCATCCCACAAAGGCTCACCATAAGCCTGAACCGACAACCCTATCTTGGTACAGGGATTACGGTTGGAGCAGCGCTTCCCAAGCACCTGACCCTGGTGCTGTCCTACCTTCACCCGAACCAGTCAGCCGAGGCTGGGAGGCAGTGGGTCCAGAACGGGTGGAAATAGTCCTGCAGGGCCGCAGGCTGGTAAGCCCCGCTCGCCTGCACAATATAGAGAGCCATCTTCTATCTTCGCTGTCCTGATCGCAGAAGGAAATGTGAGGTTCCTGTCCCTTTATAGGGCCGGGAGATGCCACAAGTCTTTTCTGCAGTCCACGGCGCCACCTTATGGCGGATAACCCAGATGTAAAGAATTTAGTGAAACTGGACGTGCTGTATACTTGGAAAATAAAAACAAAAAGAGTAGTACAGTTTATTTTTTTTTTAATTGGGTGGGTGGTAAATCATTTTAAAGAGGAAGTTAAAAGGTTTTTTTTTGTTTTTTTACAGTTGACCACATGCTACATATTTTAACAAAGGCTTATATTTGTTTCATAAGAATAACTTAATAGTAAAAAAAAAGTGCTTCCGCACCCATTTTCTTCATGGTCTCGGGGGAGGGGTGGCCTCCAGATTGTTGGAGCCCTATGCACATAGACTCCCGCAAACCCCTTCAATCCTCACCTGAACCTTGATCCGCCAGCAAAATCCAGGATGTCCACGTGACCACCCATGGCCAATCGTAGGGCAGCATTTCGGCCAAGGATCAAGGTGCAGGCAAGGAGTGTTGGGGTCTATGCGTGTGGGGGGTTTCCAGCAAACTGAATGTTTCCCACACCTTTTATGTTGACTACAAAACATATTGTACTGTATTGTACCTATTTTTACATGGTGGCTTCCAGAGTAGATCAGAAACTCATAGACTTCATCACTGATGCAGAGTATATCATGTTTGTTACAAAGGTCTGCAATAACCTGAAGTTCTTCTTTTGTATAAACCTAAACATAAGAAGCAAATTTATTTTTCATAGGTTTCCCAATACTCACTCACCAAAAAAATAAATAAAAAATAAAGTGCCATTGCATCAACTTTACAGCCGCCATACCATTCAAGCAAGTTAAACTGTCAGAATCTAGACGATATATTAACCCCTTCGCTGCCAGGCTACCTGGAGTTTTTGTCACCCTTTGTTGCCAGACCATTTGGACTATTTTGCACTCCACATGTTCAACTGTGATTTTTTAAGGGATTTCCCAGGGAATTATATATTCTTTTTTTCAGCAGAATCTGGGTTTTAACATGAAATGTCTTTTTTGTAATTTTTTAGGTGTATTCTCAATATTTTGGGGTGAAATATGTGCAAAAAAAATAAAAAAAAAATCTATTTTTTTACTATTTGTAGTGTTTTTTGTAATAAAAAAAGGAATTTAGTCAATAAAATCTTATTGCATGTGAAATCCAAATTTCTCCCAGTCACAGCGTTACCACATATGTATGGGTAGACACCCTTTCCTGCCCAGGAGACTCCCCCAAACTGAAACAGCGCTTTAGGAGATTTTCAGATAAAATACAAATATGCTAAGCGCTAGGCGCACCTTGCAGTTTTTCCAAGAAAAACAACCCTTTACATTTGAAATACCCCCCACATATACACCTCAGGCTTTCTAGGTGTAACAGGCTTGTTTACATAGGTGCAGTTTTCTGGAAGTAATTCCTCAATGAATTCTTTGGTAGCACAGAGTTTCACTAAAAAAGAATAAAAAGCAGAATCAAACTCCTATTTTCCGAAAAAAAAATATGCAAACGAAAAAAAAACAAGCCCAATCTGAAAAAGCAACATGCCCGAACAGAACAATACCCAACATGCATAGCTACTGTCAAGGAAAGAGTTGTCAAACACCTCAAAGTAAAGCATGTGCGTAAGGGTAATTTTACTTGAAAATTTCAGCTCTGCAGACAAAGTGCGCACCTTGTACTTTTTCTATCAAAACAACCCTTTACATTTGGAATACCCCCCAGAAACCATATATTCCCTGAAAGAACATATGTTAAGCTTTCTAAGCGTACCCAGCTTGTTGTAGTGGGCTCATCATTTTAGAAGTAATCCCTTGAAGAATTCTTAGGTTGCACGAGGTTTCCCTCAAAAAAATTATAAAAAAAACAGAATAAAAAACACATTTTCTAAAAAAAATCAATATGCAAACAAGAAAAAATACAATTCTGTGAAATAATCACCTGTAGAATTGATGTTATTTGTATACAGTACGTCCTGCTCCAGATATAATACTTACACTTGGGTTATCCTCCGCCAGATGGCGCTGCACTGCAGAGACATGGAAAACAGGCTCCTCCCGGCCCTTCAAATACCCAGGGACCTCCCACAAATCCCCAGCATTGAAAAGCAGTGAACAAGAAGCCGGGAGAATTAAACCACCCAGAACAACTGGTAATGATAACAATGATAATCACCATACAGGGGATCCAGAATAATGCAAAAAAACAGGGTGGGGTAGAGCAGGACGTACTGTATACAAATAATATCAATTCTACAGGTGAGTATTTCACAGAATTGTATTATTCTTAGTATACAGTACGTCCTGCTCCAGATATAATACTTACACTTGGGACATCCAATAGCAGTGTCCATAAAGTAGGGTGGGATCCCCCAACAAAAGGTGACATCAGGCAGTTTAAACCACTGCCGCCTGCAAAACCTTGCGGACAAAAACAGCATCAGCTGAGGCCCTAAAATCAACCTTGTAAAACGTTGAAAAGGTATGAACAGAAGACCAAGTAGCGGCCTTGAAAACTTGTTCAACAGAAGCCTGGTGCTGGAAGGCCCAAGAGGCACCAATAGCACGAGTAGAATGAGCAGTAAGGCGGAAGGGAGGATCCTTCCCCTTAGCAGAATAGGCCTGAATCACAGCCTGATGAATCCATTTGCTAATAGTAGACTTGGCAGGAGCCAAACCCTTCCTAGGACCAGAAGGGACCACAAAAAGAGCATCAGTCTTCCTGAAAGCCGCAGTGACTACCAGGTAATACTTCAGACACCTGACCACATCCAATGAATGCAAAACCCTTTCCTTAGCGTTGCTAAAATTAGGACACAATGAAGGAAGAACAATATCCGGATTCAAATGAAAGGCAGACACCACCTTTGGCAGAAAGTCTGGCTTAAAGCGGAACACCACATTGTCCTGGTGTCTCTCGTAGTATGGGGGCTGAATAGACAGAGCCGCCAGCTCAGACAAACGCCTGACCGAAGTAATAGCCACCAGAAAAACAACTTTGAGGGTAAGTACAGCCAGAGCAGTATCCTGAATAGGCTCAAAGGGAGCACCCTGTAAGGCAGACAAAACCAGGTTCAAGTCCCAAACAGGGACCGTAGGCTTACGTGGGGGACGCACGTGAGTGACCCCCTGAAAGAAGGTCTTAACCAAGGGATGCTGAGCAAAAGACTTCTGAAAGAAGACAGACAGGGCAGAAACCTGACCCTTCAGAGTACTGAGTTTTAAACCCAACTCCAATCCATGTTGTAAAAACTCCAGAATTCTAGGGATTAAGAATTCACTGCAGGGAAGAGACCTAGACTCACACCAGTCAATGTAGGAACGCCATACCCTACAATAGATGGCAGAAGAAGTTTTTCTTCCTAGCCTGTACCATGGTATCCGCCACTGAGGCAGACAAGCCTTTCTCCATCAAGATGGAGGTTTCAGCAGCCAGGCCGTCAAAGCCAGAGTTTGTAAACTGGGATGGCGTAAGGAGCCCTGAGTGAGTAGATCTGGCAGGACGTACTGGTGTACTGCCATTTGTACCACGTCTGCGAACCACACTCTTCTTGGCCACCTCGGGGCCACCAGAATCACTGGCACCCTTTCCAGGGCAATCTTGCCCAGCAGGGGGAACGGGGGAAAGACATACAGGAGCCGAAATTTCTTCCATGACATTGACAGAGCGTCCGTGGCCAAGGCCAGAGTATCCTGGGACAGGGAGACAAAGGCCGGGAGCTTGTGATTGTGACAGGATGCAAACAGATCCACATCCGGTAGGCCCCACCAGTAACACAGGGACTGGAATACCCTGTTGCAGAGGGACCCCTCCCTCTGACGAGAAGTCCCCCTGCTCAGAGAGTCTGCTAGAAGATTCTCTACCCCCGGGATATAAACAGCCGAAATGCATTGAACATTGGCCTCCGCCCATATCAGAATCCGCGACACTTCCTGGAGGGCACCCTTGCTCTGGGTCCCCCCCGATGGTTGATGTAGGCAACCGTTGTCCTGTTGTCTGAGCGCACCTGCACAGACAGTCCCTGCAGGTGATCGGTCAACTGCTCCAGAACCAACCTGACCGCCCATAGTTCCAGAATGTTGATGGGTAAATGGGCATCCTGAGGGCCCCACCTCCCCTGGAACCTCAGGGACTTCCAGAATCCCCCCCAACCTGACAGACTGGCATCCGTGGTGACAGTCTCCCAGGAGGGGGCTAGAAAGGACCTGCCCTTTTGCAAGTTCTTGTGGTCTAGCCACCACGAGAGGGACCTTCTGACCAATGGGGGAAGCACACAAACCCCGTCCAAGGACGTGGGGTCCTTGTCCCATACCGATAGGAGGTGAAGCTACAGAGGCCTCGAATGGAACTGAGCAAAGGGCACCTCCTCGAAGCTCGCCACCATCAGGCCCACCAGCTGCATTCTGTCTGAGGGAGAGCTGGGGGCATGAGAGCAGGGACCGCACCTGCGCAGTCAGAACTTCCACATTCTGTTGGGGAAGGAATATTCGTGACTGAACCGTATCCAGAATCATCCCCAGGAATGGAGTCACCGGTGAAGGGGACAGAGAGGACTTGGGATGATTGATCACCCAGCTGAAGGACTCCAAGGTGGACACCACCAGCTGAGTGTCCAGCTCCGCCTGCTGTAGAGGCCATGAGGCGATGAGGATGTCGTCCAGGTAGGGCAGTACTCGAATGCCCCCTGACCTTATCAAGGACATCACCCCTGCCAATACCTTGGTGAACACTCTGGGAGCTGAAGTGAGGCCAAACGGTAGAGCCACAAATTGGTAATGTTGATCTTTCAACTCGAATTTGAGCAACCTTTGATGTCCACAGACGTTATAAAATCCCCTGGGCGCAGAGAGCCAACGGCCGAGAGCAGAGTTTCCATGCGAAAGCGCTTGTTCTTGACAAATTTGTTGAGGATCTTTAAATCCAGAATGGGCCTGACTGACCCATCTCTTTTGGGTACTGTGAAAAGGTTGGAGTAGAACCCTTCTCCCAATTCTCTCAAGGGAACCTTGCAAATAACTCCCAGATCCAGAAGTCCTTGCACTGCCTGCATCAGGACCTGAGCTGATACCGGGTCCTGGGGGATCCGGGACCTGATTAATCTTGAGGGGGGCCGCACAGCAAACTCTATATTGTAGCCAGAGGTTACTACCTCCTGAATCCACCGGTCTGAGACTTGACGCCTCCAGACATGCGCAAAGTGCTGTAGCCGTCCCCCCACCCTGGTGGGCGAGGGCGCCCCATCATGCCTGAGGGGTCTTGGGAGGGGCTTTGGGTTTGGTCCCCCAGGAGCAGCCAGGACGTCGCCCCCTGCTCCTATGCCAGGAGTCTGCGCGAGCCCCCGCGAAGGACACCCCTTTTCCCTGCTTAGCGCCTCTGTAGGGGGCTGAAAGGGGGACCTGGCTGCGAAAGGGCCAAAGCTGCCGCCTGCGCTGTGGTAACTTACCTCCTTTAGCAAAGAGGTCTAGGCGGTCCCCAAACAGGCGTAGTCCCTTAAATGGGAGCCCAGTAAGGGCTTTCTTAGCAGCATTGTCGGCCGCCCACTGGCGCAGCCATACCGCGTGGCATATAGCCACCGCCAAGGCAGAAGATCTGGCACACAGCCTAATAGCATCATCCGATGCAGACAGGATAAAGTTCACAAATACATCACAGTTAGACAGTGCATTAATAGTATCAGTAGGCAACTCGCCTGGGCCGTCAAGTGCATTCCTGACCATGGCCCTGAGCGCCACAGCAGTAATGGCCAGAGCGCAGACCGGGCGCAGCGCCGCCCCTCCAAACGCAAAGGCATGGCACGCCAATTGGTCAATGCGCCGGTCCTCAGAATCCTGCAGCGTAGTAGTGTCGGGGGAGTGCATAATAGAGGTGTTAGACAGCCCTAGAATAGTAGCATCGACCTCGGGGGGCGATGACCAGCACTTGACCATATCAGCAGGAAATGGATACTTCCTGTCCAGACTCTTAGGGATCCTGGGAAGTCTACTGGGATGTTCCCACTCCTTAAGCATGAGGTTATTGAAATGGGTTTGCTCAGGAAATACCAATCGAGCCTTAGCAGTATGAAATAGCTCACCCCTTTGCCTGGGAGCCGCAACAGGGGGAGAGATGGACAAAACCTCAAAAATCTGAAGCAGTAGTTTATCAGTATCATCCGGGGTCCAGTGATCAGAACCAGAATCGTCATGACCCCTAGACTTCTCATCAGATGACTATGAGTCAGAGAGCAGCTCCCCTTCGTCCAAAAGGGCATGGTCATATAGATGCGTAAACTCATCAGACTCCGTAGGGAAAGGAGCAGAGTCAGGGATTATGTGCCACTTTTTTGCGGTGGCCTTGCGCGCTAGAGTACTAGCAAGCAATTTTTCAACACTGGCCAGTCTAGTAGCCACATCAGGATGAGAATCCCCGCTTGTATTGGGGGTTAGACTCAGGCTTGGGGGGTAGGTGAAGTGTGGCGCAGGCCCAGCCACAGGAGGGGCGGGAAGTACCATTAGCGCCTGCTGTGCACAAGGGACGCAGACCCGTGCATTGTCACCGTTGATAGATGAGACCCCACAAGCTACACACAGCCGGGCTTGTCCCGAGGGAACCCCGTTCACAATATCCTGGGATGCCTCCATATGATTAATAGGCACAATAGGCCAGTAGGGATTGATGCTATAAGCTACCCTGGATGCCCCAAAGACCCGCAGGGAAGTGGGAGTAATTATACTAGGTCCAACTGGCAATTACACAGGGCCTGGAGAAGCCACTGAATTCGACCGTCTGAAAGACATAATGGGAATAGGGATGTCAGAGCCATGCGCAGTAAGCAAGAATGATGAAAATCGCCCGCGAGGGCACTTACAGACCGTGGAAGGAGGAGGACCATTACCACGCGCGCGACGAGCATCTAAATGGCGCTAAGCGAACCTCGAAGGGCGGGCCAGAGCGGGCTGTGACGTGGAGCGCGCCAAGCCAGGTCCCCGCCCCCCCGAAGAGCGCGAAGCTCTGAGGCAGTAGTCAACGCAGACAATAAAAGGCGAGTGTATGACACACTTTAGAAATGGGGATTACTTCCAGATGCGCCCGACAACTTTTGCCAATGAAGACGCCGCCGCCTGTTCGCATGCCCATCCAATAAGGGCAAGAGAACTCGCGCGGCGGCGCAATAAAAAGCAAACAGCGCGGCTCTGACACCAGGTGTATGAGTCAAGGACAATACTAAGAGTACAAGTGGAATATCGAACACCCAACAGAAGTACTTGCATTCAAAGAATTTTAATGCTGGTGATAATTCATATACAAGAATATTTACATAAAGACAGCAAAAGACACTATATACAACATATGGACCGCAGTATAGAGATAAATAGGTATGGTAACCAGCATGCATGTAGCTAGACTGCTTTAAAACAGGAGACAGTGGAATATCCAGTATTACAATGTATCTGGTAAGTTTTACAAGAGAAACAGTAAGCAGCTAGCATACAGTTAGTGCAGTACAAGGCAATAGATAATGAAATAGCTTACACAGAAAGGCAGACAAGCTGATGTACCAAGTGGACAAAGAAGAAAAACCTCGACGTTTCGGCCGGGATGGCCTTTATCAAGAGAGCGGTGTCTGTTAATCACAGAGAGCAGACTTAAATAGTGACAAAGCCTCCAGCAATTGAACACAAATGGCGCCAATCGGCGGCGCTCGTAGTGGCTCCTGGCGATGACGTCATTGATGGGCGTCATGTCAGTCCCGGCCACCCAGGCCTTGCCGTCAATCCTGGCGGCGTCGGCCGGAAGTGGCGCCACTTCCGGCAGACGCCGCCAGGATTGACGGCCCGGGCTCTTCTGCCCCCCCCCCCCCGGGCTTTGGGGAGGCAGGTAATTGGGGGTGCCGGGGGTTAACGGCAAGTCACCTGCTAGTTGCAGCCCCCAACCTTGTAAACTGGTATAAGGGGTCTCATGGACCCCTTACCAGTTCACAAAGGGTTAAATGTAAAAAAAAAAAAACTGAGAAAAATTTTTTTTTTTTTTTTTTTTTTTTTATACTTACCTCCCATCCATCCCCGTGTCCCACGCTATCAATCTGGCTTCTGCTCTCCTGCTGCAGCTGGAAGCCTTCTATAGCTGCTGGGTGACAAAGCACATAAGGGGTTCATTTAAAATAAAAAAATTACATTAGGGACCCCCCTCCCAGCATTACCAGCCCGGGACCAGCTATGGGGGCTTGTAGGCACAGAGTGGGGGGGGCCAGCTGTTGTTGCCCCCCACCCTGCAGCCTACGAGCCCACATAGCCTATGTGGGCCCGGGCTCTTCTGCCCCCCCCTGGGCTTTGGGGAGACAGGTAATAGGGGGTGCCAGGGGTTAATGGCAAGTCACCTGCGGCTAGCAGGTGACTTGCCAGCCCCCAGCCTTGTGAACTGGTATAAAGGGTCTCATGGACCCCTTACCAGTTCACAAGGGGTTAACAGTAAAAAAAAAAAAAAAAAAAAAAACACACACTGACACATAAGAAAAACTTTGTTTTATTACAAAATAAAAACTTTTTTTTTTACTTTACTTACCTCTGATCGTCAGCTCCTTTACTTACCTCTGATCGTCAGATCGTCCCTCGATGTGATGACAGATGCAATCATGCTGGCTGCAGTAGCAGAGGGGCAGGTGATGATCTGATCACCTGCCCCTCTGCTCCTGTGGCCAGCAGCAGGGAGCCTGGACGACACCCGGTGAGTGACGTCATAAGCCCCGCCCCCGGCGGGAGGCAGCGCGGCCACAGGTAAGTAAAGGTCATTTTTATTTTTTTAATTCTTTTTACAGTTAGGGGATGTCATGGGGATCGGATTGCACCAAATTAAAGAGGAGACCCGGCCGGATCCAACGAGGGGTCAGATGCGTAGGGTGGCCTATTCCGGGGGCTCTCCTGGAGCCATCCGAGCCCCCATGGGGATCGGATGGGACCAAATTAAAGAGGAGACCCGGCCGGATCCAACGAGGGGTCAGATGCGTATTTTTTATTTTTATTTTTTTTTAACTAGCAGCGGGGAAAGTCGAGCACGTAACACCTACGGGCTTGGCACTTAAGGCCCAGCCAAGCCAGCACGTAGGTGTTACGTGCTTGGCACTAAAGGGTTAATACACCTTTATTTCCCTTATTTTGCCCAAGGCCAGTTAAATTTTTGCTTCTGCACTACCAACCTGGACTGTCCCCTAAGCCTTTCTAGTAGCTAGAAAGGCCCACATTTCACATGAAACTTAGAAGCTGACTAAGTTCTCAGGTGACAGATAACAGATAATAGGATATAATATGCAGGCATACTGGGATATCTGCAGTTCTGATAGTTACACTGTTTTCAGTGAAATGTCACCCCTCCTGCCCTATAAAGTGGCATGTCCATCTTTCGGTATGAACGAGCTTCAGGTCTTGACATACATGCATCCTCTTCTACAAAATGTTATAGATTCCAGGGCTGACCGAACTGGGTTTTATTCCCCTTAAAAGGGTTACATATAAAATTATTCATTTCTACAGTCTTTATTGGCAGCTAGGCTTTTCAGCAGGGGAGATAAAGTCTTAGTTAAGTTGTGCAAATGTCTATGCGTCCATACAGGTCTATTCAATGCTTGCCCCACAAGTGCCATGGCATTTGCAAATGTTCCCAAGTATGACATAAATACAGTCAAAAGTGAATAAACTGGTAGAGCAAAAACATTTATATGTGTCATAGAAATGGACAAATTAAATCTTGTGCTCACAGAATGAACTAGAGAGATATCGGGCCACTTGTACTCACCTTGCCCATAGGGTTGTTAGGGGTGTTAAGTATGATGGCCTTTGTTTTAGAGCTGAATTTACTGGCAAGTTCTTCAGGGTCCAAGTACCAATCAGCACTTGAAATTGTACCTTTTCCATTATCCTTCTATTAAAGAAAAATACAGATTTTGAATTAATTACATTTATATATAAAGGAAAACACCTCTTTCATAATCTACAATTGCTACATTCACACATGTATAACGTATCCAAGCCATTTTATACATTTTTTTTTTTATTTGACTCATCATCGTATGTCATTCAAGAGCAGAAGTCCTGTATCTTCTTCCCCTCCATACCTACCTTACCTAATCCAGTACTTTCCTCCCGGCAATATCCATGCTTGCACAGGCTGCAGGCACCCGCATCCCTCAAGGTGCTGACCTAAGCTAGTATTCCTTGTGTTTTATGGAAATTTTATTTACTACCTCTAATCTTTCTATTGGCAACTGTACACCAAAAAGAGAGAAGTGAGCCCTAAACACACAGAACACTACTGCTATGGCCGCTGCAGAGGTGAGGAAGCTCACTCAATCTTACACACGCCCAGCAGCAGTGTTCTGAGTGTACAGGACTCACTCCTCTCTTCTTGGTGTACAGGCTTTGTGTACAGTTCCCATTAGCAACTAGGTAGTGAAAACGGTTTCCATAAAAAACACATTTGCTAACAGAAGACATAAGACATATACTAGATCAGCTGAGCACATTGGGAACATCATTTTGGCGCACAAAAAATAAAATTCTGTGATTACTCACCTGTAGAATTGGTATTATGAGTATACAGTACGTCCTGCTCCAGATATAGTACTTACTATCGGGTATTACTCCGCAAGATGCCGCTGAGCTGCAGAGACATCAAAAGTAGGCTCCTCCCGGCCCCTCAAATACCCAGGGACCTCCCACAAATCCCCAGCATTGAAAAGCAGTTAACGAGAAGCCGGGAGAATTAAAACTACCCAAACTAGAAACTGTAACAATGATAACAATCACCATACAGGGGATCCAAGGTAATGCAAAACCAAGGGTGGGGTGGAGCAGGACGTACTGTATACTCATAATAGCAATTCTACAGGTGAGTAATCACAGAATTGTATTATTCTTAGTATACAGTACGCCCTGCTCCAGATATAGTACTTACTATCGGGACATCCAATAGCAGTGTCCATAAAGTAGGGTGGGATCCCCAAAGTTAACAGCAGACAGTTTAACCCTTTCAGTGCCAGCCTACCTGCAGCATTTTCCACTCCCTGTTGCCAGACGATGTTGAGTCTGGGCTTTAACATGAAATGTCTTGTTTGTATTATTTAGGTGTATTCTCAATATTTTTGGGTGAAATATGTGAAAAAATTTTTTAAAAAATTATTTTTTTACAATTTGTAGTGTTTTTTTGTAATAAAAAATGTAAGTTTGCCAATAAAATCTTATTGCGTGTGAAATCCCAATTTCTCCTGGTTACAGCGATACCACATATGTATTAGGTAGACACCCTTTCCTGCCCAGGAGACTCCCCCAAACTGAAATAGCGCTTTAGGGGATTTTCAGAAAAAATACAACTGTGATATGCGCACCTTGCAGTTTTACCAGAAATACAACCCTTTACATTTGAAATACCCCCAAGGAAGTACACACCTCAAGCTTTCTAGGTGTACCAGGCATGTTGATGTGCCCATAGTTTTCTGGAAGTAATTCCTCAATGTATTCTTTGGTTGCAAAGAGTTTCCCAAAAAAAAAAAAGGATAAAAAAGCAGAATCAAAGCCACATTTTCCTAAAAAAACTATATACAAACAAGAAAAAACAAGTTTAATCTGAAAAAGCAACATTCCCCGAATAGAACAACACCCAACATGCATAGCTACTGTCAAGGGAAGAGTTGCCAAACACCCCAAAGCCTCTCGGGCTCTCTCCTAAAGATCGGTAAGTCCTGGGGGGGGATCGGAGGCCCCCCAGGTGAAGAGGAGGGACAGCGGGAGCCAGCGCACACGGAGGTAAGTGAATGTCATTTTGCTGCCAAATCGGGGGGGGGGCGGCCTATTCCGGGGGCTCTCCTGGAGCCATCCGAGCCCCCACAAGGGATCGGATGGCACCAAATGAAAGAGGAGACCCCGCCGGATCCAACAAGGGGTCAGGTGAGTATTTTTTATTTTTATTTTTTAAACTAGGAGCGGGGAAAGTCAAGCACGTAACACCTACGGGCTTGGCACTTAAGGCCCAGCCAAGCCAGCACGTAGGTGTTACGGGCTTGGCAACAAAAGGGTTAAACCACTGCCGCCTGCAGAACCTTTCGGCCAAAAGCAGCATCAGCTGAGGCCCTAACATCAACCTTGTAAAACTTAGAAAAGGTATGAACGGAAGACCAAGTAGCGGCCTTACAAACTTGTTCAACAGAAGCCTGGTGCTGAAAAGCCCAAGAGGCACCAATAGCACGAGTAGAATGAGCAGTAAGGCGGAAGGGAGGATTCTTCCCCTTAGCAGAATAGGCCTGAATCACAGCCTGACGGATCCATTTGCTGATAGTAGACTTGGCAGGAGCCAAACCATTCCTAGGACCAGAAGGGACCACAAAAAGAGCATCAGTCTTTCTGAAAGGTGCAGTAGCCACCAGATAGTACTTCAGACACCTAACCACATCCAAAGAATGCAAGACCCTCTCCTTAGCATTACTAGGATTAGGGCACAATGAAAGGAGAACAATGTCCTGATTCAAATGAAAAGCAGACACTACCTTAGGCAGAAAATCTGGCTTGAAGCGAAACACCACCTTGTCCTGGTGTCTCTCATAGTAGGGGGGCTGAATGGAAAGCGCCACCAACTCAGACACACGCCTAACAGAGGTGATAGCCACCAGAAAAACAACCTTGAGAGTAAGAATGGCCAGGGAAGCATCCTGCACAGGTTCAAAAGGAGCACCCTGCAAGGCTGACAAAACCAAGTTCAAATTCCAAACAGGCACCATAGGCTTATGTGGAGGGCGCACATGAGTCACCTCCTGGAAAAAAGTCCTAATCAGAGAATGCTGAGCAAATGACTTCTGGAAGAAAACAGCCAGGGCAGAAACCTGACCTTTTAGAGTACTAAGTTGGAGTCCCATCTCCAACCCATGCTGTTGGAACTCCAGAATCCTGGGATTAGAGAACACACGACAGGGAAGAGACTTAGACTCACACCAGTCAATGTAAGCACGCCAAACCCTGTAATAAATAGAAGAAGACTTCTTCCTAGCCTTAATCAAGGTATCCACAACTGAGGAAGACAGACCCTTCTCCATCAAGATGGAGATTTCAGCAGCCAGGCCATCAAAGCCAAAGTTTGTAAATTGGGATGGCGTAGTGAGCCCTGAGTGAGCAGATCTGGCACCACGGGCAGAGTGTACTGATCTACTGCCAGCTGCACCACGTCTGCGAACCACACTCTTCTTGGCCACCTGGGGGCCACCAGAATTGCTGGCACCCCTTCCAGAGCAATCTTGCGCAGAACCCTGCCCAGCAGGGGGAATGGAGGGAAGACATACAGAAACTGAAAGTCCTGCCATGACATTGCTAGAGCATCCGTGGTCAAGGCCAGAGGACCCTGGGATAGGGAGACAAAGGCCGGTAGCTTGTGACTGTGAAGGGATGCAAACAGATCCACATCTGGTTGGCCCCAACGGTGACACAGAGATTGGAACACCCTGCTGCATAGGGACCATTCTCCCTGGCGAGAGGTCCCGCTGCTCAGAGTCTGCCAGGAGATTTTCCACCCCCGGGATGTACATAGCTGATATGCAGGGAACATTGGCCTCCGCACAGGTCAGGATCAGAGACACTTCCTGGAGGGCCCCCTTGCTCCGGGTCCCTCCCTGATGATTGATGTAGGCAACTGCCGTCTGGTTGTCCGAGCGCACCTGAACAGGCAGGCCCGGAAGGTGAGTAGTCAACTGAGCCAGAACTAACCTGATCGCCCGCAGTTCCAAGACATTGATAGGTGTGTGGGCCTCCTGAGGGCCCCACCTCCCCTGGAACCACAGGGACTTCCAGAAACCCCCCCAACCTGACAGACTGGCATCCGTGGTGACCGTCTCCCAGGAAGGGGTAAGAAAGGATCTGCCCCCCCCCCCCCAACAGGTTCCTTGAGTCCATCCACCACGAGAGGGACCTCCTGACCAGGGCTGAGAGCACACAGACCCTGTCCAGGGACACTGGGTCCTTGTCCCACACTGACAAGAGGTGGAGTTGCAGAGGCCTCAAGCGGAACTGAGCATAAGGGACCGCCTCGAAGCACGCCACCATCAGGCCCACCAGCTGCATTCCCTGCCTGATGGAGGGATGACGACAAGATAGCAGGAACTGGACCTGTGCAATCAGACCATCCACCTTCAGTTGAGGAAGGAAAATCCTTGCCTGAACTGTATCCAGATTCATTCCTAGAAATGAGTCACCAAGGAGGGGGACAGTGAAGACTTGGGGTGGTTGATCACCCATGCAAATGACTCCAGGGTGGACACCACCAGCTGTGTATCCAATTCTGCCCGATGTAGAGATTGAGAGGTGATGAGAATGTCGTCCAGATAAGGCAGCACGCGGATGCCCTGATACCTGAGTAGAGACATCACGCCAGCCAGCACCTTGGTGAACACCCTGGGAGCTGAGGTGGGACCAAAGGGCAATGCCATAAACTGGTAGTGTTGATCCTCCAGAGCGAACCTGAAGAACCTTTGATGACCTGGAAATACAGTAATATGAAGATAAGCATCTTTGATGTCCACAGAAGTCATGAAATCCCCTGGGCGCAGGGAACTGATGGCAGAGCGCAGTTTCCAATGCGAAAGCGCCTGCTCCTGACAAATTTGTTGAGGATCTTTAAGTCCAGGATGGGCCTGACTGAACCATCTTTTTTGGGAACTGTGAATAGGTTGGAATAGAAGCCCTTGCCCTTTTCTCTTAAAGGGACCTTGCAGATGACCCCCAGCTCCAGGAGGCCTTGCACTGCCTGCACAAGCTCCTGAGCGGACACAGGGTCCTGGGGAATCCGGGATCTGATGAATCTTGGGGGCGGCCAGGCAGCAAACTCTGTCTTTTAACTGGAGGACACTACCTCCTGAATCCACCGGTCTGAGACATGAAGCCTCCAGACGTGAGCGAAGTGCTGAAGCCGTCCCCCCACCCGGATGGGTGAGGACGCCCCATCATGCCTGAGGGGCGTGGAAGAGGATTCAGCCTTGGGACCCCAGGAGGAGCCAGGACGTCCACGTCCTCTGCCGCTACCCCAGAAATCTCCCCGGGCCCCAGTAAAAGAAACCCCCTCCCTTGTCTAGCACCACGGTAGGGGGAGGAGAAGGAGCCCTGACCCCGAAAGGGCAGAGACTGCCGCATGCGCTGGGGTAACCTGCCTCCCTTAGCAAAAAGGTCCAGGCGGTCCCCAAACAGGCGTAGTCCTTTGAAGGGAAAACCAGTGAGGGCCTTCTTGGCAGCGTTGTCAGCAGCCCACGGGCGTAGCCAAACTGAGCGGCGTATAGCCACCACAAGGGCAGATGTCCTGGCACACATTTTAATGGTGTCATCCAAGGCAGAGAGGACAAAATTTACAAAAACATCACAACTAGAGAGTGCATTAAACACCTCACAAGGCAAATCATCAGGGGCACTATCAAGGATACTTCTGATCAGGGTCCTAGTGGCCACAGCGGTAATGGCAGAGGCACAGACCGGGCGCAGCGCCATTCCCGCACATGCAAAAACATGGGACGCCAGCTGGTCAATGCGCCGGTCCTCAGCATCCCGCAGGGTAGTAGAGTCAGGGAATGCATGACAGAGGTGTTAGATAGCCCTAGGACCGGGGCATCCACCTCGGGAGGGGATGACCAACACTTCACCACATCAGCAGGAAAGGGATACTTCCTATCCCAACTTTTAGGTACACCGGGAAGTCTACTGGGGCGCTCCCATTCCTTGAGCACAAGGTTATTGAAATGTGCTTGCTCAGGAAATTCCAAACGTGACTTAGCGGTATGGAAAAAGTTCCCCCCTTTGCCTAGGAGCCGCAACAGGGGGAGAAACGGACAGAACCTCAAAAATCTGGGTCAGCCAGAATCGTCATGACCCCTTGGCCTCTCATCAGATGAACCTGAGTCAGAGAAAAGCTCCCCTTCATCTGAAGGGGTATAGCCACAAAGATTCCAAAACTCCTCAGTTTCCATAGGGAAAAGAGTGACATTAGGCGTTAAGTGCCGCTTTTTAGCAGGGGCCTTACGCGCCAAGGTATTAGCAATCAACTTCTCAACAGTAGCCAGTCTAGAAGACACATCAGGCTGAGAATCCCCACTTGTATGCAACTCAGTAGGAGTGAGATTTAAGCTTCGGGGGGTAGGTGAAGTGAAAAGAGGTGCAGGCAAAGCCATTGGACGGCCAGATTGCAGGGCAAGCACTTGCTCAGCACAGAGTACGCAGACCCGTGCCTTGTCAGCGTCAATATGAGACTCCCCACGCTACATACAGCCGGGCTTGTCCCGAAGGAACCCCGGTCACATTATCCTGAGATGCCTCCATATAGTGATTATAACGGCACTATAGGCCGATAGGGATTAACGCTATACAGCTACCCTGGATGCCCCAATAACCCGCTAGGGAAATGGGAGTAATTACACTAGGCCTCACAAGTTAACCAACTAATAGAGGGCTGGGAGAAGCCAATAGATTCGCCCGCCTGAAAGACATAATAAAAGCAGACAGTAATAAAGGTGGTAATAAAGCCGCGTGCGAGGGCACTTACGGACCGCGGTAGGTAGAGGTTCGTCACGCAGAAGCCGACTAAGCAGACAAAATGGCGTCGGTATACCTCAAGGGGAGGGCCGGCAGCAGCAATGACGCGGAACGCGCCAAAGACGGGCCCCAGCCCCCCCGAAGAGCGCGAAGCCAATACGTGACAAGCAGCCAATGACGGCGCAACTGGCACTTGAGGTAACGACGCCGAGCGAGCGCAGAACAAGTGACAAAAAGGCAAGCGGCGGCAATTTTAAAAACAGACATAGTAAAGCAAATCAGCGCGGCGGCTGACACAAAGCAATGAAACAAAAAATGAAATAAAGCATAAGGCCAATACACGTAATACATTGCATAAACAAAGACACAACCCCCCCCTCTTTCCCCCCGAAGGCTATATGGAGAATGAGGGAGGACAGCGGCCGCTTAAAATAGGGCCCACCGATAGGCAGGGGCAATAATGCGGGAGGGGCATCCCATAGAGGCTCACCATAAGCCTGAACCGCCTACCCTTTGCTGTAGGATTGCGGTGGAGCAGCACTCCTAAGCACCTAACAGCGGTGCTGCCTACCTTCACCCGACCAGCGCAGCCAAGGCTGGGAGGCATATTACTAATGGAATGGGTGGGAATAGTCCTACAGGGCCGCAGACTAATATCCCCGCGGAGCTGCGAGTAGAGAGAGCCATTTCTCGTCCTTCACAGTCCAGACTGCAGAGAAAATCTGGGGATTTGTGGGAGGTCACTGGGTATTTGAGGGTCCGGGAGGAGCCTATTTTCGATGTCTCTGCAGTCCAGCGCCATCTGGCGGAGTCATACCCGATAGTAGGTACTATATCTGGAGCAGGACGTACTGTATACTAAGAATATATACACTTTCAAAAATGCCATCGAAAGTGGACTTTCCTTTCAAACTGGAGCAAATGTCTAATTAGACTCTTGGTCCTATTTAAATGTTTACACTGGGAAGCGCTACAGAAATGCTGCAGACTCTTCTGGATTCCTGTGTCCTGCAGCAATCTGCAGACTACGCAACAGAGCAGTGACATCACCATTATATAAACTGTACAGCGTAATCTGCTGTTGCCGCATGTCAATGCTGCGGGAACCCAGTAGGTGAGTATCCAGCATGGCCAGGCCCATGGTATACACATGGTATAGCATAATACTAATTATGACAGAGATCAAGACTCAAGAGCAGTAAATATAGTTTAAGAGGTATGTGAGATTATGGGTGTTTTTTTAATTAATAGAAATATCCACTGATGCTGTGTACTGATTGTATAATATGATACTTACATACTTCAGGGAAATAAAGACAGGAACCGCACCAGCCATCTTTACCATAGTCTCATAGCAGTCATAAAAAGGCTCAATGATTATTACCTACAAAACAATAGGACAATAATACTAAATCAGAAAAAGTGGCAGCTGCAGAGAATAATTGAAGATAAAAACTGCTGGCTCAGGGATGGGGTGAGTAGGTTTACAGTGACCCTATACTCATAACAAAAGGAAGTTTGTGTCGTCACCTTCTATCCCCATACAGTCTGCTTTTGGAATAGCCTGGTGGAGTAGTAGTGCACCCTGATGCTCTCCAGCTATGATTCAATTACAGTCCAGCGTTGAGGGTCAGCCTTGTCAGTCATAACAAAAAATCTGAAAGCACTACAAGCTAAACTGCCACATACACCTCAGTAAACCATGTGGCAGTTTAGCTTGTAACTAAATAAATGGAGAGCATCAGGGAAGCTGCTGCATTGCCGGGGAGCCATGTGGCCTCCATGCGGACATCAGTCTGCATCCAATTAGTGTTTTAATGAATACTGGGCAAATACTTTTTTTTTTTTTTTTAAATAAAGAAAAACATGTTGTTTTGGGGCACTGGGCTGGGGACAGAAAGTGACAAATGTAATCGTACATTTAGAGTTACAGTTTCTAGCCAGTGTAGCCTTGGATCAGTGGCCACTGAACGCACCATGTAAACAAGCTTTTATTTAACCCCCTAAAATGACCAAGCACCAGGGTAGGACAGGGACCATGTTAACGGACTTTATGGTTTCTTTAAAGGCTGTGGACAAGAACAAGACCCCAATAATTAAAAAAAAAAAACTCACTTCATCGCCTTCTTCTATTAGCCCCTGAATAGAACTGAACAGCGAACCATACGCTCCCACTGTAACTAGAATGTCTTTGTTTGGATTAATCTTCCTTCCAGTCAGTCTGCCATAAACTTGAGACAAAGCATCTACTAGAAGAGGGTGACCCTGCAAAGAGAACTCAGGTGAACTTTACAGATTCAGTAACATAATCATTATACTAAATTATAATAGTTAATAATTGTGCAAACAAGTGGAGGAAAAATAAAAGTCCTTTCTCTGATCTGAAGAACGAGGGGGAGATATGCTGTTGGTGCTGCACAGACTTTAGAGGTGGAGGGTGGATCATCACTATTCACTACTAATACACCTGGCGGTATGGAATCCCCACTGCTAATGACGGTAAACAATATTCATTGCAATGTCTCTTAAATCGGACCTTCAGCATCATTTAATGAAAAGGCCACACCCTTAAAAAAAACTCCCCACAGCATCTAAAATTAGTATATTCATTAATATTATATAATATTTATGCTTTTCCCCACGGGGCTTCAACTCTGTTCAGCACTTTAGGATAAGGGCGCCTCCATCTTGCCTCAGAAGCCCTGCTTACACATGAGAATTGGGGGGGTGCCAGGAGCAATTGACACCAAATTGTGAGTGATATACTAAGAAACACGGAGAAGCTTGTCTGTCATTTTTCACACACACAAATACTGAATAAGCTGCTAATGTAGCAAGAGAGATCCGTGAGAGGGGAGCTATTACAATGTATCTCTATGTATTTTGTACAATGTATTCAATGAGGAGTCATTACAGCTGAAGGCTTTCTACTTCTAGCTAGAAATAAGAGGATTGCACAGAGCTATGAGAATCAGAGTCGTCATGTGTGTAGTAAGATGGCCGCTGCCATGCAGGTTTAACACTGCAGAATCTGCCTGCCATTCCAAACATCTCCATGCAGTTAATCTCTCTCAATAAGCTTATGTCACCGATTGCCACAGAGGGAGAAGCAATTTACTAAGGTTTGATTTTTTGACTGGAAGTCTGCTTAAACAGTTGCTATTGTAAAAGGAAAAGAAAATGTAATTTACTCACAAATCCTCGCGTGTACTGATTGAGTCTGTCCACGGCGACTGCTTGAGCCAGACCCTCTTTTACATAAGATGGTGGGGATATGTCAGGGAACCCCTGGCCAAGGTTGACTACTGAGGGATCTGTGGCTAGGGCTGTAAACTCAACCCTGAAAAGAAAAGGGATGCTTCATAAATAAACAAATATCGCAGATTTTAGAAGGAAAATGTTAAGGATGTTAAATGAAGGCAGTGGTCCTATCATGCAGCAATAGGGTATATTCTAAACAAGTAAGAAGTAATAGCACCCTGGTGAAGCAACCTGGTCATGAAGCGCGGGTATGAGGGGGACCAGCTTGCCGCCACTATATTGCTTACAGGCAAGTAGACTTCCATTATACTAATGACATTCTTTTCTTTGTCTGTTGCTTAGATTCTTTATGTCTTTCATTGAAGGGTAAAGGGTCATTCCATTTTCGATGGCATTTTTAAAAGGTTCCATTACCGTATGGCTACATGATGTCTTCAATGTGCTAACCTTATCTGTTATTTTTTTTGATTTTCTATTCGTTTTCAACGCGGTTATAAAATAAAATTTTCCATAGCAACAATGTGTTTACCTCAGCTATGTACACCAAAGTGGTGATTTCGAGTACATTCCTCATTCTAGCTTGCTAATCATCTGATTGGCCAAGGCCTAGGTGACCCATTCTGCTGAAATTCAGCTTCTTCAGTTCAGTAGTGCCATCAGTCTTGTGTCCCAGTAGCAAGAGTTAATAGCTGGGAGGGGTCATTAGGGTACTTAGATTTAGCCAAAGCTGCTAAAGAGTTCACCTGTTACATTGTGGGACTTGTAGTCCATTGTTTTTACCCAAGGCCATGAACCTACAAATGTGGTCACACAGCAACTAACTGCATGAATAGCTATAGTAAAGTGGCGTTTTATACATCACAAAATGACATACTGTGAACTACCACAACATTTTTTACTGTGTACTAAAGATTATATGAGGATTTTTAGCAAGATTTTACATTGAATTATTTCTTGCAAAAAATTAAATCATCAGCAGAGGGCAGTGTTAAGTCATTTTACAGTCTGATCTTCACCGTACTTCAAGCCCTAATTGAGACGTTTACAGGGAAAATACATGTTCAATGGCATTTTTAAAAAGTATTATTTTTGGTGTCAAAAAGATGTCAACCATCAGTGGACCAAAAGCGGAAACACCTCCCACTCTACCCCCAGACATTCTGATTGGCTCCCTCTTTCTGCAGCTATGAAACCCGCCCTCCTCTCTGGTCACACTATGTCCTGACAGGCTGGAGGCGCTCTTAACCTGCAGCATCTCTCACCCCCTTTTTCCTGTGCTGGCAGGAAAAACTAGAGGCACAACAATGCAGTTATTTTTACTTTGATATATGCAAAGCACAGTGTGCTTACATCACATCGCTGTTGCCACACCCACTGTTTCTCCTTATTTTTTCTCTGCATATCCAATGCTCTAATACTTTTTACAAATAACTTAGGAACTACAGGGTCTTTCTGAAAACGAATTGAAATTTGGGACAGTGCAACATGTAGCCCGAAACAATGTCACAATAGGGCTTGTCGTTAGTATAGCTGCAATCGACTGCCATTAGCAATGTATATCAAGAGGAGAGAAGTGCTGCTGCTGAGGTGAGGGAGCTCACTGAAACTTACACATGCCCAGCAGCAGTGTTCTGTGTACAGGACTCATTTCTTGGTGTACAGGTGTATGTTGCCAATAGCAAACTATTGCAGATAGTGAAAACGGCTTCCATAAAATACACATTTGCCAACAGAAGAAAAAAAAAAAATATTAGATAAGCTCAGCACCTTAAGGACATCATTTTGGCATGCAAAAAGTACACTTTCAAGGTGGACCTTCCCTTTAATGCTAGACAAACTTGTTGAGGAATGATAGTCATTTAGTGTTTTGTCAGTCCCCAAGTCCATAAAAAAAATTTCCCTCCCCTTCTTCTAGGTCTGGCACTCGGAAACTTGTCTGTTTCTCACTAAACATTCAGGACATAGGTAATAGAGCTTTATTTGACACTTGTACCATAAAATGCCATTACCTTGTTTATTAAAGCGGACAAAAATGACAAACCAGACCAACATAACAAAACAGCGCACATATACATCCCTCCCCAGGGCAATTTAGATTGCTGCACATAAAAATTCATTTACCTTTTTCTAACTCCTGCCGTATTAAATACAAAATGGAGGCTCATGCATTTGCAAGCCGCCAGTTTTATCCAGGTAGTAGCATGGATGAGATGCTGGGAGAGGAAGCTCCAAAATGGCAGCTACCTTTCTTCCAACTGTTTCCAGGCTGTTGGTCCGGTTTAATTCATGCTGCACGAGATTCAATATTTGATTTGTCTGGTATGACGACTAATTACAATAAAAAGATTGAAAGAGAAACTTTTTGTTTCTGACATGGAGTCACGTGGTGTTCACACCTGCTGGGATTCCTAGGGCACCCAACCAGCACCCATGTTATTCCTGGCCCCCGCACACCGCAGGCAACTCTATTTACTGCAATAAAGGGTGCATGCAAATCACTGCCATGGCACGCCCCCAGTGGGAGCACTGTCTCAGAAACCAATAAGATTCCGACCATTGGATCAGGATAAAAACATTTCTTTGTTTTTGTTTTTTTTACCTTTACAGTCTCTTCAAAAACTACAAAAACCAACATACATACACACTTTGCTCTAGATAAACCCCAGCTGTGTATAGATTTGTAAAACACAATTGTGCATATTGCTGTGGCCACAAGATGGCAGCAATGTACAATTCTTATATTTAAAGTGGGCCAACACCCAGGGGTGATCGGCCCGGGAATCTATAAGATTCCCGGGCCGATCACCTCACACACCGCGGGACATCCGAGATCGGGATGTCCCGCGGGGTGTAACCCCCCCAAAACCCCGAAAAATCCTTATCTCTCCAGCCGCTGCTTCCGCCGCCGCCTCTCTCGCGCTCCTCTAGACGTGCGCGCGCCCGCGCCGGCCGTCTCTGAATGGCCGGCGCGGGCGCGCACACGTCAAGAGTGACGCGCGGGAGGCGGCGGCGGGCGCGATCCCTTGTCCGTCGACGGACGTCACTTGTCCGTCGGCGGGCATTGGACAGCGCACTCACGTGGGAGCGTGGAGAGGTGAGTTTTCGGGGTGTTTGGGGGGGTTTCAGGTAGCGGGGCACCCCAAATCGGGGTGCCCCGGGGAAGTGGACCAATACCCAGGATAGTCAAAATCCTGGGTGTTGGTCCACTTTAAGAGCATCTCAGCCCCTATGTCCCAGCTCATTTTGTGCTAATGACTAAAATACATCCTCACAGGTCACAGGAGCATCTAAATGTCAACAGGTAAGAGATTTCCTGATGAAATCAGTATCATACCAACTTCTTGTAACGCCTAGACTGAAAGGGCAATGCAGAGGCCTAGCACAACTTAAAGAAACTGTAAAGGCAAAAAAGGAATACTTACCCTTTCTGTCCTAAAGCAGCTTCCCCTTGTGCACACAAGCCATTTCATTTCTGATTTTAAAAAGGAAACTCCCTTTTTGTCAGTTTTTCCAATTGCATGGCACAGCCTGCTTCACACATTCATTACATCTGGGTAATCCGCCACACGGTGGCGCAGTGTACTGCAGAAGAGTTGTGGCTCCTCCCAGTACCATATAAAAACGGAATCACCATAGACTTATCCAGTTTTTCCTCTGCAGCGATATCTGCGAACATCGAAGATGGCTCTCTCTATGCGCAGGTGAGCGGGGCAACCAAGCCTGCAGCCCTGCATGGCTATTTCCACCCGTTTCTGGACCCTCACTGCCTCCCAGCCTCGGCTGTCGGATCGGGTGAGGGTAGCGGAGGGTAGCTAGGGTCAAGTGCTCAAGGAGCGCTGCTCCAAGCCGCAGACCCAGTACCACAAAGTGTAGCCGGCCATAGGCTTTATGGTGAGGCTACTAGGGATGCAGAGTTCCTGTACTAGCTTCTGAGGGGGTGAGTGTTTTGGGGTTTATGTGACTTGTTCTGGCGTTTGGGGTCTCCCCCCCCCCCCCCTGGCCTGGGCTTCGCCACTGCCTGTTCGCTCTCTTCTCCCCCCCCCCTCTGACGGGTGTTGGGGGGGGGGCGGACGGTGGAGTGCTTTTTTGCTGTTTTTTAGACGTTTGTAGACATTTCGCCGCCGCTTTGTACTACGCTCCGTGGTGGGCAGCGCTTTATCTGTGAGGCGTTTTTTACTGTGTGGATGACGTTGGCGACGTCGGGGGGGGGGGGGGGGGGGGCGGGGCCGGCGATGCCGCGTATCGCATCGTTCTCCCGCGGCCCGCCCCTCAAGGCTCCTCTGCCGGCACCATCTTGCTTCTGCTGCGCATCTGGGGACCTCTTCATCCCTGGGCTGCGGCAGTGATTTCTGACTGTGTCTGGCGGTTGGTGCCCTTGTCCTGCTTGGTCCGTGAGTCCCGTCTGGGGTTTTTTGTTGTCCTTGGGGCATGGGCTGCGGGATACTTACAGTATTTTTGCTTATGTCTTTCAGGCAGGACACCAGTGGGTTGTGGTTTCTCCCGGTCCTGCTCCTTACTCCCCCCTTCATCTCCCCTTACTATTCTGGGGGCATCCCTTGGGGGGCATACCGGGTGGCTTTTTATTAGCCATTACCCTGTGCTGGCATATTGCGCCTGTATTAATCACCATATGGAAGCTTCTGGGGATAGCGTGCTCGGGGGTCCTTTGGGGCAATTCCGGCTGTGTTCCATTTGCGGGGTATCCCCTATCAGTAACGATGTCATGGTGTGCGTGCCGTGCGCCCAAGGTATCACTGTGCTCCAGTCTGGGCTGCCCGCTTCTTTCCCCAGTTCTGAGCCCCCTTCGGCATCACCTACCCCGCCGCGTCTGCATTTAGCCCCCAGTGAGGGGGATACTAGCAGGGGGTCACAGTCTGATCTGGCACTTCGTGTGGCCAGCATTGAAAGGCAACTTGCTAGGCCTGTTCCACTCTAGCAAGAAGCGGCACCTGGCTCCCACGCCTGCCCGGGTTGCTGAGGAGCAGGAGGAAATTGATCTTTTTGATGACCGTTACTCCCCAGAGGAGAGGGAACCTTTCCCAGGCTCCGATTCCTCTGGGGACCAGCAGGTGGGCTGCGACAGTGATCCTGGGTCTGAGTCTGAGAATTCCTGGTTCCCGGAGGACACCGTTAATCTGTTGTCTCACATTTTTGAAATCTTGCACGTTAAGCAGCGTCTGGAGTTCCCTGAGCAGAGTCATTTCACCGATATGGTGCTCAAGAAATGGGAACATCCTAGTAGATTGCCCGCGGCGCCCAAAGGGTTGGATAAGAAATATCCCTTTCCTGCTGACCTGGTTAAGCGTCGGGTCCCCCCCCCCCCCCCCGAGGTGGACGCTCCCGTTCTAGGGCTGTCCAACACCTCAGTCATGCCTTCCCCTGACACTACTACACTGCAGGACAGCGAGGACCGGCATATGGATCAGCTGGCCAGCCATGCTTTTCCATTCGTGGGGGCTGGGCTGCGTCCGGCCTGTGCCGCTGCCATAACAGCTATTGCTCTTAAGAGACAGATCAATCGTCTCCTTGATGTCGCTACAGCTGGTAGGGAGGAGTATAGGGCCCTCTTGCTTTGCTCTGAATTTGTTGCCTTTATCCTTACTGCCATGGATGATGTGGTACGGCTGAGTAGTAGGGCCTCTGCCCTTTTGTTGGCTATGCGCCACTCTGTTTGGTTGCGTCAGTGGCCAGCTGACGCTGCTGCTAAGAAGGCTCTCACTGGGCTCCCCTTTGTGGGGCTGCGGCTCTTTGGTGAGCATCTGGATGTTTTAGCCAAGGATGGTAGGCTGCCTCAGCGTAGGAGGCAGCCTCAGCCCTTTCGGGGGCTATCCGCTTCCTTCTCCTTTCGTGCCCCCAGAGGTCGAGGCCCCCTCTTTTCAGGTATCCGCAGGGGTTCTTGGGGCCGTGGCAGATCACGTGGTCGTCCCGGGCTGTCATGGGACCCCAAGCCCCCTCAGGCATGAGGAGGCACCCTCACCCATCCGGGTGGGGGGACGGCTTCAGCTCTTTGCTCACGTCTGGAGGCTCCCGTGTCTCAGACCGGTGGATTCAAGAGGTGGTGTCCTCTGGTTACAAGATAGAGTTTACAGGCCGGCCGACCCCCAGATTCATCAGATCCCGGATGTCTCACAACCTTCTGTCAGCTCAGGGGTTGCGCCTTGCGGTTCAACATCTGTTGGAGTCAGGAGTCTTTTGCCTGGTGCCTCCCCAGGAAAGGGGTCAGGGTTTCTACTCCAATCTGTTCACGGTCCCCAAAAAGGAAGGGTCCTTGAGGCCCATCCTGGACCTGAAGGGTCTCAACAGGTTTGTCAGGTCCAAGCACTTTCGCAAGGAGACCCTTCGCTTGGCTGTCAGTACCCTTCGCCCGGGCAACTTCATGACCTCCGTGGACATCAGGGATGCTTATCTTCACGTGCCAATCTTTCCAGGTCATCAGAGATTTCTCAGGCAGAGAGGGATACTCTGGTGGTGACCTCCACTCTCGAGTCCTTCGGCTGGGTGATCAACTACCCCAAGTCTTCACTGTCCCCGTCTTTGGTGAGGTCTTTTCTAGGCATGACTCTGGATACCTCTCAGGTCAAGGTATTCCTGCCTCAGCAGAAGGTGGAGGGCCTTCAGCAGCAGGCACGGGCTCAGCTCTTGTGTCCCCATCCCTCCATCTGGCAAGGGATGCAGTTGGTGGGCCTGATGGTGTCCTGCTTCGAGGCGGTCCCCTTTGCTCAGTTTCACATGAGACCTCTTCAGTTGCACCTCTTGTCAGTTTGCGATCGGGACCCTGTGTCCCTGGATCAGGAATTTGCTCTGTCCCCCCTGGCCAGATGGTCCCTCTCGTGGTGGCTGGACTCCAGGAACCTTCTAGTGGGCAGGACCTTTCTATCCCAGTGCTGGGAGACTGTCACCACAGATATCAGTCTGACCGGTTGGGGGGGCTTTTGGAAGTCTCTGCAGTTCCAGGGTCAGTAGGGCCCCCAGGAGGCCCATGCTCCCATCAATGTCCTGGAACTGAGGGCGATCAGGTTGGTTCTTTCTCAGCTGACCTTGGGCGGAAGAGAATGTCCCTTGCATCTTGATGGTTTACATTCCGGGGGTGGAGAACCAGGAGGCAGACTCCCTGAGCAGGGGGACGTCTTCGCTGGGGGAATGGTCCCTCAGCAACAAGGTATTTCACTCCCTGTGTCACCGCTGGGGTCAGCCAGATGTGGATCTGTTTGCGTCTTGCCACAACCACAAGCTTTCCAGGTTTGTCTCCCTGTCACAGAATCCTCTGGCCTGCGCCACGGATGCGCTAGCAATGCCTTGGATGGAGTTTCGGCTTCTCTATGTGTTCCCTCCCTTTCCTCTGCTGGGCAGGGTGCTGCGCAAGATAGCCCAGGAAGGGGTACCAGCCATTCTGGTGGCCCCCTGTTGGCCAAGGAGAGTGTGGTTCGCAGACGCCGTGCAGTTGGCAGTAGATCAGTATGCTCTGCCCAAGGATCCAGATCTGCTCACTCAGGGACAGCTGTGCCATCCCAATTTACAAATGCTGGCTTTAACGGCTTGGCTGCTGAAACCTCCATCTTGATGGACAAGGGTTTGCCATGATTAGGGCTAGGAAGAGGTCCTCGTCCTTTATATACTACAGGGTCTGGCATGCTTACATTGTCTGGTGTGAGTCCCAAGTCTTTTCCTTGTCGGGTGTTTTCTATCCCCAGGATTCTGGAATTTTTGCAACATGGTTTGGATTGGGGCCTTCAGCTTAGTACCCTCAAGGGACAGGTGTCAGCTCTGGCTATTTTTTTCGAAAGATCCTTTGCCAATCATCGGTTGGTTAAGACCTTTTTCCAGGGAGTTACTCATGTGCGTCCACCACGTAAGCCTTTGCTACCGGTTTGGGACCTGAATCTGGTGTTGTCTGCTCTGCAGGGTACTCCCTTTGAACCTATCCGTGGGGCTGCCTTGCCTATTCTGACTCTTAAGGTGGCCATTACTTCTGTCAGGAGAGTTTCTGAGCTGGCGGCGCTTTCCATCATACCTCCTTATTTTGAAAGGCATCAGGATAAGGTGACGTTTAGGCTTAAGCTGGATTTATTGCCTAAGGTTTTGTCTGCTTTTCATCTCAATCGGGACATTGTTCTGCCTTCTTTGTGTCCTAACCCTGCTAATTCCAAGGAGCGGACCCTTCACTCTTTGGATGTTGTCAGGGCTCTGAAGTTTTATTTGGTAGCTACTGAAGCTTTCAGGAAGACTGATGCTCTTTTTGTTCTTCCTGCTGGACCTAGGAAGGGTTTGCCTCCGGCTAAATCCACTATCAGCAAGTGGATCCGTTAGGTGGTGGAGCAGGCCTATTCTGCCAGGGGGAAGGTTCCTCCTTTTGGGGTTACTGCTCATTCCACTCGTGCTGTTGGTGCCTCTTGGGCTTTTCAGCACCAAGCTTCTGTTGAACAAGTTTGTAAGGCCGCTACTTGGTCTTCTGTTCATACTTTTTCCAAGTTTTACAAGGTTGATGTTAAGGCCTCAGCTGATGCTGCTTTTGGCCGCAAGGTACTTCAGGCGGTAGTGGTTTGAACTGCCTGCCGTTACTCTTTTAGGATCCCACCCTACTTTATGGACACAGCTTTTGGATGTCCCAGATGTAATGAATGTGTGAAGCAGGCCGTGCCATGCAATGGGAAAAAGACAATTCTGTGAGTACTCACCTGTAGAATTGCTTTTACCATGCATGGCACGGCCTGCTTCACCCCACCCTTGTTATCATTATTCTTGGTTGCCTCTTTATGGTGATGGTTCCAAGTTAGTTGGGGTTTTTTGTTATCTTTTTTGCCTTTATTAGCTCTCGGTTCTTGAATAACTGCTTGTCATCACTGGATAAGTGTATGGTGATTCCGTTTTATATGGTACCGGGAGGGGCCACAACTCTTCTGCAGTACACTGCGCCACCTTGTGGCGGATCACCCAGATGTAATGAATGTGTGAAGCAGGCCGTGCCATGCATGGTAAAAGCAATTCTACAGGCGAGTACTCACAGAATTGTCTTTTTTTGTGTTCTGCCTTATGGTTTTCCTCTTCTGGGATGTAAAATAAACATTTGGGTCAGGGTTATGCCCTCATACCTGTGCTTTTCATGAGGTTTTATGAGTGGTTTTCATGGTCTTGAGTAAAAAAAACATGGACTACAAGTCCCACAATTCTTCCAATGTAACAGGTGAACTCTTTAGCAGATTTGGCTAAGTCTAAACAGCCTAATGACCCCTCAAGTGGAGAACCTGGCCATAAACCACTTTGCTACTGAACATAAAACGGTGATCGTTCCAAACTTAGGAAGTTGAGTTTCAACTGAATGGGTTAAACCAGTCACCCATGCCTTAGCCAATCAGATGATTAGCAAGCTAGAGTGCACATAGCTAAGGTAAACACATTGCTGCTTTGGACTGTTTTCTTTTATAAACACAGAGTTGCAAACAAATAGCAAATTTAGCAAATAGCAACAGATATAAGCTTAGCACATTAAAGACATCTTTTAGCCACACAATACTGGAAAGGTTAAAAATGCCATCAAGTGGAAGTACCCCAGATTTGCAATGCTAAATCCAGAGGTTGAGCCCCCCATCTGGTATTGTCCCTCTGTAGGTGAGAGGGCGCTGAGACCCCATGTGTATAGTAAACGCCCCCATCATCTCAGATGCATGTTTGGCCATTAAAAAAATAAAAGCCTCATCTGGCTTGATGGAGAGCACCATTCCAATAGCAGTGCTGGGTCTTGACCACCGTATGGCTGTGTATAGAGCGGTGGGCTGCATACTGCAATGCAGCTGCCACTGTAAAGGAGAAGGCTTTTTAAATATGATTTGGTGGTCATGACATCATTGAATAAAATTAGAACATGAAGAAAGCGAGTAATCCGATGACCCAGATAATGACTTACCATACATTGCTTTCAATCCCCTGGATCCGTCTAGTGTTTTTGTGTTTGGAAGACATGATCTAAAAACAAGAACATAAGTAAAGAACTTATAGCAAGCTCTAACCCACACAGAACATTATATATAATATAATTCTCCCCTGTCAGCTCCGACACCAGCAATGCACTACTAGAAAGGATCATCCGCATCACATGTGGCATTTCCTTCTGTCCAATGAACAAGGAAGCGGTCAACAAAGCCATTATTTTGTGAACAGCCTACAAAATAAAGGCTTTTTTGTTGACAGTTTCTATGTGTAGAAGAGGGTTGTCACTGGAAAGCTTTGTATGTTATACCTGATATATAAATGACTTTTATAGCCTACAAAATAAAGGCTCAAACTCTCCTAATAAAAGGAGCTGCTGAGGCTTCCAGTGTGGAGAAGGAGAGACTGGGATAAAGAGCCCGTGCCTTGCTGCTACCAAAACCTACAGGTCTGAACTGCACCCGAAGGACTTTATGTGTTATGTTTTTGGAGCCTGTGGATTAGCAGCCTGGACTTGTATGCCCTGAAAGTGGACCTGTGATATCGAGGACTTGTAATACTCTGTACCTATCAGACACTGGACATTGCTAAAGTTGGTGAAGAAACCACTGACTGTACTGCATTGTATCCTGCATTATACTCTGAATTTAAGAGATTTTTTTTGTTGGACTTCAATAAACCGCTTATTTTTTCAACTAAGAACTGTTTCGAGAGTCATTTCCGTTCCCACCCCAGATCCTGACAATAGTTAGACTCAGACAAGTTTTTAGAGCTTTCCAGTGACGCCCCTCTTCTGAAGATACAAGCGGTCAACACAGCTTTGTACAGCTTGCTCCATGCTGGTTATTAGAGGCGATATCTTTTATTCACCAACACATTGCATTCCCTGATAAACCAATTTGCACTCTTCTGCCGACTTAATTTTAAGAGTCTCTTGTTTAAATATACAATCTGCCATGAAGACACATACAGAGCTGATGACTGACCCTAGCATGAGTGGTCCAGCACAAGGGAGAGAGTTGGTAGAAAATATAGTAGAAAAAGCAGTCTGAATGAAAGACGCCGCCCCTGACAGCCAGCATGGGCAGAGCAGAAAGCAGCTAAATTAACCCTTTGCCTGGAATGTCCCTTTAAATCCACCTATTGCTCTATATTGCTTCATTTATTTCCTGCAAATTTCGTACTCCTCCATGACTGAAAATACTCCTCCAAAATTATGGGAGTATTGTTACTCCTTGGGAAAAGGTATAGTGCCACCTCTGGTCCTGAAAGTAGGTTGTAAATAAGAGGGTTTGGTTTGCTTTAAATGTCAAGGCAAGGATCGCCATTTCTGCAAATAAAAACATTTAGAAAATGGCTATAAATGACGTTATTTCTCTTTGTTTAGCCCTGCAACATTTTCACCAACGTGGCCTCCGACATTTTCCGACTTCAACATCTTGACTTCAATTTCTAATGATCCGAGACCAGAGCCATTTATTTTAAGCCCCTCTAACCTAATTTTGGCTCTGATTAGCGCATACTTGGTTATTTCTAGATTAAAATAAACATGACAGGTTTGTCACAATCAACAAATCGTAAAACCAGATATTTCCCCACAGCGTTACCACCATTGTTTGGAAGACGCTCATATAATTAGGACAAAATGAAGCATAAAGTATGCTAAAAGCAGTAACGAGGAAAATATCTGCAAGCAACAAGAAACAAATGTGAAATGTTTGAGAGCTTATTGAGGATGCAGTTGCAGATCCAAAAATAACTCTCTAGTATAATTTAGCATCACCATCAACACCAATCAGTTCTGCAGGAAGAAAAAAACTAGGCAATACCTACGCTGGCAGTAGAAAACCTGATGAACTGCGAGGAATGAACTGTCTTGAGTAACTGAGAGCCATTCCCAAGGCGGCAGCCAGCACGGAAAGCAATCAGCATGCCTACAGAATGGGTTAATAAAAGGTAAACAATTAGGACTGGTGTCATTAATATTCTGCCATATTATCAGTGATAATACAGGTGAGGATTGGAGAAGATGTACAACAAAGGTGATCCTTACATGACCTTAAAGCTTAAAGAGTTTAGGTCATGTAAGGATCACAATTGCTGGTGTACTATCTGTCTGCTGTCAAAGTCCTAGGTCAGGAGTATTCAACTACTTTCAGCGGAGGTCCACATAACGCGGGATGAAGGTCCGAGCTGAACAGCACCAGTAAAGAACTCTGCTCCCCAGCAATCAGCCATATATGCAGGTCAGTGGCTGGTAATGGGGTACGGTGAATGTACCGGGCAGTGGCTGGGAAGAAGGGTTAGTTTAGGGGTTCAATCATACACAGCAGATCCTCACACACACCAATCATAGATAGCAAACACACATACACCAAGCAGCCTTACCAGCACACCAACACTGTTCCTGTCTGCAGTGAGGAAGCAGCAGAGGGCCGGAGAACTAGAAAGCACTAAAAGACAGTGCACACAGATATCAGCACTTGGCTGGAAGCAAACGCCTGGACAAGAAGTCATTCCAGCACAATAATGGAATGCTGTGCAGCGGCTGCTGGGTCACAATGCTAGAGCCAGTTCTGGGTAGAGGTCTGGACTACTGGCATCCGTGGGTCGGATACGAACTGGGGTCCACCAGTTGAATATCAATGTCCTAGGTCTTTCTTGTTACACCCTCAGCAGTTATGTTCATGCCTATGTGCTCTTCATGGCACCTCCAGCCTTGCCTCAGTATTGGGTCTATTGACTTCTGTTCATTTGGTTCGCTCCGAAAGACTATCTGGCTTAGTTTTTTGGTTTTTGCTGGGTCTCAGTCCTTTGGTTTTCTGTATTTTCCTGTGTTCACTATAGTCTAGCTGATGTTGCTGTGTGTGCCCCACATGCTATCTGAACCCCCTTTTCCTAGTCTATGGCCACCAGGGACCTCTCATGCCTGAGCAAACCCCACAACCTGGGCCTCGGCTAATGAAGCAGTGTGGTAATGGGCCCTCTGTTGGGAATCGGATGTCTCGTTTGCCTCTAGGACATGCTCTAGCATTAGAGGTTTATAATCCTCTCATAATATAAGCCAATAGGCCACTGTTATGTGGTGCGTAATGGGACACTCAGAGACCAAGTTGGATCCATTCTCACACCTTGCGACAGTGGACAATATTGTGATGAACAGTGAAATACCGTAGATATGCACTGGGTTAAAAATTGGGGTATTTATGATGTGGCTCTGTGGTTTGTTCTCTACAGATTTACATCTACCTCCTTGGAACAGGTGTGCTTATTTGCATATATTCTTTACTATTGCTCACTATATTGGTAATCAAAAAGCCAACCTTTATAATCTTATTATTAGATATGAATACGTTTAGATGTCAGTATTAGTAGTTGTAGAGTAATACAATAAAACAACAGTTTGCTCCCCGCTGTAAGTTGCTGGGTTCCGTCTGTCAGATTGACAGACCACATGTGCTGTGCCGACGACTCCTCGGACGGCTTCTCCCCCTCCCTTTTCCCTAGCTGCACGTTATATAGAGCATTGGTGTGTGACATGGAAGAGGGGGTGTGGCCTGGGGGACAGGCCTAGGATGTTATCACATTAGCTAGTAAAGCTCCGTGATTGGCGCACAAGAGCTGATGTCACTGCCGAACGATGGGTGACTGCTTCTGGACGGGGTGTGCTTGTCAGCTTGTGCTGACAAACGATTGGCTGCCTATTTTTTTTTAAAGCAGCAGCGACAGCAGGATTTGGGACACCCTAAGGAATTGTCCGCCTTGCCCAGGGCCACCTTTGGATGTTATCTGGGGATAATCTGATCTGTCTGATTACTTCACTTATAGGGACAGTAGAAACATATATTTTGTATTGTTTCACTGACTTAAATTTTCTTCATTTCTTGTCGGCACTAATTTGGCAATTTAATAGAATTACATAAAGGTAGGAAGTTTGCCTTATTTATGGATTGCGGATATTATGGGGTGCACCACCTATCAAAAGTTAACTTGTGCTCACACCCTAGGCAAAGACAACAAATTTATTGAGTTGACGTGGTGACACCACACCTCCCCCACATTATGGAGCACCGACCAATACACACATCAAATATTTGATACTCAAAAAATGAAACATTTTATTAAATGACACAAATAAGGTGCATGTGCCAGCAAATCCCGCACGGAAGCGGCGGGCGCGGGTGCTTCTTCGCATTGGTTGCTGTGGGCTGCTCTGTTATTAAGTGGTATACCTTATGGGATTTGCTGGCACATGCACTTTGTGTCACACTGGTATTGTATCATCACCTGTTGGTATCTATTGGTGAATACTGACCTCTTGCTCTTTTGGGGCAGTTTATGGGTGGTTTATATGTATATGTGCATTCATAGTTTTGTATCAATTACAGTTTCATATTTATCTTGCACTTAGCACTTTACATAGTACATTGTTTATTAGGGTGTACGAGGGGATTTTATATATATATTATTTTTATATTTAGTATTTGTTGCTCCCTGTATATATGTGTATGTGCATTGTATACTATATATTTATTCTATATATTTAAATTTTTTTCTCACACTGGGCATTTTGCATGATCTTACCAACCCACATTAAAATGGTTTTGCCTACCTGGAAGGTCAATAAATTGGCACTAAAGTTGTCTAATATGTATACTATGATATGATATAATAATATGATATAATAATATCTTCGGAAGCGGATCTCAAAATCAAATAAAGCTGTGCAATTGAGATTTTTCTTTTCCTGATCATAAGATAATGAGATCTATGGCTCTGCAGAGACTACAGTTGCCAGTAACATTGATACTCTGAACTTCATGTGGGTGTGTATCTATGACCAGAGGTGGTCCTCTAAACATTTGTCACACAGTCTATCCAGACATGGGTGTAAACCTGCACCAGACACGCATGGCCAAATAAAGCAGGGGGTTATAGCCTGTTACTTAAATCGAACCAACAGCCTGGCACAGTTTCAACAAAAGAACTGCCCAAAAAGTCCTTGCCCCATCTACATGCATGACACTAAATCATTGTCAGCACTTACATTTGCTCATGCACCCACTCAAAGCTGAAGCGCTGCCTCACTAATTTTCTCCTGTTAGCATCTGTTTAGAAGTTCCACAATGCTTCCATTTCCAGCTTGGATTTAACCAACATAACCCACAAGGCATAGCGACAGGAAACCTAGCAGCACTTACTCTTTGCAGGCAGCCTGCAGCTCCATAGGATGCCATTCTGATGGAAAAAAATAAACAACGGCAGGAGGTACAAAAAGGTAAAAAAAAAATGTTATGTGAAGCAATCTGAATATCCCTGGGAAGGTTGGGTTAATTTAACCAGTTAATTGATTTCTCAGAACCAAAGGCAAAAACCAAGACAAAAATGATGGTACCCAAAAAAAAAAAAAAAAAAGAAAATAATTTGAACATAGGGGACATGTTAAACTATGATGTGTCCAGTAATTAGCACCACAGGCGTCTTCAAACTTGTATTCAGTCCGTCGGCCTATTTAAAAGGTGAAAAGCCGTCTCTGTGCTGTTTGGGATCATGGTGTGTACTACACTGAACATGGAACAAAGAAAGATAAGGAGAGAGTTGTCTGAGAAGAAAGCAAAGAAAATTACAGGCATGCTAAAGTAAAAACTAAAGGACAATCTCCTAACACCTTGATGTTCCTGTTACTACAGCTGGACATATTATTCAGATTTTAAGGTTTTTGGGATTGTAGCCATCCTCCCTGGATGTGGTTGTAGGAGGAAAATGGATGACAAATTGAGGGGACAATAGACAGTAGATAATAACAGTGGAGCCCAGAACAGCTTCCAATAAGATTAGAGGTGAACTCCAATGAGAATATACATCCGCTCACACCATCTATCACTTGCCAAAGTGGACTTAAAGGGATACAGGAGGCAAAGGCAATTGCTACACCTTTGCGTCGGACTACATTTAGCACTGTCCTAAACAGTTTTCATTTTTAAATTGAAGAAGAAATGGCAGAGATATCGAAGTTTACAGTTTCACCCTAGGATACATATTTTGAAATATTTGGGCGTGGTCCTTGGCTCTGTGATGCCACATAATAATCATAATGGGCGGGGTCTGTAAGACAGGCATTCTCATCATCCTGGCTGTTCTCCCTCTCTCCCAGTGTCCACAGTGTGATGATGCAGCGCTTTAGACCACCAGCTTAGCCCTATTATTGGTGGTCTTTGACAAAGGGGGTGTGCAACAACTCCTTGTGTTGTTTCTACTTTCAGGAGCAGCTGTGCTATGACAGTAAGGGAGAGGGCAGCCATGATGAGGTGAGCTGCTGAGTGACAGTTTATGCACTTTGCCTACAGAGTCCCTTTAATGGAAGATGACTGAGAGGGAAAGCAAATGATAAGAAAGTGGACCGGAAATTGCCAAAAGGCACACTGACAAGCCACACAGCTTCTGTGAGAATGTCCTTTGGACAGATGAGACAAAACAGGAGCTTTTTTGTGAAGTCACATCAGCTTTATGTTCACAGATGCAAAAATAAAGCATAAGAAAAGCTCATTGTACCTACCAAGAAACAAGGAGGAGGCCAAGTCATATTTTGGGGCTGCTTTTCTGAATCTGGCCTAGTGTGTCTCAATCCCCTGCAGGGTACAACAAAATATCAAGACTATGAAGGCGTTTTGGAGAAAAAAAAATGTACTGCAGTGTCAGAAACTTGGTCACGGGTCCTCTAACAGGATAAGGACCCTAAACACACAGCTAAAAACATCCAAAGATGGCTTAGAGCAAAGCGTTGCCGATGTAGCCCCCTATGAGCCCTGATCTAAATTTTATTGAACATCTGTGGAAGGAGCTAAAACATGCTGTCTGGAGAAGGCACCTTCAAGCCTGAGACATCTGGGGCAAATTGCCCACAGGAGTAGGCCAAGTTACCTGTAGACAGGTGCAGAAGCCTCAACGAGAGTTACAGAAATCCTTTATAGAGTTTGCCTCAAAATGTGCAACAGATTGTTAAAGAGCAACCAAAACCTGGGATTTTCACCGGGTTTTGGTCTGCCCCTCTTTGCCACTCCGATGTGGGGTGCCCTGCTATGTGAAACCCTGCGCTATCTATACTCACCTCTCCTCAGTCCAGCGGTGCATGTGCAGCCTCTAGTCCAATTAGCTTCTCCGCCTGTGCATATTAATGTGCGGCTGGAGAAGCTTAATGGAATCCCCTGCTAGTGATGCTGCCACCTGCGCACATGTGACCTGGTCCTTCAACCAACCTTCAGCTTCCAAATAACTTAGGAACTAAAAGGTCTTTTTGAAAATGGATTGAAGTTTGGGACAGTGCAACGTGTAGCCCGAGACAATGGGGCGACAATTGGCATGACTTTTAGTATAACCTTAAGGATACCATCAAGGGGTATGGAGTCGGTAAGCCAAAGTCCAGACTCAGACTTCTGTTTTTTCAGAGTATGATGCAAAAATGGCAAATATTACATAAGAACACATTTACTGTAGTCAAATGGGAGAATTGTGCTTTTTCCTCACCATTATAAAAGTAATCAGTCTACTTAAATAGACCAAAAAGCATATCTACTCACTTTCTGTACCGGCCTACTCCAAGGGAGCATGCCAATAGGGGTTCGGTACTCCTCATCTCGGCATGCCCCCTCAGCTGCAATGACTAGATTAGGCAATCAAGACCCAATGGACACCACCATCAGAGGTGGCAGGTACTGGAAGACAGGACCACTGGCTCTCAGCCATCAGTAAGTATAAAGAGTTCTGCCGGGACAATCCCTTTAAATTTCTGCCCTTGTAACAAAGGGCCATGGGGCAGCATAAGAGCATACAGCGTACAAGGAACACTGCTGCTGTTTATCATTTAGAGTGAGAGAACATAAAATATATTAATAAATATATAATATAGAGAAAAGTGAGGACAGAAGAGGAGGCAAAAGTATAGAGGGCGAAGTGAAACCCCCATTGCACCTGAACTAACTTACCTTTCCTCAGCCTACGGCGCATGCGCAGACTCCCGTCCAATCGGCATGCTCGACTGTGCTGATGCAAGCTCACCTAAGGAGTCCAACCGAGCACTCCGCCGGCTGCATCCCCGATACCCTCTAACAGGGAGTGTGCCAGCACCAGCCATTCACGAATGCCTGGAGCAGGCACTAGCCCTGCAAAAGGGACCGCGGGATGTGGCACTGCTCGCGAATGCGCCGTTGGACCAGGAGAGAAGGGGAGTATATGGATGACCTGAGCGGTTTCAGACAGCAGGGCATGGTGCTGGATGGAGGGAATCAAGCAGCCCTAGCATTTTATAGATTTAATTACTCCCTTTATTGACTTTCACTTCACCATCAATCTAAAACTAACCTGCTTAGATAAAGAATATACACATTAAGAACAACCGTTTATCCATAACAATATAGCGCAAACCCTTGACAGAACTACTTTAGATATTACATCTTCCATCCTAAACACACACAAAACCCTTCATCCAAACTTCTGGAACAGCATGTTCACTCTGAATTGATCTCCTTACTAGATCCTTTTCAATCTGGATTCCGCTTCGACCACTCTACTAAAGTAACTAACGATCTATTAACAGCAAAATCTAAAGGCCACTCCTCTATCCTTATCCTCCTTGACCTATTCTCTGCTTTCAACACTGTTGGCTATCCCCTTCTATTCCAAGTTCTGACATCTTTGGGGATTTAAGATCGCACACTTTCATGGCTTTCCTCTTACCTTCTGGATTGCACATTTAGTGTTGTACCACTCAAACAAGGTTCCCTCTCCCCGTCTTATGTCAGTTGGTGTATCACACTGTTCTGTTCTTGGACCGCTTCTCTTCTCAGTCTACACCTATGGTCTTGGACAACTCAAACTCATCACTTCACAAGCCTTTATGGGTGCCCTCAAAACCCACCTATTTAGACGAGCATATCACTTGGCCTAAATAAAAAAGACAGCCCGAGCCACTTCAGATCATTTGCCATCATACTAAGTATATACTACCTGTGACCTAGCTTTTGTCTCCACCCTTATGCTTTAGATTGTATGTGTAGTTCAATAAGACCATGTAGTTGTGCTTTTCTGTCATGTATTAGAAGGTAGTTGTTTTACCCTGTTTGTAATTTCAAATTGTACAGTAACATGGAAGAGGAGGGTGCTTTATAAATAAACTTTAATTATAATATAAATAATAATAAAATGTGTCAACTTGGCAAACACAAACAGAAAACAGCAGACACTCAAAGCTGCAGCCAGCAGGGACAGCTTACTCAGATATTATTAGACCAGAAATGGGGCCCCGAGACCTGAAAGTACATTTACTTGCAGCCATACCACAGTCCCAGAAGGTGAACAGGATCAGGAGGTGCATTTGATAATTTGTGTGAAAGCCACCAATTCAGTATTAATAACAGGACAGGCCTGCCAGTAGCGGGACCTGAAGGTGCTTGGCTTTATGGGGCAGCTAAGCTGTACTGGCCTGTCTTCAGTAGAGGGATTTAGCCAAGCTCTGCTGCCCATGCAGGGTACATACCTTCTCAATGGCAACACTGAGGGGGATTTGTAGGCTTCTCGCAATCACAAATGACTGAAATCCAGCAGGGTACAGAACTAGAAGGCAATAAAAGCTGGAGCTGATGAAGGAGGGTCACCTATGACAGGGTAACTAGAACTCTCCTTCCATTTACAGATAGAAGATGTATGATCACTGCTGACAAGCTGCAGCTCTGGGATTATGGTTTACCAAGATAGAGGAAGGACAGGTCAGTCCTGATCCAGCACCCCTGTCCTGATTGCTGATGCATGTGCTATTGCCAGTGGCATGCTTAACCACCATGCAAATGCACGGGCTTCCTACCTGACAGGGAGCCCCTAGAGGCAGGGTCAGATCAGTGGCAACTTTTTGTTTAAAAAATAACGGCACTCAAAGGGTGGAATGCGGTGAGTGAGGGGTGCCGTGTAACATAATTCAGAGTGTGTAACGTATAGAAATCCACTGTACACTTACCTGAGACGGCTGCTGCAGAATCGGTGCTCTCAGCTCCATTCAGTTATGCAAGATGATGTGACATCACAGGAGCTAGCGAGCTTAATGGTGCAGAGTGGGCCATCAGTGGCATCCCAACTCACCTCTAGCTGGGGGTGTGCCCAGGCAAGCCAATCAAAAATCTCAAATTGTTGGGCCAGTTATGACTCTAGCTAAAGGTATAGTGACCAGCGCATGCGTCATTGCAAAGATTTAACAGGGTTTCACAAAATCCTAGTTTGGGATGCAGCACGTAGTGGAAATTGGTCATATGGGCATTTCCCCATGTCATGGATGGACAATCCCAGAATGCCCTCTGGGTTCGCTGGTGGTCCCACAGAGCATGCATGGGACGCAGCTACATCCCCGACAAGGTGCTTTAAAGTGGACCAAAACCCAGGATTTTGACTATCCTGGGTTTTGGTCCACTCCCCCAGGGCACCCCGATCGGGGGTGCCCCGCTATGTGAAACCGCCTGGTTCTCCAGCATCAACTCACCTCATGGTGGTCCTACAGCGCATGCGTGGCTGCTTGTCCAATCAGAACGCTCTGGGCCGCTGAGTTACGCACGTCTGAGCGACGTCTTAGCATTCACAAACGGCCAGCGCAGGCACGCACCCTGCTAGAGGGATAGCAGGGATGCTGCCGCGGCCCACGCATGCGCCGTTGGACCGGGATTAAGGTAAGTGGAACGGGTGACCTGGGGGGTTTCAACAGCAGGGAAGGAATGGGGAGGCCGATCGATTCCCTCCCCCTGGGGCATCCAAAATCAGGATGCCCCGCTGTGTGAAACCCCCCCAGGTCGCCCCATACACTTAACTTGTTTTGCAGTCCAACTGCGCATGCGCGAGCCGCGTTCCCGCTATCCCTCTAGCAGGGCACACGCCCGCACCAGGCATTAGTAAATGGCCCCTGCTCCCTGTTAGAGGTAAGCGGGGGACAGAGCCGCTGACCTTAGACAACGTGACATCAGCAGCTCCGAGTGCGCTGATTGGACGATCAGCCGCGCATGCACCATAGGACCGGTAAGAGGTGAGTTCCCTTCAGTGATCTGGGGGGTTTCACACAGATCGGGGTGCCCTGGGGGAAAGGACCAAAACCCAGGATAGTCAAAATCCTCGTCCACTTATATATATTTCGCTATACACATTTTTGGATTAGGCCCCCTGACACAACTTCGCATGGGCTCCCATGATAAGCTCGCCCCCTGGTCACTGCCAACCTGAAAGTTTCTTTGAATTCCATCACAATTGGCAACTGGTAGTCACGTGGTCTTAGTTTCTCTTCCTGAAGTCAGACCAGGTAACTGCCAACAGCAGCCTATTGGGGTACCTGATTTTACTAAGTATCCAGCCCCTAGGTAAATCTTCGGCAATGTATGCACGGGGGGTACCGGCAACTGGGATACCCCCTGCACATGTACCGACACCTATTTGCTGTAAAATGGAGGTTGGCCCACGTTAATTTTAGAAGGCCCTCTGTAAGGACAGGTTACTCTGCTGTGGCCTCTATTACAGGAGTACAGACATATGGTGGGCTATAATAAATAACCGGCCGTAGTGATCGTTACGTGTGTGGCGGTGGCGGTGGCGGCAGCATTACTTACTGGTCACTGCAAGTGACTGCTGATGTCCTTGTGTCCCAATAAACTCCACACTCCAGCGTGGGAAGAAAAGGAGACCGGGGAGCCGCGCATTCCAACGCGATTGGTGGACACAGTGAGTGACAGAGCAACCGACCAATAGCGCACCGCTCAGCGCTGACAGCAACCCGCCCACAGCTTTTTCTTTGTTTCGTTTTTATTATTGGTGAATGCGCTTTGACAGGCAGTAAAATACTCCAATAGGTGGAGGCACTGCGAGCCTCCTGCGCTGCTATTGGCTGGTGTCTGTAGCAAGCTCTGGTTGTGTATGAGAGGAGGAAGCGACAACTGTCAAGCCAACAATAGGTGCAGAAGGGAGCTGCCGCTACCGAGTGACTCATGTAAGTGTCCGTTATGTTGCCTGTGTGTGAGACCGGGCCACCGTAACCCGCCCACTGGTCGCCCTCGTCATCTCATGGCTTGCCCTTGGCTGTTCATTCGTCCCATGTTTAAAGGGGACCAGACACTGCTTCATATATGTCACCCTAACCCCATATCTCCCTGCTCCTGGTGCTGAGAGTTACCCTCATGTCACCTGCCCCCAAGCAGTGGCTTCAACATGCAAATACAAATGTGCTTACTAGGTGATATCAGGAAAATTTCTAAGTGCAGGACCAGAGAAAACTATTACACTGCTAGAATGGGTCAGGAGAGCCTTTCTTTCAGCTAGTCCATTGCTGTTGTGTAATGACATCTCCCAGCATGCCTTGCTATTTACATGATGGTCTGTAGCCATCTGATGCTGGCTGCAGATCACCTGGTACCAGAGCCTTTAAAAGGAACTATTAGCAAGGCACTACTTCCTCATGGCACAAAATAGCAGTTTTGCTGGTGACTAATCTGAATTTCCCAGTGGGCTTGCACATCCAATCTGAAGAGTTTCTGTTGGTCTGTTGCAACTGCCATTTTGTGCCATAAACCATGAATGAGGAAGTGGTGACTTGCCTATAGTTCCTCTGTAATAAGAGCCTATCTTGTATGTTCCCCCCACCCAATACATACAGCTTGCCCACATTACAAATCATCCTACTTGCACCTAGTGCATATTCTGAGCCTTTAAACATCCAAGGGGTTGGCGCCTGGAGTCTCAGGCTGCCTGCAGGAAGGAATTGTCTTCTGACTATGCTGCTCTGCATTCTGGGATTGCTGTCCTTTACCTATCACCAGCTCTGCTCTGTCTTTGCAGAGCACAGCTTTAGCCCGCCCTCCTGCACTTGTCCCCCTCTCCTCCCCTTAGCATGTGATGTTTCTGAGGCAAGATGGCGGCACCTGTATACTGGAGTCCTGAACAGAGTTGCTGCCCAGTGGGGGAAAGAATAATAAGTAAGTGACTAAAAACTTAAACTGGACCAACTCCCATTTTTACTTTAACGGGTGTTGGTCCCACTGTCTGGTGATTGTAAGTAGCTCAGGGGGGCATCTAGAATGCTGGAGTCCCCCTCGCAGCTAACCGCACACAAAGCTTTGTAATACTCACCTTCATTACGAACCAACGTCGAGAACCGAGCCCCGCGATTCGCCGGCAGGTGGTCACACGGGCAGGTCCTGCCGGTGGCTGACGCAGAGGACGTGTGGCCCACCTGGCCACCCATGCCGCCCATGAAGTTTAAAAAAACCTGCACTTCCCCTGGGGCATCCCAAATCAGGAATTCCCCACTGTGTGATACCCCCCGGGTGGCCGCATAACTCACCTTTGCCCTGGCTCCCACGGCGATGTCAACATTGGCGTCTGCATCCCACAATGTCTTTGGGCTCAGGTGCGCTCCTGTGCTCAGCCATTCAGATAGACTGGGACGGGAGCATGCCCACATCTAAAGAGAACTGGGGATGCGGCCACTCCTGCTAATTAAAGTGGACCAACACCCAGGGGTGATCGGCCCGGAAATCTATAAGATTCCCGGGCCGATCACCTCCCACCCCGCGGGACATCCGAGATCGGGATGTCCCGCGGGGTGAAACCCCCCAGAAACCCTAAAAAGACCTTACCTGATCCGCCGCCGCTTCCGCCGTCGCCGCCTCCCGCGCGCCCCTCCAGACGTGCGCGCGGCCGCGCCGGCCCTCTGTTAATGCCCGGCGCGGGCGCCGAGAGTGACGCGCGGGAGGCGGCGGCGGCGGAAGCGGCTTGTGCGTTCCTGTCCCCCGCCTGGACGTTGGCAGGGAATGGCTGCGGCGTTCACGTGGGAGCGGGGAGAGGTGAGTTTTTTGGGGTTTCTGGGGGGTTTCACACAGCGGGGCACCCCCGATCGGGGTGCCCCACCAAAGTGGACAAAAATCAGGGTTGTCAAAATCCTGGGTGTTGGTCCACTTTAATGTCTAGATTTGTGTCTAAACAGAGATTTATGCCGGTGTAAAAAAATTAATCTAATATCTCCTTGAATGGCTCCCAAATTACTTATGCCCTTATTCATCAAGCGATAGCGCCAGGTAGTGTCTGACGAGCGCCAGGTAGCGGCAGCTAACGGCGACTACCGACTCAAGTACGCCCGGCGGCGGTCACAATGAGGCATTTATCAAGCAAAATGAGGCTAGCGCCGGCGAGAGCGACGGCTAGCGCGGCATTCATCATGAAGCCGCCTGGACCGAACAGCGCCGCTGCAAATTCCCTCACAGCGCCAGGTATGAGCTGTCGCTCCCTGGCGATGTCCAATGCATTTCAATGGAGCAATCTATAATTAATCATAATTAATTGGTATTATTATTATTTTTATTTTTTTTTTTTTAATGTCAAAAAATCGGAGAACACTTCTGCAATGTTAGGATTTATTTTTAAGTAAAAAAAAAATTAAAAAAAAATTTGTGCAGAATTGATCTAACAGGTCTGATATTAATGTATTCATATAACAAAATGATTCTAAAAACATGTATAATGTTACATTCAAAAAATATGGTTGTTTAGGGGTTAAAAACTAGTTAACACACATCGCCGCCAGCGCTCTGGGGTTTAAACAAGGAATGGACAGCGACAGCAAATTCGGAGCGTGATTTGTTAATGAATATGAAGCTAGCCGTTCGCTCTGGCCATTCGTTGTCAGGCGCTCACATACAACGCTGAACCTGTGAAACAGCGACCCCCCAGCCCGTATTCAACATTACCGCACACCGACTGAGTCGCTGTCATCAAGCTAACGCCGGCCAAGCACAGCGAATACTGGCTGGCGCTGAATAAATCACGCTACAGTCGCTCATCTGTCGCTACCTGGCGCTATTAATGAATCGGCCTCCCCAACAATTTTACTCCTGAATAACTAAAATATCAATATTATTATATATATTTATCCTGCCCGGCTCGACTAAAATAGGCAAACAAATATATAAATATTATTCATATCTGGCCGATGATAACACAATGGATACACGCAAAAGACTGTAGACTCTTTGGAGTCTTAGTAAATATTGAGATATATTGTTGTGAAAATGCCAAGAGAAATTACAATTTAACCTATATGCAACATCACATATATTAGCCGCTAATGGGTGGATTTACAGTATAAACAGCATTCTGAGCCAAATATCACACAGGGAATGTACAGTTAAAATCATGCAGAAAAGAAAAGAACAACACAAGTTAAATAGACACCCAAAACAATGCTAAAAGAAATGGTTATTGACTGCAACCCAGTGATATCCCCTGGCACAACACCAGTAGCAGCTATCTCTCAGTTACCTGCCTGGGTCACTCCTTTAGCCTGTCTCTGCAGTTCCTCTCAGTTCCCTCACTGGATGGTCTCTCCCCAGGTCTATAGCAAGGCCGTCCTCATGTGCTAGCAGTTTCTCCTTCTTACCTTCTCTCTCTCGCACTTCCTCCTCCCTCTTCTCCTTCTAAGGCTCCCCCATACACAGAAAAACCTTCGATCTCCAGACTGGTCTTCCTCGTCTGGCTACTCTGATCTTGTCCCAACCTGTTTTGCTGGCCTGTAGGTGGGCATGGATCGGAATTTCCAGGCAACTGCTCTCCCAAACCTGCATTGCTTGTTTGGTTATTAGGATGGGGCAGAGGAATGTGGGCTGACCAGCCCCTAGGCCTGAGAGGGACCAAGACCTGCATGGTCAAATGCAATTGCTTATACATACAGAAATAGATTCAAACATTACACAATATTTTAACAATATTCATTTTCTATTTACGCCGGGCATTAATATTCACAGCATACGGTTCTGATTAGCTGAAGAGCCCACGCATGCCTGCCTGTCTGGAAGGCTTCACATAGCAGGGTATCCTAGATCAGGATGCCCCTGTGCAAGGAACAAACCCAGCATATTGAAAATCCTAGGTTTTGTTCTGCTGAAAAACTCCAGGACCCACCACTAGCCTGTCCCCGGGGCATCCGAAATTGGGATGCCTTGCTGTGTGAAAGCTTTACCAACAGCTCCCACAATGCTGTCTTCACCAAAGGCTGCATCCCCAGATTCCCTGTAGCTGAGGTGCCCTCCTGCGCTAAGCCATTCAGATAAGCTGAGAGCAGAAGTGCCACCAAGAACTATGGTAAAACGGGGGATGTGGGCTGGGTCATGTAATTCTTGAAGTCAGCCAATCCGCATTCTAAAAATTGCCAAATGGCCACCACTAAGCGGAATACATCAGCCGAGGTACTTGAGTTTCTTTTCTGCTTTATTATACAAATAAATGCATTTTCCTGCATTTTGACCTTTAGATGTTCTTTAACAATTGATGCCTGTGGTATTTGTCACTGTTTCTTTTTATCAATGTTTGCTCACCTAGCTGGGGATCCCACAGCACATGCTCTTAACTATTTGGCATTCCATGGCGCGCATATAAATAAATGCTAGAGAATGCAGTTTACACACAGCCAGCATAGAGTGCTGGGAGTGGCTAGCTTCCCTTTGGCCACTTCCCTCCGGCTGCACGCCACCCATTCAGATATTGTGGGAGCGCGCATCAGCCAGAGGGATGCCGCCACAGCCCATGCATGCACTGTGGGAGTCTCCAGAAAGGTCCTTTTTCTAGGCGAACCTGGGAATTTCACACAGCTGGGCATCCCAAATCAGGAGTATTTTAGCCTTCAGGGCCAGCCAGAAAGGGTTTTGGTTCTCTTTAAATAAACCGAAAGTAAAAAAGGTATTGAAGAGATGAGAATGTCAAATAATAATGCCTGTGGGTTGGAATGCAGCAGCACAAGGGTACAGAGCTGATTATCCATCTTCCAGAAGCCTCAAGCAGCTCACAGCCCCCTATCTACTATGACACTGGCCACTGCTCTAAACTTCTTTAGGATGATACCTCTAATGGGCAATCAACCAATCTCTGCTGTCTACACTAAGCCGCAGCATCGGTGGAATCAAAGGAACAAGTTACTCAGAGCTAAGGATGTGCATTCAACCACTTCCCATTTTACTTGCTGAATTGCAGTTTCTCAACTGAACTCTCCCCTTTGTAGCTCATTGTCTGCACTTAACTTGTATAAGAACCTCACGTGGTGGTGTATCCGACCAAAGTCTACAGACTTTATGAAATCTGCATTAGGGAGGAAAGGGAAAGATCCAGCCTGGTCTATCTTCAGAAATGACGGTGCATGTGTGGTCTCATACTGGACTTCTCCCACAATCTCCAGCTCAAGTATATCTCCCACATGTGTTGTTTTTTCACACTTGATGGATTCTAGTGCATGCCCTAATCATTTCCCGGAAAGACCACTGCAACCTTTGCTGTTTTCTTATCAGTAAACATAATGGCACCTTTCCAAGTCTATTCTCAACTGCCCTGCTCACCTCATCCCTCTCTGCTCCTCCTGCTTCTCCACTGCTACACCCACACTGGCTGCCTGAATCTAAAAGAATTCACTTTAAACTTCAAAGCTCTCTCTTGTAGAGCACTAGCCAAAACCAAAGTGCTAAAAGTTGTTTGAGTTAAAATGCAAAAAGGTTTAAAGCTCAGGTACACAATAAATTGTACACTCATTTTGAAGACAGGAGCTATAAAGTTGTGAGTGCTGGTTATATGACAAACAGCCTGTTACTGATTACACAGTATGGCTTAATGGCCAACATATATAGCTAACCTGTAATGTTCTTCTATTCTCAGTATGACAGAGGGTAATAAAGGGGATATATATCCAGGGATACTAATTTCCTCCAGGGCCCCTTTCTGCTTGTGTGAACCCCTTAAAGTTATATTAAAGGCAAGCCCGATTGTCCCATAATCTTGGCTACACGTTGCACTGTCCCAACCTGCAATCCTTTTCAAAAAAGACCTTGTTGTTCCTGAGTTATTTGTAAAAGTATTGGAAGAAATGAGGAGAAACAGTGGGTGTGGCAACAGCATTGTGATGCAAGCACACTGTGTGCTTTACATATATCATAGTAAACAAATAAGTACCTTGTTGTACCTCTAGTTATTACTACAGAGAGGAGGGAGGATAGCTGCAGAGAGAGGCCAATCAGGACATCTGGGGAGGGAGTGGGGGATGTGAGATGCTGCAGGCTAAGAGCGTGTCCAGTCTGCCAGCACATAATGTGACCAGAGAAGAGGGAGAGGTTTCATAGCTGTAGAGAGAAGCAACCAATCAGGACATCTGGAGAGGGAGGGGGGGTGAGAGATGCTGCAGGCTAAGCGCGTCTCCAGTCTGCCAGCACATAATGTGACCAGAGAAGAGGGAGAGGTTTCATAGCTGTAGAGAGAGGCAGCCAATCAGGACATCTGGGGAGGGAGGGGGGGATGTGAGATGCTGCAGGCTAAGAGCGTCTCCAGTCTGCCAGCACATAGAGTGACCAGAGAGGAGGGAGAGGTTTCATAGCTGTAGAGAGAAGCAACCAATCAGGACATCTGGAGAGGGAGGGGGGGTGAGAGATGCTGCAGGCTAAGCGCGTCTCCAGTCTGCCAGCACATAATGTGACCAGAGAAGAGGGAGAGGTTTCATAGCTGTAGAGAGAGGCAGCCAATCAGGACATCTGGGGAGGGAGGGGGGGATGTGAGATGCTGCAGGCTAAGAGCGTCTCCAGTCTGCCAGCACATAGAGTGACCAGAGAGGAGGGAGGGGTTTCCTAGCTGTAGAGAGAGGCAGCCAATCAGAACATCTGGAGAGGTAGTGGGGGGTGAGAGATTCTGCAGGCTAAGAACGTCTCCAGTCTGCCAGCACATAATGTGACCAGAGAAGAGGGAGAGGTTTCATAGCTGTAGAGAGAAGCAACCAATCAGGACATCTGGGGAGGGGGGGGGGGTGAGAGATGCTGCAGGCTACGAGCATCTCCAGTCTGCCAGCGCATTGTGTGACCAGAGAGGAGGGAGGGGTTTCATAGCTGCAGAGAGAGGCAGTCAATCAGAACATCTGGGGAGGGAGTTGAATGAGGAAGTGATTTCCTCACTAAGGAGACCGACAGAGGAGGAATCATAGCTCTCCAGTCACTCAGTGTAAGGTAAGCTACTGATATATTTTTATTAAACTTTAATAGTCACTTTAAGATCAACCTTAGCCTTGATTTCAGACCAACATCAGCACTGAAATGGTGTATGTGAGTGCAGTGAGCAAATCTTCGGCAGTTTTAGATACCAGCTTTTTACCTGGTAAGGGCACTTTTATAGGTTGCTCAGCTAAGCAAAAGAAAAAATAAACGCAGTTGGTCACCCAGCAAGCCCTATTAGCTACCAGCAGCCATGTGGGTCCTGGAAGGGAAATCTGCCTGTTTTTATGCTTCCCATGGCTTGGGACATCCCAATTTGAGCAAACCCAAAGTCTTTTTTTGTACTTTAGGTCTGCATTAAAGTGGACCAAAATTAACACCCCTGCAGCATATGAATTTGGGATGTCTGCTGCGTGAAACCCCACCAGTTATCCATGCCATAAGCGTTTTTCGCCACAGGGCGATCCCTCAAATTCACTCACTAATGAAATATCCCTATCAACTATACTATCTAATAATCAATAAATCTACATGTGCAAATAACAATATAATCAAAGTGCTAGTGTCATAAAGTGCATTTGTTCACTGTACATCATGTGCAAAATAATCCAAGTATAAGGCAGAGTAAAGTGCAAGCAAAAACATAAGTCACATAATGATACCAGATAATCTTATATATAACACAAGTGAGGACGGCACCCCTCCCGGCAAAGCCCACGCGTTCCGAGACCTCTCGGGTCTCTTTCTCAAGGCAGAGTATTTGTGAGGGCTTCCCTGTCCCTCCTTTTATACGCACCTCCCCGCCGGTCCCGCGCCTGAGCCAGCCGCCAGCCATTTGTATACGTAGACAAAGAAGATGATTTAAGCAGAGCTGCACCTGCACTGTGAGATCACAGGCGAGGTGCACATAATGGACGTTGGGTGGGGGTTTCACATAGCGGGGCATCCCAAATCAGGATGACCCAAGAAACAAGGACAAAACCCAGGATAGTAATAATTAATTCACTATGAAAGGAGACCAAAACCCAGGACTTTGACTATTGGGATTCCCCGCTGCGTGAATCTCCCCAGGTCACCCACAAAAACGTATGGTCGTGCAGTCGACTACACTGATGTAAAATTGTCTAAGACTCAGCTCTAGCCATCAGCGGCTGAACACTGAAGGAGCGTGCCTGTGCCAGCCATTCACAAGTGCTTAGCGCGGACGCACACCCTGCAAAGGTATAGCAGGCAGTTTACAGGGCGACCTGGGGGGAGGGTTTAGACAGCTGGACATCCCAAATATGGATGACCGAAAGGAAGGAATCAGGGTTTTGGTCCTCTTTAACTAAGGTCCAAATATAGTAAATTCTTATCCAGGCTTCAGGCAAGTCCCTGGTGTTTGAACGTTTACTATAAAAATGTTTTTTTCCTCTTACAGGCTTTACATTTTGATTTACACTAATCTGACAGGCTAAATATCAGGCTTAGGGTATTTACATTATTAGGGCTCGTAGATTAGAGCTGTCACAGTGGAAACTGGAGGGGTTAGTAAAAGATTTATTGCTTTTCTTGGACCCTCTGCAGGTATGTCATCGTGTCTGAATTAGCTCTGCCTGTTTAGTCCAGGCACTATGCAGCATATTGAATTTGGGCCAGCAGCAGCAGACACCTGGCAGGTCTGGAAAAAATCTACCCTCAAATTTGCTCTTTTATAACAACAAGAGGGAATTCTTGATGTTCCCAAAGAAGGACATTAGCTGTTAGAAGAATGTATTGTATAGAGATGTGGGTAATATTGACCGGGGACCTGTACTATATAACATTGTGTAATATACAGCGCTGCTTAAAGGCTTGCAACCTTTTTTCCTGTATTTCTGCATACATTTCAAACAAGTCCTAAATGTGGATAACGAGAACTAAATCAAATAAATAGATGAAAAACATAAAAGCTTGCAGGAAACCCCTGCCGCTGTGCACATTCATCATAAACTGCTCAAATTTTTGGATTCTGGATATAATAATGCAGGTGTAAGTGGGTCTCCTGTTATCCGGACTCTTTGGGGCTGGGGTCAGGATAACGTAGGTTTCATTTACAGTAGGAGCCTTATAGAACAGCCGTGTGTGGCCTCATAGTGGCCAGACTATATCAAACAGAGCTGGTGGCATTACTATGGGGCTGGCATGGCGCTGTTCACTGATGGTAGTGAAAGGGCACTGCAGCCTGTCAGGATCTTGAAGGCCTGTATCAAGGGCATGTTCCGCATGATGTTAGGCCATGAGGTACTATATCCTCAAATATCCAATATAACACATTTCTGAGTTCAGCTATAGTTGATCAGTCCTGCCCATCAGCTTGGCGGTATATTAGCCAATTCCTGTTAAACTATTCCTCTTATGTACTACTTTAGGTCCTTCCCCAACTTTTCTATCATTCTGTAGCCCTTCCCTATTTCTGTAGCCCTTGGGCCTCCCCGCCCGATGCTGCTGGCACATTGGAGATTGCCGATTGACTGATCTCAAAAGTGCCGTATGAGGCTGGCCACATCTCCAGCCTTCTGTCCAAGTGCCGCTCCCGTGCCCAGATATTCAGATAGGCTGGGCGCAGGAGTGTACACAGCTGCAGGGAAGCTAGGGAGTGCAGCTGCAGGGAAGCGGTTTAACACAGTGGGGCATGCAGCTATGGGATTTTAGGGATAATGTCTTGGCCATTTAAAAGCTTTCACTTCCTTCTTTGAAGGAAAGGTTCAAATCTGTATACTTTTCCTCATGCTCCAGCTCCATGTAGCCAAATGGGTAAACGGAAGATCTTTTTACTTTCCAGCTGATCTGTTTCCCACAGTCCAGACTTGTGAAGCTGAGCCTCTGTATGACCCACTTCCACAGTGTGAGAGGGGTGTACAGAGGCCGTACCCCGGAAGGGGGGCGGCAGTGAGGTAATTGGCTCTAGTTACCCCTTGGACTGCCCAGAAGTGCACTTTTCCATTCTTTGGTAGACCGACTTGCGTGCTTAGGGTCGTTGTCTTTCTGCATAACCCACATGTTCTTGAAATTCATTTTACACACAGATATCGTGACATTTTTTGATTAGAACTTGCTGGTACAATTCAGAACTTTCCTTTGTACAAACATAACGCTTCTCATGGAAAAGAAAAAAATGCAATTTTGGTCTTCTCATCCAATAATAAAACATTGTTCCAGTAGCCTTCTGGTGTGTCTAGGTGATCTGTAGCAAAAGCTAAAGGAGATAAAGGCGTTTTTCTCCTTGCAATCCTGCCATGCACACCATTGTTGTTCAGCGTCCTCCTGATGGTGGACTTGTGAACATGTGAAAAGGCCTTTAGTTGCTTACATGTTATCTTGGATTCATTTATGGGTTTTTGGAGAGTAATTATGGTACTGCATTTTCTCAGTTTACACAGTTTATCTGACCATGGAAGTCATCATGTCATGATGCACTTTCACACACATGTCTTGTGAGAATCAGACTTAATTAGATCACTATTCCTTAAGGAGGACCAACTCCCCCTTTGCACCAAACTCTTCACAATTAGCTGCATGCATCCTCAGATGTCATCAGGGTTCATAGACTACCTTAATCATGGGCTTTATTTGCATGTCAAGCTTTCATAACCTTACATTTTGATGCTTTTATTTTGATGTAGGTAAGAGGTAAACCCAATTGAGTTTTCCCCTTTCTACCTGTGACCCTATTGGGCAGTCTGACGGTTTTGGAGCATTTTTGCAAGGAAGATTGCCAAGTCTAGATCTGCTATTCTGATGGACTACTACCCAAAAAGTATTAGTTTAAAGCAGACCAAAACCCAGGGCAACCTGATCTGGAAATCAAATTGTACACTTTATATATGACATTAAAGGTGGAAACATTTCTGAAATGATTTCTGACGTTATAAGCCATTGATATATATATATATATATATATATATATATATATATTTTTTTTTTTTTTGCATATCTAAAACCTGGCATTTTCAAGAGTTTTAATATCCAATTTAGCTGTAGTAATAAAATTGGATTTGGATGGGATTTGATGCCTTTTCTTGAGTGTTCCTCTAGCCCCAACTAATCTAAAACTTCAGAGATTCCTAGATAGAGAGCCTCAAGACACATTAGGGTGCAGGGGTGGCATGACCGGGGAGTTTGCCAAAGGCATGACCATTCAGGGATGAGGGAACCAAATGGTTAAGAAAGTTGAGATAGAGGGGGCAGGAAATCTGGTTTGGGAAAAGAGGGATTAAGAATTTGGGAATCCTCAGGCTTCCACTTCCTTTCTCCTGGAAGATGCAGCAGGAAGTCCACCCGTGCTCCCTAATTTTCATCTTTAAATTAGGAGGATTGTACTAAGTGGGATAAATATACAGGTTAGTTATGGGTAGCAAAAGGGGGGGTATATTCTTAAGATCACCTAGTGGTTGTTTATATTTACCCTCGCTCAGAAGACATTTTGGCAGCAGAAGTGGCAGAGTCTCTTGTCTCTCTAGGTTGGGGTGGCTGTTTGGCTGCAAATTAACAGCAACCATTTTGGTGGCCCTCCCTGAAGTATGGGAGTTGCTCAGCAGCGGCGGTGGTAAAACAGATAATTTTACTGGCAGAGGTTATAGGTCATAGTTCTGCCCGTCGGGAAGCCCAAGTTCCCCCCCCCCCTTAGGTTTAGGAGGTGTGGTCGATGGGGGCAAATTGTTTTTCACTAATACAACAAACTGACTTATGGCTAAATAAGGTCATGTGACTTAACGTGGGTCACAACCCTAAAAGTTTCCAGGCCGCTAGCTTGCCCCTGGCGCATCCTACACTGGATGTCTCCTGGGGCACCGGGAGCTTACCTGATCCCAGCAATGTGATCTCCACCAACGCCACATCCCTGTCCTCTCTTCGGCCGTGTGAGCTCCTGCATCCAGCCTTTCTTAATAGCTGGGCTCGGGAATGCATCGGGGATGAAAGCCAGCCAGCAGCACCTCGCCATAGTGCCACTTTTGAGAGAGCCATAGATTGAGTGGTGGGCCTATTTTTGGGTTTCCATCCGCTTTAAACACAGGAATGGAATATTTTTTATGTTTATTGTTTCTTGTTTTTGGATTGTAATGCTGTGGCCAGAGGTCGCATTAACGCCGAATTTAGCGTAATATACGAGTATATTTTCTCTAACACACGTACTGAAGCCTTCCCTGCGTGTCTGGCTATAAAGAGATTTAGTGCTATAAAGAGAGTTATTCCGTATAAGACTATCTTTAAATAGCCAGACATCATGTTCTTAGAGCTTTCCAGTGACATCCCTCTTCTGCAGATTCAAGCTCTCGACAGCTGTTTATAGCTTGCCCCATGCTGGTTGTAAGAGGTTGCATCTTTTATTCACCAGCATTTTGCATTCCCTGATAAACCAACTTGCTCTCTTCTTCTAACTAAATTTTCAGGGTCCCTTGTTTGAATTCACGGTTCCTCTTAGAGATACACACAGAGCTGATGACCGATCCTAGCATGAGAGGCCCAGCACAAGGAAGAGAGTTGCCTTGGCTTGTTAGAAAATATAAAGTAGGCTGAATGAAAGATGCCGCTCCTGACAGCCAGCATGGGGAGAGCAGGAAGCAGCTAAATTAATCCTTTACCTGGAATGTCCCTTTAAAACCACCTATACCTCTGTATTGTTTGCATACTCCTCCGTGACTGAACATACTCCTCCAAGATGATGGAAGGAGTATTTCTACCCCTTTGGAAAAAGTCCAGTGCCACCTCTGGCTGTGACCTATATAATAAATATTATTTCAAAGACAGAAATAGGTGTGGTGTTTCTGCTGTAATGATCTGAAATGGGGTGGGCTAGCCGGATAATTAGGCGAGGATGCGGTGAACGCTTCCCCAGGTCAAAGCATACAGTATACAGTCATTTTTAGCACTACAAAATTCCATAGATTCAATATATGCCCTAAAGAACACTATCGGGGTTGATTCAGAGCTGTTGCCTAAAATCCCACCGGCGTTCTCGATGGTAAGATTTTACAGAAACTCATCTGATTCAAGGCTCCTTCCGCATTTTATTTTCATGGATGGATGGATTGAGATGAGAATTCATGGTGAGAATCCTGCTTCCTTTCTTGATTTTTCAGCTCGCATTGCAGTTGAATGAATCATTGTAAGCGAGTTGTACTTGTTTTCATTGATAAAAGCAATGCCGCTCTAGGCGGCATTATCAATGAAACGGATAGTGTGGCTTGTTTTGTTTTTTTGTTTAGATATGTATTTAAAAAAAAAATGTGTGCCCCCCCCAAAGGCAACTATCTTGGGCACCCGGCATAAGGGCATGTAACTGGACACAGAAGCCTTACCAGCTGGGCTCTGCAAGTTACAAGCCCTTATGTCCTTTGGTATGGGTTTGGGGCTATTCTGTGTTCATACCAAAAGGCACCGGGCTCTTCCGCAACTCTGGTGCCCCACATAGGGGTGCAGGAGGGGAGGGGAGGGTCATGGAGCGTTTTTTCTCTGGCAAACCCCCTCTATTCCCCTCGCCTTCTGTGACTTAATTAGTGACATGGTGGAGATTCCATGGAGGCCACACTTTAACATAAAAGGCAACTCCTCTGCCCCTGAGCTCATTTCCTCACTGGGTAGCTAGTAGTGGTGGTGCCGGGCATCAGTCCTACTGCCCCAAGAATATGGCAGAGAGACAGCAGAGAGTGCCGTGGTATAGAAGCGTCGGCGGAGCTGGGGGAGGACGCTATCTGGCCCTGGAAAGGAGATAGAAGACGGGAACCAGTAGTAAAAGTAGCTAAATTGAGAACAATAAAAATGTTGTGTCACTTTACACTTGGGGTGAACTGGTAAGGGGGGCAGGGGTTAAACGGGGTAAGGAGCTGGCTTCGGCGAGTGACATGCTAGTAACCCGCCCACAGCATGCCAAAGGGCATAAGGGCTTGTAACTTGCAGGTCCAGGGGCCAGCCAGCGCAACTTCTGTGCTCTGGGTTCCAAGCCCTTATGCCTGGTGCCTGGGCTGGTGGCCTTTTGGGGTGGACCCCACACGTTTTTTCTCAATCTCAAAAAACATTCTCTGAATCAAACGAAAATGTACTTTTGGGTGAATTTTTCTTGGAGTTCTTGCAAACAAACAAAAAATCACATCACAAAACAAAAATTCTCATGCAAAGAAACTTGCAGAAATAAAAGGTCTGCTGGATCAGGCGAGGGGGAAAAATGAGTGAGAATGTGGTTTTATCATACAAATCTGGAAACCTCGCGGGGCTCTGAATCTGAATCAACCCCTATGTATACATATTCAATTTGTTCATCCCTATTCATTTGGCATGTTGTTGCAGGACTTTATAAAGATACACTGTAAGAAGGATGGCAGCTGCAGCTAGTTTAGATCTCTCTCCCATACACAGATCTGTGGTGGGGAACATGGATCATTTTATTTAAGGCTGCTGCGACACTGCTATTGACATTTGTTTTCTACAGACAAAACATGCAGAAGCCTTTCCCGTGGGATTATTTCAATTGTTTCCATATTTCAGCTCTTCCCAGAGAATCCATCTGAAATATGTCTGTAATCTAGGAGAATGTACTATAGCTGAATCTCCCTGGCTTAGAGCATGGCCTTCTGTGGTCATGGACCATTATTTCTCTTAGATAAATGTGAATAGTTGCTCACACTGGTATGGGCCTGTATTTAAAAATTGAAGTGGGTATACCTATATACATACCGGTCAAGTCAAATGACATAATTTTATAAGGTAAGTGCAGATTTAAATATATATATATATATATATATATATATATATATATATATATATATATATATAATTTCTCTTTACTTCCCCACCTGTCTCTCTCTCTGTCTCTCTCTCTCTCTCTGCACATAGTGAATGGAGCTCCATTTACTATGATATCAGCAATAGTAACTATTGCAATCCGTTGCTGGACCTTAAAGGTTAGGCCTCTATTCTATGTTGGTTTTTATATAGTGTAGGAGTTTTAGTAGTTTTGTGGTGGGTTTGTACTGTTTTCAAACAAAAAATTGCTGTTTTATAGATGATTATTTATATGTATATTGTTTGGAAGGTACTGTTGCTCACTTCTCTTTTGTATTATTTTTTTAAAAAGAAACTAACCACGTTTCCAATAACAACCTCTTATTGCATAAAATGTATTTAAAAACATTTTTATACATTTAAAGTGTTTGAACACACAACAAAAAAACTAAAGGGGACTCGCCTTTTGCTCTGCGCAGCTGGTCAGTCCTATTCTGACAATCAGCAATTCCTTCATGGATGTATTTATTTTTTCCTGCACCACCCAGTGCCCGAGCTCCATTTTCCTGCGATTGAGTGTCCAGCATGTGCCCCCCAGCTATCAGCCACAGGGGCACAGCCATGTCCTCTCCCTTTAATACAATGGAGGTAGTGTATCAGCTTTGGCACACCCCCTTTATTGCAATAAATGGGGAGGGTGAGGCAGCACTCCCGTGATTGATAGTGGGTCAGAAGCCTAACACGCCATCAATCCTGGTCCTGCTCTGGCGTGGGCTGAGATCCAGGTGAGTTGCTGATTGCCGCACTCGGACCGATCGTCTGGTATTCAACTGGTGGACTGGGGTCCAAATGCGGACCTCGGCTCCAGATCTCTGTACCCTTGCCCTGACAGCCCTGCCCCCTTGATCGGTGGTGTAGTGCTTGGTCTCCCTGCCAGTGTCATGCACGCATGGGAAGTGGCATTGCAGGGTACACAAAAACGTTGTTTTTTGCTTTCTTTGCCCCATCCAATCCTGTCCCACCGCCCCAGCTCAGCCCCATCCATACCTGTCTCACCATCTCTGCCTCAACCATTCCTGTCCCCCCAGCTTTGCCCCATAGTTTCCTGCCCCCCCCACTTTTTCCCATCCCCATCTATTCCCGTCCATCTAGCTTTGCCCCATATATCCCTGCCCCCCCAGCTCTGCCCCATCCATCCCTGTACTCTAAGGTCTGCCCCATCCATCCCTGGCCCCCAAGCTCTGCCCCATCCATCCCTGGCCCCCAAGCTCTGCCCCATCCTCCCCCGTTCCCTAAGCTTTGCCCCATCCATCCCTGGCCCCCAAGCTCTGCCCCATCCATCCCTGTCCCCTAAGCTCTGCCCCATCAATCCCTGTCCTCCCAGCTTTGCCCGTCCATTCCCTTTCCCCTCAGCTCTGCCCCATCCAGCTCAGTCTCTCTTCCCCATATATTCCTGTCCTCCCAGTTTTGCCCATCCAGGTTCTGGCCTCCCAGCTTTGCCAATCCATTACTCTTTCCTCCAGCTCTGGACATCTAGCCCCCCCCCCCCCAGCTCTCTCTCCATCCCTCCCTGCCCTTCCTGTTCTGTCTATCTATCCCTCTTCCTTACAGCTCCTCTCCAATTCACCCCTCTTCCTCAAGCTCTATCTATCCATCCTTGTTACCAGACCTCATTGCCAGTAACATTGTGGGCCCTAGCCCCCCCCCCCCCGTACACGTCCCGCACAGAATGCATGGAGGGTTAAAAGCAGTGTGCCACTGCCCAGAGTTGTAGGTTCTGTGGGTCCAATGAAAAAAGCACTTTTCCCCTGTGTCCAACAAGATTATTGGGGTGGGGGGGGGGCTTTTTAGTTATGCCTGGGGAATCTATACCCCCCCACCCCCAGTGCACTAATTTTACTTTACAAGAAGTGGTTGAGCACCCCTGGTCTAGGGGGAACAAAAGGGGTTTTTGATTCATTGGTCAATTACTTTAATGTAAATGTGTTAGAGCACCAATTTATAACACATTCACTACACCATATTAATATATCATATATCAAAACTAATTTGCTGAAAAAAATTATTCTATATATGTCTCCTGCTTGAAAGATGCAATGTGGTTTAGAGTAGGTCTACAAGATATGAAATCTTTTGGACAAATAGTGGCACCTCCAATGTGACCCATTAGTTACAATGTTATGACCACTCTTGCTTTAATTGTTGTCAGCATGTGACTCATGAAGAAAGTCACGTGTCATGGATGTGGCTTTGTGATACACTGTCTGCATTCATTTTTACTGACCGGTTTGCGAGTTGTTTGTGTGCTGCAGCTGTGAAAACGTCTCAATAGTGGACAAATGGCGCCATTGTGAAAAGCATTGCGGGAACTGCAGAGCACCACGTACCATCAATGTGCAATGTGAACATTGGCTACCAAGGTGCACATACTACAGCAGCTGACCACCAAAATGTACCAAGGGCTTCCAGACAATTCACATGGCTACAAATGCCTGCCATTGGTTGGAAGACTATGACCAAGAAATCCAAGTTCCACCCTGATCTCTTATATACCCAGACATGATTCCAAATGAGCATTTGTGTGACCACCTCTCCTATGCACCCTCCAGCAGAGAAGTATAGAATACTTAAAGCGGTCCTTCACTCTGAATAAGAGCATATATTATGTTTCCTACACCCTGTACATACAGATTGCTCACATTAAAAATCATCCTACCTGCATCTACTGCAGGTTATGAGCCTTTAAACATCCAAGATGGCGGCTCATGTAACATCAGGCAGCCTGCAAACAGGAAGTGCCTTCTGACTGTGCTGCTCTGACTAAGAATCAGTCTGCTCAGGTGCTTGGAGCAGAGAGGTGGGGAGGGGAGAGGGCTGTGATCGCCCCCCCCTCCCCAGGCTCTCTCCTCCAAACACCCGAGCAGACTGACAGCTGTCATTGCAGATCGCTGGGGGACACAGGATCGGAGGTGAGTAAAGTAAAAAAAATAAATAAAATAAAGATAATTTTTTTCTTTTTTGTGTCTTTTTTTATATTTAACCCCTTGTGAACTGGTAAGGGGTCCATGAGACCCCTTATACCAGTTCACAAGGCTGTGGGATGGCAAGCCACCTGCGGCTAGCAGGGGGGGGGGGCAGAAGAGCCTGTGGCCACGGGCTATGCGGGCTTGTAGCCTGCAGGGCCAGGGGCCACAAAAGCTGGTCCCTGCGCCCTGTTTCTACAAGCCCTACATAGCTGGTTCCGGGCTGCTTACTTCGGGTAAGGGGGACCCATGTCATTTTTTTTAATTAACCCCTTATGCTCTGTTGCCCAGCAGCTATAAAAGGCTTCCAGCAGGTGAGCAGAAGCCAGTGATTGCTGAGGGACACAGTGCTCCAGGATGGATGGGAGGTAAGTATTAAAGAAAAAAAAATAATAAAATATTTTTTCCTCTGTGTGTGGTGTGTTTTTTTTTACACTTAACCCCTTGTGAACTGGTAAGGGGTCCAAGAGATCCCTTTACCAGTTCACAAGGCTGGGGGCTGGCAAGTCACCTATGGCTAGCAGGTGACTTGCCATTAACCCCCGGCACCCCCATTACCTGCCTCCCCAAAGCCCGGGGGGGGGGGGGCAGAAGTGCCCGTGGCCATGGGCTATGTGGGCTTGTAGCCTGCAGGGCCAGGGGCCACAAAAGCTGGCCCCTGCGCCCTGTTCCTACAAGTCCTGCATATCTGGTCCCGGGCTGGTTACTTCTGGTAAGGGGGACCCCATGTCATTTTTTGGGGGATTTTTAAGGGTTTTTAACCCTTTGTAGTGTGGATGGTAGTTGTATTTTATTTGTAAATGTTATAAAGTACTTGTTTCAGTTAGGGGGGTCTCCTGGGCAGGAACGGGGGGGGCTACTGATAAATATGTGGTACTGTTCTAATCGGTAGAAATGGGGCTTTCTCATGCAATATGGTTTTCTTTAATAAAATACATTTTTTATTTAAAATAAAGGAGACAATTTTCTAAAAATGTTTTTATTTATTTATTTTTTACTTAATAATAATATTGTAAAAAACAGAATTACATTTACATTTCATGTTAAAGCCTAAACTCTGCTGCAAAATCTCAAGTAGGCTGGCAATTAAAAGGGTTAAAAGTAGCTATGCATGTTGGGTATTGTTCTGTTCCTTGCACTTTCAGACTTGTTTTTTCTTGTTTGCATATTTATATTTTAGGAAAAGGTGTTTTTTATTCAGCTTTTTTATACATTTTATTAGGGAAACCCTGCGCAACCAAAGAATTCTTTGAGGGATTAATTCCAGAAAGATGAGCCCACTACAACAAGCTGGGTACGCTTAGAAAGCTAAACATGTGTACTTTCAGGGAATATATGGTTTATGGGGATATTCCAAATGTAAAGGGTTGTTTTGGTTGAAAAATCGCAAGGTGCGCACTTTGTCTGCAGAGCTGAAATTTTCAAGTAAAATTGCCGTTACGCACATGGTTTACTTTGGGGTGTTTGGCAACTCTTCCCTTGACAGTAGCTATGCATGTTGGGTATCGTTCTGTTCGGGGGACCTTGCTTTTTCAGATTACACTTGTTTTTTCTTGTTTGTATATAGTTTTTTTTGGAAAATGTGCCTTTGATTCTGCTTTTTTATCCTTTTTTTAGGGAAACTCTTTGCAAACCAAAGAATACATTGAGGGATTACTTCCAGAAAACTGTGGCCACATGAACAAGCCTGGTACACCTAGAAAGCTTGAGGTGTGTACTTCCAGGGAATATATAGTTTGTTGGGGGTATTTCAAATGTAAAGGGTTGTTTTTCTGGAAAAACTGCAAGGTGCACATAGCGCATATCGCAGTTGTATTTTATTTGAAAATCCCCTAAAGCGCTGTTTCAGTTTGGGGGAGTCTCCTGGGCAGGAAAGGGTGTCTACCTATGCATATGTGGTACTGCTGTAACCGGGAGAAATTGGGATTTCACACGCAATAAGATTTTTTTGACAAACGTACATTTTTTATTACAAAAAAATGCTACAAATTGTAAAAAACTGATTTTTTTTTAATTTTTTTTCACATATTTCACCCAAAAATATTGAGAATACACCTAAAAAATGACAAACAAGACATTTCATGTTAAAGCCCAGACTATGCTGAAAAAAACAATATATAATTTTCCTGTGAAATCCCTTCAAAAATCAAATTTGAACATGTGGAGCGCAAAATAGTACAAAATGGTCTGGCAACAAAGGGTGACAAAAGCTCCAGGTAGGCTGGCACTTAAAGGGTTAAGGTAACCTGTCAGGTGTTGGATTCAGATTTATAAGAAGGTTTATAAAATGAAATTGATATAGTTACTAGAAAAGGGTGTTGAGCTAGAAATTGTGGTGCAAAATAATGAGGATTATCTTCCTAAGAGTCACATATTGCCAATCCAATAAAGTGGTTCTGCTATAGTTGGGTATAGGTGTCACATTGGAGGAGCATACGATTTCACTTGCAAACAGGGGGCATGTGTGATTTTTTTTTTTCAAAGCAAATGAGTTATGATGTATTAATTGTATATTAAGTCTATTTAAAGACCGCCAACAGCCTTATCTGCATTAATCATTAAACCAACTCTTACATTATGCCTACAATGCAAAGTGCTTGCCTCACCTTCTCCTTGTGGGGCTATCTTGGAACACCCAGGAGGTCTAAATTACCCAGCCTCATCCCTTGTGTGCTCCATCAAAGTATCATGTAGGGTTTGTATGCCTTGATGAGGGGGCACAAGTTTCGCCATCTATTTCTACCCATTACCGGCATTAGACATGTGTTGGTAACTTTTTTTTTTGCTTGGCACTCAGGTATTTGAAGCAGACAGAGCTTTGAGTGGATGCAGGAGCAAATGCAAGTGCTGACAATGCTTCAGTGTCATGCATGCAGATGGGGCAACTTTTGGGTAGTTTCCTTTTCCTGCTATGCAAGGCATTTGATCCGGTTTAAGTCTCCCAGCTTGCATCATGCCAGGATGCATTCGGCACTTCTGGCTTTCCAGTGGCCAGACTCCTTGGTGAGACCATAGGGGTACTCTGGAGTATAGTTTTCTGGTAATACACAGCGGTTTTCATGAATTTTTTTTTTGGGGGGGGGGGGGGAAGATTAGGAGGGATTTCTTGCTAATTTGGGTGTTTGATGTGATGTTTTCCTAGCTCCCATCATTGAATTTAGCAGACTAACTTTACATTAGTGTCTAGTTCATTATTGTGACTTTTACTGTACTAATAGTACTAATAGTTTACTCAAAGTAAAATAGGGAACGAGCCCAGGAATTTCCGAGACAGGAAGTGAAAAGAAGAATATTAGTGGTTCTACATCTAACCCCCCCAAAAGCTGGGACTGATCTTTAACCTTACATTTCAGAATGGTTCATAGCATGTTTTTATGTTGTTTAATTTTAAATTAAGTCCATTTTTAAATGTTTGAACTGAAAAGACTTAGACTCTTCATTTGCAATTGTTGGTCGCTTCTAACATGAATTCTTATTCCATTATTATCCAGATGCTTTTGACAGAACAGTAGTTCCTATTTCAGTACAAGTTTCCTTGGAGAGCTACTGAATGTTAGGCATTAAGAGGCCTGTGTTCCTCACTTTGTGCAGCAGGAACCATTTGTGACTGTACTTTTCTGCCATTAAATGGAGAACACTAGGACGGCTGCCAAGCCATGCTAATTGCTGCATGTTCTCAAAGCTGCGTATTTTAGTCTTACAATGATTTACCTTTTTCTCACCAGGAGGATGAGGATAGCAATGTGTGTTCCAGAATGAAAGCAGAGATGAAGAGACTGAGCTTGTTTAGAAGATGCAGACCCCCTGACCAAAGACTTTCCCACCCCTCCTCTGTTTGTCACATAGTCAGGTAAGTGACCTTGCTTACTTTAGACCAGTAGGTTTAATAACATGTCTGCTAGAAAATGTACGCAAAGTGCAAGCCACATAGAATAGCTTTGTCCAGGGAGACCATAGAGACTGTGTCTGCATGGCAACAAATGTTTCTTTAGGCACATTGGGCTTGTAAACCCCCCGTCCCCAGGATACGTAAGATGTAATTGTGCTTGAACAGAAAATGCTTGGGATGGCGTGTGTGTATAGAAAAAAATAATTTGCTTTGTTGATATAGTGCCAACATATTCTGCAGTGCTTTACATTTTTATACATATATATATATTTCTGTTTTGGAAGTTGTCTTGTGCTCCCAATGTAACTAGCAAAAACTTGTTACAGCACTATTACTCCAGCCATGTTAATAAAAAAAAACAGGAATAATACATAACTCACTTTCAAATGGACCTTCAGCATCATTTTAAGTGGCCCAAAACCCACAGAGACCGACCCTGGAATCTATATGATTCCCGGGCCAACCGATTCCCTCCCCCAGGCCACCCCGATCCCCGCTATCCCTCTAGCAAGGCACGTGCCATGCACCAGGCATTTGTAAATGGCCGGCATGGGCACGCTCCCTGTTAGAGGGTAGCGGAGAATGTGGCCGCCAGTGTGCTCGGATCCGCTCGCCTTAGACGAGCTGACGTGAGCGGATCCGACCGAGCGTCTGCGCATGCGCTGTAGGACTGGGGAGGGGTACGTTTCTTTGGGCGACCTGGGGGTTTCACATACCCTGTCGGGGTGCCCCGGGGCTAAGGACCAAAACCCAGGATAATCAAAGTCCAGGATAATCAAAAGCCCAAACCCTTAAAAACTATTCCTCAGCATCTAACATTAATATATTTTATGTTTTAGTCACTAACCTGTTATTATTTTTACCCGCTGGGCTGCAACTCCATTCAGAGCCCTAGGATACAGGCGTCGCCATCTTGCCCCGAAGCATCACATACTGAGGAGAGGGGGAAAAACTGCAGAGGGGTGGGTTATAGCTGTGCTTTGCTCAGAAAGAGCAGAGCTGGGGCAGCAGTCCCACAATGCAGAGCGGCATAGTCAGAAAACACTTCCTGCAGAAAATGCTAGGTAGGATGATTTTTAATGTGGGTAATCTGTATGTACAGGGTAGGGGAAACATACAAGAAAGGCTATTATTCAGGGTGAAGGTCCGCTTTAATGCCTGCTCTAATACATTTGAGTTCAGGAGGGTATTAGGGTTACATAGTCAACATGGTTGAATGCAGAGACCTGTTCATCTACCATAGATAGCTTTTCATTCTCACAAAGGTGTGTTGGGAATAAAACTGACACCATTGCTTTCGAATGTCCTAGATTTTACAAGACCTTTCCCCAGATGAACCAATGAAAGTGGAACAAAACCCAGCGCAGCAAGTAGCTGGCCTTCCCATGTGGCATCACATATCAGTCATGTGATACCCTCCAGTGCGCCGGTAACAGTTTACCTTTCCCTGGCCCAACAGCTCATATGCTGGCTGTCGTCCAATCAGAGCCACTTGTCATACCTATGTTATTCGGGCAAAGGGCTCTGATGTTATGCAATTAACCCTAGTATCTTTGGGCTTTGCACGCGCTCCCGTTCCACCCATTCAGATAGGCTGGGGTGGGAGCACTTACGCTGCTGGGAATGCACCCACTTATGCTTCCAATTGCAGAGCATAAAAGAAGTTTGCCGAATGGTCCAACTAATAATTTTCAAATTATAGGGCTGATTCAGCACAGTAAGAACATTTCTTTCTCACATATTTTGTGAGAAAACACTTATTTATTTTAATTTTTTTCCCTCTGTGCAATTGAGCACCATTTTTAGCTGTGCAAGTGTTTTAAAAAAATTGCACAGAGAAAAAAAGACAATGGAGGAGTGGCGGGCGGGTAGGGTAACAGATGCCTGTCTGCGCTCTGGGCTCCACCGGCGCTGCTGCTTCTCGGCCCGGCGTGCTCGCCTACACAAATACTTGCAGGCCACGCCCACCCAATGCACAGACCTGGGTGCGTGTGCGCATGTCTTTGCACCAGAAACGGCGGCAATGGTGCCCAGAGCAAGGACAGCGGGCAAGGTTCATTGCCTTCCATTTACCATTTATCTTCTGGTTGCAGCGCGGGAGCTAAGGTTAATGGGTTAATGTTTAACTTTTTTGCCTGTAACTGCCTGTAATGGGGGGATTCTGCACCTTACCTATTATGTGTTTTTTTTGGGGGGGGGGGTGTTTTAGGACAACATTTGGTTCAGAATATTTTTTTCTTATTTACTTCCTCCAAATTCTAGGTGTGTCTTATGTGGCGAGAAATACTTTTACTTACCTTAAAAAATATGCCAAATTATACAACACACCAAAAATATTTTTAAAAAGAAAAGCTTATAAAGCCCACTTCTCAACCTGGCAACACCTGCTTTTCAGTGCAGTGGGTTTTGTATTACTTTGCAACTGCTTACCCGGTGAACGCAACCAGCAGTCAAGTGAAAGGCTACTATAGTGAATATGATGATAATGTAAGTAGCTGTTGCCTTGTATTGGGCAGGGAGGGAGGGGGAGGTGCGCCATGAGCATCTAAATTGGGATGCCCCTGCACTTCCAGGGTGACTGCCAGGGTGAGAGGACCTCCAGTCAGTTTTGTTTGGAGGGCCTACTAGAGAACAATTATTAAGGGGACTGTCCAGGAAAAAACAAAAAAGCTGTACTTTCCTTTTTCCACACCAGCAGCTGTTTCTTTATTGTTTTATTCATTGCATGAAACTTAAGAGGTCACTGCAATGGAGGGGCTTGCAAGCCCCCCCCCCCCTGCAATGAATAGAGTGGGCAGGCTAAAGATGTGACTGACACAGTGGACAGCCATTTGTCCCGGAAATTGCCAGTAAATGAAGAACTGGCCTGCACCTGCACTCTGTGATAATCCATCTATGGACCTGATAGGTTTCATGCAATGGGAGTAGGGATGATACAGCTGCATGAGACAGAAGAGGAATATGTTTTTTTCCTGGACAGTCACCATTATGCTTTGAGCAGGGAAGGCTTGGGGACACGGTAATATTATTATGGATGTATATACCTTCTTCCTTAATTAATAAGCCACTTTGTAAGATTTAGTCAATTGTAAAGAACATTTTATAATTTAAATGTTTTGTGTAGATGTTCATTACACTTCCTCTGTCCCTCAGCTTTTTAATAATCGCAGCAAATGTAGTTATTGTTAAATGAAAGAGCTTTATTTTCAAATTATGCAAATTACATGATTGTTTCTGCTTTATTACAGCTTCCTCTTACCAGAACCATGATAACTGTCACAGAGCTGAGATTTCTGGCTGACGCCCAGAATTCCTGTCATATTCTGAAACCATGGTGGGATGTATTTTGGTATTACATAACAATGGTTATGTTAATGATTGCTGTCCTGGCAGGTGCACTGCAACTCACGCAAAGCAGAATGCTTTGTCTTCCCTGCAAGGCGGAAGTGGACAATCAGTGTACACATCCTCTGGATCAAGCCATTACCAAGATTAACTTGTCTGCTGGTTCCTTGGGAAAAATAAGTCACGCTACAGGAATCCAAACGGACCTGCACCGCCAACAATATGCCTACATTGATGCTGTGTGCTATGAGAAACAGCTCCACTGGTTTACAAAATTTTTTCCCTATCTGGTATTCCTCCACACTATTGTATTTGCTATCTGCAGCAACTTCTGGCTTCATTACCCAAGCACAAGCTCTAGACTGGAACATTTTGTTTCCATCCTCTACAAATGCTTTGATTCCCCATGGACAACTCGAGCTTTGTCCGAGACCGTTGCAGGACAAACCATTTTAAAACAGATGCGCAGAAGGTCACGTCTGATCTCTATAGCTTTCAGTAATGAAGATGCAGACACTGGAAAGCAACCCCTGCAATCAGGTGTTGAAGCTACTGCAGTGGAAGATGATGCCTCAGGTGTCTTAGACAAAAAAGAAGGAGAACAGGCCAAAGCTTTGTTTGAGAAAGTACGCCGCTTTCGCCTTCATGTTGAACAAAAAGACATCATCTATAGGCTGTACCTAAAACAGATAATAGTTAAAGTCATTGCACTGCTTGTGATTATTACATATGTGTCATATTTTCTGATGCATATAACGTTTGAAATTGACTGCATAGTTGACATTGAAGCTTTTACAGGGTACAAGAGATATCAATGTGTCTACTCTCTTGCTGCAATTTTCAAGGTTTTGGCCACTTTCTACGTTCTTCTTGTGTTTTTGTATGGGTTTGCTTGTGTTTATAGTCTCTGGTGGATGCTAAGAAGTTCCTTAAAACAATATTCATTTGAAGCTGTCAGAGAAAAGAGTAATTACAGTGATATCCCTGACGTCCGAAATGATTTTGCCTTTATTCTTCATTTGGCTGACCAGTATGATCCACTGTACTCTAAGCGCTTCTCTATATTTTTGTCTGAGGTCAGTGAGAACAGACTAAAACAAATTAATTTAAACAATGAATGGACTGTGGACATGCTGCGAAGTAAACTTACACAAAATTCCAAGGACAAAACCGAGCTTCATCTTTTCATGCTAAGCGGGTTGCCAGACAATGTTTTTGAACTTAACGAAATAGAAGTTATGAAGCTGGAACTCATCCCTGATGCAAAGCTTACACCAATGATCACCCAACTGGTCAACTTGAAGGAACTTCATATTTACCATTCAACTCTTACTGTGGACCTTCAAGCTCTAAGCTTTTTAGCTGAAAACCTTGAGACTCTGCATCTGAAGTTTACTTCATTTGAGAAGATTCCAACTTGGCTTTCCCATTTGAAGAAATTGAAGGAACTCCATTTAGCAGGACCACTTGATAATTACAACTCTGTACAGATTGAGGGTCTTCAGGATTTGAAGAACCTGGTGATTCTTTACTTAAAAAGTAGCATTCCTCGGATTCCGCCAGTGGTTACGGAGATGTTACCATTTTTGGAAAAGCTTAGCGTTAATAATGAAGGAAATAGGCTGCTAATATTAATAAGTCTGAAAAAGATGATAAACCTCACCAGCTTGGAATTAATCAACTGTGACCTGGAACGAATTCCACATTCCATTTTTAGTCTAACTGAACTGCGGGAAATTGACTTTAGAGGAAACAACTTTAAGACTGTTGAGGAAATTATTAGTTTCCAGCATCTGCAGAAACTGACTTGCTTGAAGTTGTGGCACAACTCCATTGCCTACATTCCACTACAGATTGGAGCACTGGCTAACCTAGAGCAGCTTTACCTAAACCACAACAATATTGAAATGGTTCCACTTCAACTCTTCCTGTGCAACAAGCTGCGGGTCTTGGACCTTAGTTACAACAATTTAACTTTCATCCCTGAGGAAATCCAGCTATTAAAGAATCTCCAGTATTTTGCTGTGACAAAAAATCGAGTAAGTATATTTATTGTATCTTGGCCATGTTTTTCCTTCCATATTTCCTGTGTGTTTATAAATGGGATTTGTATGCAAGGTAACAACATTTAGCATACCGTGTTAGGATACTGTTACTGTCTATGCATCATAAAAAAGTAACTCTAGTATATGTACAAAAACGCAACAGCTAATGCAAACGCTGCTTAAACACCCATATGTAAGACAATGTACAACTACTTTTATACACTGAAACACTGTCAGGACTAATAGGTCTAGAACAATTTTAGGGCGTTCGACTAATGTTGTCAGTGGTATCAGAGGAGAACAACTAATCTTTGGAGCCACTAAATTTGGTTGGTTAGAAGAGTTAAGTAAAAGCAGTTTACGTTCACACACTGAAACTCAACAGGGATTCAGCGCTTTCCCTAGTGCACGGCTGCATCAGAGGTTGCCTGGAGTTGCATCCCCTGTTCTGTGCATGCTCACGTTCTCCCATTCAAATGATTGGGCGGGCCGGGGCAGGCATAGACTTATGGGGGGATCAATACTCTTTGCAGCATCTCCAAGATGGCTGCGCCAAGTGCTGGCATTGCTGGGTGGGGAACTGCGCTGATTCCACATTAGGTATGTATTTTTTTTGTACTAAGCACTAGTAATTAGCACACATTTTTTATCTAAGTTATGCAGATAATAGATTTATACACAGAATGCCAGTTATTACATTTTAGGATTTCATTCATTCATAAGGGTCAGTACACAAGTAAAAATATGTCGAAATATATAAAACAAAGATGAAAATGGGTAAGACATACACCAAAAGTGGCTAGTTTTCTTGTTAAAGGGGCTGTCCAGGCTAAGGGTCAACTCAGTGTGCTAACTTGTTATCTCATGTTTGTGCCAGGTGCTCTGTCTCTAGTCAATCGTTGTTTGAAGTTTCATTTTATTCAGCGATATCTTCCTCCCGACTCCTGACTGCACCGTACAGGGGATGTTGAACGTCCCTCACTGAAATGCCCGAAGACAGAGGCATCTAAGTTAATGATTCTGAGCATTGCGGTCAGATCTTCTTGGCTTTAAAAAAAGAAAATGACAGGCAATGATTGATTAGAAACACAGCCACATGACACAAACATGAGAAGTTAGCACCCTTAGTTAACCCTTTGTCTGAAATGTCCCTTAAATATAATACATTTAAGAAAGGGAAAGATTATACTATATTCTAAGTATACAGTACGTCCTGCTCCAGATATAATACTTACACTTGGGTTATCCTCCGCCAGATGGCGCTGTGCACTGCAGACATGCAAAAACAGGCTCCTCCCGGCCCTTCATATTCCCAGGGTCCTCCCACAAATCCCCAGATTTCTCTGCAGTGCTGACTGCGAAGACATGATGTATCACTCTCTCGCAGGTGAGCGGGGCTATTACAGCCTGCGGCCCTGTTGGACTATTCCCACCCGTCCTTGATGTGATGTGCCTCCCAGCCTGGGCGGCGCTGGTCGGGTGAAGGTAGACAGCACCATGCGTGCTTAACAGAGCCATGCTCCACCGCAGTCCCCCACCAAAGGGTAGGCGGTTCAGGCTGATGGTGAGCCTCTAGTGGATGTCCCTCCAGCATTATTGCCCCATGCCCCATGTAGCGGTGGGCCCTGTGTAAAGGGTCGCCATCCTCCCTCGTTTTCCCCCGTATTCGGGGGAAAAGAATGAGGGGGGGGGGGGGTGTGTGTGGCGGTCTCAGTGTACTGTATTGTCATGCTTATGGCCGTAGTTTCGCCCTTGACTGGTAACTGGGTGTCAGAGCCGCGCTGCTTGCTCTTTTTATTTTGGCCGCCGCCGTCTTTGCCTTCTCAATTTTTTATTCAAATGTACTGTGCTAGGTGGCGGCGCCGTCAGACTACGAGTATCCATTAGCAGATGCTTTTACTAGCATATCCTATGCTTGCTTGTCAAGATTGGACGGCTGCCTCAGAGCTTCGCGCTCTTTGGGGGAGGCGGGGACCTGGGTGGCGCGCTCCGTGTCACGCCCAGATTGGGCCCGCCCTTCGAGGTTCATTGGCGCCATTTTGTTGCTCTTCGAGCGCGTGTTTGCGGTCCTTCTCCTCCCCAGGTTGGTAAGTGCCCTCGCGGGCGATTTCATCCTTAGTATTTTTTCTGCTGCGCATGGCCCTGACACCTCTTATTCCCCTTCTGTCTTTCAGATGTTAAAGACTCTGGTGCTTCTCCCGGCCTAACATATATTGTAGCGGGCTTACTAAATTCTCCCACATTCCTAGCTGGTCTTTGGGACATCCAGGGTTGCCTATTGCATAAATCCCTACTGGCATATATTGCATTGATAATCACCATATGGAGGCATCTCAGAATTATGTGACCGGGGTCCCTCCGGGATAAGACCGGCTGTGTACAGCGTGTGGACAACCCCATGCTGATGCGTACAGAGCACGGGTCTGCGGACCATGTGCTGAACAAGTACTGGCCCTGCAGTCAGGGTTGCCAGTGGCTGCGCCTCGTTTTAATACACCTATCTCCCCGTGCTTAAATCTCTCTCCTGTTGAGTCGCACTCGAGCGGGAATGACCAGCAAGTCGTGCCGCGCAGACTGCCTACGGCTGATCAGGTGATTTCGAGGTTGGCAGAGCGTTCACTACTGAGCAGGGTTTTGCTCTTTCTGATGAAGGTGAGCTGTTCTCTGACTCAGGCTCATCTGACGAGGGGCAGAGGAGTCAAGATGAAACGGGCCCTGGTTCCTGGGGCCTGTGTGACACCGATGAATTACTGATAAAGATCTTCGATGTCTTGTCTATCTCTCTACCTGGTGAGGCTCCCAGGCCTAGAAGGGAGAGTTTCCATACAGCGACGCCGCGTTTGGAATTTCTGGAGCAGGATCACTTCCAGTCTCTTGTACTCAAAGAATGGCAATGTCCTAGTAAACTTCCAGGGGTTCCAGGGCACTGGGATTGGAAATACCCCTTTCTCCCTGAGGTGGTTAACTGTTGGTCATCACCTCCCTTGGTGGATGAGCCGATCATTGGGGTTCTTAACCCCCCCTTTATTGCTGCCCCTACTTATCGTACCCTTCAGTACCGCCGCATTGACAGGCTGGCTTCCCACGCCTTTTCTTGTGCAGGGACGGCTCTGTGCCCGGTCTGTGCCACGGCCATCGCTACAGTGGCCTCTAGGACCCTCATCAGAAAGATGATTGATCATCAACCTGAGGATCTCCCCTGGGATGTGTTTAATGCACTCTCCAGTTGTGATGTATTTGTAAGGTTTATCCTTTTAGCGCTGGATGACACCATTAGGATGTGCGCAAGAACTTCCGCCCTTGTGGTAGCTATTCGCCGCTTGGTCTGGCTGCGACAGTGGGGTGTTGACGATGCTACAAAGAAGACTCTTACTGGGCTTCCCTTTAGAGGGCGACACCTATTCTGGGCCCGTCTGAACCTGTTTGGAAAAAAGGGCAAACCACCCCTTCGCAGAAGACGGTCTCGGCCTTCTTGAGGCAGGGGCACCCCTCCCCCCCCCCTATGTTAGTGTCAAACCCGAACCAGGGGTGTGCTTCCAGCTTTTTGGTGTAGATCCCTGCCCCAGGAGTGGCAGACAACGCCCTGGCCCCTCCGGCAAGACTAAGTCCAAATCTTTCACCCAAACCCCCCAAGCATGATGGGGCGCCCTCGCCCTTCTGGGCGAGGGGATGGCCGCAGCACCTTGCACCTATCTGGAGGCGTCATGCCTCGTTCTGATGGGTTCAGGAGGAAGTTTCCTCTGGATGCAGGAAAGTGTGTGCTGGGCGGCCCCTTCCCGAGATTGTCAGGATGCTTCTCTCCCCTGTCTTTCTTCAGGAGTTGGCGCAGGCCGTGTGCGGGGTCACTTGCAGGTTGCCTTTAACAGGCAGAAGCAGGGGCCTCTACACCAACCCTTCCACATTCCCCCAAAAGGATGAGGCACTCTGCCCATTCTGACCTTCCATAGATGCGGCAATTTACATTCACAGGCGGTTTCTCTAAGTTGGGCCGCCAGTGCCCTGTGTCCAGGGACCTCTTGCCGTTTGTGGAGATCTAAGATGCTTATTTCATTGCCACTGTGTCTTCTGGGCACTGAGGGTCTTACAGGTTAGTGTTGGAGGTCCAACACTGCAGATTGTGGCCTTGTTATCTGGCCTCTCTTCTGCCCCCAGAGTGATCGCCAAGGCGATGACGGGGGTGATGTCTCTGATGAGACCAAGGGGGCGTCCGTGCGAGGAACTGCCTGGTCGTCCTTCTTTGCTTCCCAATCTCTACGTCAGGCCGAGTTTGTTACTCGGCTGGTGGTGTCCTTTGGGAGTCTTTGGATGGGTGCTCAATCACCTTAATTCCTCATTTTCCCCTTATTTGGTATCTCCATTCCTAGGGTTGAACTTGGATTCGGTTCAGGCGGGAACCTGCTTCCTTGACTATAAAGTGGACAATCTGGTCACATGGGCTCGGTCCCTCTTTGCTGTTCCTGTCTCTACACCAGGCTGGATTGCAGCTGGTTGGCCTGTTGGTGGCTGCTCAAAGGTTGTCCCTTATGTTCAGTGCCCTTGGGCTCTTCTGCAACTTATATTGTAAATGCTGGACTGGGTTCCAGCTTCCCTGGAGCTGGGTCTGTGTACCCTTCCACCTTGGTACGGTGGTTCCCCTTGAGTCTGTTGTACTCAAGGAACCGGTCAAGGGGCACCCCCTTCCCTGCGTCTTCCTGTAGATGGATACCAAATCTATCAGGTAGACGGAGGGGGGAATTTTTCTTCTAAAATCCCCTGTGGTTTCGGGGGAGGTGGGACCTTTAGGGGTCCATTCACCTGTCAAATTTTTGAAGCGGTAGGCTTTCAGGTTGGCTCTATCTCGCTGGACTTCTCCCTTGCGGGATCTGTCTTTTTGGGGCTCCTTGTTCTGTCTAACGACAGGGACTGTATTAATTATCTGTGTGGACGCGGAGCAGGCTGATCCTCCAGGAAGGTATCTGACCCTGATCTGGGTGGAGGACAGCGTTCCCTGCATATCAGCGATATTCGCTCCGGTGGATGTCCTTCTGCGACAGGATGTGCTAATTCTTGTGTCACTATGTGATCCGTCTAGGGTGGATCTTTTTGGGCCCCGTCACTTTCATGGGTTCTAGGCCCTTGTTTCCCTGTCTCAGATTGTTCTGACCTTGGTCATGAAACTTAGTAACTTTATGACTGGACATTCTATTCTGTATGTCTTATCTTCATTTACCCTGCTAGGCAGGGTTCTGCGCAGGTTGCTCTGAAAAGGGGGAACCAGTGATACTGGTGGCCCCTGGGTGGCCTAGTGGAGTGTGGTTTGCAGATGTGGTACTGAGGACAGCGGACCTGTACGTCTGTCAGGAGTGCTGATCTGCTCACTCAGGCCCCCTTTGTTATTTCACCCCAATCTACAGGCTCTGGTCTGGATGGCCTGACGGTTGATTCATCCACCTTGATGGAGACGGGCTTATCTTCTGGGTGACTGTGACTTCTGGAAGCCTAGGAGTGGGCTTCTTCTTCTTCCGTCTATTGTGGGGTATTGCATACCCATATTGATTGGTGTGAGTCTTGGTCTCTCCCCTGTTGGGCGCTCTCTGTTCCCAGGGTTCTAGAGTTATTACAGCATGGGTTGGAGTTGGCTCTCCTACTCGGTACTCTGGAGGTTCAGGTTCTGCCCTGTCCGCCTTCCTGTAGAAGTCTTTACTCAGTTTTTGCCTTGGGTACGCATTCTTTCGGGGATTGCTCAGGTGCATCCCCCACGTGGTTCTAGGGTCCCTGTTGGGATTTGAATTTTATTCTGTTTGCCTTGCGGGGTGTTTCCCTTTGGCCCTATTCCGGATGCTGTCTGACTGTTCTTTTCCACAAGGTTGTCCTTCTGGGGGCTGTTACTTCAGTCAGACGTGTGCCTGAGCGGGCGACTCTGTTTAGCTAGCTCTCGTTCTTTGATATATACACCAAGATGAAAGGTGTTCCGCTTTACGCCGGACCTTCTGCCTAAGGTGGTGTCTTAGGCTCATGTATTTAAAGCGGACCTTCACTCTAAATAAGAGTCTATCTTATATGTTTCCCACACCCTGTACATACAGATTGCTCACATTAAAAATCATCCTACCTGCATCTACTGCATTTTATAAGCCTTTAAACATCCAAGATGGCGGCTTATGGAAGCTGCCATTTTTGCAGGCAGCCTGCAAACAGGAAGTGCCTGCAAACAGGAAGTGACTGTGCTGCTCTGCATTCTGGGACTGCTGACCTTTCCCTGACCCCAGCTCTGCTCTGTCTGAGCAAAGCACAGCTATAACCCACCCCCCTGTACCTTATCCCACTCTCCTCTCCTCAGTAAGTGTGATGCTTCTGAGTCAAGATGGCGGCGCCCGTATCCTAAATTCCCGAACAGAGTTGCAGCCCAGTGGGGGAAAGTATAATAAATTAGTGACTAAACATGTAAAATATATTAATTTTAGATGCTGAGGAATTGTTTTTTAAGAGTTTGGGCTTTTCATTAAATCATGGTGAAGGTCCGGTTTAAGACATTGTCTTTCTTCTGTGCTTTATTCCTAGTAACGCTGAGGCAAGGGGATCTACTTTCCCTCAACTGGTGCCGGAATTTTTTCCTGGATTGTCTCTTGTCCCTTAGGGGGACTGATGCCCCTTGGGGTTTGTGGGCACCTACATCTGTATGTGCCTGATCTCATCTGCTTCCAGGGGTTATGCGGCCTTGGGCCTAGCCTTTACTTGGATGGATGTCCCTTCTGGTCCTAGGGAAGGTTTGGCTTCTTCCTGGGCTACTCTTAGCGTTTGATCTTGTCAGGCTGTTACTCAGGCCTATTCCTTTACGGGGAAGAGTTTATTCTCACTTTATTTCTGATTCTACTGGTGCCTTGGTATCTTTGGGCCTTTTCAGCACCAGGTTTGGTTGCACAAGTTTGCTAGACCGATACTTGTTTTTTGTTCGTACCTTTTCAAAGGTTTTTATGATGTTGACGTTAGAGCCTTTGCTCACGTCGCTCTTGGTGGCAAGGTTTGCAGGTGACAGTGCTTTTTCTGTCTGCTGTGCCTTTTTTGTTGGGGATCCCACCCTACTTTATGGACACTGCTATTGGATGCCCCAAGTGTAAGTATTATATCTGGAGCAGGACGTACTGTATACTTAGAATAATACAATTCTGTGAAATACTCACCTGTAGAATTGGTATTATACGTATACAGTATGTCCTGCTCCACCCCACCCTTGGTTTTTGCATTATTCTGGATCCCCTGTATGGTGATTGCGATGATTGTTATCATTGTTATCATTACCAGTTGTTTTTGGTGGTTAAATTCTCCCGGCTTCTGGTTCACTGCTTTTCAATGCTGGGGATTTGTGGGAGGTCCCTGGGTATATGAAGGGCCGGGAGGAGCCTGTTTTTGCATGTCTGCAGTGCACAGCGCCATCTGGCAGAGGATAACCCAAGTGTAAGTATTATATCTGGAGCAGGCCGTACTGTATACGTATAATACCAATTCTACAGGTGAGTATTTCACAGAATTGTATTTTTACCCTTTATCCAGAGAAGTGTTCTGTATGTGAATGGTACTGTACATAGAATTATCGATAACCACCTACTTCAGCGACAACCCTTGGGATGTTACAAAATCCTCCAGCCAACCAATATTATTTTAAAACAAGAGAATATTACCTTTCAGGTGGTGGAGTAGGCTTTCTCCTTTATATAGGTTCAAAGGACTACCATTTATCCTTCAATATTTTTTCTCCCTTCATCCTTCAGGATGACCACCCCTTCCGCCCAGTCCTCAGTATTGTATTTCCTCTCTAGGAAACAGCTGGGACACAGACTTCTTCACATATTTTAATTTTTTTTACTTCAGGAGTCCCTGGGTGGGTGCTCAACGACCCCGGGCTTTACCTACGCATGTTAGTCTTCCTGCGCCCCAGGGATCCATTTGCAGCACCATTTCCCATGTGTTGCGTTCTGGAGGGAATAGGTGCTGGTGTCAGCGGTGGATGCCCAGACCAGCCGCAGTGAAGGGATCCAGCTGAGGCAGGGTGGCAGCTGGGATTTCTGGTTCGCTCTGACCGGGAGGCGTGTGTGCAGGCGCATAAATATTTCCAGCGTCACCAGGGGAGGCGGCCAAGCCTGTCCTCCAACCCCACCCCCCTACTTCCGGGGCAAGAGGATTAAAGGCCTGGTCGATGGAGGGTCCCTCATTACAGGCCCGGTCAGCAGCGGTGCAGCAGGCTTACAGGTGGCCAGCGGGGAATGCAGCACAGCATCGTTATGCCTCACGAGAAGATGGCAGGCTCCAGAATTAATTCTCAGGAGCCAAGACTGGCAAATTCTGTTTAGGCTGTCGGGCACTTCTATTAGAATCCTGGAATAGAGCTTTTTGCCAGGCCTGCATTGACAACAAGCTGGGAGGAGAGGCAGCAACCTACTGGAAACAGTAGGTTCCATGAAAATTGACATGGCCTCCACTCATGATATCTGACAAGGGCATCACCTCCTATTGCCACATTTCAAACATTTTAATCTCTTTCAGCAGTCCCCCTGAAAGGGTCCCTGAATGTAGTCACAGACTTTCTGAGTAGAACAGAAATCTGTTTGAACAAGAAGTTGATTTCTTCAGTCCTAGATTTCCTGCAGGAAGGTTTTGATCTAGGGCTGGCTGTAATTACTCAGGCCTAGGCCATCTCGGTCTTTCTCGATAAAACCTTAAGCAAAAATGATATAATCAATTTCAAGATTTGTTGTCGCCATATCCAGGAGGAGACCAGTCCCCTCTACCAAATGTCCTACATGGAATTTAACCCTTGTCCTTAAGGGATTATCAAAATCTCACTTTGAGCTGCTTGCTGAGGGATCAGACAAAATTTTAACCTTAATAATTAGGTTTCTGTTTGCCATTTCTTCGGCACGCAGAGTCAGTGATCTACAAGCCCTTTCCATTCAAAAACCCTTTTGTACAGTGTTATCAGACAGAGTCGTCCTTAGGCCTGATACTCTTGCCTAAAATTGCCTCCACGTTTCACAGTCCCAGAATATTATCCTACCAACCCGGAAGAGGAGGGGGGTAATACAAATATCTTGGATGTTAGAAGTTCTTTGGTGATTTACTTAGAATGCACACACGCCTGAAGGAGGTCGGACTGCTTATTTGTGTCACTAAGCGGAAAGAATGGAGGACTGGCCGCCTCCAAAGCTTCCATAGCCAGATGCATTAGGCAAGCCATCTCTTTATCCTAAGCATGTATGGACACTCTACCTCCCTACATTGCACCAGAGCAGTATCCACTTTCTGGACAGAGAGATCTGGTGCCTCCTTGGAAGAGATTTGCCAGGCGGCCATGTGGTCTTCCCCTCATACTTTTCTAAAACATTATTTTTTATCTGACTCTCAACAATCCTTCAGCAGATGAGTTCTTAATTTGGTTTCCTGCCCTTAAATATTATATTACTTCCTTATCCTCTCAAGTGGCCGTTCTGAGGGACGAACGGAGAAAATCGCCATTAGACTTACTGGTAATGGAATTTCTATGTGGTCTTTAGGGCGGCATTAGCTACCCTACTAAATTCAACTGGTCCTTTGGTTTTCCTGTTACTGAGGACTGGGAAGAAGGGGTGGGGCATTTAAAGTGGCCAAAACCCAGGATTTTGACCTGGGTTTTGGTCCTTGCCCCCCGGGCACCCTGATCTGAAACCCCCCAGATTTCCCCACCTCACTCGCCCTTCCCTGGTCCTACTGTGCATGCATAGCCTCTCGTCCAGTCACCGCGCTTGGATCATCCAAGAGCTCATCTAAGGTGAGCGGATCAGAGCGTGCTGACCACATCTCCCTGTTACCCTTTAACAGGGAGCATGCTCGCGCTGGCCATTCACAATTGCCTGGCGTGGGCACACACCTTGCTAAATGGTTAGGGGACAGTGGCTGCTGTTCGTGCATGCGACGTTGGACTGGAAAAGAAGGTGAGTTTCCGGGCGACCTTGCAGGTTTTACATAACAGAGCATCCCAAATTTGGATGCCCCAGGGGGGAGAGAGTATGCCTGCCCTGGAATCTCGTAGACTATTAGGTTTGTTTCCAGCATGCTGATAAGTAAATCAAAGGTATGGCTACTTATCAGCATGATGTCTTGGTGAAGTAGGAATGACTTTCTTGCCCTTTAGTAAAGCTCTTAGTACCCTTTCTGACTACAACTCCCAGTTCTCAATCCTTCCACTGTAACAGGTGAGCTCAATCAGCAGCTTTGGCTAAACAAAGCAGCAATCATTACCTCCCCAGGTTTGAACGCTGCCAGTAACCCTTTACCTACTGGAACACAAGATTGTTTTCCTCCTATCTGAAAAGGTTGAATTAGAGCAGGAGGGCTTAATACTCTTGTCTCTGTCTCAGCCAATCAGATGCTTATCAAACTAGTGTCAGAAAGTCTCTGATATGTACTTTAAATAAACCATTTTGATGTACATTGCTAAGGGTTGTTGCTAGGGATAACTGTTTTCTTTTAAAACAAAGCATTGCAAACAAATAGAAAAGAAGCTTAGCACATCGATTCCATAATATTGACACACAACTTTAAAATGCCATAGAAACTATTCCTTTATCCCTACTGAATTTTCATGTTTACCTTTACAGTTGTCCTATAACAAGTCTGATGTACCACCCAATCCATGTATTACTAATATAACTGGTTTCTCTTTTAAGATTGAAACCTTGCCAGACGGCCTGTTTAAACTCAGCAAACTCCAGTGCTTATTAATGGGAAAAAACAGCCTGACCAGCCTTTCCCCAAAAGTTGGTGATCTGACAAACCTCATAAAGATCGAGCTGCTAGGAAACCACATAGAGACCCTCCCACCGGAGCTTGAATCCTGCCAGTCTCTGAAAGCAAGCTGCATTGTGGTAGAGAACAGCGTCCTACATACGCTCCCGGCATACGCAAAGGAAAACTACAAATCTTCCCATCGATGAGAAAAATTCTTGGTAAAGCATCACTCGCTGTCTTACATTGAAAAGCCATTGTTCAATTCTGCCAAGCACAAGTGTGATTGTTTAAATTGTAATGTCCTTCTTTTTGTATGTGTATGTTTTAATTGATGCTGTAACACTGAGACCCTGCAGTAATGAGGCAATATTGTATATTCGCATGTAACCAACATGGAAGATGCGTATATTACCCTCCCTTGCCCTCTAGCCAGAATTCGTAATCCGAATGGAAGTGTCATCCTGGCTGGTTACTGTGGGCCTGTACAAGCAGTTCTACCCAGATCATTTGTTTCATGATTCTAATTGTATTCTTTGTACCGAGTTTCTTATTGTCCACCATTGGTCTTCAACCACTTCTTAGCGAGCTGAGCTTGCTCCCTCTCCATTTTTATATTATTATAGAAAATATATTAAAACAGATTCAAAGTCCAAAAATACTTTAGATCCACCTAACAACCACTCAGGGGACATCCCTGTTTGGAATTTACCTCACTGTATTACTTCTGGATGCCAGCGCTGCGGCTGAGGGGAAGCTGCGGCCCTCTTCTCTGCTCGTGCCTGACGGAAACGAATTGGCTTTTGCCAGGCAACCACGCGCTGCATGACGCATGTGTGCCCAACAAGCATGTGCAGATAAGGAAACGTGTGCGCTGTACTTATCTGCATCACTGGAATGTAGTGGCATCCAGATATGGAAGTGGTATTTCAGCTGCCCTGCTTTCCTCTTCGATAATCTGAGCTGCAGCTCATGTGACAGCCAGCAGCCAATTGTGTTTGCTAGCCCGCAGTGTGTTATAGTCATCTAAACCCAATTGGCAGGTACAGTATGTAGTGTTACTCAGTCTTGAGCTTCCCGGGGGGGAGGGGGGTCTGAATCAGGCTTTTTAGAAGAAGATAATACATCCCAGTGGGCCAATATGTTTATTACATCCACCACCTTCCCTTGGTCTTTATTTCTCTCCCGATCAAAGCTGTTTCTTTCCTTGCACTTTACCGCAACACTGTTTATAACTTTTAGAGCTACTGTGATATTAGTGCAATTATTTAATTTCAGTGAACTGCAACACTGGGTAAAGGTTACTCAATCGATCAATATTTAATGGGAGGATCTGACCGTCCATATTGAATTTAAATGAAGAAAAATCAAAACCTGTAAAGCTTGATGTGAATTAGAAGTTGTGTTAATTGTTAGTACTAAAAAAAAAATACTTCTTGGACCAAAGTGTGCTGCCATACTGTGTGCTGTCCAACTGCTGGTCATGGCCAGAGCCAGTAGGTGGCAGCAGAATGAACATATAGGGGTCATATAGACTCACTTCTTTTTTAGGAGAGAGAATTGGCATTCACCTTCATTGTCTACCTTGGGGCTGATCCACAGCCAGGTGAAAATTTAGACCCGGTAGACAATGAAAGTGAATGGCAGTTTTCTATCCTAAAAAAGGAGTACGTTTTCTCACCAGGCTCTGAATAGACCCCATAGTGTGCTAAACTACTAAACACTGCTAGTATTGTGCGTGTATACTGTATGTGTGTAGTGTTGTATGTTGTTGCAGAGACTTTAAAGGCCTCCTACCCCCCCCCCCCCCCCGACCTTTCTCTTTGACTACATCAGCCCAGCCATTTATAGAGAGAAGGACTTACAGGCATCAGTCAGGGTATTTTTGGATTAAGCTGCAGATGCAGATCCCAAATTGGAATGCCCTCTTAATGTTATTGTTAGGGGTACCTACCTACCATAATCCCTTTCCTTTTGGTTAATCTTGTAAAAGAATATGTCTGACATCTGCTGTAAAACCTGTGTATAGGAAGTCATACTCCCTTTTCATTTTGCTTCATGTTTGATTGGCAGAGTCTTGCCACCCAATCTTTCAGCACCTTTGGCCACAATTTAGCACTTGTTCTGTCTCCTCCCATGGCTTATGCCTATTATACAAATGTCCTTGCAAATCAACACTGTGATGACTAGCAAGGATAGTCACAATGCACAGGTGCCAGATCAGGCCAACGGCCCAGAAACCACACTGCTCCCTGAATACACCCGGGGGAACTAAAGTAGTGCAAGAGGGACTGGTGGGAACACCTAATTGTCAAATACATTCTGGTTATGTAGGTTACTATTCTGGAAAGTGGCTATTAACAGAGTTAATAGATGTTGGTCCAATTTGAGTAGACAGCCACCCAGCCAGAGCCTAAACAGCCAATCAGGGATGATCATAAATGTGGTGATTGGCAGCCATTGTGGCTAGGTAAGGGGGTTTTAAAATAACTGCCATACCCATTACCCTATATAATGCTAGTTTAAACCATCTTTGTTTGGTAAAGATTACACTTTTTCATGCCAGCAAATGTATTTATTTCTGAATCATTTACTAATGACATGAAAGCGAACAAATGATGACCTCTTCACCAGCAGCTTCAATGAATGGGCATAACCACTAGGAAATGTTCAGGCCTTGCTTTGCTAATGATTTGATCTAATGACCCTGCAAATCTCTTATATAGACCTTTTTTTGCTTTGGCACTCCCCCCATCGCAGTGGAACCATTTTCAATTTAGATATTACAGTGCACCTATACTCAGAGAAAGGTTTATGCCATCACTATCCATCACCAGCCCAGTGCCCCAAAACAGCCTGTGTTTTTTTTTTACTAAAGCCTTTGCCCAATATTGATAAAAACACTTAACAGGAACTTGTATTATGGTGAGTTGCTGCCATATGCTAATTAACTCCGTTATAACTAAACAGTCACATAATGGCAGATAGGTTGAAGTGAACCTCAGTGCTGAGCTGTGCGAACTGTAACTGAATTTATCATTGCTGGAAAGCAACAGGGGGTGGGGCTGCTCGGGCAGAGAGTATGGCCGACTGCATCCAGTTCATGTTGTTATGAATATTGGGCAAAGGCTTTAATAAAAAAACAAAACACTGGCTGCTTTGTGCCACTGTGCTGGAATGGAAGGTGACAACTTAAACTTCCCTTTGAGTGTAGGAGCACTTTTAAGGGGAATCTTTAGATCCTAGCTCCAGCACTGTGGCAACTGTAGACAGCCCTTAGCACACTGCGGCCAGGCCCCTTTCTAGTGGGAAAAAAGTACAGAATTGAAGATTTTTTTTAATAAAGTATAATAGTCACGAATAAAGTATAATAGTACAATAGTTACAGAGAAAGGGTTGCTCCTCAAGACCTGGACAGAAGCATGCTGTCAGCGCTGGAGCTTATGGTGCTAAATCTATACAGGCTTCAGATTGCAAGAGTGGCAGGCTGGTGCCCATTTTTTTTAATACAGCCTGGGCAGGAATAATTTTTGTTTAAAAATAAAAAAGCACATCTTGCCTCCTTGGCATCTTCTCCAGTATCCAGTATCTTCTGTTTTCTCCAAAACACATCTCACACTGACTCCAACTACAGCCATTCTCTGATCAGCAAGGAAAAGAAGCTTTCAGCTAAATTCTTTCAGTCGGGGGTGACCGCACTTCTTGCTGGAACCTGCTGGGGGAGCATGACTGCGAAAGGCAGAAGAAGCAGGAGCTTACTGATGACCTCACTGTACTGTAGACGATATATTGGGGGGTATAAAATGAGTATCTTACTTTTTCCAGCCTACACATTCCCATTAAAGGGATCCTGTCTCTGGGCATTTTAAGAATTAAAAGACATTCTTGGTAAAGTTTACATTGCGAATAATAATGACTCTTGACAGTATTGTGATGCACAGTGTGATTTATTAGAGGAATATAGCAGCCAGACAGTAATTAGTACTATTCCTAAAACAGTTTTTATTCCAGGAATTTCATATTACAGTAGCTTGGTGGTCCTGGTGATTGTTTTATTTATACACAGACAAGTTGTCTAGTGTCTGGTAGGTTCCTAGGGACTTGGCCACCCATTTAGATTGGGTGTGTCAAACTCCTTTTCACCGAGGACCACATCAGCATTAAGGTTACTTTAAAGGGCTGGGTTATAACAAACACAAAACAAAATGTAAACACAACCAGTCAAATGTATTCATATGTATGGTTACAGACACAGAATTATTTTACCCAGGACAGCCACAAAATAATTTTGCCTGGGACAGATGCAGATGCTGAAATATTTTGCCCAGGACACATGCAGAAGCAAATTTATTTCACCCAGGACAGATGCAGATGCTGAACTATTTTGCCCGGGAATATCAATTTTTCCACCCTAAACATACAAGATATGCTGTTATTCAGGGTGAAGGTCCGGTTTAAGGTGCACAGTATTTTATAGGTTTGCTACATCATGTTATTTAATGATAATCACTAGGTATCTAATAAGAACTGTTAATTATTGTAAAGCTACTTAACATGTTGCCACTCTAATAGTTATTTAACTTATCTTTTTAATGTAAAGTGGCCAACCTATTGCACTGATATATTTCATAGCCCAAATACTTGTATTTTCTGATTATGAGAATGTGCAAGATTTTTGCTAAAACCTTATGGATAATGTAGCCGTATTTCCTATGTGCTCACCAGGTACAGGAAGTTCACCTAACGGAGAATCCATGGTTTTCACCAACTAGCCTTTGGTCCCTCTGCCACTTATGATGAATAGTGCTACAGCAGGCAAAGGTAATTGTTACACCATTGCATCGGGCTACATTTGGCACTTACCCAAACTGTTTTCCATTTTTAAATTAAAGAAGAAATGGCTGAGATGTGCATAATCTGTAATGAATTTGGAGGAGGGGAGGGAGGGGCCAGCAATCCTGCCCCACTTTGCTGAGCTGATTGGGGGAAGGGATGAAAAAGAGAATGTCATTGGCTGAAACTGTAAACCCCGTTATCTTGGTCATTTTTGCAGCAATTTAAAAACAGAAACAATTTAGGACAGTGACGAATGTAGCCCGACACAATGGTGTAATAATTACTGCATTATCACTTTAATCTACCCAGTGAGGCCATACACAACAAAAATCATTTTAATTTGGTTCTAACTTTTTCCTAATGAAGATGGATTGGTCCTCTAAGGTTCTCTGTTATTGTATTTCTGTATTTGCTTACTGACACATAAACGAAATACTGTTTTTGATAATTCAAACTTTTTACAGACCAAATTCCCAAAAATTTAGGATGCTGTGTGAAAGGTAAAAGAACAAGAAAGCAACGATTTGGAAATTTTGTATAACCATATTATAGTAACAATAGAACACATATCAGAAATTGGGAGACATTTGAAAACATTGACTTATTTAGAAAATGATGACAACTGTACCATGTCTACCATTGTGTAGCAGCCCCCCGTTATTTTAACAACACATTTGTAAATTAAGGTGACCAGTCGCTGGAGTTTTGGAAGAGTACTGTTGTCCCATTCTGATCTTATGTAGGATTTTAGCTGATTAACAATCCTGGGTCTACTTCTGCGTTTTCAGATTTTTCATTTCATAATGCGCCAAAAGGTTTCTATTGGTAAAGGTCTATACTGCAGACAGGCTAGTTCAGTCCCTAGACTTAACTTCTGCAATGCCATGCTGTTGTGATGGATGCAGTATGTGGTTTAGTATTGTCTTGCTGAAATATGGAAGGCCTTCACTGAAAGAGGTGTGGTCTGGCTGGGAGCACATGTTGTTCTACAACCTCTATTTACTGATCAGCATTAATATTGCCTTTCTACTCTTTGCTTGCATAGTGCCTGCCCTCTTGACTTGGCTGAGTGTTTACCATAAAGTATTTCATATTTTAATTCATTTTTCATCTTGCCTCCGTCCGTTGTAGATTAGTTTTGTGCTAGAAAAAAATGGTGGCATTTCTGGTCTGTGTTTTATTGTTTCCTCTTTGCATGGTATGGCTTTAATGCGCATATATGGCTTTGTTTTCTGGAATTATTCCTGAGCCCATTCAGTGTTTTGCATTGTACTGCATTACCTATCCTTGCCTGTTTTAATGCATTGCTGCCTGCGGGCCCATAGATCAGTGATCCCCAACCCCCCTCCTCAAGGCCCACCAAGAGGTCATGTTATGTGGATCTTCACATAGCTGGAACTATGACTCTGCTGCTCCACTAATTACTTCACCTGTATATCTGTGTGTTAGATCTGTTGTTGGGCCTTGAGGAGGAGGGTTGGGGACCCGTGTCCTTGTTCCTTGTGCACATTGATTTCTCCAGATTGCCTGAGTCTTTTGATGATATTATGAAATGATATTATGCTGAAAAAAGGTGGACCTGGCTTAACCCCCAAAACTCATCTCCACTGGAGACCGTGCCAGGCCAGAAAGTCCAAGATCAGCAAATAGAAAAGATTGCCAGGACTGGTCCAATAAAATCCAATATTTATGGTAATACGGGGAGGCCGATTCATCAATAGCGCCAGGTAGCGACAGATGAGCGACTGTAGCGTGATTTTTTCAGCGCCAGCCAGTATTCGCTGTGCTTGGCCGGCATTAGCTTGATGACAGCGACTCAGTCGGTGTGCGGTAATGTTGAATACGGGCTGGGGGGTCGCTGTTTCACAGGTCCAGCGTTGTATGTGAGCGCCTGACAACGAATGGCCAGATCGAACGGCTAGCTTCATATTCATCAAAAAATCACGCTCCGAATGTGCTGTCGCTGTCCATTCCTTGTTTAAACCCCAGAGCACTGGCAGCGATCTGTATTAACTAGTTTTTAACCCCTAAACAACCATATTTTTTGAATGTAACATTATACATGTTTTTAGAATCATTTTGTTATATGAATACATTAATCTCAGACCTGTTAGATCAATTCTGCACATATTTTTTTTTTTTTTACTTAAAAATAAATCCTAACATTGCAGAAGTGTTCTCCGATTTTTTGACATTAAAAAAATTAAAAAAAAAATTATTACCAATTAATCATGAATTATTATAGATTGCTCCATTGAAATGCATTGGACATCGCCAGGGAGCGACAGCTCATACCTGGCGCTGTGAGGGAATTTGCAGCGGCGCTGTTCGGTCCAGGCAGCTTCATGATGAATGCCGCGCTAGCCGTCGCTCTCGCCGGCGCTAGCCTCATTTTGCTTGATAAATGCGTCATTGTGACCGCCGCCGGGCGTACTTGAGTCGGTAGTCGCCGTTAGCTGCCGCTACCTGGCGCTCGTCGGACACTACCTGGCGCTATCGCTTGATGAATAAGGGCAAAAGTATTAAATGATGTGCAGCATACCAATAAAATCAGGCAACGAGGCCATGTAAAGTATTCCAAGCCCCTACATGCCTTTAGTTATACCAGATTCTTCGAAGAATCTTTTGATATTATGTATTGTAGATGGTTGGATATTCAAAGTCTTTGTGTCAGAAAATTATGAAACTATTTCAGAAAAATGTTCCAGATTGGTAAACCTACAACTTCTGATATGTGTTACGTTCTGTATATATGATTATATGATGTTTCCATTGCATTCATGTTTTTTATCTTTTATGTGTCCTAACCTTCTAAAACTTGAGATTGTATTTCAAACTATAACAATATATATCCTATTGGGGCATTTAATAAAATCAATGTGTGCTTTGAGTATTGTAGTGTTTATTAAATAATAAGTTAATTATATTTTTTCTATGTGACTAGTGTTTTATGTATTGTGTATTTCCTACTTTGGCAGCTTTATATTGCACTGTACTGATTTACCATCGTGTGTATCTTGCAAGTATCAAAAATAATACACTGGCCAACTAAGACTGATGCTGCCACCACTGTAATCCAGCTCTATTGACTGCTATACTGAACTCCTTTCATGGGAACCAATCACAATCAGCTGGCAACAATATTATTGTTAAACCCAAATGAGGACCCCAGCCACACAGATATATTGGATACCTTGGCACTGTGAACATCTTGGCAGCTGCCGAGGGAAAGAAGCACAGCTGTATAGTTTACCAGCATGCAGCAGTGGAAGGGTACAAGCAGCAAATATACTGTAGATAGAAGACTGCTGTAATACTCTAAAATAATGCACAATGGACAAAAATGTTATTGTTTTGGGCTTCAGTTAAGTTCTGTGCAAAAATAGATTAACAATGTCTATGAATTGGGCTGTAATATCTGAAGATTACATTGAATTAGCAACAAAATGGCTTTGATCAAATAGTTAGATTGAATTCTCTTTTTTTGTATCTGTTGTTACTATGCCTAAAACTATTGAGGAGGACATCCACTCATAATTGACTGGAGATTTGCTTTCACATTTACTGGATTCCTACACGTGCAAGTAGCTCTTCCCCAATAAGCCACATAATATTTAGTTGCCTGGTGCTTGCACATTAATGTGCACAGCTGCTGGGTGGGTCTGATTGGCTGCCTGCGATTCTGTGCGTGGCAGGGAACACAGAAGTGGTTTAGTGTCGGGCACAGGGATCTGGGCTATGGTGCATTGAGGACTGGTGGGGCACCTTGTATTGGGATGCCCCTGGGCTATTAGTGCAATGGGACCTCCAGTCAATTATGATTGGAGGTCCTCTTTAATCCTATCCTATTTTATGACTATATATGTATACATATATTTACTCCTGAACCATTAAAGGTACAGCCTGGACAAAAATAGAAGGCAAACCTAAGTAACACAGTCAGGAGTTGTGACCACAGTTAGAGGGATTCATTATAGTATGTAGAGCCCTTGTACAGCATTCATCACAATGAAAGGGGGAAATGAACTGTGACCAATAAAAGCAAGGGCTACTTTTTTGCAGTGCATTTTGGGAAATACTGTGTACATGTCTATAGGCAGTGCAGGCAACTGACATACAGTATATTATGTTGCTGTGCAGGTGGATACTCGCGTCCACCTCTCAGTCCATCATCAGTCCCTGCTGGGTCTTCCACCCCTGCCAGCACCTCAAGCATCCACTGAACCCTAGTCTTAAGCAAAATGTTAACTGTTGAAAATTTCTGTCCATAAATTTATGGTTATTTTTAGTATAAAAGGGCCTGGGAGGTACACTGCACCCAAACGCCTACTGTCTGAATACCTACAAAAGCAGAGAAAATGTTTTGATGCGTTTGGACTGGCGACAGGAAACTGCTGATTGTGTGCCATAGCTCTGCCTCCACCAGGTCTATGCATGTCGCTGCAGTGTCTAGTGGTTTTCTGTGCCTCCTGTTGACATGGATGTTTATGTATTTCACATGCATCCCAGTTAGGGAAGTGGTTACTATTTTAATTAACATGGCCCCACATTTTATTTCAGTCACAGAAATGCTCAGAGCAGAGATTTCTGTTTTATCAAGGGAAAATCTGCCTCAAACATTATCAATGGATGCACGCTAAGGTTTGAAATGTATCACTTGGGACACATTCACCTAGGTTTATCAAGACCAGTTGAAGGAAACAGATACAGTTATTGAAATACAAAATATTCCCTGGCACTCCAATCCATAATCCAATCCAATCCATAATCAACAAGGCATTTCTAACCTGTGGAATGGAGACCTTACTTGCACACATTTGCAGATAGAAACTAAAAACACTGTTAAAGCAGTGCAAGGCTCAGTTACTATTATAAATTAAACTTGCTGGTCAGAAATTCTTTGTTGCTCTGTCGGTGGCCGCAGCCCTGGAGCTACTAGGGTGAGTATTGACCATCACCTGCTTGTACAGTTGCCGCAGTCATTGGATGAGAGATGTGTCACTTAAAGGAGCAGTATCACAAATTTTTGTTGGTGACTTATATTTAAATGGTACTTTGAATGTAGGTAAGTGTTGGAGTAAGAATTACAAATGTAGAAAAAAATTATGTCTGTGTTGTGCAGCTTTAGACTAATAGCTCATGTTTATGTCTGCTGAGTGTCGGGGCCGACACTCTGGCCTGTTCCACGCTGAGAAGAGGGGTGAAACAATGTATCAAAGTATCAGCTGTTCAGTTCTGGCAGCTGTCCAGCATAAGATAACAACATTGCCTGGCCAGAACTCATATATCTAAAACAAAGAGAAAAGCTCTAGAAGTCATTTAGCTGATTGGTAAATTCAATGTCTTTGAACCAGTCATTGGTTCAAATCTCAGACTTGGGTTATTTTATTTCAGAATTGGATTTTTGGGTTTACATCCTGTTTTTTTGCTCTAAACATTTTTTATTTTGACAGTTTTCCCTTCATGTTGGCTCTGCTGCAGAATCTTTCAGTTTACCATTTTCTCTCTCTTTTCTCAACACATTTTTCCATATGATCTTTCTTTCAGCTTTGTGTGTTTTGAGCAAAGCCCAACACAGGATTTTCACTATCTGGAGTTTGGTTTTGTGCCCCTAGGGGCATCCCGACTTGGGATGCCCTGATATGTGAAATCCCCAAGTTCGCCTGTGAAAACGTACCTTTTCCTGTCCCACAGCGCATGCGTGGGCTCTCATCCAATCAGCTCTGTTTGCACGCAAATGGGGAGCCTGAGCAGTAACCTTCCTGGCCGCCCGGCCTGTCTAAATGTCTTATCTGCGTGAGCGCTCCAGAAAAATGGGGGGGATCTGTGGTTATCCAGGGGTCATTTCACACAGTGGGGCATCCCGATTTAGAATGCCCAAGGGGGAAGGTCAATGGCCGGGTCTTATAGACTTCAGGGTCGGCCACTCAGTGTTTTGTTCCACTTTAATACCTTTAGATTTTCCTGCACAGTTATTCAAAGAAGAATTTCAGTCATTTTCAGTTTAGTCAGTTTAGTTTATTTTGTATAGATTTTACACATTTGAGTCACCTGGTCTCATAACAAAAGCAGCACCTCACACACACACACAGCCGTTACCACTGATTACAGTGTCAGCCTCTGAGGTAAAGTGTTGCTAGGAGACCAGTGGGCTAAATGAAGCAGCTCACTAAATACAACCCAGCAGATCCCCCTATTCAGCAAATGGACTGAGTCATTGTCATTATACAATTTAAAAGAAAGGCATATATTTTTTCCTTTTTCTATCACCACATTATTTATACACATGTTAGAAGCTATTGTGTGGATATTTAATTATTTATCTTTTTTAATGCAAATTTTGCGATACTGCTCCTTTAAGGTCCTGGCAGCACCATGCCACTGCTGCTGAGAATACAGCATGGGATTTTCCACCAAGAGGAGGACTCCTAGTGTGGGTTAGGTGAATATAGTTTTCACTTCATTGTAGTATTTGGGGCTAACGAGTTGGGATATAGAAGGAGAGATTTTTTATTCTACAGTATTGGATTGTGTTAGTGGGGCTCCTCCTTCAATCAAAGTGGCCCATTTTCAACATAATGGGTGTGGAGGCACATTGTCATAGTCTCGGGGGACCTCTCTATGCGTAGACCTCTGCAATTCTTACCTGAACCTTGGTCCCCCTGCGATATGCAGCCCTGCCATTGGCCATTGACAGGAAAGGGAAAGTAATTGTTGGCAGCCAATAGTGGGTCTGGATATCGTGGTTCAGGTAAGGCTCCAGCAATCTGGATACCCTCCCTCCAGACTGTCACAATGCAACCCCCCCCCCCCACAAATGGGGATGAGACCAGTTTGATGAGTGGAGGCATACAGATAAGTAGTTACATTGGAAACTACTTATGGAAAGCCAAGTTCTGTAGATGCAAAAGCTGTAGTTTTGGCATAACATGGCCTACAGCTGGGGCTACTACAGTAATTGGGTAACAAGTCACTCATGATCCCCTGTAGTGCCATCCCTGCAGAGGCCAAGGCTAAAGGATGCAAGCACTATACATTTTAAAACCAGGAAACCTGTTATGCTTTGTTCATGTTAAAAGTCGATATCACTACAAAGCTCACTACAAAAGCTTCATTTTATTGACCACCAGGGCCAGCATTATGTTGGAAGAGTGCCCTGTGCAAGTCTGGTAACTGGTGCCGCCCCAAAACAGATGGTGCACCCTCCAATGGACCCCCCTCCTGAGTGGCACCCCCTTTCCCAAATAGTGCAGGCCATATATGAAAAAAGTCACAATAAAGGAGGCTCAATCCATTTACAGATAACTCCTACCACCTCAATGCTGATTTATTACGGAAAGGAACAAATCAGGCAGCATTTTATTATAAGCTGGGGGTTACTGCAAGGATTTTCTTAGGGTTTACAGTCCCTTTAAAAGTTAGCGTTCCAATTAGAAACACAAGCTTATCATTTATCGCCAATGATTATCAGTGTGCACAGCCATATCTGGCTGTCCATGCTCTAAATGCCTGGCTATTTTAATGCATTCTTTGTTACTTCCATCATAGGGGTACATACTGTATCTAAGTAAGGAACAACAATGAAGTGCATTTAGTACAATACAACATTCAAACATTGTGCTCTGCTTTATGTAAACCTGGCATTTTATTAAAACACATTCATTTTAGGAATTGCTATCCCCTAATGTGATCCTTAGCCTTGCCAGGGCTGCTAAACCCTTTTCAGTTTCACTCATCTTGCTGCAGTTATATTCATTCTAATGATGTAAGGAATATACTGGAAAAAATTGTTCTGATGGGATACAAGCAAGGTTCCTATTTATGTCCGAGCTGATGTACCTCAACTTTACCACAGATTTTTAGATGTGCTTTATTTCCTATTAAAAACTTTTTTTTTAAAGTTTCTCAATCACACATTGTTTATGTGATATTGAGGATTGTAGATCAGATATCATTCATACACGTGTATTCATAAAGAAGCATATCAAGCTTTATTTTTACAGATTTTACCTATAAATGTCATTTACTTTTATGACTTGGAGCAGTAAAATGACTGCAGCCTTAAGTCAGACATTGATGAAGGTTTATTAGTCTCAACATAAGTGTAGATAAATATGGTAAATCTTTCTCCTCGCCAAACTCTTTTACAGTATTTAGGTTAGAAGGTCATTTCCATGTAAAGAGTTTGGGGAAATAATGCTTATATTATGGTTATAATAATTTCTGCAGACATTCATTTTTTTGTTTGGTCACCATAGATACAGCATATCCATGTGCCATCTGGGCCATAATGCCAAGAAGTACATTATACCAGGTGTTCCCAACTAATGGTATCAGGTGGTACTCGGTGAGGGTGCAGACTGACATGTATCCCAATCTGATTTGCTGCCATCTATTCACTAGGAGAGTGATGCGCTCCACCATGCATTTCCAGGAGTTGGTGGCCAAAAATCCAGAATCAGGATTCTGTGGGGCAACTGCTAAATTGTTGGCTGGAGGTCCATTATAAAGTGGTCTTGGCCTGCTGGGAGATATGTGTATCATGTACAATCCCTGTATTACTGTTTCCATGTAACAGCAAATCCTGTATGCCTTAAATTAGTGCATCTGCACATTTAATAGGTACGTTTGTCGCCCCACCCCCCCCTTTTAATAATAAACTGAAAAATAACTGGGATCAGGAAGGGGATCAAATATATGTGTAATTTATGCCTTCTGTTGTCTTCTTATCATGTCTCTTATTATGTCCTCTAGCTCTTCATTCATGTCATCCCCTCCCTCAAACTGTACATGGACAAAATGGAGCTTGTCCTCTTCCCACTACTCAATGCTGCTCCTATCTATGATAAAACAATATCTGCCAATGTTCTAATAATCACAGCAGCTCCCCAAGCATAATGTCTTGTGTTCTTCTGAACACCTCTCTCATTTTTACCTTACATCACTAGCTATCTCCTGTCATCTGCAATTCAACAACATCTCCTACATCTGCCCCTTCCTTATGTCACCACCAACTAAAATTTCAGTGCATGGCCTGGTCATTTCCCAACTAGGCTACTGCAACACTCCTCCGAGGTCTATCAGCCAACAGACTGACACTGCTTTACACTATTCTTTATTCTGTTGCTTGCCCTATCCAGCTTCTCCATTGTTGCTCCTCTTTGTCAGTCCATCTGCTGGTTGCCAGTATGTGAAGCAGTTTAAACATCTAGCCTTAATCTACAAAGTGCTCTCTGGCCATGCCCTGCCCTACATTTCATCACTGGTCTCAGGATATCAGCTTAGGTACAACCATTTGCTATGCATAGGACCTCCTCCTGTACTTAACCCTGATGATTTCCTCCCACACTCGTCTTCAGAACCTCACAAGTGTCACTCCACTCCTCTGAAATTCCCTTCCTCAGACAATTTGCCACTCCCCAACCCTTCAAGCCTTCAAAAATGTCTTAAAAACTCAACTATTTACTAAAGCCTATTATCTGGCTTAACCAATCCACTCCATTGTGCAGTCTCCATTAATAGCACTTGCCATTATACTTAATAAATACTAATCAAACCTCTTATGTCCATGCGTCTGCTTTTGATTGTAAGCTCCCAAGTGTGTATCTGCTGCACTTTAGTCCCATCTGACAAATACTGTTTTTATTATAAGCATATTATTTCTTGTCTCATTTCTGTTGCATCTGACTCATACGACCTTGCATATTCATTTTACTCGTCTAAGTCACCTGCTATGTACAGAGTTATGAAAGATGTTGGTGCTCTATAAACAATACTAATGCTAAGGTTGCTTGGGAGCCTTCTAAATAAAGGAATTTCCTGACTGACTCTACATCACTCCCTATATCTTTCCTCTGGCAAACACTACTGGGCTAAGGTAGGTATCGGAACCGGTGTCAAACCCCGGGGACACCCATCTTCTTGGTGAGTTCACAACCCCCAATCTCTGCAGCTAGCTTCACCTATAGCCAAGCATGATGCTTTAAACGCCTCACCGGACTCGGTTGCGCCCAGGACTTGATAGCTCAAAGGAGGTAAACTCACAGAGGTGAAGACAGATGAACCGAAGATAAGACTGGGCATTATTGGGTAAGCCAGGGTCATACACAGCTAAATAGCTCTATGATAGCGGCTCCAAAAGAGAAACACGGGAAGGGTCAAAGGTTATGCCAAGGGTCAAACCAGGAATTCAGAGAGCCAGCGGTACCAGGGATGAAAAGGGTTCATAGTCGGGATCCAGACAGAGGTCAGTTCAGGCAGCGGTCATGGAACAGTCAGGCAAGCAAGGTCAGTAACGGAATCACAAACAGAAGTATCAGGAACATAGCGCCCAGGAAACCCTTTATAGGACTAAAGGGGCGGGATTGGTCAGAGGGGAACAATTCTAACTGGATATACAATTGGTCTAATTGCCCAGAACCCTTGATGGCGATTCGCCCACAGTAAAACGTGGGCTCATTGGTGCTTAAAACCAGCCTCCGGCGGCCACGCTGTGTTCAGCACCACCGAAGTGCATAAATCAGCTGTGCACGTGCGCGCGAGCACAAGCAGAGAAGCTGGGGATGCGGTGGGGAGAGAAGGGGACGATAGTGCTGCCGGGCGGAGGGGAACCCGGCCAGCCATCCGAGCCCACACCACTTGGAGACAACGCGGGACCAGACCTCAGGTAAGTGTATCATGACAACAGGGACATGTAGTACTAAGCCCTGCCAAGGGAGCTGTGGGCATTAGCTTGTGTTGTTGAAGTAGCACCGGCTGGGAAAAACACAAGAGGCAGCCATGCGTAATGCATTCATGGTCTTCTGACTAGAGAAGTTTAGTTAGAAGGTAGAGTTTAGTGGTAGAGTGAACAGTAAGCAGTCTTATTTGTGTGTCACAATATGTGACCATAGAGTTCCAATGATTAAGTAAAACTAAAAAGAACCTGTCTATTCTTTTGAAAGAGCTGATTGTACCGTAAATGTTTCCTCTGCCATGCTTTTCCTCCCACCTAAAAATGCCATCAACATCTCCTATGAGAACAGCGGGTGCTTTCACTGATCTCAGCAGGTTTAAAAACTGGTTTGGCAAACGTATTCCACCCACCTGAAGTCTATAGCCCCCCAATGGAAGTGCCCTGTGTATGTGAAAGTTCTCATACCGGGATATTTTCATCAAGAAATTTTAGAATTGTGTGTGTCGCGACTCCAGACATATTTCTGTCTCCAAACATCTTTATGTTGTGTCTGAGGTATGCTACCCCATTGGGGAGATTTAGCCCCAAAATCAATGATCAATGGGTGTAAAAGGGACTACTGGGGATAGACAACACTACATTTAGGATTCCCAAGCCAGGGATACCTCGCTAGGGACAACCGTGGACTTTTCTGTTTGTATTATTTTGCACACCATTTTTACTCTATATCGAGGCACTGCTTGACCTGGACAGGAGGTTCCAATGATATATATACATTTTCGATCACTTATCCAATATTGGGGAAAAGGTTAGAGCCACTTGAATGCAGTGACCAGCACAAAATATAAGGGTTTTGTGCCAGTAATGCCCTTGGAGTCCTGAATGGCCCATTTTTTTCTGTTAACAACTGCTTTTTTGTTTGGAACATTAACATTTTCCAGAAAACTGGAACATTACCCACTCACTGAATCATTCCTTTTAGCTAGAATCTTAGTGCCAAATTAAAAATACATTTTTGTTGCATTAAAACTAATGAAAACTGGTCTCTTATCTAAAGGTATTGATGTAATAAACAATTCATTAAGGCTCATCTATAAGTATTAAGATAAGGCTTTGTGCTGTCCTCATGCTCGATGTGACTCCTCTCCCTTCTCTTGGGTTTTGCATCAGCTCGTGGTGCCCCAAGGTTTCCGGTTCCTGACCATTGCACGCATCTATCCCTGCACATCATCTTGTCATCTCTATATTTAGCTCCCTTTAATTGCTCACAGATCCCAGCTTTGTGAAACTGCCTCTTCAAACTTCCAATGAGATTTTTTTTAAGATTACGTGTTTATTTTTATATAGTAAACATGACATAAATCTGGTATTTTAGAAAATATTTGGAAATCTTAATTGCTCCCTTGCCTCTCTTATCTTCAAACTATTTGTTTACACGCCATGTAATTTTATGTATAATAGTAATAGCCGTGCTATGTAAAAACAGTAACTGGCCCAACAGAAACCAGAAAGGATTGTTCTGGCAACAATTTTAACATAGTTAGCATACATATTTTATTAGTCATTGTGAAACCACAATTGTAGTGCTTATAAAAAGTATTCACCCCCCCCCCCCTCCAAGGTTTTAGGTTCACTGCTCTGAATGCGCCCAAGTAGCTGATAACAGGGGGCCCAACCAGGAATTGCTTTTCCGTCTAACTAAAGCTTAGGAAGGCCTAATGAACCTTGGTCAAACTGTCTCTCTGCAGTTTCTCTACTTGGACTGCCAAAGATCTGAAATCATATATGAAATGTCAGAAGTCGTCTCACAACAACTGAGCCTACACATCTCTGTGTATGCTGTTGCTGCAGGGCCTTTTCCATCTCTTATAGGTAGCACTCAGTCTACACACCCTGAATCATAGCAGCTCTGACACAGCAACTAGGACGTATTTTCAGCCTTCAAGATGGCTCGCCACTGACATGGTCTTCAGGAGTTACTACAGGAACATGGTGGTGGTTATCTAAATGATATGACTGCCCTTCAGTTCCCCCCTTAACTGAGAAACTCTATGCATGGAATGTCCATAAAACAGCCTCTCAGTAAAACAGGTGAGTAGGATTAATAACACCACTGTGTCTGGTATACCCTCCTCCTTATCTATTAAAGAATGTGGCCATAGTGGCCAGTGGTCTCCAGTAGGGAGTTGACATGAACATTCTGTTGCTCCTACACTGAATAGCTTTTATTCAGTCAGATAACACTTCAGCTGTGGCATGCATCAGCCATCAAGGGCAGTACCAGAAGCAGGACATCTATGGCAGAAGTGTAAATCATTAGGACCCCAGGGATAGAAAATTGAATTGCAGGTTTCCTGAGTGGGTGAGGTCAGGCCACATTTGTGGGCCAGACCAGTGGTCACCCGGTGTTTGGACAGCACTCTCTACTGTTCCCTTGGACAGGGGTCATTAATGTTGACCAACACTACCTGTCATGGAAGATTAAGCTACAGGACCATTTTGATCACCACAGATTACCTAAGAAGTACCTGATACACACAAAACATGAAAGCTTTCAGGGAAATGTTCATATATGCACTGTACTAACTATTCATATTTGATACTAAATATATAACTGTTTTTTTGCAATATAAGACACACCTGACCATTAGACACACCCAGGGTTTAGAGGAGGAAAATAAGAAAAAAACATTCTGAACTAAAATACCCCCCCCTACCTAATCACCCTATAATAACCCCATAACAGGCAGCAGGCAAAATCCCTCCCAGACTGTGTGGAGAAACCTCCCTCAAATCACCCCATAACAGGCAGTGTGCAGAACCCCCCCCCAATCACCCCATAACAGGCAGTGTGCAGAACCCCCCCAATCACCCCATAACAGGCAGTGTGCAGAACCCCCCCCAATCACCCCATAACAGGCAGTGTGCAGAACCCCCCAATCACCCCATAACAGGCAGTGTGCAGAACCCCCCAATCACCCCATAACAGACTGTGTGGAGAAACCTCCCTCAAATCACCCCATAACAGGCTGTGGACAGAAACTTCCCTCAAATCACCCCATAACAGGCTGGGAGCAGAAACTTCCCTCAAATCACCCCATAACAGGCTGTGTTGAAAAAAAACCCCTCCAATCACCCTATAACTGGCAGAGTGCAGATAGCACCCCAAATCACCCCATAATAGGCTGTGTGCAAAATTCACCTGCACCAAATCCCCCATTATAGGCAGTGTGCAGACTCCCTAACACCCCCCCTCCCCCCAATCACCAGCAGCATGATCGCTGCTGTTCATTGAAAACCGTGAACGCCAGTCACAGCGGCGCTCGAACCCAAACACGTGCGATGTGGTGGTGGTCATGGCCTGCGGCCAGTGTTCATTGTTCTCAATTATACCATAAATCACTGAGACAGCCATTTTTGTTTGGCCTTTTTTTTAAAATGTTTTTTTTTTTTAATTTTACATTTTTTTCTTCATAAAATATTAAAATATTTAGAAAATTTAAAATGTTTACAACTATAAAAAACGAAATACATAGCAATGGCAGGCCACAGAACATTATTCTTCATCTGTGGTCCCCAACGAGTCGCGCAGCTCCTGCATCTTGGCCACAAACTGAAGGACCCTGACACTCAGTTGTGCCACTCTGGCACGTGTGGTCCCTGTTAAAAACGTAAATTAAATTCTTGGTATAACCTTGTTGGGGTCATACTGCAGTGCCCCCCCCCCCCCCCCCCGTATGGTCCAAACACCTAAATCTGGATTTCAAAAGCCCGAAGGCCCTCGCCACCACGTCCCGGGTTTTGCATAGGGCCCGATTATTTATAGAACTCCTGGCCCGCATTCTGCAGGCAAAGAACGGGCATCAGGAGCAAAGGCATGAGTGGATATCCAGAATCCCCTGAAAGAATTTAAAAATACTAACATAAAATACCCATTCTAAGCAACAATATTGTTTAACATGTCATCAAGGGCTAAAAACAGCCATAGGTTAAGACATGAGTCATCAACTATATTCATTGCCATACAGTGAAAATGGATTGATGGAATGTGAGCAAACTTACCCAGGAGCCATCCACTAGATAATTCTCCTGACTCAAACTGATGAAATAAGCCGGAGCTCTGCAATATATAAGCATCATGGGACGACCCTGGATGCCCTGCAAGAACACTGAGGAATCGCATAGCTGGACCAAACACTGCTTGTATGTTGTGCGAGTGGCACATCTTGCGGTTCCTGCAACCAAATATAAAATAATTACACAAAGCAAAGGTAACCAACTAAAACAATAACTCCTACAACAAATTAAGATTCAAGTTCAACAATCCAAATATAATTCACAAAGCACATAAGTCTAAAAAATATAGCAATTATATGGATGTGTGGGAAAATAAAGGTTTACATGCTAAGGACTAATTAAGGTCAGCATTAAAATGCTTCTATAAGGCATACATGAAATGTATTGATTCAGGTATGCATTGCTATACAATTTATGGTCTCGGCCATTCTGATACATGCAATGCCTTGGAGCTAAAGGTGCGCAGACTCCGCCACCTAGCCGCAAAACATGTTCAACAATAGCAATCCGAGGCCTCAAAGGTCCCGTAAGTGGATCGCAAATGAAACGGTTTAATAGGGTGGTGGTCCCTCGGCAATCAGCTCTCTGAATCAGACGCAAGCCCATCCCAACAACGTAAGTTATCTGAACGAATGCAAAATATCAGATTTTGATGGGAAAATGATCCGAACTAACGCAAATGATCCGATTTAGTTTCGTTCTTCGAAAGCGCATATATGAAAGCGCCCGAACGTTCGTACAAATGGAAAATGAACGAAAAAAACAAAAAAAATGACTAACACACACAAAAACTTTCACAGACAGCTACGGAAGTCCAGACGAATGTGCCTCTGAATCGAGCCTAATGTCCTATTTCTGGTCAATTTCTGTTTCCACATGTCAGTGGTCAAGCACTGAATGAGAAATTTTATGTCAGCTTAAACAATACGACGCTTAGCCAATGAACAAATCTCCCCCTATTGCAGCAGCCATTTCCATGGACTCATTTTGGTCTGATTTTGATTTATCGCTTTTTCAAGTCGATTCATGAAAAGGGGACAATTGTTTTCGATCCTAACAAAATTCCTGGGCAACAAGAAGTTATGTCTGATGGATATTTGGGCAAAGGTATAGTTATGTATGTATGTTAATGTTACGTTAAAAATTCCTACCTCTTTGGGAATTGTACCCAAAACCATCCGTATGGTAAGGTTTTCTTTCTTAAACCTCATGGTAGAGGTACCTTTCCTCTAGGCATGATATCCCCTTGTCCATATTGACATGTGTGCAGCATTCAACTCCAGGCTTCAGCTCCTGTCCATGCACATAGATATTGGCCACATGCAGCCCCAGACAGGTGCGAACCTCTGCATTCTCATGCATGATTAAGTCCACATGCGCAAATAGGAGGACAAAGGCGCCAAGATGGTGCCGGGAGATGATTGTGATTACTCCTGCCATGTTCCTGAGAAGCTGTGTTTACCTTGGACCTTGGGCCTAGAACCTGCCTGGATATTGACTACAAACCTTTCTCGATCTCTTGACCTTGGCCAATCTTTGATTGTGAACCACTGCTAAGCATCTACTTGGACTTTTGTCATTATCATTTGGTAATCGTGTGCCTTCTGTCTGTCTGTCCAGGCCTTCTATTCCCTGTTTGCATGGCCTGGGGTTCCCCTGCAGTCCAGCATTTCCTACCTTGAGGGAGACTCCAGTAAATCAATGGTTGTCCTTAGACTCCAGGCTCCAGTCGAGTGCTGTGCCTAGGCCAGTCATCTTCTGTGCCAAGTTTATTGCTGACTCCAGTCCCACACACAGCTCCGCCACTGGCCTTTCTGACAGTGCTGCATCCCTTTGTGACAGTTATTCAAGGGAAGGTTGAAGAGAGGCAAAGTCATTTATAGAGTGTAACTAAGGAGACAACAAAAGGAGGCCTTGGATTTAATAACAAGAAATTGTGATGAAATGAAGGACACTAATAGAAAGATTGGGTACAGATATTTTTGCTGTAGTTGCCTTTTCTGAAGAAGCCATTTCCTAAACCATTCTGATTCCAGCAATAGACCTGATTGTATATAGTCTGTCTTTCTCTGAGTATATTCCTGAGAAGAACCTTGCATATCTTTGGTGGCAATTGATTCTTGACATTTCTGCCCATCCTTATTGATAAGTGAACAGCAACTACACTTACAATTTACCAGTAGATGTATACATGTCAAGAGCTTTTGAGCTAAAAAAGAAATTGTGATGAAATGAAGGACACTAATAGAAAGATTGGGTACAGATATTTTTGCTGTAGTTGCCTTTTCTGAAGAAGCCATTTCCTAAACCATTCTGATTCCAGCAATAGACCTGATTGTATATAGTCTGTCTTTCTCTGAGTATATTCCTGAGAAGAACCTTGCATATCACTTACAATTTACCAGTAGATGTATACATGTCAAGAGCTTTTGAGCTATACGCATATATAAAACACAACCTCGACAAATAATAACACCTATTTTACAATGCAGTTTTTTTTTTTAATCGTATCATTCTTATACAAATTGAAATCTCAAATACAGAACAACAATGCACAATTTTCTGCATTGCTGTACTTTGTACTGTTATCAGTAGATGGCGCTATATGGGTAAGTATTTACCCGCTCTGTTATTGTTGCGTGTAAGTTACCACAATTCATTTTATGAATTCGGATCACTAAAATATATCACTATAAATCCTGTAAATAAATGAAATGTTAGGTAATGATTTGTAGAAACAAGAAGGACTGAGCTTGATGTGTGTTTTCCCCAAGCATGCCTTAGATCTCCTACTGTTGGTTGACTTATTACAGCGACTGGAAGCGGTTTTAAGCTTTCACTACTGTTTTGGTGAAATAATACTTTCTGAGGTTACTCAGAACATTACTGCTGCTAGGTTGAGGTTGTGCGCTTGCCTAAAATGGTGCCATGCTGAGCCTTTATGCTATACCCTTATTGTATTTAAACCGAACAACACCCTGATAACAAAAGTTTCTTTATCTGGATAGCGCAGCGCACTATTCAGATTGCTGCAAAAAAAATAATATCTCAGATTTCAATTCATTATATTATTTCACCCCTTATCCCACAAATAAAGAACTAGGTCTGTTGTTAGATCTATATTTATAGAGAGAGAGAAATAATTGCTTGAAATGTCCTATTTTATTTTGTATATATATATAACCTAGAGAGCTTGATTCAGCAACTGTTGTTATTTTAATAACAACTAATTTTGGTCTAATTTTTTCATGCATCTTCTTGTACTTAGGTCCCAAAAGTACAATAAATATGTGAGAATGCAAAAAGTGCTTCTGAGAATTTGCATGTGTATAGTATAGAAAGTAAGTATAGAAAATAAAAACTGGAAGCCAGCCCTTGCAGGGGTATAAAAGGTGAGTATTCGTTTTATTTGTTCTTTTGCCTGGAGGTTGGCACTTTTGATGAAATGTTTTAAAATGTATATTTTTTGTGCCAAAATGATGTGCTGAAGGTGCTGAGCTGATCTAGTATTTCACATTTTTTTCTCATGTTGACAAATGTGAGTTTTATGGAAACTGTTTTCTTTATCTGTTATTGGCCACTCTACACCAAAATCTAAGATAAGTGAGTCCTGTACACAAAGAACACTGCTTTGGCTCATGTGTAAGGGGTGAGTGAGCTCCTGCAGTTCAGCAGTGGCCACCATAGCAGCAGTGTTCTGTGTGTACAGGGTCACATCTCTCTTCTTTTAGATCTTGGTGTATAGACTTGGTGTATAGTTGTCAATAGCAACACATTGCAGGTAGTGAAAACTGCTTGCATAATACATATATTTGCTATTATTACATCAGCTCGGCACCTTAAGGACATCATTTTGGCCTATCCCTTTAGCAATATAAGTTTGTTAATGCTTGCCATGGCCCAAACAAAAGAAGAGTCTGAAGACCTCCAAAAACCCTGGTGGAAGAGGTTTAGTTCAATATCTTTTTATTAGATTTTCACAACAAGGATAAAATGGTACAAACAACAGAACAGAGGAAATAGAGGAGGAACATATTCATGCTTGGGTCCCAATCCAAGAGCATACAAAGTCAACCGCATACCTCTGGTAACGACCCCCCCCCCCGGTCCCGCCCCTCCCGATGGACCAGATTATGTCATTCATAGGAAGCCGTCACTCATATTAGCTGTGGCAGGCCCAGCATCCCGCCCCCCGGGGCCAGACCCCCAAACGACCAGGCCGAGGGTCCAAGGCCGCGGGAGGCGAGACCACCCGGCCCGCCCACCACATGACCAGAGAGGGGACAACCCAAAGGGCGGAGGGGGAACAAAAACACCCAGGACTAAGGACAACAAGGACATGAATAAGAAGTAAAGAACCTATAGAAAGGAGAGGGGGAGGGACAACAAGGAAAAAAAAAAAAAAAAAAACAAAAAAAAAAAAAGGAGAAGAAAAAAAAAAAAAGGGGGGGGGAGGCAGGGGAGAGCAGAAGGCGGTTAGGGGGAAGAGCAAGAGCAAAGCACGGAAGCTGGAAGAACACCAAATCTACACCTGCAGGTGGTTGTCTCTATAGTCCATCCAGCCCGCCCATGTCATATAGTATCTCTCATGTGTGTCCTCTAATTCCGAGATCCCTTCTTCCATTCGGCGAATGGTCTCGATCTCTTGCACCCATTCAGCGAAAGATGGTGGCACAGTAGAATTCCATCGTCTAGGGATGACAGCTCTTAATGCCGTCAGAAAATGTCTCAGGACCCCTTTCTTGCCCCGGGAGAGGGAGCCTGGGAGAAGTGACAACAGAGCCAGCTGCGGGGAGTTCTGTATTGCCTCTCCTGTGATGTTGTTGTAAATTGACAGGACTCTTCCCCACAGCGCCTTAATTGGTGGACAGCCCCACCAAATGTGGGTCATATTCCCAGTTCCCTCCAGGCACCTCCAACATCTAACTGAACGGGAGGCATCAAACTTACTCAGATCAACCGGACATCTGTACCATCGCGACAAGACCTTGAAATTCCTTTCCTGAGCTACGCACGGGACTGCTGCCTTGTGGGTGTACAGATAGATCTTGATAAGGTCTTCCCCAGACACAGTTATCCCTAGCTCCTCTTCCCATCTCCTAATGAATCCCGGCGGGGAGTCATGTGATGCCTCTAATAGAGTCCTATAGAGGACAGAGACCACATGCGAGCTGGGGGGAGCCTGAGTAAGGATGTGCTCCAGTTGCGTCAATGGCAACCTACCCCGTTCCACCAGATCCTGATGCGTTATAAATGCTTTCAATTGCCTGTAGAGGAACCACGAGATATGCTGTCCCGGGGCCCCCTCCCTTATTTCGTCTAAAGTTGGGAGCCTGCCTGAGCTCAAGATACTGCCTATTGTAGTGTTGGATGGGGCTTCCCAAACCAGAAATTTTTTGGCCCGCACTCCTGGTTCAAAGGCATAATTATCGAAGAGGGGTGTCAAAGGACCTGGCCTGTTGACCACGGCCCTCTTCTTGGTTAACATGTCCCAGGCCATCAAAAACTGTCCAACTAGATAGGGGAACGATTCCCTCACCTGTCTGGGGAGCAGCCCCCCCCAAGGCAGAGACGCAAGACTAATTGGGGAAATCGCCTTTTCCAGTCTGACCCACTGCTTCCCTTCCTCCCTCTGAGTCCAGTCCACTATACGGAGCGTGATAACCGCGTTATGGTAAGTTTTCAAATCAGGAAGGCCGACCCCCCCATCCGATTTTAGTCTAGTTAGGGTGCTGAATCTTATCCGGGGTTTCCCTGTACCCCACACAAACCTTAAAAAGGCCGTCCTCATCTTCTTAAAGAAACTGTTAGGTAGGTGAATAGGCACTGTTTGAAAAATATATAGAAATTTAGGGAGGATATCCATTTTTATCACATTAATCCTTCCGAACCATGTAAAATGCCGTTTATCATATGTAGTCAGCTCAGACATAGTCTTTAGGAGGAAGGGGGAGTAGTTTAGCTCATATAGACGTGAGAGGTCAGAGGGGATCTGCACCCCAAGGTATTTAATCGAGTGGGGTTGCCACTTAAACGCAAAATTTGCCTTAAGCTGTTCTACCATCTGGCTGGTGAGGGAGATATTAAGCGCTTCTGACTTATTGTAGTTGATCTTAAAATTGCTCACTTGACCGAATCTCTCAAACTCTTTGAGGGCCGCTGGGAAAGATGTCAGCGGGGCAGTCAAGTGTAATAATAAATCATCCGCATATAAGGAGGCCTTATATTCCTGTCCCCCTGCCACCACACCCCTTATATCCGGGTTCTGCCTTATGGCTACAGCAAGATGCTCCATTGTAATAACGTAGAGTAGTGGGGACAGTGGGCAGCCTTGTCGCGTGCCATTGCCAATCCTAAAGGAAGAGGAGAGGAAGCCATTGACCCTCACTTTGGCAGTAGGCTCCGAATACAGCGCCAGAATCCTGGACAAGAGTAGCGGGCCAACACCAAGCTGCCGCAGAGATGCTTTAAGAAACATCCAGTCGACTCTATCAAACGCCTTCTCTGCATCACAGGAGAGAAGACACATCTGGACTCTTTCGTTCCTAGAGTGAGCTATTAAGTCAAAGAGCTTGTTGGTGTTGTCCCGCGCCTCCCGCCCAGGAACAAAGCCAACCTGGTCCTGATCTATCAGGCCTGGTAGAATTGGTTTAAGCCTAGAGGCCAAAATCTTAGCATAGAGCTTAATGTCTACATTTATGAGGGAGATCGGCCTATAGCTGCTACATAATGAGGGGTCTTTCCCTGGCTTTGGGAGAACTGAGATTATCGCTTCTAGGGACTGCCTAGGGAATCCACAATCTGGTCCGATAGAGTTAAAGACCTTGGTCAGGAAGGGTACTAGCTGTGTTCCAAATTGCTTGTAGAATTTAGGGGTGAAGCCATCCGCCCCCGGGCTCTTACCCTGTGGTGTTTCCCTGATTGCCCCGGCGACCTCCCGCTCAGAGAAAGGTTCCTCCAGAGCCTCCGCCTCCTCGACAGGTATCGCAGGGAGTGGCGTGTTGTGTATGTAGGCTGCAACCGACTCTGGCGGCTCTGCCCCCAACAAGGTGCCGCCATCTTGTTGCAGGTTGTATAAGGATTGATAGTAATCCCTAAAGCTATTTACGATTTGGGAGGGGATAACGGCTAGCTCACCTTGGGACCCTCTGACATGGGGAATATATGTTGCTGCAAGCCTGGGGTGCAACGCCCTGGCCAGCAGCCGCCCACATTTATCTGCAGACTTATAGAAAAGGACCTTCTGTCTCTCCCTGAATCTAGAGTACGCCTGATTGTATAACCCCTGCAATTTGTCTCTGGCCTTCATCAAATCCACAAATATAGTGCTAGATGGGCTTTTTTTATGGTCACGCTCCAAGATCTGGATCTGCTGCACTGTCTGAGCTATCAGGGAAGCTCGTTCCCTCTTTAATCTGGTTCCATGTTTGATGAATTCACCCCTGATCACACATTTCAACGCTTCCCATTGGTACGGGAGGGGAGTAGTGTCCTGCTCATGATTCCTGAGAAATTCCGTCAAAACTTCCCTTACTCCTGACAGGCATGCAGCATCCCCCAACAAATTATTGTTAAACCTCCAACTCCAACTTCTAGAATAGAGGCCGGGCAACGCCACAGACAAAAAGATTGGAGCGTGGTCTGACCACAATATCTGGCCAATCCACGCGCGCGGTGTCCACTCCATAACATGATGGTTAAGGAAAAGATAATCAATCCTACTGTATGAGTTTCTAGCGGCTGAAAAAAACGTGAAGTCCTTATCACGCCCATGTAACACCCGCCAAGGATCTACCAACTGCATATCCGCCAGCAGTTTCTTCAACTTATTTCTTTTACTCAGAGACACCGCCGACCCACCCGAAGAGGTGTCCAACTCAGGTTGCATGGGGATGTTAAAATCGCCCCCCACAAACAGCGTACCTTCGGAAAATTCAGCTAGCATCTTAAGCGTCTTTATACAAAAGCTAACTTGGTCGGTATTTGGGGCGTAAATATTAGCTATCGTATACGTTCTGGTAAACAATTCAATTTTCAGGAAAATAAACCGCCCACTTGGGTCCACTTTAGAATCTAATACTTTATGGGGGAGAGATTTGTGTATGGCAATCGAGACCCCGGTTGCCCTACTAGTAGGATTTGGGGCGTGATGCCAGGAGGAGTAGTAGCGATTCTTAATAACTGGGACATGGCCCGCTTTAAAATGCGTCTCCTGGAGAAGTAAAATAGCCACTCTCTGTTTATGCATGTCATACAATACCTGCGATCTTTTTTCGGGGGTATTTAGCCCCTTAACATTAAAAGAGCCTAATATTAGTTCCGCCATTGCTCGCGCGCCCCCGTCCCCGCCTCCAAAGAGAAAGGGTGAAGATGGGTAAAGAACGAGGGGAAATATTAGGCAGGAAGGGGGAAGGAATGACAAGGGACAGTTAAGGGGTCAAAAGGTAGGGGATTAGAAGAGAAAAGCAAGAAGGAAGCAACGTATATGGAAGGTGAACAGGAAAACAGACAAAAAGGGAAGGTGCGAATGCTAATGCTCGCTAATTTCTCCAAAAGGGAGAAAGCGAGCTGGCCTACTGTGGGGAAAGTGGAAGGCTATGGTCGGAGACCTGGAGATGCACTCTCTTGCACATATGTTATAGGCGACCAACCGCACCTCCAACCCACAACCATTATCAAGCATATTCTTAACAGGGAAACACAATAGCATTAACCATCCCGCTTAAGCCCATATGCCCCCTGCCGGCCGCTCCCACCTGTGGAACGGTCGGCAGCGAGAAAACCCCACCCAATCCAGTCTACACCGCCGCTAGACCGCCACGAAGTAGTCACACAAGCCCGCCTGTACGGCACCATCTCCCCCCCCCCAGGCGCCCACCAACCCGAGCGAGCGGCGGCCCCACGCCCACCAAACGAGGCCAGCGATAGGGCCCCCGCCCGCCCCGGACAATTCCCCAGCACCAGCCCCCCCCCGGCCAGCCGCGGAGTGCAGCGCCCCCCCACCCCACCGACAGCCAGGACCCATCACACAGAGCACCCCCCCCCCCCGGCCGGAGCGATCACACCCAGGGGACCGAACCCCGGTCGGGGCGGGCGCGGGCGGCATCCCAGCACCCCCACCCCCCCAACAAGACCGCAGAGCCAACTTCATGCCCCAGACCGTTTCCTGACCCTCAAGTCGGCAGGCCCAGAGCCGAGGACACCCGCCGCGAGGGTGGGCCGACCAAATAAGTCACGCCAGCCCAACCCCCCAGCGCCGCCCGAGCAGCAACCTGAGCCGTCCAACCCTATGCAACCGCTGGGTAGTTGTGCAGTCCTTGGAAAGCTCCATAGTAGTCCATAGAATCTCGGTCTGCATGTCCAGGAAGAGTGGCGGGTCCGCTCCACAAGGCTCAGATCCAGTCTCTGGAGAAGCATCAGCCCCCCGCAGCTGTCAGGAGCGCTGCAACGCGCGACATCAAAGGGCCATCTGTCCCGGCAGCCCGAGGGCCAAGCGACCCCGCGCCGGGGCACCCCGAGGGGCAGGGGCATCCAAAAAAAAATGGAGGTGGGAGACAAAGGAGAGGGGCGGGTGAGAAAAGATAATGGGCAAAACCGGGCTTCTCATATCTCCGCGATCCGCATCACGTCGCAGAGAGAAAGCTGGAACTGAACGGCAAACAACAAACAGGGGATTCCGCCAATCTTCTCAAGGCCATACATGGCGGGAAATCGCAGACCGGTCGTCTAGGATGTTGCAGACATTGCTATACTACTTCACGTCTCCCGCCGCCTCTAGCCCTGACCCTCTGAGGCCGAGGTTCTCCAAGGCGAGGACGCAGGCCCGGCTCCCCAAAGTTCCCCAGCGCAGGAGACAGCCAGTCCTCCAATTGAATCTCTGGGATTTCCAGGAAGCGGAAGAGGTCCGGGAGCTGCGCATGAGATCGCAGAACAAACGGCCGCCCCCTCTTCGTGACCACCAGGTGAAAGGGATGTCCCCATCTGTACGTGGCACCGCTGGACTTGATGGCCTCCAACAGTGGCTTCATGACACGTCGCATCTGCAGGGTGCGTCTTGCCAGATCAGGTAGCAAGGTTATGTGCGAACCTTTGTAGAGAGTGGGCCCTTTTTCCCAGGCTCTTCGCATGATCTCCTCCTTAACTCGATAGAAATGCACACGACACACTACGTCCCTTGGTCTTGCGAGATCAGTGGAACGCGGGCCGGGCGCCCTGTGGACCCTGTCGATCTCAATGTGTTCTTCTGGCGGTTTACCTAGTACATCGTTGAATATTGCAGTGACGATGTCGCTCAGGTTATTATTCTCAGGAGTTTCGGGAAGTCCGCGGATCCGGATGTTGTTCCGGCGGCTTCGATTTTCCAGATCGTCTAAGTGCATCAAGGTTCTTACAGTTTGCTGGTTAGCGTCCGATAGAGCATGCTGCAGGGCTGTCTGCGTTCTCTCGAGCGCCCCCAAACGCTGGTCAGTGGAAACCTGCTGCTGTTCCAGGGCGCCCACTCTGTTAGATACTTCGGAGACCGACCTCGTCACCTCTTCAAGTTCTCTTCTCAGGAGGGACTCCATCCGGTTGATGTAGTTCTCAAAGTCCCTTCGTGATGGCAAAAACTTTAGTAGTGTGTCGAGATTGTATTGCTCTTTAAGTTGAGATCTACAGCCGGGGGGATCCGGGAAGTCCGCCGCCGCCTGGGACCAGGTGGGAGACCGCAGGGGCCTCCCGCTGATGGGGCCGTCGGAAAATGCCGGACTCATGGCGTCAGTCGGTCGGGCTTCACCAGGATCAAATCCGTCCGCATCGGAGAATCGCGGGCTCTCTCCATATGATGATTCTGGGCCAGTATCAGAGGTCCGCTGGAGGTCCCAGGGTGCGGGTGTCCCGCCAGTGCTCCCACCAGCACAGTTGTCAGAGGGTCGCTCCAGCAAGCTTTCTCCTCTGTCTTCTGCCATAGCTCTTTCATTGCTGTGGGGTGGGGGATGCATCTCTGCCAACACTGTTCTCAAATTCTTGGTAGGGGCCTCCTCGATCTGATCGGCGCCCCCCCTTTGCTGACACACTAAGTCCTTCATGTTGGAGACTCTCGTCTCTTTATTGAAGCCCTGGGCGGTGCGCACTGTCCCCTTCATGGCAAGGGATCGAGCCACTGTGTCCTGCTGGGACCCCCCTGCCTCCACCTCTCTCTGTTGCTCCTGGGGCCTGTGTTCCCTGCAGATCCCTTCTCTGCCATCCTCAGGCTGCATTTCTGACCGCGTCCCCACCGGGTCTTCTCCCGGTCTCGGTTCGCCCAGTCCGGCCCCTGCAGCTCCTCGCCGGCTGCCGCTCTCAGATGGGGTAGCGCCGGGCTCATCTCCCCGCTCAGTAGGTGACAGGGGACGCACACAGGGCGGCCATGCCCGGCTCATCTCCCCCCCGCCGCTGGGTACCTCATTTCCGCCGCCGCCGGCGGCTGTCACTTCACGCGCCGCCGGTCTCCTCCGCTCCCCGCCGCCGCTCAAGTCATCTGCCGGGGCCGCCGCCTCCAGCTGTGCAGCGCCCGACCTCAGCCACTCCCGGCTGACAGGCTCTTCATGCCCCGGATCTCCTGGGCTGCGCAGGGGGTCACGATCCTCCGCCGCCTGCCGACCACATGCCTTCCCGTCCGCCATCTTGGGGCCCAATTTCTCGGCGCCGACCTGCTTCTTGCCGGTGAAATAAACGTTGATTTTGCCTGGATGGCTGCTCCCCGCCGCCGACCGACTCTTCCTGCGCCGGGACATCCCAGGGAATTCCGGATCTGGGGTGCGGATCACCCTAATTCAGCTGATGATAGGTGCAGAGCTCCAACACATAGGTGTTCACGCCGCCATAACCAAGCCACGCCCCCGGAAGAGGTTTAAACATGATATCTAAATGGTTTAGCTTACTAGTAGGCAGTAGTTAGAAAGTAGTTAGGCAGATGTGTAATGATTTGGACCAAGTTAATATCATTCCATGCATCCACCACACCTCAGTTGACCAATAGGATTTGCTGGACACACATGAACCTTCCATAGCCCCATTACACCCTCATGGAGAACGCCAATGGCCACTTGGGATGTGTATTGTGCTGCATCATGAACTGGTCTAGTTTTAAACTGGTTCAACTCTAAATAGACTTTTGTTCCAGTTTTTTATTGACACTCCACAATGTAATCTGCAATAAAACGCCCCCACAGTCTGATTGCTATACTCACCAGTCCTGGGATCCTGATCAAACCGACACCAAGACCAGGGGGCTCAGTTTGGTCCAAATAACCTTTTTCAATTAAAACTTGTGCTAAGTTGAATTTGTTGGCACCACTGGCCTCTTTAGGGTTTTACAACTGCAGTTAAGGGTTTGTAGTACTACTCATTGCCTTACTCTTTTCTTTTTAACTATCCCAACATTCTCCTTTTAATGTAGCAAGGATAAGACTAATGATACAGCATGTACCAACATTTTTTTTATTTTAATAACCACTTTGGAACTTTTTATTGTGACTTCTTTTGGGTTCCGACAGGTATAAATTTCAGTTTCCTGTTTAATTCATTCAGCTTATTTTTGAAGCTTTGAAGGTTTCCAAATATTCAGTGTTTTTATTAGATGATAGCTGGCATGATAGAAAGACTCATCCTGTTATTATACTCTCAATTCAATGTTATTTTTGCCAAGAAAAGCTTGAACAGTCCTTCACCCTCTTCCAGTGGAGATACTGTGATATAGGAACAATAGTAACAGTAGATCTATGCTTTGATATGGCGCGCCTTGTCACATCCTGGCGCTGAATAATGTCTCCAAGGGCAAAGCTCCAGGGGGTGCAGTGGTAGAAACCACATCGGGATCCAACCATGAATGCCTAACTTTCTTATTTAACAGCTGAGTGCATGGAATTCATCATTGATATTCTGTTCAGGTCCTCAGAAAGGTTAAGAAAAAACATAGAAAGGAGTAATTTTATTTACACTGCATTCCAAATGATTGTGCTAATTGGATTTAAAGGGATTGACTATTCAAACTTTAAAATAATTTACCTGTCAGCTTACCTGAAGCAGTGTCAGTCCCATGCTGGCTCTCATCTGGTCACAGAAAGGAAGGAAAATGTATTCTTCCTCTGCCTCCAGCCCTCCCCCCCCCCCCCCCATCCTGACCACCAATTCAATCCTGAGGCTTGTGTCAGATTGAAACCACCTCTGTTAGTGTTAGGCTAGAATGGAGCTCTCCACACTGCCAGTCACACCTAAGCTTAATCTAATGCACACAGTGTAATTGTATGACTCAGCCCTCCACTCCCATCATAAAGGATGTGAATACAATGATGTAACATTTTAATTTCAAATTACTCTGGCCATTGAGCTTTGTTTTTTAAAGGAAACAAAATTAGAACATTGCCATGTGTAGCCCTACACAATACTTTTGAGTGTCCCTTTTGAGTATGACTTGGGGAGCCTTCTTTAATAAGCATCAGCGCCACATATGGCCCCATTTTTGGCCTCAGTGGCACTCAGCGTCCAATTTAAGAAATTAAAAAATGACGGCACCAATGCGGCCGCCAGCTAGCATCGTATTTAACACTAGCGTCAGGTGCTCTGATTGAAGCAGCGCCAGATGTAACCCGGCGCTCTTAAAGCAGACCAACAGTCAAAAATGAATTAAATCAGACTAACTCAACAAACAGTCCTCATGTGCATCCCTCCCCAGAGCAATTTAGATTGCTGCAGATAAAAAATAATTTTTCTAAGGACTACTGGGATAAATTCTAAAAACAAGATGGCCGCTCATGGGCTTGCAGGCCACCTGCAAACAGGGAGTCATGCTGGGCTTCCTGTTACTGTGCATTTTATTTATGTCAGTTGGGAGTGGAGGCTCCAAATGGCTGCTACCTTTCTTTGTGCCAGGCTGTTGGTCCAGTTTAAGTCTCTGATCTTGCACAAACCTTAAGCTTCTCCCCAGTCAGATGCTTGCAGTTGTGCATAAACCTCCTATGTGGTCACCCCTTGCCAGTTCTGACATACATGAAGACATTTTCAAACAGTCCTCTTTATTAAAGAGTGCAATGCAACCAGATGGATGGTTAGATGGCCACCATGTCCCAACAAGGCTGCAATGTCAGCAAGGAGGTGGAAGAGTCATGCTTTGTGCTGGGATCATGGAAAGTTAGCCGTTAGACCCCTTTGGGGTCCTTAAAGGTGTGAAAATGGCCGTGAAAAAGTATACAGAGTTTCTGACTGACCACTTTTTTCCATGGTACAAAAAGAGTAAAATCATATCCTGCATGACAATGCACCAGCTCATGCTGTAAAGAATAACTCTGAGGCATTGGATGCTATGTGCATAAAAGGGGAGAGATTTATGGTGTGGCCACCATCCTCCCCTGATCTCATCCCAATTTGAAAACCTCTGGAGCATCCTCAAGCTAAAGATATATGAGGGTGCGAGGAAGTTCACATCAAAACAGCAGCTATGGGATGCTGTTCTGTCATCCTGCAGAAACTCTCAAAAACAAGTGTAAAGAGTAAGTCTACTTTCGACTGAATTTTTGAAAGTGTATATTTTTGTGTGACAAAATGATGTCTTAAAGAGCAACTTTGGTCTGAAATGACCACAGTCAATCTTTAATAAGCAGCGGGCAGCGCAACTTGAGCTGAGCATTGGTGGCGGTAAAACAAAGACCCCGCTACCCAGAAACTCGCCTCTTCTGGGTCCTCCTCTACGGCTGCCATGGAGCTGCCATCAGCCTCTCTTGCCAGCGCTGGCCAGCGTTGATAGGCTGTACAGGGTGACGCGCTCACAGAGATGTGAGAATAAGTGCACTTGACCTAACAATGGCAGTGGCAATCTTTTGCAATAGGCCAAGTGGTGGCGAAAGGTATCCGACTACCCCGCTATGCAGTGCTGGTGAAATGCAATCTATACACCTTACCTTCGCTGCCCTTAGAGCCCATTCATGTCAATAGGCAGTATTCTCTTCCTGCTTGTGTTATGTTGTCCTATTACTTCAACACAGTGCAATCAGCAAGGTCTAATAGGGGCCTTAAACTGCAACCTGGAGCTTAGGACCACCTATAAAGCTAAACCTGACCTGGTACACTAATGTTAATGGTGACTGGGAAAAGTGCTGTCACTGCTGTGGCATCTGGTCCATGCTGTCCTGTCCCAGGCCTTTATGGCTCAGTATAATGATATAAGCAGTAACATGACAGTTTATGCTACTTTCATGTTGCTTATCCTCTTGTTAAGCTGTGAAGGACTGAGACGAGAAAGCGATCCAAGCTAAAGTGTCAGTTGGCCATTTTTTGGGGCAGGGCCCACTATGAGATGGCGATGGTGCCCTGTGACAATGCTGTATGCCCTTGGCAGTGACCCCAGCTTTTGGTAGCAACTGACTGTCAGTGACTACTAAAGTTATTTAATGGAGCTGCTATGTTGTATGACACACAATTGTCTTGGCTGTATATTCCCATTATGTTTGGCTAAATGTTCTAAGTAAATATTCAAGACTGGCTGACCTACTATTGTTGTTGGGTGTAACTGAATGTTATACACTTGCACTTATGCAACCTGAGTCCCCCTGAGGGCAGTTGTGTGTTACCAAGGTAAAAAGTGTCATCTATATGAGCACCTTATTCTGGCAACTGTATGTCTCTCCATCCTGCTGTCTGAAGATGTCAGGCCAGAGTCTGCAGACTTACAGTGAAAACACAGGACAGCTCTATTCGCTGTGTGTATAGACTGTGTCTGGCAGGGGTGTAACTGGAAAGGTGCAGGGGGTGCTACTGCATTGGGGGACCAGGAGGTAAGGCGGGACCCCTTCATTGTTACTACTCCACCTTATTTATCATATTTGTGCTCACTGGGAATCATTTAGATAAAGGAAGCAATATGTGTCTCTTTTGTTACAGTTATTAGGTATTTAGCTGCATCCAATTGAGTTAAAAGACAAGAAAAAAAGTTCACACCTAATGCCCAGTTACATTTAGTTATGCCACTGGTTTCTGGGACGGAAAGGGGAAAGCATGGAGCATAGGACCTGATACTTCAGAATGGTTAGGTATTGCAGGTATAGCCTAGTTAAAGCAGAAATGTAGTCAAAATGCCCAAAATGCCCCTCCCCCCCCAACCTGCCACCCTACCCTGGCGCTGAGGCAGGATGGGGGTTACAAAGAAAAAACAATTACCTTATCAGCTCCCCTGGTCCACCGCAGGAAAAGATACAAACGGCATCCCCCGGGTCCACACGCGTTCCCGTTGCCCATTGACTTGAATGGGCGAGTGGGAGTGTGCACTGAGCTGGGGAATGCGGCTCTGCATTTTGGTCCGAGATGGCAGCTTCCAGGAGCTGGAGTACCGGGGAGCGGCACGGGCACCAGGGCAGGGGCGTTCATTTTGACTAAAATATTGCTTTAAAAATGCCCCACACCAGGATCACAGGAGGAAAGCTTCCCATGTTATGCACTCTCTCCCTGTGTTCCCCAGAGGAGATACCCACTGTCAGGACCAGAGAGTACCTTAAGTGCACTCTCTGTCCGGGGGGTTAAAAGGTTTGGCCAGAGCAATGACATGGAGACTTAAGATATGCTTAAAGGTTTTATTAATGGCAAGGATAACAAAAAACTCTTATATTCAGATACAGGGAAAAAACTAACTAACAAAAAATACCATATAACAGAAAACCGAACCCCTAAGGTGCTGCAGCACTCACCCAGGGTCCTAGGGCAGATGCAGGCAGTCTCCAGACTCCTGACAGGAACAGACTAAAGATCAGAACTCCAGATACAAGGCACATGGATCCACAGACAAAGAGGAAGCAACAACAAAATCCTGCTGCACCTGGTGGAGGGAAAATCTCCCTTAAATAGCACACAGACCAGGTGCAGCAGATGAGGAGAGAGCAACAAGCGCTTTGCTGCCACTCTCTGGAGGTTGGAGGGACTGCCGCTGGGGTGAGCAGCCGGAGCTCCGCTGACACCCGCTGGTGGCTGAAGGAACTGCAGATGGGAAAACAGCTCCCAGCCACCAGTCGGGTGCCAGCTGAACCCGGGGACCTTACACTACCCCCCCTTTCAGGAGCGGGCTCCTGAACGCTCCCTTGAAAGAAAAAATTCTCCCCTGAGAACAGTACCAACAAATCAAAATCAAGTCCAAAAAAAATGTCCAAAATTTGTGTACAGATCCCACCTCCGGGATCCACAGAGGAGCCAGAGTCCATCGGAGTAGACATCCAAATAACTGGCAAAGTTTCACTGGGCCCGGATGCAGGTTCAAGGCAGGGCCCGGGGGGCCCGGGTGACGGTTCAAGGCAGGGCCCGGGTGACGGTTCAAGGCAGGGCCCGGGTGACGGTTCAAGGCAGGGCCCGGGTGACGGTTCAAGGCAGGGCCCGGGTGACGGTTCAAGGCAGGGCCCGGGTGACGGTTCAAGGCAGGGCCCGGGTGACCGCTCAAGGCAGGGCCCGGGTGACCGCTCAAGGCAGGGCCCGGGTGCCGAGCCAGGGACAGGCTGGAGGCAGGGCCCGGGTGCCGAGCCAGGGACAGGCTGGAGGCAGGGCCCGGGTGCCGAGCCAGGGACAGGCTGGAGGCAGGGCCCGGGTGCCGAGCCAGGGACAGGCTGGAGGCAGGGCCCGGGTGCCGAGCCAGGGACAGGCTGGAGGCAGGGCCCGGGTGCCGAGCCAGGGACAGGCTGGAGGCAGGGCCCGGGTGCCGAGCCAGGGACAGGCTGGAAGCAGGGCCCGGGTGCCGAGCCAGGGACAGGCTGGAAGCAGGGCCCGGCTGCAGGCTCGCTGAGGGACCCGGCTGCAGGCTCAATGGCTGGGGGCCCGGCTGCAGGCTCAATGGCTGGGGGCCCGGCTGCAGGCTCAATGGCTGGGGGCCCGGCTGCAGGCTCAATGGCTGGGGGCCCGGCTGCAGGCTCAATGGCTGGGGGCCCGGCTGCAGGCTCAATGGCTGGGGGCCCGGCAGAGGGCTCAATGGCTGGGGGCCCGGCAGAGGGCTCAATGGCTGGGGGCCCGGCAGAGGGCTCAATGGCTGGGGGCCCGGCAGAGGGCTCAATGGCTGGGGGCCCGGCAGAGGGCTCAATGGCTGGGGGCCCGGCAGAGGGCTCAATGGCTGGGGGCCCGGCAGAGGGCTCAATGGCTGGGGGCCCGGCAGAGGGCTCAATGGCTGGGGGCCCGGCAGAGGGCTCAATGGCTGGGGGCCCGGCAGAGGGCTCAATGGCTGGGGGCCCGGCAGAGGGCTCAATGGCTGGGGGCCCGGCAGAGGGCTCAATGGCTGGGGGCCCGGCAGAGGGCTCAATGGCTGGGGGCCCGGCAGAGGGCTCAATGGCTGGGGGCCCGGCAGAGGGCTCAATGGCTGGGGGGCCCAGCGGCGGCTGACTCGCGGTGGGGCCCAGCGGCGGCTGACTCGCGGTGGGGCCCAGCGGCGGCTGACTCGCGGTGGGGCCCAGCGGCGGCTGACTCGCGGTGGGGCCCAGCGGCGGCTGACTCGCGGTGGGGCCCAGCGGCGGCTGACTCGCGGTGGGGCCCAGCGGCGGCTGACTCGCGGTGGGGCCCAGCGGCGGCTGACTCGCGGTGGGGCCCAGCGGCGGCTGACTCGCGGTGGGGCCCAGCGGCGGCTGACTCGCGGTGGGGCCCAGCGGCGGCTGACTCGCGGTGGGGCCCAGCGGCGGCTGACTCGCGGTGGGGCCCAGCGGCGGCTGACTCGCGGTGGGGCCCAGCGGCGGCTGACTCGCGGTGGGGCCCAGCGGCGGCTGACTCGCGGTGGGGCCCAGCGGCGGCTGACTCGCGGTGGGGCCCAGCGGCGGCTGACTCGCGGTGGGGCCCAGCGGCGGCTGACTCGCGGTGGGGCCCAGCGGCGGCTGACTCGCGGTGGGGCCCAGCGGCGGCTGACTCACGGTGGGGCCCAGCGGCGGCTGACTCACGGTGGGGCCCAGCGGCGGCTGACTCACGGTGGGGCCCAGCGGCGGCTGACTCACGGTGGGGCCCAGCGGCGGCTGACTCGACCATGGGACACTCTGGAGGCAGGCTGGCATCGACCATGGGACGCTCTGGAGGCAGGCTGGCATCGACCATGGGACGCTCTGGAGGCAGGCTGGCATCGACCATGGGACGCTCTGGAGGCAGGCTGGCATCGACCATGGGACGCTCTGGAGGCAGGCTGGCATCGACCATGGGACGCTCTGGAGGCAGGCTGGCATCGACCATGGGACGCTCTGGAGGCAGGCTGGCATCGACCTCAAAGACCGGATCATCGTCGTCAGAATCTTCGTAGAACCAGGCATCAGGGTCCTGGTTACTAGTAGTAGCCACCGGTTGGTTCCAAGATGAAGCAGGAGACCCCTGATCCAAGGCCCCAGGTGAAGCACACAGCACCTCAGAAATCCCCCTAGAATCTACAGATCTGGCTAAAGGGACGGTAGATGGGGGAATCTGGACAGGAACACTGGGTTTAATTAGACAGGGCTGCTTAACCTGTGGCAAAAGGGGATTTATATCAAAGGCTATGTCCACCAAGATCCTAATTAGGGGTTGAGCCGCTGGGAAGACAAAATCTCCCCGATCAACCAAGGAGTGAATAAGGTTGATAAGGTCTAAACACATGGGTTTAGAGTACCCAACAAATAATGCCTGTACCTCATCAGCATGAGTCTTAGCTAAAGGCAGTAACTTCCTGATCACAGCAGGATCCATAGTGGGGGCTAGGAACGGCAAAAGCTAGAGGGACTACAAATCTCAGGATGTGTAATGCTCTGGCCAGGTGGGTAGTTTGGGCAGCAGGATTATGTCAGGACCAGAGAGTACCTTAAGTGCACTCTCTGTCCGGGGGGTTAAAAGGTTTGGCCAGAGCAATGACACGGAGACTTAAGATATGCTTAAAGGTTTTATTAATGGCAAGGATAACAAAAAACTCTTATATTCAGATACAGGGAAAAAACTAACTAACAAAAAATACCATATAACAGAAAACCGAACCCCTAAGGTGCTGCAGCACTCACCCAGGGTCCTAGGGCAGATGCAGGCAGTCTCCAGACTCCTGACAGGAACAGACTAAAGATCAGAACTCCAGATACAAGGCACATGGATCCACAGACAAAGAGGAAGCAACAACAAAATCCTGCTGCACCTGGTGGAGGGAAAATCTCCCTTAAATAGCACACAGACCAGGTGCAGCAGATGAGGAGAGAGCAACAAGCGCTTTGCTGCCACTCTCTGGAGGTTGGAGGGACTGCCGCTGGGGTGAGCAGCCGGAGCTCCGCTGACACCCGCTGGTGGCTGAAGGAACTGCAGATGGGAAAACAGCTCCCAGCCACCAGTCGGGTGCCAGCTGAACCCGGGGACCTTACACCCACCTATTTGACACAAGCTTCCTCTGCTATGCACTCCATCACTGGAGTATATCCCAGACCCACGCCAAGGAGATACCCACCTATTCCACACAAGTTTTCCCTGCTATGCACTACCTCTCTGTGTACCCCAGACCCACGGTGAGGAGATACCTACCTACCTACCTACTCCACACAAGCTTTCCTTGCTATGCATTACCTCCTTGTGTACCCCAGACACACGGTGAGGAGATACCTACCTATTCCACAACAGGCTAAAACCTACAGGGGACTAGAAACTGCACCACACAATTTGGTTGGCACCTTTTACCAGAGGTGGTAAGTTACCCTATTTTCCAAGGAGTCACCCAGTTTTCACCCCCCCCTTAACTGGTCACCCTGTGAAACTATGAAATCACCCTGCAAAACATGAATTTCTTCCTCCTCCCCACTGTTTGGCTGACTGCCATCTCCAACCCATGCACTATTGGCTAGCAGACACTACTAAATGATTGGCTGGCCATCCGGACCCTCTCTACTGGCTGCCATTGAATTCTTCTAAGTGTCTGGTTGGCTGGATCTGTATATATAAGACCCATATATTCCTGCAAATTGTCATGGTGGTGATAAACATTATTCACACTGTGAATAGGCCATGCCCCTAAACCACACTACCATGGCCATGATCATGTAAACTGGTCTCCAAGGCTGGCATCTCTGCCTTCTACTGAAGGAGGTGCTGGCCGCTGCAGCTTTCTATCCCTGTAGAGTTTCGGTCTCAAACAGGAGAAACTTTGCAGGGCAAAAATTTAATTTTTTTCTCTTTCTAAATGATTTCAGATCAATGGGGACCTATTTGAAGCAGCATGCACAGAAGACTTTAACTGTTGTCACAGTTTTGCTGTGAGCACGCCTCTATTATGACACAACCCTTAAGCTATCTTATATATTTTACGAGATATCTGAAGAGCATATTTATGTGCTGTTTTTATTTTGAATTCAGATGCTACTTAGCCTGTGTAAAATCAGTGAGAGATATTTTGTAGTTAAATAATAAAGGAATAAGGACTACCATTGAGGAAAAAGGAAGAGACGGCCACTTGGTACTGCCTTCTCCCCTCTCCACATAGAGGTCCTGCTATCTGCCTCTTAGTTTACCAAATAGTCTTACCATATCTGGCAGATCAGTCACTGTATCACATCATAATACACTTAAAGGGGCTCTGTAGGCAAAGTGCATAAACTGTAATTCAGCAGCTCTCTCCCTTCCTGTCAGAACACAGAAGCTTCTGAAAGTAGAAACAAAGCAAAGAGTAGTGGCACACACCCCAAATTCCTTTGCCATAGACCACCAATAATAGGGCTAAGCTGGTGGTCTAAAGCTCCGCATCATCAGACTGTGGACACTTGGAGAGAGAAAAAACAGCCAGGGTGATGAGAATGCCTTGGTTTTACAGAAAACCCCGCCCATTACGCCCGATTATTATGCAGCATCACAGAACCTCAATATCTCACCCATTTTTTCTACAATTTAAAATCGGAAAAGTTTAGGACAGTGCCAAATGTAGCCCAACGCAATGGTGTAACAATTGCTCTTGCCTGCTGTATCCATTTAATATTTCTGGCTTGTCCATACCAGATTGACCAATCTTTACCATACGTCACATATACTATTTATAATAAAACCTTAATTTTATTTATTTTTTACAAAAATATTTATTTAAACCAACAACATTCAATAATAATATTTATAATAGGGTTGATTCTCAAAGATGCTTCGAAAATTCATTGCTCTATTAGCATATATATATATATATATATATATATATATATATATATGACATATCCAGCCTGCTTGATGCATTCCCCCCTTATGGCTTTTGCAAAATCTGGCAGTTGTGTTTAAATGATTTAATCAGTTCTACAAAGATACATTTATACATATTTAAACATTGACTAAACATATAAAACATCCAAATAAATCTAAGGGATAAAAACCCTTAAAAATAAAAAATAAAAAAATGAAATGGGGTCCCCCTTACCCGAAATACCCAGCCCAGGACCAGCTATGGGGGCTTGTAGGAACAGGGCGCAGGGGCCAGCTTTTGTGGCCCCTGGCCCTGCAGGCTACAAGCCCACATAGCCTATGCCCAGGGCTCTTCTGCCCCCCCCCTGGGCTTTTGGGAGGCAGGTAATTGGGGGTGCCGGGGGTTAATGGCAAGTCACCCGCTAGTTGCAGGTGACTTGCCAGCCCCCAGCCTTGTGAACTGGTATAGGGGTCTCATGGACCCCTTACCAGTTCACAAGGGGTTAAATGTAAAAAATAAACACACAGACACAGAAAGAGAAAAAAATTACATTTATTTATTTTTTTTTACTCTACTCACCTCCGATCCTGTGTCCCTCGCCGCTGTCCCGCGCCGCTGACAGCTGCTGCTGACAGATGCCAATAGTGATCGGAGCAGGGCTGGTGATGGGCGAGAAGGCTCCGATCTGAGCCTTCTCGCCTCTCACCCGCTCTGCACCGCTACTACCGGCATCTGTCAGAGCCGGAGCTGGGGTGAGAGTATATGAGGAGCGGGATGACGTCATGTCTGCGGCCAGGTTGGGGACTTCTGGCACCAGTGCTGTTTCTTCAGGGGCTTCGATTCTGTGGCAAATGCAAATGTTGTGTAGGACACAGCAGGCTAGGATGATTTTGGAGACCTTTTGTGGACTGTACAACATCTCTCCTCATGGGCATGCCAAACAAAGAAAGTGTGCTTTCAGTAGGCCGATGCGTCTTTCCACAATACATCTTGTTTTGCGATGTGCTGCATTGTATCGTAGTTGGGCTGAAGTTTGTGGGTTTCTCACGGGTGTCATCAACCACCATTTCTGCCCACATCCCTTGTCCGATGTTATAAAAAGAAAGGGAAAAACAACAATTAGAAATTCAGCTATACCAGTAGGTATAAAATAAACATCTGCAAATATAGCTGTCTAGTTGGTTTAATTTAATAATGGGATTATTATTCTGTATATACTTATTAATTACCCAGTAGCCATCCAGGTGGCATTTCATTATTTTCAAACTTCCAGCACAGGACTGATTGGTGGAGCACATAAGAATCATGGCATGAGCCTGGAAACCCAGATCTTACGGCCCTCAGCTTCATGTCTGGGTCACATACCACCATTACATTCATGGAATGGAATTGCTTCAGATTCCTATATTGCAGTTCCTGGGCACAGGGTGGGCAGAAAGGGATATGTGTACCATCCAGGCACCCTAGCACATTAGGTAACCCTGCCATGCGGTAAAATGCATGTTTTATTTTTGCAACCTCATCCTCAGGAAAGGTTATATATACTGGGATCATATCGCAAATAGATATGGCTCATTGTAGCCTGGCTGATCCCGCTGATGAGGGATGCTGTTGCCTGAAAATTGCCCCGTGCCAATATATTTAGCATGGCACATAGGCGAACAATGCCAGGGATGGATTGGGTGTGTCTGGTGGATGGATCGATTTTGGTCTTTATCTGATCATATAGGGACCGTAGTGCTGCGCGATTCAGACGAAATCTGATCTGCTCGTCACTTAAATCACATACAGGGAGGCGGATACCAAAGGATCTAGGTGCCCTAAGCCTCACAGAACTCTCTTCCCTTGGCTCCTGCCCTTCCTCTGTGCTGCCACAACAACACATCAATACCCCAAACATCACACCAAAATCCACATCACATTCACTGGCCATAACTCAGGCACTCTAAAAAAAAAAAAAAAATCTACCCACACACACAACCAATCAACACAAACAAGCAATCAAACTCCTCTTGCACCCACACAGATGCAGCTCAACACAAAACAAGATGTATAGTGGAAACATAGTTTTGGGGTTGGTGGTGTTTGCAGCTACAGGATGGAGCCAAATTCTGGGAATCTGCCTGCCACTGCTGTGTCTCCTGGGGCACCCAGTACCAGTGGTGTGCGTGGTGGCCGCAGACCTTCCTCTAGGAAGAGGGCACAGGCTGATGGTGGGGCGGCACCCAAGGCCCAGCGTTCATATGCCAAGAGGGAGCCAGAGTTTAATTTGGTGGATAACAATACTCTTGTGAGTCTGACACTGGCTAATTGGGAGCTATTATTTGGCTCACAAAGTCAATGTTTGGGCAAACAAGAAAGGAGCAAATTGTGGGATGCCATTGCGGAGCAGCTTACAAGCTCTGCTCAATATCCACGTAGTGGCTCATCCTGCAAAAAAGAGATGTTGAAGTGCAAGATCCCCCTTTGTCGGCTGCAGGGTGTAGATGCTGGGGATGACACCACAGGCTGGGGTGAAGGTATTGTACAAATACATTATTAATGTTTATGAAGATTAATGTTGAACAATATTTGTAGATAACCTCATTCTAACCCTAAATTTATCTCAGGGTAAGCATCATATTATATATGTTGTTGTAACATTATGTTATTTTTATTTTAGTGGCACATGATAATTCTGATGAGTCTGAGGTGGATGCATCACATTACTGCCCTTCCCCCAAGCACTACTTTAACACAGCCAGATGTTGAAGGTAAAGAAGCAGAATTGTAAGCATTTCTGGTCTAGGTATAGATGGTTATTTAGAGTGTTGACATTAATAATGGCTTCATGTTGATAATATTTTGACACAGATACCCCCAGAATGGGATCAGCATCTCCTCATCAATCCACATACTCTTTGGAAGCCAGTAAGTGTATGCATTATTTTAGGTTTTGTAGAATGATAAAATGTTTATGGATTTAGATGTATTATGTTTTCTATTTGTAGGCCAAATCCCACCTCCATCTTTGGACCCCACTTCCTCTGTTGCAGGCCTACAGGACACTGTTAGTGTGTAGTCCAAAGCATACTGTATCCTTTATTGATCTTGGAATTATATATTTTCACAATCTGATAAATTTGAATTAAAACATGCAAAATCATAATTTAAGCAATGTTTAAGATTATGCGTAAGGCAAAATAGATAAAAATGTTACTTGAGGATAACAATGAGAAGTCAAATAACATGTATGAATTATGTTTGAATAATCCTTTCTAAGTAATGGAATCACTACTATTACACATTAACCTAATAGCATTTATTTTTTCTTTTATTAGGCCCGGATACAGGAAGTGCTGGTCCTGAAAGGGCCCTTCAAAGCGAGGCCGCTAGGGATGAGGGTATGCATCTGATTTCTTAGCTAATTAAAATGATGTGTTAGAACCTTAAATGGCTGAGGCCTATTTACATTATATATTATACATGTATTTGTAGGGCAAAGTTCCAGTGATGGGTTGACATCTCTGATGTGGCGGGTATGTGTGTTTAATAATGTACAAATGATATGTGAGCACACAATAGGCTCTGTTTTTTTTTGTGAAATGTTTCCGTTCTCGTGTGTGCACGAGCGATTCTGTGCATGCATTGAAAACCTTCTGTAAAGTTTCCGTCCGTTCGTACGGCAGATTACGAATAAGAGGATGTCATTTTCCATCCAGACTTTTCCATTTCATTTTCACATGTTACAACGTAGGCTTTCGTTTTTGCCCTTTTCCCATCGTATACTCCAATGAATCCTTTACGTTTCCCGTTAGTTTCTGTTTCCCTTTTTCAATAAATAATCGTACAGACGGAAATCCTTACGATCTTGTGCCTGCGCACTACAAACTTAACTCATTAACTCACTAAGTGCTTGCCTACATATTTGCCACCCTCACTTCTACTACAATGTTTAGCTAAATCACTTAGCACTGTCCTCCATCTTCCCTTTTGGACCCTTAAAGCTCACCCAAACCACTTAGCACTGTCCTCCATCTTCCCTTTTGGACCCTTAAAGCTCACCCAAACCACTTCTCGTTTAGGTTCTTCTTCCATTTTAGCCCCCTAAAACGTACCCAAATCAATACTTGGTCATGTGAATATTCATCTTTAAATATTTCTGGCCCATTAGTTTTGTGTTAATGTATTTTGTAAATGAAATGACAATGTAACATTTTTTTTATTCCATCATAAAATATAAAATTAAAAAAAAATTTGAATATTTCAAATTTTAACAACTATAAAAAACTAAATACATAGCAATGGCAGGCCACTGAATATTATTCTTCATCTGTGGTCCCCAACGAGTTGCGCAGCTCCTGCATCTCGCCCACCAACTGAAGGACCCTGACACTCAGTTGTGCCACTCTGGCACGTGTGGTCCCTGTTAAAAAAATATAAATTAAAATATTGGTATAACCTTGTTGGGGGTCATACTGCAGTGCCCCCCCCCCCCCGTATGGTCCAAACACCTAAATCTGGACTTCAAAAGCCAGAGGGCCCTCGCCACAAGCCGGGTTTTGCATAGTGCCCGATTAGAGAACCCCTGGCCCGCATTCTGCAGGCAAAGAACGGGCATCAGGAGCAAGGGCGAGTGCCACATCTTGCAGTTCCTGCAGCCAAATATAAGATAATTACACAAAGCAAAGGTAACCAACTAAAACAATAACTCCTACAACAAATTAAGATTCAAGTTCAACAATCCAAATATAATTCACAAAGGATATACCGGTAAGTCTAAAAAAATATAGCAATTATATGGATGTGTGGGAAAATAAATGTTTACATGCTAAGGACTAATTTAGGTCAGCATTAAAATGCATCTATAAGGCATACATGAAATGTATTGATTCAGGTATGCATTGCTATACAATTTATGGCCTCGGCCATGCTGATACATGCAATGCCTTGGTGCTAAAGGCACGCAGACTCCTCCACATAGCCGCAAAACATGTTCAACAATAGCAATCCGAGCCCTCAAAGGTCCCGTAAGTGGATCGGAAATGAGACGGATTTATAGGGTGGTGATCCGTCGGAAATCAGCTCTCTGAATCAGATGGAAACCCATCCCAACAACAGTTATCTGAACGAACGGAAAATTTCCGATTTTGTTTGGAAAATGATCCGAACTAACGGAAATGTTCCAATTTGCTTCCGTTCATCGAAAGCGCATTCCCGAACGTTCGTACGAATGAAAAATGAACGAAAAAAAGCAAAAAAAAGACTAACACCTACCCAAACTTTCACAGACAGCTACGGAAGTCCGGACGAATGTGTCTTTGAATCGAGGCTATTGTGTGTTAATATTAATGCATTTGGTAACTTTGAATAATACTCCTCACAAACATTATGGGTGCATGAATTGAAGTTGACAATCAAGGTTATAATCCAAAAATATTCTGAGGGGAACTTAACCCAGTGTCAAAAAATCCTTGCCTTAATCTAAATACTATTGTTACTTTAGCATATGTGATGTTGCCGCCATTATCGGATGATGATTTGACCCTTCCTGGCAGTCAGACTCCGGAACTATATGGGGAGGACCACACTCAGGTAAGGATGAAATGTTGAATATTGTTTACTAAAATGTTATGCTATTTAGGCAAAAAATCATAATACATGTAACATACACTGCTATTTTATCTTAGCAGACAACCTTGACGGAAAACCTGGATGTGGACTCCTCCCAAGGGGCATGTGCTCAGCCTACTGAGCCAGCACAAACGGTACATGTTAAAATAACAAAATGATTCCATATAGGTTTAATTTAAATTCTTTTTCTTCTAGAACCCTACTCAACAATCCACACGGGGTGTACTCTTTGATTTAGGGAGTCGCATGTTTGAGGCCTACAGTCACCAGCAGCCGCGTGCTAGACTGGAGGAGCGCATTGCGGCGTTGCAATCACAATCGCTGGTGTACCAACAACAAATCCAGGAACTGAGGCAAGAAGTCCAAGAACTGAGGCAGCAACCACAGGCTGAAATCCCCAATTCAATAAACCGCTCTATAGATCGCCAGGACCAAACCTTGTTGTTGTTACATAAGCTAATACAACAGCAGTCTATTTTTTTATTGCACTGTTGGCCCCCAACACTGTCCCTACAGCTCAGTGGAAAGACCACTAGATTAATTTATTTGTTTGATTATCTTTAATTTTAAGTGAGGGCAGATCATGTCATTTTTGAACATTTCAAAATAAATCCTTGGTTTATAATCTAACATTTGGGAATCTAGTTTAACGCATATATAATAAATACATGTGTATACATGTCTATATCTATAGATAGATGCATGTGTATTTCAATTCACAACAATAATAGCTTAGAACAACTTCTAAAGCTTCTGTTATGTTAAGTGTAACAATGTGTTTACATTTGAAACAAATAATGGTTTAATTGTAACAAGGTTGGCCTGTTACTGCTGATACGCTCCTAACAGCCCATTTATTGACTGCTCCTTATTCAGTAACAGCGACGCTAGTCGTTGTGGCAAAAAGTAACAGAAAAGCCTGCAACACATGTATCAAAAGTACAGCGCCACATGTAGTGACAGGTAGTGACTGCTCAAAGCGACTGGCCCTCGGCGCTCTACACCATATTCAACAATATTTTTCCATGAAACACCGTAGGCGCTATAATTTTTGTCGTTGTGGGATAGAGCGCTATACGCTGTGTGATGAAAGTGTTTTTGTAAAAACATGAACAACAGTAAGCAAGCGAAAAACCCTGGAATGACATTGTTGGAGGGGTGTGACATTCACACTTTACTGGCAGACAAGTAAATACATTTAAAAAAAAAAAATGCGCTGACACATTTTTAAACAAAAATGTGCGTCAGGATAAATGTTTGAAACATGTGATATCCCCCCCCAAAAAATGGGATGAGGAAAGGGATTTGAGGATTGTCCATTGTATGCATGTATGGGAGAGTGTCAGGTAGCGAGAGGTAAGACATGGCGCTCTGCAAGGCTGAACGCCGGCGCTGTACGCTGAGACTGGAATAATGATGAATCGTACGTGACTGGCATTGTTCCAGTCGCTCAACAGAATCGGCTTCATAAATGTGGATGTGATGCCCTGCGGGACACCAGCCTTCTGTGAGCAGGCAACCCCCAATCTCCACTTCTGCCTATAGTCAAGCCCCCGTTTGCCGGGACGCTAGGTACGCCTCACCGGACACGGTTGCCCCCGGGTCTTAATAGGCGCAAAGGATGGCTGCTTACGGTGAAGACCGATGAACCACGAGGGTATCCCGAAGCCGAGGACATTCACAGGTAGTCAATCCGGAGGGTGCGTCAGAGTACAGGGATGAGAAAGGTGCGTAGTCAGGGGTAGCCAATGGGTCAAGCCGGGAGGTCAGAGATGGCGGGGTATCCAGAGGGGCAGGCAGGTTCGTAGTCAGACAAAGCAGAGGTCAGTACAGGCAGCGGACAGGGATTGGTCGATCAAGCCGGGTCAGGATCAGATAACAACTAACAGAATCACACCCTAATCTCAAGCGACTATCACGGGCACTGAGTGCTGGGCTGACTCCATATTTATTTGGGAATCGACCAATGGCCACCCTGGGGGGGAGTGTATGTGCTGATTGGTGTAACTTACAACACTGAGTGATTGGAGGCACTATCCAGGGGCTGGTCAGTCTTGGCTGCAAGGCTGATCAGCCCCTGATTCCCATCAGGTGTGGAGCACTCTGCGCTGCCTGCGACTCGCAGCACAGCGCCTCCTAGTAGCAAAATTTACAGACTGCGGGACGCGCGCCTGCACAGCTAGAGAGGGGCGAGGGAGACTACCAGAGGGCCCGCCGTGCTCCCAGCAGCAGGAGTGCCGCGTCGTCCCGCGGACGCTCGCCGCCGGCCCCCTGGAGGTAAGTCCCTTACATTACCCCCCCCCCCCTTGAGGAGGGGCCCCAGGACCCTCCACCCTGGGTTTAAGAGGATTTTCTTTATGAAATCTTTTAATTAAACGGTCCGCATGCACATCTCTAGCTGGAACCCAACTCCTCTCTTCTGGCCCATATCCCTTCCAGTCGACTAAATATTGCAAGGAATTCCGGAGGAAACAGGAATCCAGAATTCGTGCGACTTCAAACTCCTGCTCACCATCAACTAGGATAAGAGAAGGAGAGGAATCCTGCTCCACACCCCTGGCAGGCTTAAGGAGGAAAACGTGAAAGGAATTACAAATCCTCAGAGATGGTGGAAGTTTGAGTCTGTATGTGACTTGGTTAATTTTCTGTAAAATGGGATAAGGGCCGATATATCGTGGTCCCAATTTTATTCAGGCCCCTATAATCAATTCAGGGGCGCAAGCCACCATCTTTCTTTTCCACAAAGAAAAATCAGGCACCCGCTGGTGAGGTAGACGGCCGAATAAAACCTTTCTGCAGATTCTCAGCAATGTATTCTTTCATGGCCTTATTCTCAGCTCGGGTTAAATTATAAATATTTCCCCGAGGCGGCATAGTTCCGGGGAGAAGATCAATCGGCAAGTCAAAAGGCCTATGAGGAGGGAGTTCATCAGCGGCTTTTTCAGAAAACCCATCTGCGAAATCTGCATAGGGGGTACGGATGCCCTCAGCAGTCAAGCGAGTGGCACGTACAGGGAGCTCAAGACAAGACTGGAAACATTGTGGCCCCCACTTGATAACCTGCCCAGAGACCCAGTCAATTTGGGGATGTGTTTAGACAGCCAGGGGAGTCCCAGAACCAAAGGGGTAAGAGGCATCTTAAGGAGAAGGAAGCTCATTAGCTCGGTATGTCCCGCCCCCACTCTAACAAACACTGGTGGAGTACGGTACTCAATCAGGCCCCCGACAAGGGGGGTATTATCAATGGCTTTGACTCTAATTGGATTGACTAAAGATTGCAGCGGAATATTTAACGCTTGAGCCAGGCCCCAATCAATAAAATTCCCGGCAGCCCCACTATCCAAAAGAGCCTCTACAGATCTGGACTCAAAATCATGAGTAATCTCGACAGGCAACGTAATTTGTGTGCAACACAGAGGAAATACCTTGCAGCCTAGGTGGGTTTCCTCGACCCCACCTAGGCTCTGAAGTTTCCCGATGCCTGTTTCCGAGGGCAGGAGCGGACCAGTTGACCGACTTCTCCGCAATAAAGGCATAGACCTTGCGACAGACGCCTCCGCCTCTCAGCTTCAGAAAGCTTGGTGGCCCCAAGCTGCATGGGTTCTTCAGAAGAAGAAGGGACTAAGGTCTCAAGCTTCATACTGACTTCAGACTTGCCCCCTTTTTCCAGGCGTCTTTCTCGTATGCGTCGGTCGATGCGGATAGCCAATTGCATGGTTTCATCCAAGGTCTTAGGTACTGGGTGATTTACCATGACATCTTTTATGACCTCTGACAGACCTAGCCTGAACTGCCCACACAATGCTGGGTCATTCCAGCGAGAATCCACTGCCCAGCATCTGAATTCTGAGCAATATTCTTCTGCCGGTCTTCGCCCCTGTCTAATAGATCGTAGCTTGGCATCAGCAGTTGTCCCTCGGTCTGGGTCATCATACAGGATCTCCATGGCCTTGAAGAAGATCCTCGACAGATTGGCGGGCGTAATCCTGAGGGAAGAGGCTAAAAGCCCAGGATTGGGGATCCCCATGCAGAAGGGAGATGATAAGTCCCACCCGTTGCTCCTGGGAGCCGGAAGCATGAGGGCGAAGCTGAAAATAGAGCTTACAGGCATCCTGGAAATTGGCAAATTTACTCCGGTCCCCCGAAAACTTCTCTGGAAGGGGAATTTTCGGTTCAACCGGAAAGGCGGCTATTGCCCCTGGGGCACAGAGGGTGCAGGAGCTGGACGGTTCTCCTGAGCCGCCACTCGAAATGCCAGGTGCTCCACGGCCGCGGTCAGGGCCTGCACCTGTTCCAAAATTTGGTCCATTTGTGGGGCTCGTGATAATGTAATGCCCAGCGGGACACCAGCCTTCTGTAAGCAGGCAACCCCCAATCTCCACCGCCACTTCTGCCTATAGTCAAGCCCCCGTTTGCCGGGACGCTAGGTACGCCTCACCGCACACGGTTGCCCCCAGGTCTTAATAGGCGCAAAGGATGGCTGCTTACGGTGAAGGACGATGAACCACGAGGGTATCCCGAAGCCGAGGTCATTCACAGGTAGTCAATCCGGAGGGTGCGTCAGAGTACAGGGATGAGACAGGTGCGTAGTCAGGGGTAGCCAATGGGTCAAGCCGGGAGGTCAGAGATGGCGGGGTATCCAGAGGGGCAGGCAGGTTCGTAGTCAGACAAAGCAGAGGTCGGTACAGGCAGCAGACAGGGATGGTCGATCAAGCTGGGTCAGGATCAGATAACAACTAACAGAATCACACCCTAATCACAAGCGACTATCACGGGCACTGAGTGCTGGGCTGACTCCATATTTATTTGGGAATCGACCAATGGCCACCCTGGGGGGGAGTGTATGTGCTGATTGGTGTAACTTACAACACTGTGAGTGATTGGAGGCACTATCCAGGGGCTGGTCAGTCTTGGCTGCAAGGCTGATCAGCCCCTGATTCCCATCAGGTGTGGAGCACTTTGCACTGCCTGCCACTCGCAGCACAGCGCCTCCTAGTGGCAAAATTTACAGACTGCGGGACGCACGCCTGCACAGCTAGAGAGGGGCGAGGGAGATTGCCAGAGTGATGCGCCGTGCTCCCAGCAGCAGGAGTGCCGCGTCGCCCCGCGGGCGCTCGCCGCCGGCCCCCTGGCAGAGGTAAGTCCCTTACAGTGGAATTGCGTGCTGTGGCCGGTGTACTCATGCCGATACCTGCTGCTACCTGTCGCTACCTGCTGCTTAACAGGCATTACCTGTCGCTGTACTTTCATGAATAAGGCCCTTAGTTACCTTGTATGAGCTCAGTGTTAGATTGGGAAAGGGGGCGGGGACCCCTGCGACTTTTGCGTTCCTCCAAGCAGGGTATCGGGAGCCCGTGGTCAGGTAGGCACCAGCCCAGCACGGTCCCGGGAAATGTCAGTTCTTTCAACACTCCTGCAAAAAAAATGTTTTTTTTTTCACGGTGGGCCATCCCAAATCTGGGATCAGGGTGGGATTTGCTCCACTTTAATGATTATTTGTGTAAAAATGAAAATGAAGGTTTTATGATAAATAGTATTTGTTATGTGTGGTCAAGATCGGCCCATCTGGTATGGACACGCCAGAAATATGTGTATTATATTGTAATATTTTGTAGTTAGTTTTTACCATCTACATTATAAGGGCATCAGTATGTCAAACATAAAAACAAGTTCACTTCTAGTTACAAATATTGTTAGTAAGGGTTGCTCAGGCGTTTGAATGTTAAATATTTGATATGTGTGTTTGCTGTGAAAATGAATTTAGCTCAAACCATGGAAACAGAGGAGGAGTCGTCATAAAATCCAGAGCTACAGGAGGTTCATCTGGGAAGGAAATGGTATCACACCTATGAGTAATAAGGAACTCTTATTCATGGGGCCGTGGCATTAATCAGTACAGTGATCTTGGAATTAAAAGCAAAGCAGTTCTAACTTTACAGTCACTTCTGATTGAGCACCTCGACTCATTAGGTGGCTGAAAATATGTGATGATTTGTGTAACCTCTGCCCTTGCTGTGATCTGCAGCTAATATGTTTAGACTGGCTTCCACGGACTGCCAACCAGCCGGAAGTATGGTCTGTAAAAACTCAAGCTGTTTTGTCTGTCCATGAAAACATTTTAAAGCTTATAACAATTTTTTGTAACTCTGAACTGAAGCCAGCTACAGTACATTTATCACATAAGAATCTCTTAATGCATTGGGAACCCATAACTTTTATTCTCATATTACAGCAGGTACTAGATGTACCCAGTCAGTGGTGGTGTAATGATGGGGAAATCCCAAGAAGCTACGTCTCCAGTGTATACAAGCTCCTCCTTAAGGTGGCCCCATCATTTCTCTGACTCAGAGCCAAGGATAAAGGGAGGGAAACTATAGCCCTCCGAAGCAGTGGCGTAACTAAATGTGAAGGGCCCTGGTGCAAACCTTAAAAGGCGCCCTTTTAAGACTCAAACTCTAAAGTTTTTTTTTCTGTTTTTCAACTCAATTGCGTGCAGCTAAGCAACAAAAAGCTGAAATAGCTCAGATAAATTCTGCTTTCTTTCCAAAAATGATGCCAAGTGGAGGAGCAACAATGATGGGGCCCCCTGATCTCCTGGGCATCCCCTATAGTTGCACCACTGCTCAGAAGACTGAAGGGAGGTTTTACGGCAGAGAGTGGTGGGCACTGGTGCACTACAGTCAAGATGAGAAAGCTTAGGGTCAACCGGAAACCACCAAAGACCTTCAAAGAATACAACAGAGTAGAAAGCAGACAGCAAGATTTTATGTAAGGATTTCACTTCAACAGGGAGGTAGACACCCCCTGTCCAATTGCGCGCACCCCTCCTGGGCACTGGGCATGCGGAAGAGCTAAGTGCCTGGTGTCCTCTCAGGGGTACCCTGGGCACATTTGGAAATGCCCCAGGCCTATTCTAAAGGGCATAGGGGCTGGTATAAGGACAGAGCCATCAACCAGACTTGGGGCCCTGGGTTACCTTTCCTTATCTGTAAGCTCTATATGACTTTTCAGAATGTGTTGCATTTCCTGTATATTCAGCTGCTCTAGTAGTTCTTTTTCCTGTCTTTGTTATTCACTATGTAAGGTGACCTTCTCTTACTGGACTCATGTTCCAGTAAAGTCAGTTCCTGTTACACCACAAATGTCTATCTGGATTTGACTCCGCTGCACACACCACTCACACTCTGCAACATCTAGAACCTTCTGGCACATCAGGATCCTCTTTCCATGAATTGCTTCACTTATTAGAGCTTCATTGTGAATATACAAAGTTTCGTTTCTGCCAGGACCTCTTCATCAGGTACTATTGATCCCAGAGTCTGTGATTAATCTTACCTGTAATTGGCTGCCTCAAAACATATGTTCACAATTAAAATCTAAGAAAGTGGAGCAATTCCTTGAAAGAATATCCTGGTATGCTGGTGGATTGTATTCACAATTGATCTATGCAGAGCCAATCGTTTACCCCCCATGCACCCACAATAATGGACTGAATGGCCTGCTGCAGGTAGGGACGTGTGCTCTAAACCTCTGGGGCATGGACAAACTTTATTGTGCCCAGTCGGGTTTCGGACAGACATTTCAGAACATTAACCTCTTTTCCTGCAACAGATTATCATTGCTGTAAACTGAAGGACTGAAGTAGACAAAATGTTTTTGGTGTGTGATTCTCGCCTACTGTGGAAATGAAAACACAAAGGCGCTCCAGCAACTGTATCCTGTTTCCAAGACTACTCACTGTGTTTGTTCTCGAGTGACAGCTTGGCTTAGATGTTAATACTTCTATTTTGGCTCTTTGCTTTGATATTTGAATCTACACACTGAAGCACTTTGGAGGCAAGCACTTGCAGGGTTTATCTGTTAAAGCGGAGCTAAAACTTTACGGCTAGCCTTGGAATCTAAATTACTCCAGGGATGACCGCTAGCCTGCCTCTGGGTCATCCTTTAGCAGGATGCCTCACTGTGTGAGACCTCCAGGGTCACCAGTACAATCACCTTTCCTGGCAGCTCCCACAATGCTGCAATTGCCTGGCTTTCCTGTAGCAGTGCACACTCCCGCACCCAGCCTATTTGAACAGGCAGGCATTCAAATCTGGCTGGCTGGCCTACGTCATGCGGCACTCTTGAGATCAGCCAATATCTAATCTCATAGGTGCTGAGTTTTTTTTTTAACTGGGCCATCGCAGAAGGAGTAGCATCACTGCAGGTACTCGGGTGGGGTGCCCAAAGGGTTTTTTGCCACTTTAAAGCAGACTAACACTTATGTGACAGGGCAGGGCCGGATTATGCGGAGGACGCAAGTGGCGCATGCCCCAGGGCCTCCACCACTTGCCCTGCAACAGGGGTCTCCACCAACGTTTGGGTTATGGTCTGGTCCAGAAGGTGTTTCAGTCTTTGGTCTGACAGTACGTGGGACTGGCAACTAAGCAACCGGCGGCATTGGGGCCCCTGCACTCCTGGGCAAGACTTTTTTTGTTTTTGTAAACCTGCAGCCAAAGCCACCACAGGGCAGGGCAGAGAGTCTAGAGCAGCAAAGCCGCTGTCAAGCAACGCTACAGTGATGGGTGCAGAGCTGTTAATTGGCAGCTGATCACTGCACATAAGCCACCAAGCACAGCCGCTGGCAGCTCAATGCCGGGAACTGCTTTTTGCTGGACCAGCTGGGCAACTACACTACCCTCCACCCAGAATGGCAAAGCAGGAGTTCCCAAGCAGCACGCACCCACACAAAGGGTGGCACCAGGGACTGGATCTGACAAGTGGACAGGTGGCAGACAACCACCGATCAGTTGCTTGGCTGGACTAAAGGGAAAAAAATACTTTATCTGGGGACATTTTGGCAGCCAGAACAATGGTGATGCTCGCTACCAACATGAGCACTGGATGGCCAATCCCAGCTGGGTGTTGGTCCAATTTAAGTGCACTAATCTACTGCAAAGAACACAGGTTCTATTCCACCTTCAATTCATATGTGGTCAGGGGCAGGCATTCCCAAGATGTGGCTAGTGCTACTGCTGCCTGGCATTTCTATTTTATTCTTCTATCATATTTAAATACCTTTAGCTCCATTTGAGAGGATTGGAATTGTACAGGATTCCTCTACAGGTCACAGCAGTAATTAGGGAGAAATCTTTCTAGCATTGATAAGAGACAACCATGTTTTTATGGTTGATTAAGTACCCCCTGGGGCATCCCATATTTGGGATTCTGCACTGTGGGATTCTTCTACACAGAAGTTCCTGGACTGCCGGAGGTTCATTGTTTCCAATGGAAGCCGCCGCCCAGCCTTCCAACTGCCACACCGAACCTGGGAGTGCAACTTTCACAAACTGTGGGGGGTGGCACAGTGTCAAGAACGAGGAAGCAACAGACAACTGAGCCAGGTTGGCACAGGACAAGTTTCTGATGATCATTATACAGACCTTGTTGGCAATCCCACAGCATTGGTGTGGCTCTCCTCCAATCAGCTTTTTTAGACGTGCATATACTGGTAAATTGACAATGAGCCTTATTCATGAAGGTATAGCACCAGGTAGTGCTTGTACAGTGCAGGTAGAGGCAGGTGAACGCCAGACACGGCACGCAATTACACATTTATGAAGCCAAATCTGGTGAGCGACTAGAACAACGCCATGTAGCGTACGATTCATCATTATCCCAGGCTCAGCGTACAGCGCCGGCGTTCATCCTTGCAGAGCGCAAAATTGGGTTCAGTGGGGTGCAGGACTGAGATGGGAAAGCAGGGCAGAGGTAAGGGTGCAACGTGGCAGCAGCGCAGAGATGTGGGTGCAGCAGGGAGCAGGACAGGGATTGGGAAGTAGTTCAGAGATGGGGATGTAGCAGAGAACACAGCAGAGATTGAGGTGCAACCTGGGCGAAGGGCAAATATGTTGGTGTAGCAAAAAGCAGGACAGAGATAGGAAAGCAGGGCAGAGTTGAGGGTGTAGCAAGGAGCAGAACAGAAATAGGGTTGCAATGTGGGAGCAGGACAGAGATTGGGAAGCAGCACAAAGATGGGGATATAGCCAGGAGCAGAGCAGAGATAGGGGTTCAACCTAAAAGCAGGACAAGGATGTTGGTGCAGCGGGGAGCAGGATGGAGATGGGGAAAAAGGGCAGAGATGAGCGTACCCATCCCTGCCCTACTTCCACATTGCACGCCTCTCTGCCCTGCTTCTACGTGGCACCCCAACTCTGCCTGGCTTCCAGGTTGCACCCCTATATCTGCTCTGCTCTGCTTACCTCTACATCCCCATCTCTGCCCAGCTTCCAGCCCTATCTCTGCCCTGCTTCCAGGTTGCACCCTTATCTCTGCTCTGCTCCTTGCTGTGTGGCCTCTGTGATGTTGATGGACCCCACTGGAAATCATGTTGATGGGGGCCAACCTGGCCCAGAAAAGTCCACAGGGAGGCCAGTAGATAAAAAACGGCACCACACGTCACAAAGAGGCAGAACAGAGGGTGGCAACCAGCCCAGATCAGCGTTGGGCACTAGTGACATAACTGTGTTAATCATTTACAGTAAGAGCAGAGATGCATAGCTCCCCATGCTGCCCAAACCGATATGGCCGGAGGCGGTAGCATTTTCCCTGGGCCAACACCTGCATGTGTGGGGACCCTGGGGGTGCGCTCCTGTGAATATTGAAAATATTTTGCCCAATCCCCTTTTTCAGGAGTCCCTTGAGTAGGGTATTTTGTTAGCTGATCAGGTGGTAGTTCTTTAAAGAAGGAGCGAGTTTCCATAAAAGTAATGAGTTGGGGTAGTTCTTTTAAGTGAGTGGGTGGGTGGTGGCATTAAAGGGATTGTTCAGGCAACTACATAGACCATATAATAACATGGCCTGGTTCATGAGAGTGGTATGACTGGGAGTGGTAACGGGAGGCCCTGAGATAGAAGTGCTGTAGATACAATGGTCAGTAAAGCAGAAATCTAGTGTAAATGACCCCCCCCCCCCCCCCCGCCATGCCAGGCAAGGAAAATAACTTGCTTTAGTGTTCAGACAAGGAGTTTGTCTTGCTTTGCTTGGGATGAGGAGGATGGGACTGGTCAGGTATGTCATTTTATTTCCATTCGCCTAAGTGTGGACTTGTTACCTGTACCTGGCAGGTTTCTTTGGAATGTTATAAAGGCTACATACTAGAAATATAAGCAAGCAGCCAGCTAAATATGAAAAATGTGTGTATTTATGCCCAAGTAAGGAACAAAGACTGCCTGGCGTGCTATCATCATTATTAAATATATAGCGGACTAAATAGATTATGTGTATGAGCACTGGAGCCGAAAGGATCCATAATCATTTCAGAGTTCAAGTCATTAAAAATGAATAGAACTCCATTTTCTAAATTAAACCAGTGTCCAGTACATCACTCCTCTATCCACACAAGACTGTGTCTACTGTAAATATGCATACAACCGTTCTGCCTGATTTCCCATCCACAAAGCAATGGCTAGTCCAAACTGTAAAGATCGATTATAATCAAAGTTATTTTACGTGATGCAAATCGAAATGTTACTGTGCATTTAGCATGAGTATAATCACTGAAACATGTGTGGGAGTAAAACAAAAAACTCTTATTCTTACCTAGTTGCAGCCTCTGTCTTTTGCAGCCTCAGCTTCTGGAATGCAACAGGTTTTCTGAAATTCTCTTTATTTAGATGAGTGCTTAGTTCTTTTTGTTGTAATAACACAGATGGCCTTTAAAGTGGACCAAATCCCAGGATTTTGACTATACTGGCTTTTGGTCCTTTCCCCCAGGACCCCCTGATCAGGGATGCCCCACTATGTGAAACCCCCAAGGTCGCCCAATCTAACTTACCTTTCCCTGGTCCTGCAGCACATGCGCAGCTTCTCGTCCAATCAGCGCACTCGGATCCGCTCCCGCCCCTACGTCTAAGCCTCTGTCTAAGGGAGCGAACCCCAGTGCGCCCGGCGGCCACATTCCCGCTACCCTCTAACAGGGAGCGTGCCATGCCGGCCTTTACAAATGCCTGGCATGGTTGCGCACGCTGCTAAAGGTATAGCGGGGAGTGCCCACTGATTGCACATGCTCTGTTGGACTGGGAGAGAAGGTGAGTATACTGGGCGACCTGGGGGGTTTCACACAGCAGGCACCCAATTCTGGATGCCCCGGGAGGACACTGCAGTGAGCGGTAGGTAGCGCCAGTTAAGTGTGCCCGGCACTCGGCACCGAAGCTCGTATAGAAAAAAATTCACACAAGCAGCACCGGTGCTCTAAAGCTGGACGCTCTAGCGTCTAGTGTGAAAAAAGACAACACATATACACCAGCACCAAAAACACATGGAATTACATTGTTTTAACACTGCAATGCCAGACCTGCACATACAATTCTGCATAAATAAATAATGAAAAAAAACAATAAAAGTGTTTGGCATGAGAAGCCACGCAATGATTTCAGCCAAAAGAATTAAAGTTTACTATAACAAAACGCTATTTAAACACAACCAAATGACAAACTATTGAAATGTATGGCAGAGCGCTACAGAGTGAAAGGTACTACATGGTGCTACAGAACCTAGAGCGCTGGTGCTATACGCTGAGCCGCCTCTAGTAATACATGTGACGCTACATGATGCTGTTAGAGGCGCTCACCAGATTCTCTTTCTCAAATGTGGTTTTCATATACAGCGCCCAGCGTTCACCCAATGCTACGTGCCGCTACATGGTACTACCTGGCGCTAGCGTTTCTTAAATAACCCCCTTAGTTTTCCAACTGGCTCTCCACTTATGTACCCCCCCCCCCATAGCCCCCTCTTCAAGTTCCTTTCTTTTCTTTCACCCATTTACCTGCTGGTACTCCCTGCAGCCCCTTTCCCATTCCTTGCCCCTCCCTCCCCAAAGTACCTTGCAGGGTGCTCTCTGAATACCTCTTCCCTTCTCCAGTTTGCAGTCTCCTTTTCCCATGTTCCTAGTTTCCTCCATGTACCTGCTAGATACCGCATGCAGACCCATACCCTGCTCCACCATGCCTGCACTTATGTATCTTGCTGGGTGCTCACTTCAGCCCCCTTCCCCACTATGTTTCTTGCTAGCCCTCTATGATCTCTCTTGTGTTTCCTGCAACCCCCCATTTCTATGCTCATGGTCCTTAAAAACCAAGACCTACTCCCTCAGGTGTCCTATTTTATCCTGGTATCCCTTAATATCCCCAGCTTTCCTAATTCTGTCATCTCCCAATCCCTCCACCTCGAGCCTGCTACCTACATTTCTCAAACCCAACATCCCCCGAGTGGTGCTTGGACATAGCTGTCTGGGCAGAGGGCTCTGGAGTCAGGGATTCCTCCCATCTATGGTTCTTAATCTCCTACCAAAGCATTTTGCCATTTTCCCTTGCCCTGTTTTAGTTCCCTATCCCTTGTACCTATTGTTCCCCCCACCACAAAGAATTGCCTTTGTGTTACATATGAGATTCTATACTTGGCAACAGTTATTCTGTTTCCTGCCTCCACATAGGGATCATCCAGGGCAGTTTCTAGGCAAAATAGCACTCAGTGCTGGAAAGAAATAATTCTGTTCCCTCTGCACCCATCCTATGGTGTGGCTGCTCTCCCATATTGGTATGTGCCAAAAGCAGGAGGCAGTGTCTCGCATGACTGAGGCCAATATGGGGTGATGAGGGGCCTAGCGTATGGCCTGCACATATGCAGAAAACAGGATGGATGGGATAAAGGTGCTCCAATGGCCTTGGCACCCAGAGCGATCACCCCACTAACCCCACTTCTGCACATATGCAGAAAACAGGATGGATGGGATAAAGGTGCTCCAATGGCCTTGGCACCCAGAGCGATCACCCCACTCACCCACCCCTAGATATCATCCTGGGATAATCTAAAGGTGACCCAGACGCTCTTCTTGGCCTCTGTTACTCAGAAGCTGGGTGCTAGAGGGCATTATTTTGTGTGCCAAATTCTCCATCACCACCAAGGTAGGAGTTGTGACATTTACACAAATGCTCCTCTATACAGTCACACTTTATTATGTGATGTGTGATGTGTGCTGCCCGTCCTCCAGCCAGAAGTTGCTGCACTACAGCTGTAACAAAGAGTTTCTTTATACAGGTCATGCAGAAATACGAATGCAGAAAATCTAAATTACAGTGTGAATGGAGAGGCTGCTGGTTGTTGGCTCAGAAGATCACATTACACAGTATACTCTGCAGAGGACTCTGTAGGTCACACATCACTCCACTGAAAGCAATTGCAATTCTCACTTATCTGCTTATTATCACACAGGGATGTTTGAAATATTGGGCCTGAAATAAAAATATTCCCGCCGGTGCCCACTTTCTGGAAATGCAGCAAAGGGGTGGTCCTATTACACATTTTTGGAAGCTGTCTCAGGATACAATACTTCTGGGAAGAGGTTTCTGCAAGTCTTGTCTTCTGCAGTGGGGGTACAGGTGCCAAAGAACCACCTTTCTGCAATTACATTTGAACAGTTATGGATATGGCAAATATAAATGCCCCGGATTCATCTGGTTAGTGTCACTTAGCCTCGCCCTGACCAAGGCCAACCACCCCCCCCTTCTACTCTTTCTCATATACTCTCTTTTACTTTTTGTAGACTGCTGTTTTGAGTTAGTGACCAGAAGCAGTCTGGTGCTATTGTTTGGTTATTTTTTGTATAATTAAACTTTATTGAGTTTAGAACATTTGGCAGACAGAGGAAAGTAGATAAAAGTTGACAAAGCACCATCAATTTTTTAACTTTCTAAGTACACATCAGCAAAAGCCTGAGATATCGAAAGATTTACGACAATTCACAATGCAAGTGATAGAGTCTAGCTCTCAGGGCAAAAGGAAGATATGACATATCATAGGTTTTCACATTAAGGGGATAGATGGTGTGAGAAGGAAGGGCTAGAAGGGAAAAAAGAAAGAGGGGAAAGAGCAGACTGGATCAAAAATGAAACTGAGAAAAGAAAATTTGATAAGGCAAAGCTGGGGCAGGGCTGTGATACAGCACTGACCATCCGAGAAGTTCTGGAGAAGGTAATCTCCAGGGCAAAAACAGTATTGCTAATCCTTGAATTAAAACTAGCAGGGCCAAGTAAATGCATATTGCTCACAGTGTTTGCCGCCATCCAGCACCAAATCCTCCATCCGCCTCAGCTTTCCAGGTTCTAGTACCTATTCTCTTATAGAAGGGATATTTCGGGAGCACCAGTATCTGGGAATCAGGGCTCGGCAGGCACCAGGAAGTGTCTTAGTACTTTTCGTTGGAAGAAATTGTACCTGGTAGCATGGATAGGAGAACCAACCTTAGGTTCTTTGTCATGGTTTCCACAGTCACACCACTGGAAGGAGGTCTAAATCTAAATCTACACCATCTAGCTATCACTCGGCAACAGTAGTTCCTCTCTTGAAGCCTTATTTGTGAAGTGCTCCATTTAGCGTCATTTAGCTGATATTCGGACAGTTTGAGCGCATACATTTATATATTGGTACTGTTATTTGTACAGAATGTACAATGTCCGATGTTAGATAATCAGCTTGGATTGGTGCACTAGGTATTGGCCGGCCTGTTTCAGTGCCTCTTGGACCCTTGCGGATGACGATTATAACAGCGCCAGTGAGCACCACTCTGTACCGCCAACTTTGTAGGTGCTGCATGCCAGGTTTATTCATTTTTGGCAAGCTAAAAAGATTGGCGCTGTATGTAACAGGATTTTTATCGTTACACTTACAGGATACCATTGCTGTGAAGAAAGGGGAAAAACTTTACAGTGCGTTTAAGTTGCATTTTAGTTGTTGTGCTCCTAAGGACACATTGGTAAGAAGAATAAGCTGTAGTAAAAGTTTTTACAAGAAAATATTAGATTTAGTGACATCTAAGTTCTGCATTTACATTATTGACAGGTCACCAATGCAAGTATTGAACAAATAATTGTGTATAGCATTACTTATAAGTAAGAAAACACAGTAAATTTCTGCTCATTGTGGCCTATGGAATCTAAACCTACAGCACCACTATAAACCAGCGCATATTTGATAAGAGCGCCAGTCACCACAAACTACATGGTGCCGGTGATAAATTAGACACAGGCTGGTTGCTGCATCGCCAATAACTTATTACTGCCCGTCAAATCGGACACTGAGCCCCGAAAATATTGGCGCTGAATGGGATTGATTGGTGTTGGATAAATAAGGCTTTTGGTGTTTAGTGGCCGCTAAAAGTTTGTATGTTCAAGTGTCCCAAATAGTCCTCAGTGCAACCTAGAAAGTGTCCGACGCCCTGTGAGTTGTGTAAACCCATATATAATCCTCACTTGGTAAATAGGCACCCTTAGACAAGCACGATTAAGGGGGTCTTTGCCCTGCACACCCTAGAAATGTGTTGCAGCTGGAACCTGGCATATCACTAGGCCAAGAAAGATTTTTAAAGCATTAATTAAAAGTTATGTTTTATTATTTGGTTCTGTTGAGAAAGTTCTGGATCTTTAGTGTCTTTAAGTGGCCATCCTTCCAAGTACCATCATCTATTGTACTTTACATTTCTATCAGTTGAGCTGTGTCTGTTCTGTCCTGACTATAGTGACCTGACAGTGGACTGGACAATAACAGAAAATTATTCTGTAGGATCCTTATGGATTATAGGATAAAAGTGTCCCACACAGTAGTATTGCCTTTACTGCCATGGTGACTGCCACCTCCAAGCGATCAGGCACTATTGCATATTTTACTATTGGTTGTCTCAAAATACTACTTATCAAAAAGGCATAAATAAAAAAGAATATTTCTACAAAATTTGTTTTTTTAACGCACTGTCCAAAGTGGATGTTTATAGGCATTTCTCTGTGTCCTCCTATTTTGGGCAGATCATCTAATGGCTGTTATCAGTGAAAGTACTGAATGCATGATAAAGGTCCCCTGCCATCATTCTTCTGCATGACAACTGCCAGTTGACCTCCCCCCCTATCTGCATCACTATAGTCACAAAAGAAGTGTGTAAGACCAAGGAGGCCTGGTGTGTCTGCACTTTGAATGGATGTTCAGGAACTTACCAAAGTCAATAACCAGGTTTTCAAAGACTCCTATCACCCTCTTTTTTCTATCGGCTACTTAAAACACTCACAATTTTGCAATGCGGCTAGCCATAGATGGGCAGATCTTTAGGGGCCTTATTAATAATGTGCGCCTTTTAGCATAATTTTTGTGGCTATAACGCCTGCTTCTGCGCTGTGCTGTGTAATACATTGGCGCTAGCAGTCACTGTGCCAAATACTACTAATTAGCTTTAACTGTTGCACTTAGATATTGGCTGGCCTATGTCAGCGCTTGTTGGGCCGCACCATTGGGCGACACTTTGTACTGCCGTTATTCTTTATGATTTTTTTCCTCCTTGAAATTTTGGTGCTGTATTTTGACAGCACTGGTAAGAGTTTTTTTTTTATTACAGTCACAGGAAATCACTGCTGAGAACAAAGGGTACATAGGGGACAAAGGGGTGGCCTAATTACAAATTGTTAAGCAAAAGGAGGCATTAAAATAAATTTTAATAACACCCAAAAAACGAATTTTGGCCCATCCTGCATTTCAGTTAATAACAAATCGCAATGCAAGCTCTGTACAAAAAATCTGTTTAATATTAATCAGAAGCATTAAAGACTACAATCCAGTTCTGCCTGTGCTCTATGGGATCTTGAGCTAAAGAGCCAGGTATCAGAGCGCCCTGCACTGAATCCTTTTCGGCACTAGTGTTAAAGTGGACCAACACCCAGGATTTTGACTATCCTGGGTTTTGGTCCACTTCGGTGGGGCACCCCCGATCGGGGGTGCCCCGCTGTGTGAAACCCCCCAGAAAGCCCCAAAAACTCACCTCTCCCCGCTCCCACGTGACCGCTGCTGCCAATCCCCGCCGATGGACAAGTGGGAGGCAGCGACGAACAAGAGAGCGCGCCCGCCGCCGCCTCCCGCGCGTCACTCTTACAGGGCGCGCGCCCGCGCCGGCCATTCACAAACGGCCGGCGCGGGTGCGCGTCCTGCTAGAGGGACGTGCTGGATCGAGGAGCAGGTAGGGATTTAGGGGTTTCTGGGGGGTTACACACAACGGGGCACTCCCGATCGGGGTGCCCCGCAGTCAGGGGACTGATCGGTCTGGGAATCTTATAGATTCCCGGGCTGATCAGTGGAGGGTGTTGGTCCACTTTAAATAAGACGCTAGCCGATGGTCACATCCGTGCTACCATTTTTTCCTTTCTTAAATCCTGTGCTGAGGCAAAAAAAGTGGCACTGTGTGGCGCTGACGCTTCTTAAATAAGGCTCCATGTCTTGGAGTTCACAGAGGATAATGTCTTAATATAAGAAGTTCAATATCCATTTGATCAATCTAAAATTATCAATGTAATCCGACATTATGTGCAATATGGTCGTTTAGTTTAGTAATGTTTATTAATTTACTTTTTTGCCCAGTTATAAAAATCCATTTTCTCTGTTGTTCCTAAGAATTATTCTGTTAATGCTGCTGTACGACTGTGTCTAATAAGTGCATAGAACAATATCACATCATGCATATAAATGACATGACTATGACAATGATCACTAATTATACCTACTACACCTACTATGGTGTCTGTGCAATAGGCAACCAGGGTTGCCATCAGAGCAGTGCAGGTAGGACTCCTTTATGGGTGCTGGACACCCCGGGGGAGGGGGGGCAGCCTCTGATTCTCAACTGCTCCCATGCTATCAGGTATTCAGGGTGCTCCCTAACTATTCCTGGCTGCCACTAATCAGCCTCTGTTCAGTTTCTTGGGAAGGCATTGTGTACTTTTCGAATGCCCATAAAAAGAGATTTGCTGAATCTATTTTGGAAAACATCTTTCCTTATGGCATGGATGCTGTAGCAGTGATTTTTCTTATTTAGCTTTACAGGGACTTTAACTATAGTAAAACATCTGTAAATAACGGCTTCTAGCAGTTACCTGGGGCAACCTGATTGTCTTCCGGCGGTGGCGAGCAGAGTGGGGGGCAGAGGCAGGGCCGGCTCTATGTTTATGTGGGGCCTTTGCCGGTGTGGTATGATGCTCCATACATATGAATATGAAATAGAAAAAAATAGAAATAAACAGAACAAAAGCATAGATTGAATGACAGAAACAGAGGAATAATAAAATGTATGACAGAAAAAAAGCAGGAAAGAGAGAAGGAAAGGGGGGAAAAAAGAAGAGATGGAAGGAAAGAAAGAATAGAAGGAATGAAAAAAGAGAGAAGGAATGACAGAAAAAGTAATAGAAGGGAAAAAGAAAGAAAGAAAAAAGTGAGAAAAAAAAGGAACAAAGAAAGAAAAAGAATGGCAGAACAAACAGATGAAAGAAAGAAACAAAAATAGATGGAAAAAAAAGAAAGAATGAAAAAGACTAAAAAGAATAGAATGAAAGAAACAAAGAATAAAAGGACTGACAGAAAGAAATATAGTATCTCCCTATGGCATCTGCCCCTGTCTGACAGGTAGTGCCTTGTAAGCGCCAGGTAGCGCCAGGTAGCGGCAGGTGAACGCCGGACACGGCACGCAGTTACACATTTATGAAGCTGAATCTGGTGAGCGACATGGAATGCCATGTAGCGTACGATTCATCATTATCCCAGGCTCAGCGTACAGCGCCGGCGTCCTGCTTTGCAGAGCGCCACGTATTACCTCCCGCTACCTGGCGCACTGCCATACATTTCTGTGGATGATCCTTAAATTCCTTTCCTAATCCCAATTTTTTTTTTTTCATAAACACAATAGACACGTATCCTGGCCTAGAAAATGACATTTTTGAAAACTTTTTTTTTTTTATATATTTTTATGCAGAATTGTCCTTACATGTCTGGTATTAAAGTGTTCATGTTACAATGTAATAACAATTTAATTCCATATGTTTTCGCTTTGTTACATACAGCTTCTTGTGCTGTGGGCTACAACGGCCCGATTTTGAGCGCCGGCTGTTTTTTTGATGAATGTGGTGTGAGTAGGTCGCACTGAGCTGGCGCTACCGTTCGCTTCCATACAGCGTAGTACTGTGACTCACACAACATATTCATCGATGCTGGCCAGCGACTGAGGCACTCTGAAACAAAGATCCATGGCCGAGCACAGCGACTACTAGCGGTCGCTCTGAAACCCTCGCTACAGATGCTCAACAGTCGCTACCTGGCGCTAGTAATGAATCAGTCTGTTAGTAATTGCTCCAAAAGTCTTTTCAGACTTTAAAACTCTTGTAATATTTTACTGTTCCCATCACACCAAGCAGCCATGGGGTCAAAGGAGAAAGGTTTCTAGGCAGATTTGATTTCACCTTCACATTGAGGATGATCGGAGATGGCGTTGTTACATAAATAGAGCGGAGTCTTCCTCATATTGTTATCTATTTTTACCAGCAGTCCACACCCTCCCTAGTCCTTGCATATTAGTGCTTTCTGATGATTAGTAGGGGCAGGTCCTTAGTGGCTGCCTCTGTCCTGAGCCAGGACCCCCCTCCTCCTAGTCGCTGGCAGTGTGGTGGGGAGGGGGATTGTGCGTCACGGCTGGGCTGAGCATCATCTCCAGCATCCTGCAGAAAGGAAGGAAAAGCCAGAGTGAGCGGAGGAGCCAGAGGCAGCTCCTGGCCCGGTGCTGACTCCCTGCTATGGAGGCAACCCAGACATGAGGACAACCTAACTGCCCCAACACTACCACCCTAGTTGCCTTCACTTGGGATCAGGTAAGTCTGATCAGTGTATGTTTTATAAACTTACTATAGTCACTAAGCAATCTGATCATTCACTGAGCAATCTAAGCAAAAACTAATCAGCCGTAATTAAGGCTGCGCTCAAATGACATAGATTGTCTAGCTTTACTTTATTATTGTTATTATGTAGGGTTAAACAAGCCTTTTATCGGCTGAGTAGATTAAACTGCAGACTTCCCAGACAGTTATCATTTCTTCATCGGAAGCATTTCCTGTATAATGGAAACATTTCGTCACCTATACATACACTGGAGCAGGGTCAGTAATGCGCTATTTCAGTGTACGTTCCAAGCATCATATAGGTGGCCGAGGGGCTGTGCTCTGAGTTTATGGTGTGAGCAATACGCTGCTGTGATGTCTGCCCCTCCCCAGCTGTCTGGTGGGGGGAAGCTGCTCCGCAATGTAAATGATTTAGGGAAATTTCCATCCGCCTCCTGCAGGCTCCACTGAGTTTGTGTGTGTTGTATAGAACACGTGGAGAAATGTTCTGTTATCAATGTGTAATTGTTGCATCTGCCTCCTGGTAAACTGCAGATTAGAACGTGTATTACTGTATAGGTTTCTTACCTTGTACAGGGTCATAGACAATGATGGTGCTTTATAAAGTGTGTGTGTTGTGTATATATATATATATATATATATATATATATATATATATATATATATTATAATATTATAAATAATAATAATTTAAAAAAGCCTGTGCTGGAAAAGTCCATGTCCAGTTATCATTGAATGATTATTTTTAATATTTATTTATAAAGCGTTTTTTAATAGCACTGTACAAATTAGATTTGTTTGCATATTATTAATATTATTATTGACTTATATTGTCACTTTCCATGGCACATTACAGTGACCAAGAGGCCGATTCATTAATAGCGCCAGGTAGCGACAGTAGCGTTATTTTCACAGCGCCCGCTAGTATTCGCTGTGCTTGGCCGTTGTTCGGCTGTTGACAGCGACTCAGTCGGTGTGCGGTAATGTTGAATACGGGGTTAGGATTCGCTGCTTGACAGGTTCCGCGATGTATGGGAGCGCATGACAGCGAATGGCCATAGCGAACGGCTCCCAGCATATTCATTAACAAATCACGCTCAAAAAATTCTCGCGCTGTGAAATGCTTGTTTAAACCCCAGAGCGCTGGCGGCGATGGGTTAAAAGTAGTTTTTTAACCCCCAAACAACCATATTTTTTGAAAAAAAAAAAACATGTTTTTACAAACATTTTGTAATATGAATACATTAATATCAGACCTGTAATATCAATTCTGCACAAATTTTTTTTTTTTTTTTTACCTTAAAAAAAATATCTAACATTGCAGAAGTGGTCACAGAATTTTTGACATTTAAAAAAAAAAAAAAAAACATTAATAGCAATTAATTAAGAATATTTAAAGATTACTTCATTGAAATGCATTGGAGAGCGCCAGGTAGCGAGAGGTCATACCTGTCGCTGTTCAAGGTCACTCGCTGGCGCTGTGGGGTGAGGCTGGAATAATGATGAATGATTCGCTATCTGGCGCTCTGTCAGTCGCTAAGCCGGATCGGCTTGATAAATGTGTGATTGCGGAGGGGAGCCGGCGTTCTCATGGCGGTGAGCGTCATTACCGTTCGCTCACCATTCGCTACCTGGCGCTATCCCTTGTTAAATAAGGGCCCAAGACTACTACTACAAAGACTTATAGAGATAATGTAAATACTTTATCAGAGGTATAACTAAATGTGACTGGGCTGTTGTAGCGTTGTTAAAGTGGACCATAATCCAGGATTTTGACTATCCTGGGTTTTGGTCTTTTTCCCCGGGGCACCCCAATTGGGGGTGTCCAGTTGTGTTAACCCCCCCCCTAGATCGCCGAAGTCAACTCACCTCTTCTCAGTCCTACGGTGCATGCGCGGCCACTCCTCCAATCAGCACGCTCAAAGCCGTTGACATCACATCGTCTAACCCATCTTCGTCTAAGGCCAGCGGCTCAGAGCATGCTGACGGACACATCCCCTGCTTTCCTTTAAAAGGGAGCATGCTTTCGCTGGCCAGTCACAAATTCCTGGCATGGGCATGCGCCCTGCTAGAAGGATAGCGGGGATGTGGCCGTGGCTTGCGCATGCACCCTTGGACCGGGAAACAAGGTAAGTGTATGGGGGCGACCTGGGGTGTTTCACACAGCGGGACATCTCGATTTTGGATGCCCCGGGGGGAGGGAATTGATCGGCCTGGGAATCTTATAGATTCCCGGGTCGATCACGGTGGGTTTTGTTCCACTTTAAAGTGGAACAAAACCCAAATCAGGATGCCTTGCTTTGTAAACCCCCACACCCCGGGTCCTGGCAAAACTCACCTTTGCCCTGGCTCCCAAAACGAGGTAAACAATCGTGGCCGCTTTCCCAGCATCTCTGGGCTGAGGCAGGCTCCCGCGCCCAGGCTGGGGATGGGAGCGCTTCCGTATCTAAAGGGAACTGGGGATGCGTCTGCTCTCGCTACCTATTGATGAACTGCATCTAAACAGAGCCGTTTGCCGAGTATTCATATGCACAGCATATAGCTCTGATTGGATGAGAGCCCCTGCATGCACTGAGGGACTGGGGAAAGGTGACTTTTTTTGTGAACTGGGGGGTTTCACATAGCAGGGCATCCCAAACAGGATAGTGAAAATCTCAGGGTTTGGTCTGCTTTCAAATAGGCCCCTGCATATAACTTTAACCTTTTTCCTGTCACAATCAATGCAATTTTTAAAACTAAAATACTAAACAGTGAAACAGCTAATATGAATGTTGCTTTCTTTCTGTAAATGAAGCCATGTGAGCACAAATCTGATAAACAAGGAAGTGAAGGGGCTTTTATGGTGGGCCCCCAACTCTTATGTGGTCACTGTCCCTGCACCCCCTGTAGTTATGGCCCACTTAATTTGAAAACAGTAATCATATAGGATCTTGGTTACTACATATTACAACCCAAGAAACCATTCTGCCCATAGTAGCTTATGGTTCACAGAGGAATTCCCTAGGTAGAAAATGTTTCATTCATCCTTTGTCCAGCACAGCACTACCGCTTGGACCTGCTGGTGTAAAACTTAGGCCCTTATTTAACAAGGGATAGCGCCAGGTAGCCAATGGTGAGCGAACGGTAATGACGCTCACCGCCACGAGAACGCCGGCTCCCCTCCGCAATCACACGTTTATCAAGCCGATCCTGCTTAGCGACTGACAGAGCGCCAGATAGCGAATCATTCATCGTTATTCCAGCCTCACCCCACAGCGCCAGGGAGCGACCTTGAACAGCGACAGGTATGACCTCTCGCTACCTGGCGCTCTCCAATGCATTTCAATGGAGCAATCTTTAAATATTCATAATTAATTGCTATTAATTTTTTTTTTTTTTTTTTAATGTCAAAAATTCTGTGACCACTTCTGCAATGTTAGATTTTTTTTTTAAGGTAAACAAAAAAAAAAAATTTGTGCAGAATTGATATTACAGGTCTGATGTATTCATATTACAAAATGTTTTGAAAAACATGTTTTTCTTTTTTTTCTAAAAATATGGTTGTTTGGGGGTTAAAAAACTACTTTTAACCCATCGCCGCCAGCGCTCTGGAGTTTAAACAAGCATTTCACAGCGCGAGAATTTTTGGAGCGTGATTTGTTAATGAATATGCTGGGAGCCGTTCGCTATGGCCGCTCGCTGTCATGCGCTCCCATACAGCGCGGAACCTGTCAAACAGCGACTCCTAACCCCGTATTCAACATTACCGCACACCGACTGAGTCGCTGTCAACAGCCGAACAACGGCCAAGCACAGCGAATACTAGCAGGCGCTGTGAAAATGTCGCTCATCTGTCGCTACCTGGCGCTATTAATAAATCGGCCTCCCCGGTCCTTATTTATGAACTGCGCCATTTTGCTGACATCACACCCTTTTTGAGCGCCTACATATCTCTCTTTTTTGGCTTGCTGAATTTTTTAGGTGTGCTGAAAAGATTGGTGCTGTATGTAACAGGCCCTGGTCGCCTTTCATCATTACACTTACAGGATATCACTGCTGGAGACAAACTTTACAATGTGCTTAGGCTGCGTTTTGGTTGTTGTGGTCCAGATAGGCAACAAAAATAAGCCTGAAAAAAGTATTTTACAAGATATTAAAAAAAATGACATTTAGTGACATCAAGGTTCTGTGTTTCCATTATTGACAAGTCACAATGCAAGGTCTGTACAAATAATTGTGTGTGATATTAATTAAAAGCATAAAGCAGTTCAGCCCATTGTGGTCTATGGGATCTTAACCTGCAGTGGCAATAAAAAAATGTCGCAACAAACTATATGGCGCCAGTACCCCATTATGAATTTTGTTCTTGCGCCAAAAAATATAAATGAACAATTTTTTCTCTCCATAATGCCATTCAGATATTCCCCAGTTTTTTTCTGTGTGGCCGTGACAGGCCTCTATACTGCAGTCATGTTATAAATACTCCCCCCTGCCTGGTGAATGTATGAGTCAGCTAGCCCCACGGTGTCATGTCCACACACCATCTCATGGATAGATATTTACTGCGAGATCATATATTGGGACTGGAATTTACACTCCAGAGCTGCTGTCATGGTTAGCACCGTCACACGCACAGATTCCTGTCATGGCTGTCCCTATAGCCAGACACTGGTATGTACAACAGGCTGTATTATAGAATAACACTCTGACGCCTCCAGCTATAGGCGACTGTCAGGAAATAGTGGTCCCAGAATGAAGATATAAACATGGAGGAAACTCAACTTGGGGCCACTGTTATTAAATATTGGGAAAATACAGAGGCAAATGGAGCATGGGAATGAAACAGAGAAGGAGGAAATGTGTAACAAAGAGGGAGACAGAGGGAACGTGGAAAATAAAAGAAGATATATGTGTACAAAAAAGATAGACTAATGTGGAAAAGAGAGAATGATAGAGGGATTGTGAAAAAGGGAGAAATAGGAATGGAATGTGAAAAGGAGAAAGATGAAGAGAATATGGTAAAGGAAGGCAGATGAAATGTGGGAGAGATAGAATGAGGGAGGCATTGTAAACATTAGAGAAAGAAGGAGGCAATGTAGAAAATAGCAAGGTATAAAGAAAATGTGGAAAAGCCAGCATTTTTTGCTACATTCAAAACTCAATGGTCTGGGGCTATTCTGGTTCCCAGTATGAGAATACCATGTGTGGTTGGTATATCTGCAAAGGCTGGCCCTGCTGCTATATATATATATATATATATTCTTAAAATTCATCCCTCAATATGCCAATTTTACTGATAAACAGAACCCTAGAGATAGATACAAAATCACATGCAATTAGGTTTTCCACCTAGCCGGTATTTTTTCTTTTCAATTTACTGGCCACTGGCGGTGCCAGTATTTGGTCTCTTACTGGTAATTGAGAATGGGAAAAATATACCCACATTACAATTACCAGTGAAAAAACAAATACTGGTACTGCCAGGCCAGTGACCAGTATATTAAAAAAATACCAGCCAGGTGGCAGCCCTACATGCAATTCAAGTGAGGAAGAACACCCCGCACTTCCTGTGTTGCATATGCCTCAAGCACTTGCTCAGTGTTCAGGTCGGATGTTATGTAACAATTTCTACTGTGGGGAATCCTAAATCTAAATGACAATTGGGAATCCTACTAACCGGACCAAAAGTTTACATGGCCTTTTGGCCTGGTTTAAAGTGGACCAACACCCAGGATTTTCACTATCCTGGGTGTTGGTCCACTTCCGCGGGGCACCCCGATCGGGGGTGCCCCGCTGTGTGAAACCCCCCAGAAAGCCCCAGAAACTCACCTGACCCCGCTCCCACGTGACTCGCTCCACCAATCGCCGCCGACGGACAAGCGAGGTCTGTCGACGGACAAGGTGAGAGCGCCTGCCGCCGCCTCTCGCGCGTCCCTCTTACAGGGAGCACGCCCGCGCAGGCCATTCACAAACAGCCGGCGCGGGTGTGCGCCCTGCTAGAGGGATGCGCGATAGGCTGCGGCGGCCCGCGCATGCGCCGTTGGAACGAGGAACAGGTAGGATTTGCAGGCTTCCTGGGGGGTTTCACACAGGGATTCCCGGCCCGATCAGCGATGGGTGTTGGTCCACTTTAAGGGATTTATTTAAGAAATTCTAAGGCCACATATTGCCATGTAGTGCCAGATGAGTGTCAGGTGAATGTCAGGTCCCAATGCAAAAGGTGTATTTATCGAGTCAAAAATCCACAGAGCCTGTGATAGTGCCAGGTGGAGGCTGACACTCATCTGGCACTACATGGCAATATGTGGCCTCAGCGTTTCTTAAATAATCCCCTTAAACCGGGCCAAAAGTCCATGTATTGCCAGATGAGCGTCTGTATAGCGGCGCTTAGAGCGACTGCTAGTAGACGCTGTAAGCGGGTATTGGGCGCTGTAACAGAGCCTCTCGGTCGCTCTAGTAACCTGGCCGGCATTGATGAATATGATGTGTGTTGGGCGCTGTAACAACAGTATAACGCTGCAGTGAGTGAGAAGTAGCGCCAGTTCAGTGCGTCCGGCACTCATCACTCCACACCATATTTAAGCAAAAACTACACACACATACAGCGTCAGCGCTCTAAATCTGCTCGCTGTAGCACAGAGCGCCAGACGCTGTGTGATTAAAGTCTGTTTTTGAACACTTATCCACCAGTAACAAAGCGAAAACACATGGAATGACATTGTTTTAACACTGGGACAATAACACTTTAGTGCCAGACCTGTAATGACAATTCTGCATAAAAATATAAAAAGTGCCAAAAATGTATAAAAGTGTTTGTTTGCAGCCAGGAGAGGTCACACAATGATTTGAGCAAAAAAAAAATTGAAAATGCTATTTATACACAACTAATGAAACCCCATTGAAATGTATGGGAGAGCGCTACAGAGCGACAGGTACTTCATGGCGCTCTGGAACCTAGAGTGCCGGCTCTATACATTGAGCCACCTAGATTAATACATGTGACGCTGCTTGATGCTGTTAGAAGCGCTCACCTGATTCGCTTTCTTAAATGTGGTTTTGCGTACAGCGCTCAGCTTTCACCAGACGCTGCCTGACGCTATCAAGCACCTGGCGCTATCCCTTCTTAAATAACCCCCATAATTTTCCCTCAATTTCCCCCCAGCTTTTCCTTTTTTTCTTTGAAGCCAAAATCATTTGTGATTATTTATCCAATTCATTACCAGGACATTAAGGGGAGTTGATACATGGGTTATTTTTTTTAAATGTAACCTTCGATAGGACGTGGTTGGTCCTCAATCTGTAATATCAAGTTACGTTATGCAGAAGTATTAGCAACGGTATCAGCGGAGATTTCTAAAATGTAATGGGACAGCATTTGTTAATTGACATCTGGTCGAGGAATATTTGAATAATCGGATGGCTGAAGAGCAGAAGCCGCTCTTGGATCTAGTGGCCTTACGTGGACTTGTGGTAGTCCTTAAGGCCAACCTGATGGGAAGGGTTTAAACAGCACATGTCCAGGATGGAAGGTGTCTGAAATTATCCTCCTGGTACATGAGGATAATTTATTAGGGTTTTTAACATGAGGATAATTTATTAGGGTTTAGGGCTTAATAAGGTTATCTTATTAACTATATAATGGAGTATATTTAATCTTTGAAATCTTTGAAATTGTACACAGTTAGGGCCTTATTTATCACGGGCTAGCGCCAGGTAGTGTCTGACGAGCGCCAGGTACCGGCAGCTAACGGCGACTACCGACTCAAGTACGCCTGGCGCCGCTCACAATGACGCATTTATCAAGCAAAATGAGGCTAGCGCCGGCGAGAGCAACGGCTAGCGCGGCATTCATCATGAAGCCGCCTGGACCGAACAGCGCCGCTGCAAATTCCTTCACAACGCCAGGTATGAGCTGTCGCTCCCTGGCAATGTCCAATGCATTTCAATGGAGCAATCTATAATTAATCATAATTCATTTTTTTTTTTAATGTCAAAAATTCGGAGACCACTTCTACAATGTTAGGATTTATTTTTAAGTAAAAAAAAATTAAAAAAAAAATTTGTGCAGAATTGATCTAACAGGTCTGATATTAATGTATTCATATTACAAAATGATTCTAAAAACATGTATAATGTTACAATCAAAAAATATGGTTGTTTAGGGGTTAAAAACTAGTTAACACCCATCGCCGCCAGCGCTCTGGGGTTTAAACAAGGAATGGACAGCGACAGCAAATTCGGAGCGTGATTTGTTAATGAATATGAAGCTAGCTGTTCGCTCTGGCCATTCGTTGTCAGGCGCTCACATACAACGCTGAACCTGTGAAACAGCGACCCCTAAGCCCGTATTCAACATTACCGCACACCGACTGAGTCGCTGTCATCAAGCTAACGCCGGCCAAGCACAGCGAATACTGGCTGGCGCTGAAAAAATCACGCTACAGTCGCTCATCTGGCGCTACCTGGCGCTATTAATGAATCGGCCTCCCCGTTTGAAAATAACTATCAAAGATGGAATACATACATACGCACAAGGTGCCTTTATGCACTGGATTTGAACACTGGTCCATAGCATTTGATGTAGCCTACTATGGTGCTCTACATATTTTCCAGAAATTCCTGCAGCATATTAATATATGTATTAACTGCCCCTACAGGGACCCCCAAAACACATTTATGTTTCTGAAAATCCTGCTGTTACCATGGAAATGTATTCTTGGATGATTTTACTAGCTTAATGCTTATTTTCAAGTCATTACTCGACGTTCAAGTCTGGTATTTCAAAAGGATGGTAATCGGATGAATTACAGTAGACAGTAATTACTGGTGGCATTTAGAAAAGTCCTTTTCAGAAACGTCTTTGGAAGAGTTTGAACAATCTCTATAGTTCAAGTGTTCTTTCCCAGAGATACTGTAGTGTATGTATGAAAGGTATCATCTAACCTATGAAAGAGATGATTGTAGAAAGTGTATTTTGAGCAGCTCATTGATATAGCTCATAAAGGGTACAGGAAAATTGCCACACATAGAATGCTGACATTGTATCCTGAACCTTATAACATTTGTGGATGTGAATAATTCAAAACTGTTTGTACCAGTAAACCTCCATCCCACTACTACATTTTCCATTTTTATATTTTCTTTTTAAATACACTTCTTTTAACCCTATACATTTTAGTGTTTTTTTCTATATGGCCATTAAACACCACACAATCGTGATAATGTATGGAGTCCCTATTAATTAAGTCAAGGCTTCCAAAGAATTGAAGAAATGTTTGCATGTGTTAGGTTCGTAATGAGATTCTGCAGTGGTTCTAAAATGACAGGGTGGCAGTCTGAAGTACTATGAAGGTGATTCAGCAACAAGTGAAAAAAAATTACATCCAGATGCTGAATCTGTCCCACAGTAGACAATGAAAGGGAAAGTCAGTTTTCACTGTGTGCTGAATTGACCCATATGACATATCTAGCTTGCAAGTGTATTTGTTCTTCAGTTTGGCTGGACAATCCATTTAAAGGGGACCAAAAACATATTATACAAAACAGTTGTTGGCCGCAGTGTGGGGGCATCCTGATTGTCCTACAAATATTCACCACTTGCAAGCCTGAGTTTGCCTTACCTTCAATCCATCCCTTGGCAAAACTGGGCCCTTCGATTGGGCACCGGAGTCCTTCTCCAGAAATCAAACCACTGAAAGACCATGTGACCACCAATTACCAATCACAGGGCCTAGTTACACCTAGGCAGCAAATATAAGGCAGGCCAAGCCAGGCTTGCAGGAGGGGTATTCGTAGGAGGAAGGAATATTTTAAACCAGTAGTGCCTCCTGTGCTGCAATCTCCCAAAATAGTGAGAGGAGCCTGGGTAACTCCTCTCAGATGACCACCATATAATAGGCCGCACTCAAAGTAATAAAGGTAAATGCATTTTTTATTTATTACTAAATTACAATCATAAAAATTTAGATATTTAAATCAATACATAACAACACTATTGACATAGTTAAAAAACATATAGACAAACACAAGGGGGGACCTATCTACAAATGGAGACTATGTACATGAATATATTGAATATTAATATTAAATGGCGTGTCGCAAATGCCTCTGAAAAGTAAGTATATATAATATTTTGTTTCTACTTGTATGCGCTGGTGAATACAAAAGCCATGAGCTATATCACATGGTAAAGTGCATAGTGCCTAATGTGCATAAATTGTGCAATTGTATGTGTGTGAAAAAATATCTATATACAAAAGTATCTAAAAGATATAAACAATGTGACCCTATAAACCTGCAACACAAATAAACCAAAAACAAACCTTAAAGTACAAAGAAGTGCTGAAATAACAACAAAAGTAACCAATGATTTGAAGTGCTGTAGTGAGAAACTATACAGCGCGCGCACACTAACACAATGAATAAGGATGATGATGTAATACAAAGCTGGCACACCAAACATCAAAAATGAAAAATGTAACAAAGTAACAAAGTTTACGTCACCAGTCTCCAGGGGTCCCCCGCAGCAGCCGCCACCGACGCGTTGCGTGCCCTATAGACACTTCGCCAGGGTGAGGTGGCTGCTGGGGATCCCCCTCCCTAAATACTGAGGATGAACAACGTGCTCCAATGGCGACGAACGGCCGCCGCCGCCCACACGTGCGCCCCGCCCAGCCGACAATACAGGCCGTAAGGGCAGCACGTCAGACGGCGCGTAACAGCGTCACCACCGGCCGTCTAGTCAGTGTGCGGCCGCGCGAGACCCACCGCCGGGCGCGCGGCCGGTGGGACGCACTCCCCTGCAGAAGGAGGCGCCCGCCAGCCACCCGCCCGGCGGCGCGCACAACGCGCAGCCGCACACCGCCCACCCAGCAGCTGCTAGCATGTCAGGTGCAGGAACGTGGGAGGTAAGCATTCAGGGAGGAGGGGAAACGAAAGAAAATCACATATATGGCTAGTAACAGGGACATAAAACATAACAATGACAATATGGGCTGCAATTCTATATGGACAAATATATCTTGAGCAGCAACCATAAGTCAGTGCACACATATAATATAGCGTTGCAAGAAAGATGTTAATTTATTAATATGTTAATAAGACAATCAAAATAGATGAATGTATGTAAATAAATCAATTTAAAACTACATATATTAATGGAATAATCGTTTGCATAATGAAGGTCCATTTGAGTTATAGCATGATGAAAGGATAGATATATACACCATATGGGACCACCCCTAATCATTTGGGAGGGGACATGTCTAACATGTCCATATGTTATAAACATGTACCCCCACCTCTATGGTATCAACCCCATAAATTGATTATGGACACGGGATGTATTTAAAGTCCCAATATTCAGGAAGAGGGGTAAATCCACCAATACTATACAAAATCACTATATATTGGCCACCCACAGCAAGGATATAATTAAGAGTTGAAGATAAACGGGATGAAAGCATTACACCAATAATTGGCACTGAAAGTGCCATATGAGTAATATGGAAGAGACTATGTTCCAGTTTAGATGATTTAAATCAAATATCATGTGTACAACATGAAACAAAATGATTACAAATTGGCTACGATCCAATAAGTATACTGTCGTATCCATCATATTCACATAGGCGATTATCCCGCTTCTGATCTATTTTTTGATAGTAGCATCCATCAGAATTCTTTGACTTTTGCAATCCAAAGATAATACACGTCCAAGGCCCTATATCATCAGTATGCCAGCATCATGTCCATGTGTGGAAGTGTCCCCTATAAAGAAGAATGAAAAAGAATGAAAATATATGGGATAAGGGGAAACAATGATCAGTATGTATCTGAAAATACTGTAACTTGTGTTCTGTAATAAACCATATGCCCTGGCATCCACCACAGGCGCCTGTCCATTAGTGCATGCAAGCATACTGGATAGTGTAGACAGGACAGCAGTGGGGCAACCCATGGGTGAAAGCCTCAGTTATTTAGCCACAATCTCGGCCCAGAAATGAGGTGAAACCAAAATCCTCATTAATGCCCTGTGGGGCCCGCGTCCGCAGGTTATATATCCATTCGGTTTCTTTTTGTTCAAGTCTCCTTTTAATGTTGCCACCTCTGATCCCCAGTTGTACTTGATCTATAAAGAAGACCTTCATGCCCACTGTACTACCTTTGTGGGCGTGCAGAAAGTGGGCTGCCACCGGAGTCAGTGTCCTCCCACATTCTTCATCCCGTGCTGCCAGTCTAATAGTCGAAAGGTGTTTTTGAATCCTATTCTTTACGGCATTGATGGTCTCGCCGACATAATATTTAGGGCAAGGGCATTGGATGACATAAATGACTCGCTGTGATCTGCAATGCAGATGTTTGGTCAGTTTAAAGTCCCTTTGTGAATGTAGGTCTTTGATCGCAGTCGTCTTAACCACAAAGGGGCAGACCGTACAGCTGCCACATGGTCTACTCATTGCTCCATGAGGGGTTCGTAACCACGTAGTGGACGTGGAAAGATGGCTAGTGCAAAGTCGATCTCTCAAGCTGGGGGCCCTCTTAGCTGTCAATAAAGGTCCCCCCCCTATCCAGGGTGCCAGTTGGGGGTCCGATTGTAGAACAGCCCAGTGTGTTTTCAGAATGTTTCTCATGTTGTTCCAATCACTGTTATATCTGGTGATAAATCTCACCTGGTTATCAGCTGTCCTTCTCCTGTATGTTAACAGTTGTTCTCTCGGAGTTCGCAGGGCCCGTTTGGCAGCTCGATCCACAACCCTGCTTGGATATCCCCTACTCAAAAAGCGGGTACGCATGTCCTTGACTTCTTCCTTGAAGCTCTCATCATTAGAGCAGTTTCTTCTCAATCTCAACATTTGTCCAACAGGGATGCCCTCTTTGAGTTTTTTCTGGTGGAAGCTGGTAAAATGTAGTAAAGCATTAGTAGAGGTAGGTTTTCTGTATAGATGGGTAGAAATGAATCCATCAGCACCAACTTCTAAGGTTAGATCCAGAAACATAGCCTTTGTTGGTGAGTATGTGTATGTCAGATAGATGTTCAAGGAGTTGGTGTTTAAGGAGGCTATGAACTCCTCACATAAATGGGCAGGTCCCTGCCACAGGAAGAGGATGTCGTCGATGAACCTGTACCAGCCCAGAATATGGGGCTGGTACAGGCCCATCGACTCCCCCCAGACGACCTCCCGTTCCCACCACCCCAAAAAGAGGTTGGCAACGGAGGGCGCGCATTTGGCTCCCATGGCTACCCCCCTGACCTGTCTGTAGTACCTGCCATTGAAGATGAAAAAGTTGTGGGTCAAAATGAACCCCAATAACTCAATGGCGAATGCATGTAATGCACTCTTTTCATTGGATTCCATATCCAAAAAGTATTTGGTGACATGTGTGGCCATGTGGTGCGAGATGTTGGTGTATAACGCTTCCACGTCACACGTCACCAACAAAGTATTTGTGCTGCAATCGACACATGTTTTGTTTTAAAATGACCATCAGATCACTTTAAACAGTGGCTCATCATAACCTGAAATGGGTATTCTGTAGACGTAAAGTCTTAAGACTATAACATTGTCTTACATTGCATCATTTAGGAAGGTAGTTTTCATGGGTAGTAAAAGATATGGCGTGCCAGACTTGAACCTAATCAGGTTGTGACCTGGGTCCCCGCCATTTTTGGTTAGAAGTCTAATTCTGGCTCTATTGGGAGGAAATAACTTGTTGAAGTTTTTCTATCCTAAATATCCTCTGAGGCGGCTTGGCTTTGCATTGTCTGCTTTAGGCCAGACATGATACCATCTATAGAGACTCTGTCATCCTATGTCCGTAGACTTAATAAATATGACAGTTACATGCAGGCAAGTGATGTCGCTATTATTAGTATACGGGCATTCCTTCCACCTTATTGGTGGTTGAGAATGATCTATTTCATCTAAACAATAGTATTGTTTCTTTTTTTTCCTCAGGAAGCAGGTGTGTGCTGACTTATGACATTCCTTTATCATATGGTTGAGCACATCAGCAGCCATAGACAATGGCATTTCTGATTATGTCGAATGGGTGACATAACCAACCCAGACTGACTTGACAAGAAAATAAATTATGAAACAAGTTTAGGAAGCAAAGGGCAGAAGATAGCATAAAAGATCATTTAAAAGGTCTCAAATGAATATACATAAAGGAAGTTTATGCTTCTTCAGATAACAACGTTTTCCCTCCACTGGCTGCCAGTATCTGTGAGAATTCAATTTAGGACTCGAACTTTCAAGGTACAAGGTACTTTTTTATATATTCTTTATGTACAAGGTGCTTTTATTTGTCACATACATCACCACACAAGTATGACCGGCAGTGAAAAGTTCTTATTCAACTGTTCTGGGAAGTGTATCATACTTTAATCATGTAAGTTAGTTAAAAGGGGGCAGGGGAAGTACCTATGAGCCTATCATCTGGCCTAAACAATTTACTTTACAGTCCGCGCTAAGGTTGCCGGAGACTGTACTTTTTACCCACAGCGTGACTTACAGACTGATTCAATACTAATGCCAGGTAGCGACAGATGAGCGTCTGTAGAGCAGATTTCAGAGCGCCCGCTAGTAGTCGCTGTGCTCGGCCATGGATTATTGTTTCAGAGCGCCTCACTCGCTGTCCAGCATTGATGAATATGATATGTGATTCGCTATACTACGCTGTATGGGAGCGCACCGTAACGACAGCTCAGTGCGACTGACTCACATCACATTCATTAAAAAAACAGCCACAAACATCGGCCACGCTCAAAATCATGTAATTGTAGCCCATAGCGCCAGAGGATGTGTAATTAAAGGCTGTTTTTGTACATGTATCCACTAGAAGAGGTCACACAATGATTTGAACAAAAAAAAAAAATTGTCAAACACGCTGTTTAAACACAAGCAAATGAACGGTTATTGAAATGTATGGGAGAGCGACACTGAGTAAAAGGTAATACCACCGTTCACCAGACGCTGCCTGCCGCTACGAGGCACTATCCCTTCTTAAATAACCCTATTATTGATGTATACTGGCAATTCCAAATACCAGTAAAAAAAAGAATACCATCACCGACAGGCCAGTGTCCAGTAAAGTAATACAAAAATATGGCCAGGGGGCAAACTTATAGAGCATTTGCTGCCATTTTTACCGTATACCTGCTATTTGTGACGCGCCTTTCTTCTCCACCCCCTTATCCTTTGTATTGTAAGCTTGTAAGGGCAGGTCCCTCTTGCCTAGTATCAATATGTGCATTTCTGTTACATCTGACTTGTAATACCCTGTGTATATATGTGTATTATTATATATATATATATATATATATATATATATATATATATATATATATAATTGACCGACCATGTCACTGGCACCTAATGGAGGATCTGTATAATAAGAAAATGTATTGCACTAGAGATTGATTTTCCATCAAAGCCATGCTCTATACAATTACTGTGACAGAAACCGCCGCATAATCAAATCTGTTGGTATGACATCATTACTGGACAGCGGCACTGATTGTGATTGAGTTACAATGAGGATCTCTTGGTGTTATTAGATAAAAAATCTCATGATCCTTTGCAAGGATATGGTGTGATTATACCCAATAGGGAGCTCCTATTACTTTATCGCAGTCATTTGTATCCTGACAACTGTTGTACTGTACTGTGCCTGCAGTATATGCGTAAGGCTTTACGGCTTGCCATAACATTTATTTCCTTGGATCCACCTGCCAAATATTCTGCCGCCCAGCAGTTTGGAAAACCTGATAAAGGTTGAATAAAAGTAATAGCTGTCAACTTACAGTATTAGAAAAAAGAAATAAAAAGTGCAATGAACAAAGACAATAGCAGAGCAAAAGTAATATTTGTTTGTTGCTATCTTGGAAGCCATTGGGGTGCAAGGGGGCATCCTGAGAGGGAAATCCAATATGGCTGTATCACTGAACCAATTGGAATTAATAAAGAGGTATTTTGAGGTGTGATTTAGATTGCTACTCAGTGTCAGATTGGACCCACCCACCGTGCAACTTCAATAGATGGTCATGACTTTTTGCATGGGTTCCATTTGCTGCAAAAAAATGTTGCATCTGCAATAAAATAATATAGGGCCTCACATTTACCAGGCTACTAAACGGTGCACCAGGCCTAGGAGTTGGTTTGCCCAATGGCCGACCATGACTGGATACCCACCCCTCTGCTGGTCTGGTGCTTTTCCAGAGGTGGAAGAACACCAGGCCTGTGCAAATGGCCACTGGGCTCTTCCACATTTCCATGGACAGTGGGGGTGCAGGAAACTCTGAATAGGGCTATTGCAAACATGTCTGGCCTATAATTTTATAATATGTTATTGTTCATATCACTGCTTTTTATAGAAAGTAAATTACTTTGTAGATACATCATACATGCTCAGAGATTTCAATACATGTACTAGGCTAATAATGTTTGAGAGATTGTTTTAGTTCTTTTAATATCTATTTTACAGAACACAGATAATCGGTTCCTGGAAGAGGGATGTATATAGTACTTTTCACCAATTACACAAATCAGCTCCGTTAGTTGGGTTCTATGACAATGGGCCCATATAGGTGCTGCACTCTATGGTGCTGACCAAGGCAACACGTGAACTGCTGTCTCTCATGGCGCTGGCCACAGAGGATCATGTTCACCCGTTAATTGGCCAAATTAAAGGGTTTAGGGCAAATCAGGGGCCTCCATCACACTATGGCCCTTATTTAACAAGGGATAGCGCCAGGTAGCGAATGGTGAGCGAACGGTAATGGCGGTCACTGCCACGAGAACGCCGGCTCCCCTCCGCAATCACACATTTATCAAGCCGATCCTGCTTAGCGACTGACAGAGCGTCAGATAGCGAATCATTCATCATTATTCCAGCCTCACCCCACAGCGCCAGCGAGCGACCTTGAACAGCGACAGGTATGACCTCTCGCTACCTGGCGCTCTCCTTTTTTTTTTTATTTTTTTTTTTTTTTAAATGTCAAAAATTCTGTGACCACTTCTGCAATGTTAGATATTTTTTTTAAGGTAAAAAAAAAAAATTGTGCAGAATTGATATTACAGGTCTGATATTAATGTATTCATATTACAAAATGTTTTGAAAAACTTGTGTTTTTTTATACCCAAAAATATGGTTGTTTGGGGGTTAAAAAACTACTTTTAACCCATCGCCGCCAGCGCTCTGGGGTTTAAACAAGCATTTCACAGCGCGAGAATTTTTTCAGCGTGCTTTGTTAATTAATATGGTGGGAGCCGTTCGCTATGGCCATTCGCTGTCATGCGCTCCCATACAGCGCGGAATCTGTCAAATAGCGACTCCTCACCCAATATTCAACATTACGGCAAACCGACTGAGTCGCTATCAACTACAGAACAACGGCCAAGCACAGCGACTACTAGCGGGCGCTCTGAAAATGCCGCTACTGTCGCTACCTGGCGCTATTAATGAATCGCCCTCTTAATCCAATCCTGGGTGAACATCGCTAAATGTTTAGTCCTGACATGCAATGTCACCTCCTCATACTCTTCGAGCCTTTTCTGAAAGAAATTACTGATTCTTCTGCGTCGGATAGACCCAGTCCCCCTAGTTTCAGAGCCTTGTGTGTCTACAAGTAAAAAAGTAAACAAACCCAGGTTTTGTTCCTCTTTAAAATACTTAACACACATAACCCCATTTCCCCTGAAAATAAGCCTTACTTCGAAAAAAAAGTCCTTTTAGGATTTTTTAGGATGCTTTAAATATAAGTCCTACCCCCAAAATAATCCCTAGTTACAGTTACAGGGGAAAATAAGGCAACTGCCTGAAGGGCACCAGGACCAGAAGGCCCCCATTACTGTCAGGGCCTTTTTTTATCGGGGGCACCAACAGGTGGGACGTGACAGTCTGTGTCATATTGTGGAGCCGTGCAGATTTAGAGGCCGATTCATTAATAGCGCCAGGTAGCGACAGATGAGCGCCAGTAGCGTGATTTTCACAGCGCCAGCTAGTATTCGCTGTGGTTGGCCGGGGTTTGCTTGTTGACAGCGACTCAGTCGGTGTGCGGTAATGTTGAATACGGGGTTAGGGGTCGCTGTTTCACAGGTTCCGCGTTGTATGGGTGCGCCTGACAGCGAAAGGCCAGAGCGAACGGCTTGCTGCAGATTCATTAACAAATCATGCTCAAAAATTTCTCGCGCTGTGAATTCCTTGTTTAAACCCCAGAGCGCTGGCGGCGATGTGTGTAAAATGGTTTTTAACCCCCAAACAACCTTTTTTTTTATATGTAAAAATTATACAAGTTTTTCTAAACATTTTGTAATATGAATACATTAATATCAGACCTGTAATATCAATTCTGCACAATTTTATTTTTTTTTTTACTTAAAAAAAAATCCTAACATTGCAGAAGTGGTCACAGAATTTTTGACATTAAAAAAAAAAAAAAAAACATTAATAGCAATTAATTAAGATTATTTAAAGATTGCTCCATTGAAATGCATTGGACCACGCCAGGGAGCGCCAGGTCATACCTGCCGCTGTGATGGGATTAGCAGCGGCGCTGTTCGTTGCAGTCGGCTACATGATGAATCCCGACGCTCTCGCCGACGCTAGCCTCATTTAGCGTGATAAATGCGTCATTGTGACCGCCGCCGGGCGTACTTGATTCAGTAGCCGCCGTTAGCTGGCGGTACCTGGCGCTCGTCAGACACTACCTGGCGCTAGCCCTTGATAAATAAGGCCGCAAGTTTCTCTTTAAGTTACATGTGCACTTCTAACATATCTTACTATGTATGATTAAGGGCAACTGTATGCCCGAAACACGTCACAGGGTCCCCGTTGTGGGGCAGACATTTATAAGGTCCGGGCACGTATATTATTAGGTTTGATGATTTGATTTTGCACAAGGACTCTTGCACTTTATGTGGATTATGGCATTTTAAACCTTTGGATTAAAAGTTATGTTTTAATTGACCGAGACAGGCTGGACACCACACTGACCATTTCATTGTGGAACTGTGACAGAGGATTTCCTCTCTGTGCCTCTCAAAGTGTCAGGTGAGCTTTCTTTTTTACACTTCTAACATAGTTTTATGTTAGACTATAACATATTTGACTGATATTAGTAACATCTAAGCTGAAAGTTTAATTTCCTTCTCTTTAAGTCTTTAATATGCTGGGGGAAGTTTTAAAGAAAATATAATCTGCTTGCAGGATGATGTGCAGTGAATCTGGGCCTTGTCCCGCTACATGTCACTGAATGAGATAAAAAGCAGCCTGTGCTGAGATACTGAGATACAAGTGTCCTTCTTATGGCAGTTTCAATCTGTATACTAAAGGCGTTGAAAGTACTAATAATGACAAGAGGTGGCACCTTGACCAGTTCCATATGGGTGCCTATAGGGTCGAGTTTCAAGTTGCGCTCGGGCTTCTGCCTGATTCATGGTGGTCAAAATGTCTGTTTACGTTTTAGCGTCAATTTGCACACTAGCGCTCCCCTTTGCAGCAATTTGTGCCTGAAAAAATACCCCCCCAAAATGGAGAGCACAGGTTCTCTAGAGAATACACTCTGAAATGGCGAATATAGCTTCACAGAAAACACAGAACCTGGAGAGATTGAATTGCTACCAAGAAACAGTAAAGGAAAGGGGAGAAACATGTGGGACCATCGGGAGTAGTTAAGCGATCAGCCGGCCAAATGCGCATGGGGCAGGGCCATTTGCGAATCAGCAGATTTACCTTGCGCTCTGCTCTTGAGCGTAATTTTGTGCCCTTCGCAAGTGTACCCGGGATGTGCACACAGTCATGAATCATGCGCCTAGACGCAATTGTTTGCGCTCAGACTTTGTTTTTGCGCACTGGCCATGAATCTACCCTAATGTGTCTTTTGAAGGCTACTCCAGCACCTTCCTGCAAAAAGATCACTGATGTCCATTAAAATAAGATGTTTGCTGAAGCTAGTGCAATTGCTGACTTGGACATCTTTTGTATGGGCATAAGTGAGCTTTAAATTGCACCATGTCCTTTGGGGCAATAGCAACTTGCCAGAGCCCCTTTGGTGATGAGGGTCCTAGGCTATTGCCAAGTTTGCCACCTCCTAACATTGCCAACTGCAAATAGGTAGATAGAAGGCAAGGCTGCAGCTGATTTGTACTCCAAATCAATTTGCTGCCATCACTAATAAATGTTTTGCTCCACATAATTTACCCCAAAAGGTAAAAAAAAACGAAATAGCCCTTTTGCTCCACGGGAGGTTTCTGTCCTCCCTGAGCTCGCCTTAGGACAGCTATGTTGCAGTTTGACAGGTGTAGCACCCCAGTCAAGCTCCCCACCTGCCACTGTCCTTGGAACATTTATGTTTCTATTTATGTTTCTTATGTTTTATGCACTTTACACAGCTTTGTGTATATTTATTACACAGTTTTAAGTGACTTGAATGTACCAATAAGGTGAAAAGGAAATAGAAAGGAGTACTTGTTTATAAGAAAAAAAGTTGGGCACCCCTGATATAGATTAATAGTGTATGCAATGGGTTTAATTGAGTACCTTGCAATCTGGGTTTTATTCCGATTTGTGATGCCCCAGGGGAAGGCCAGCGGCCGGCCCTGGAATCACCCAAGCTACTTGGGTATTGTTCCACTTTAATGACTGCTAAATATTTCTTATTCTCACAAAGATATGTGCCTGTTAATTATCTGCCACCTTGTGTATTTGAGATTAAGCCCTTTAACAAAGCATCAGACCATGTTTTGACCAACCTGTGGATGCTAATGATAGGCAATGGCAGTAAAAGACAGGCCAGACCATGTGTGGCAATGCCTGCAAAATGGAGAGATGCATTTCCTACTACCAGCTCAACATAACCAGGCTATTCTGAGCACTTATGGGGTTGCGTAAAGCTATTTTAGACTGGTACAGCCCTGTTAACTGTAGGATACTGTGCCGCTCATTGAAAAAACATAGTCACAACATCAGAAACTAAAAGATGGTGGCTCCATAACAGGAATTATCTACTAAACTGGTTAGTGTTAAGAATACAAAAAGATAATGACCAGCGTGTTCAGAGGAAATGCAGATAGATAGAAAGTTCTAATGTTAGATATATATATAGAATCTAGGTAGCTGAGATGTTTAAATGTTAAATTATCCTGCTTTCTGCTTGCCTCATGCTGGCTGTCAGGGGCTGCATCTGTCATTCACAGCACCCTGATTAACCTTATAGAATGTGTTCCCGTCTGCTGACTCATTCTTTTCTATCCCCAAAATGATTTCTTTTGTAAGGGGACTTTGAGACATGGGAAAAACTGAGACATGACACTGAGACATGAGTGTCTTCTGCTAAGGAGGCCCTACAAAAAGGAAAGAGTTCACTGGAATTTAAGGGGTTATTTAAGAAATGCTAACGCCACGTAGTACCGTGTAGTGTCAGGTGAACGCAAGACACAGTATGTGAAAACCATATATATGAAATTCAATCTGGTGAGCGCCTCTTATAACGTCATGTAGCGTCACATGTATCACTAGCGGTGGCTTAGTGTAAAGCGGTAGTGCTCTAGGTTCAGCAGCGTCGTGTAGCACCTGTCGCTCTGTAGCGCTCTCCCATACACTTCAATGGTGTTTTATTTGGCTGTGTATAATGCGTTTTCCTATGTAATGTTCTAAATTTTTGGTTCAAATCATTGTGTAGCCTCTCCTGCCCGGCAACCAAACACTTTTATTGTTTTTTTTTATGCAGAATTGTATGTGCAGGTCGGCCATTGCAGTGTCATTGTCACAGTGTTAAAATGTCATTTCGATCTGGTGCTGGTGTTTATGTGTTTAGAAACAGACTCTTCATATAGCATCTGGCGCTCGACAGAAGAGCGCCCAGTTTTAGAGCGCCTGTGCTGGTTGTGTGTAGATTTTTTCTTAAATATGGGCTTCAGTGCCGAGTGCCGGACGCACTTAACTGGCACTACCTATCGTTCGCTGGAGCATTGCCATATTGTTAGATGTAGCGTCATCTTGGGCGCTTTGACCTCAGGACTTCACCTAGCGTTCTCGATTGGCTCTGCAGTGAATCAGGTAGAGCGCTTTTACAGCACCCCCTACAGACATCACATTTATCAATGCTGGACAGGACAGTACAGCGACCGATTGTCCAGCCGATGTGCTAGGTTATAGCACCAACCATCCACTTGCAGCTGCTCTAAGCGCTCAAATGGCAATATGTGGCGCTAGTCTTAAATTAGCTTCCCCATAAGAAATACAAAGCAGACAAAATGCAGGTGTGCTAACAGCCAGCACAAAGAAAACAGTAAGCTAATTTAACCTGCCTGATATATCCCATTAACGGGATTGCCTAAACTGAAAAATAAATAAAATCAGCCATGCAGCTGATTTATGCCGGTGTGTTGCTGCATAAAGCTCCATGAATCTGATATCTCAGCCCTTCTTTGTAGCCGAGCCCCCAGATTATATTTTTGCATGACAGCCTCCTTGTTTAGCACTGAGAGTTGTACCTCTGGCATTAGACTGCGTGGAGGACATGACTGGGTCTCAGTTTGTCTGTTTCTTTAAGCTCATTGTAAACTTCCAGATGAATAATACATCCTAGTTGTATAAATGTTACTTTTGCTGTCTTTGTGCTGAGCAAAAACTTAAATAAAAAAAGACAGGAACGGGCCGTCTCCGAGGGGCCTCACGAACCTTGATTGGCGAGGCTGGTGCCAACACGGGAGGCATCGTGAAGGAGGGTAGAGCCTATGGCTCTAGTAAATCTGGCTTCACATCCTTCGGATTCCCAGTTTGCCCATTCCTGGTGACACACTGGCCCCCCCTGCCCCCGCGGGTGCTCCACTGACCCCTAGGCCTGGCCTCCTCCGCAAAGCGCATTCTAAGACGTGCCTGCAAAAAAGTATTCCCCAGATGTTATCCTTTGAATCGCCTTGATGGAAACGACACAGGATTCGTAGACGTTGTAGAATGTAATGGTGTGATGTACCCCTTCTTCTTTCTTTCCCTTCCCATTTTCCTTTCTGTACCCCCATCCTATCCTTTTGAAAACCAATAAAGTTTGATTATACTAAAAAAAGACAGGAAAAGAGACAGAAGCATCATATGTTTCGGAGACTGAAATGTAATCTTCTGGCTCTGACTCACACAGGCTGCTATATGGATTGACCCATGAAAATTACTGTCCAAGGCCAAAAAGTGTCTTAAAGTACACCTATACTCAGAGGGACATATATGTAGACGACTTCTATATCTAGCCCAGTGCCCCAAAACATCATGTGTTTCTTTTTTTACCTCAGCTTTTGCCCAATATTCATAACATGAACTGTATGCAGTCAGCCATATTGCTCCCTGGTTGAGCAGCCCCACCCCCAGTTATGATGCAATGAATCAGTTCAGCAACAGGGGAGCACTTTAACCTAACTGCCATTATGTGACAGTTTGGTTGTAACTGAATTAATTAGCAAACAGCATATTGTAGTCACCAGAATACTACTTCCTGTTGTTTTTTCCTGGTGTTTTTATGAATATTGGGCAAAGGCTGAGGTAAAAAAGAAATGCAGGCTGTTTTGGGGCACACGGCTAGATATAGAAGGTGATCACATAAACTTCCTTTCTGAGTATAGGTGCACTTTACAACAACACTTGTGTTTACTGAAGCAAGGGGGGCAGGCTGGGCTGCATGGAAGCCCCAGGTTATTTAGTCTGGACAGACAGACATCGATCACTAAATTGGCAAGTGAGTTCAGGTCAGGTTCATGGTCGGTATCAGGGGTAGGCAGCAATATTTATGATTGGGGATCCAAATCACAATGAATGGCTGGGTTCTGGCCTGAAATACAATCTTCAGGTAAGCATGCCTCAACGAGGATTCAAGTTTTAATTAGCACAGAAAATGTCGTAAATGGCATAAATGCAATCTCTGGTCCCATTATAGAAATTGTATCTTATATGCAGCACACCAAACAACATGAATGAAAAAACTGCTCCAAAAGGTGGTAAAAATATGTCTGTATTTTGTGTGTGTGTGTGTTTCGTGCACTTTAAATCGCTTTTGTGTGTTTTAGTATGATTTTTAGATGAGTGACTTTCCATACATACCATCCAGATGGTACTTGGGATAACTACAAAATGCCAAGGGATACTTGATGGAAAAAGTTTGAGAACCCCTGTTCTTCAGTATATGCTGTATGTATACACTAAACATGTGGGACCTGATTTATTAATATTCCAGCCATTCCTCACACAACTACTTGCACCATAGGAAAAACAGAGAATGTGTTTTTTGGCACACGGTATAGAGTGGCTCAGCATGAAATAATGGGGTTTATTTCAGAAACGCTAAGGCAGTGTAGTGCCAGGTAGTACCAGATGAATGTCACATGAATGTCAGGTCCCATTGAGGTCCTGCTGAGTTCCCTACAGTGCCACATAAGACCCTGCACTGTGTGGCCTTATCCTATACATTTCAATGGGCTTGAATGGTTACAATTATTTTTTGGGCTGGTGCATGTGCCACAGGATCCATTGACTGGTTGGGATTATTTTTGGATGCATCTTTAACACTTTGTATTGCGCTGCAAACTTGTGATGTGGAGGCTGATTCACTACTAGCGCCTTGTATTGCCAGATGAGTGTCTGTATAGCTAGTAGATGCTGAAAGTTCTGCATAAAAATATAAAAAGTAGAAACATGTATAAAAGTGTTTATAGTGTTTGCAGCCAGGAGAGGTCACACCATGATTTGAGCAAAAAAAAATTAAATAAAATTGCCAAACACACTATTTATACACAACTAATGAAGCCCCATTGAAATGTATGGGAGAGCGACACTGAGCGACGGGTACTACATGGCGCTCCTGAGCCTAGAGCGCCGGAGCCACCTCTAGTAATACATTGGACGCTACATGGCGCTCAAGAGGCGCTCACTAGATTCGCTTTCCTAAATGTGGTTTCTCATACAGCGTCCGGTGCTCACCAGCGACCTGCTGCTACAAAGCACTACGTGGCGCTGCGCTATCCTTTCTTAAAACGGACCTTCAGCATGATTTAATGAAAAGCCCAAACCCTTAAAAAATTATTCCCCAGTATCTAAAATTAATATATTTCATGTTTTTAGTCTCTTACTTTTCTTTCCCTCACTGTCCTGCAACTCTTTTCAGGACTCTAGGATACGGGCGCCGCCATCTTGGCTCAGTAGCATCACATACTGAGAAGTTGAGAGGGGTCAAAAGTGCAGGAAAGCGGGGTTATAGCTGTGCTTTGCACAAACAGAGCAGAGCTGGGGTCAGTAAAAGGTCAGCAATCCCAGAATGCAGAGCAGCGCAGTCAGAGGACACTTCCTGTTTGCAGGCAGCCTGCACGTCCATGTGCCGCCATCTTGGGTGTTTAAAGGCTCATAACATGCAATCGATGCAGGTAGGATCATTTTTAATGTGGGCAATCTGTATGTAAAGGGTGTGGGAAGTATATAGGAAATGCTGTTATTCAGAGTGAAGGTCCGCTTTAAATAATCCCCTTGGTCTCTGAGAAAGCCATGTCATGTCTTTCAAGTGTCCCCAATGCAATTCCCATTCTTAAATTCTTTCAACTTGTGGCGCCCCCCAGTGGTTCTAGGTGTCGCTGGCGCTTACGCATATAAAAAGCGTGAGTTGGGATCTGTGCCTGGCCAGGAGCGCTACAGCTGATAGCGCCAGCAGCCTGAAGGCGAGGTTGCGGTGCGGACGCTGCCGAGCTTCTTGGACGAGGCGCTCAAGTGCAGCCCGCAGCTTTTATAATAAATTAGCCTCAAAGTAGCGCAGTGTGCCTAACTAGTAACAATGAGACATCCTCTACATAGGATGCATCAATGTTGCCATATTTAATGGATGTTTTTGAATTTCCGCAAAATTTATTTATTTGTACCAAAAAAAAAATACAAGCAGAAAAACAATAATGTTATACATACAACAGATTTGATAGACATGACAGATGTAAAATAAATCATTTTCAGAAAAAAGCACATTAAACTACATGTCTTTGCTTCTCTTATGTCATGCCATGGAGGTGAAATTTTAATTAAAACTAAAAGCAAAAACTGGTAAAATAACATGCAGAATAACTTTCCTATTATATCCTATGGGAGTAGCAAGCTATGCGCCACAAAAAGCTGGCAAATCAAAATGGCGAGTGTAATGGCGTTCATGGATTAATAAATGCCTGTCATATATGCACTGATGTGAAAAATGTTGATAAATGCAGTTTGCACACCAAATGGGCGCACTATGTGCAAAGTGGGCGTAAAACCGGCGCAATCCACCCATGGATCCGGCCTGTAGATTTACTCATTTACTGACACCGTCTAAAGATCACTTGAGGATATGTGATGTAATGTCTATGGCTGCTAAAAATAGAGCCTGTACCTTATCATTTTAGTAAACAGTGTTTGTCTTCTCTGGAGGTTGGAGCCATGTTGTACAGTCCATGAAAGTGAAACATGGTTTGAGTCTGGTATATTATTAGTGACACAAAAAAGCTCCTGTTCACACCAGGAAAAATTCTTACTACATCCTGTAGGGAAGAATCCATTTACTGTGTAGGTCGGGAAGCCATGTTTACCCGGCACATGAAAATTTTGAGTTCCTAAATGAGTCATTATATTTAAAGAAAGGATTACAGAGATGTTTGTCTATTTCAGGTTTGCAGATGCATACTTATTTTTGGCCAGGCCGAACATTTTCCTTGACATATTTTAGCAGACAATCTTTAAACATGTTTATGTAAGTAAATCGTGGCTACACTTAGACCAGGATAAGGTATCTGTAGCTGGGAACTTCCATCCTGGGAGAAGAAATATTGAGCTCTGGTGGCATTTCCAGAAATGAGGAATCTGTCACACGTATCTGACAAGCTTCTTATTGTAGGGCGTCTTCATCAGTGACTTCTGTCTACCCTCAACACATGATGGCATGTCAGCAAACTCTCCCTTCTACTACCCAGCAGGCAATGTGAGGTCTTAGGGCCTAATATATAATGTGCTTCTGTTAGCATCTGTTATGTGACTATAGCCAGCATTGCCAGTGCTGTGAACTACATAGACGCTAGCAGGCGTTGTGCCGAACGCTAGTTAATTAACTTTGAATGTTGCACTTAGGTGTTAGTCGGCCTATGTCAGCACCCGTTGGACCTTCGGCTGATTAGCCCAGCGCCTGTGAGCCCCACTTTGTTCTGCCGTTTTACACCACTCCCCAACATATTTATGAATTTTTAATAAAACAAAAAATGCAAACAAAAAAACAAACACTGCCTATACAAGGAATGGGATGGGAGAATGCCAAACTGCCTATATGGGGAATTGGAGGTGGGGGAATGTCACACTGCCTATATAGGGAATGGGAGGGGGAATGCCACACTGCCTATATGGGGAATGGGAGGGGGGAATGTCACACTGCCTATATGGCGAATGGGGGGGGGGGGGGGATGCCACACTGCCTATATGGGGAATTGGAGGTGGGGGAATGTCACACTGCCTATATGGGGAATTGGAGGTGGGGGAATGTCACACTGCCTATATGGGGAATTGGAGGTGGGGGAATGTCACACTGCCTATATGGGGAATTGGAGGTGGGGGAATGTCACACTGCCTATATGGGGAATGGGAGGGGGAATGTCACACTGCCTATATGGGGAATGGGAGGGGGAATGCCACACTGCCTATATGGGGAATGGGAGGGGGAATGTCACACTGCCTATATGGGAATGGGAGGGGGAATGTCACACTGCCTATATGGGGAATGGGAGGGGGGAATGCCACACTGCCTATATGGGGAATGGGAGGTGGGAATGCCAAACTGCCTATATGGGGAATTGGAGGTGGGGGAATGTCACACTGCCTATATGGGGAATTGGAGGTGGGGGAATGTCACACTGCCTATATGGGGAATGGGAGGGGGAATGCCACACTGCCTATATGGGGAATGGGAGGGGGAATGTCACACTGCCTATATGGGAATGGGAGGGGGAATGCCACACTGCCTATATGGGGAATGGGAGGGGGTGCCACACTGCCTATATGGGGAATGGGATGGGGGAATGCCACACTGCCTATATGGGGAATGGGAGGGGGAATGCCACACTGCCTATATGGGAATGGGAGGGGGAATGCCACACTGCCTATATGGGGAATGGGAGGGGGAATGCCACACTGCCTATATGGGGAATGGGAGGGGGAATGCCACACTGCCTATATGGGGAATTGGAGGGGGGAATTCCATACTGCCTATATGGGGAATGGGAGGTGGGGGAATGCCATACTGCCTATGGGAATGGAGGGATAAATGCCACATTGCCCATGGGGAATGGGTGGGTAATGCCACTCTGCCTGTAAGTGGGGGATTCTGGACCTTGCCTATTATTTTGGGGCGGTGTTTTGGCACAACACTTGGTTCAGAATATTTTTCTTCTTATTTTCCTCCTCCAGATTCTAGGTGTGTCCTATGGGCAGGCACGTCTTTTATGGTGAAAATTTGGTAAAAAAATACGGTACAAGTGCCATCCAGTAGACCAAGCAAGGGGGTCAAAAGATTAGCTTGGCCAATTAACCCCCATGCTTAAGCCAGTACTGTGCATTGATTTTAAATAATCTCTTGAAATATAATAGAAGCAAACTTGCTGTTTTTGTGGCTTGCATCTCTGCTTTTGTTTTTCTAGTTTTTACTAACTCGAGATCGCTGGAGATTGGAAATTTGCCCTGGCTATTGTGCATTTTAAAGGAGCACTATCGTGAAATTGTGTAATATTAAAAATCCATATAAACACTTTAGCTAGAGGGGCGTGGCCTGGCGCTTGAATGGAGTGGACGCACTGAGCTGAGCTCCTGACCGAGACCGGGCTCCTACACCACTTTTTGAGGCAATTGGGCCCACAGAGTTCCCTGGGATATGCCTGGGAAAAGAGGCAAGAAGAGAGAGGGGGATACAGGCGGATCGCGCCCCGGAGCGGGGGCTAAACAGAAACTGGCAGCCAGCATACCTGGATCTGGAGAGGGGACCCGGAAGCTGCGTGCGGGACACATGTCGCCGGCCCCGTCGTCGGCTTCCTCCCCCGGGCCGATGGAAGATGACCCCCAGCTGGTGGAGACCTGCGATATCGCCCGGGAGGATGTGCGGCGAGCTGCAGGAGCGGAGGCGTCGGCCCGCTCTGTGGAGACCACGACCGGAATGGCGGGAGACGAGAGGGGGAGGCCGCTCACCCCTCTCCCCGCTCCGCCCACCGAGCAGCCTGCCGGATGTTGTGAAGAGGAGGAGGACGGGGCTTGCTATGCTGGCAGGAGCCCTCATCACGCTGCGGCTGGGAGCGGATGCTCTGGGGCCCGTGCGCCCCCCAGCTATCTGACGCACAGGCCGGATCAAGATGGCGGCCGGGTCGACAGGAGGACAGCGGCCTGGCAACAGCGCAGGTATGACGGGGGGGACACCCCGGCCCCTGAGTGGGGGGATGAGGAACAACAACCCCTCCTTAGCCTGGGGAAGGAGGGAGGCCCAGGGACACATGCTGCAGATCCCCAATCACACCAGCCTGGGGGATGGAGAGAGTCTGGCCTCCAGAAATTGGGGAGATTTGCTTTCCTCCCTACTGAGAAGGACTCAGGGAGGCATACGCCCAGCAACCCTGCTCTGAAGTCGCCGTGCCCTACCCAAATGCAGCATAGGGAGGCTCTCCCACAAAGAACCCCAAGGTCCAGAAGTCGCTCTGGGGCGAGGAGGGAGTGGAGCCCATGCAGCAGTCAGGAGCCCTTTAGGGGGCAGGCGAGAGCAGCCAGAACACCCAGCCCGCTATCTCCCCATGCCCACTCTGATGCCTCGGGGTCATGGCCTGCCAGAGGGGTCACGGCTCGTCCCGGTTCCCCAGGTTCGATCCATCCCTCTCAGGAAGAACCTCCCTACCCGATAGTAGATCTTTCCATAGCCGGGGAGGTTGAACTCCCCCCTCCGGCCACCTTTACTATCCACTCCCCTCCACGAGCGTCTGGAGAGAGAGATGAAGCGACACCCCACGCCGGTAATATTCACAGGGAGACCCTCTCCTTTCTGAGATCCATCCCCACCAGGGCGGACTTTGAGGCGCTCATCTCTAAGTATGAAACAGCCTACAAGAAAGATATCGCTGAAGTGAAGGGGCACCTCCGGGCGCTCGATTCCAGGGTAACCTCCCAGCAAACAGCTAATGAAACTGCTATCGCGGACCTGGCAAGACGGGTAGAAGCACAGAGCGCACAGATTCTTCAGCTCCAACTCCAGCACGATGACCTAGAAAATAGGCATAGGAGAAACAACTTACGCATCCGGGGCATACCAGAGGCTTCGGCGGGAGAAGACGTGAAGCAGATTATCACCACAATCTTTAATAAGCTACTAGATAGAGCCGCTGAAACTCCAATTGAGATCGACAGAGCTCATAGGGCCCTCGGCCCCCGCAATCCAGACCCGTCACGCCCGAGAGATGTTGTGTGTAGGGTCCACTTTTATAAAATCAAGGAGGAGATAGCCAGGAGAGCCTGGCGACATGGGCCGGTGGACTTTGATGGTGCGAGTATACAAATCCTCCCGGACCTTTCAAGACGCACGCTTCAGATGAGGAGAATGATGCGGCCGGTGCTTGAGGTCATTAGAGGTGCGGGGGCTTCCTACAGATGGGGTTTCCCCTTCCACTTGATTGTGCAAAGAAATCGTGAAACGTTCCTTCTCAAGACACACCGTGACCTGGCGGGACTGTTTTCTTTCCTGGGCTGTGACCCGATTCAAGTTCCAGACTGGCTTCTTCCAGGTACGGATCCGACACCACGGAGACCCCCGGGAGCACCCCCGCGCAGACCAAGATCAGCCAGACCCCGAGTGAGACAGGAGAGGCGACCTGGTCCGACTGACAGCGAACCCTGATCCCCTGCCTCTTAGACGTGCATGGACTCTGGTGATATCTAAACCTTATTTTTTCTTGTTCCTCTCATATGTTTTAAATTGCACTATTATCTCTTAAGATGTTTGCCCCAATTGCTCAGGTATTACACTTGCGTTATCTTTATATGTTGTTGGATGCCCGGTAGGTCTGGACCGAAGCTACTCCGATCTTGTAGCTAGTCACTGTCCCCCAGTTAGGTTGGCATCGGCCCCCCTCCGGATGGTGGAGTGCCGATCCCTTGAGCTACAGCTCTTTAGAGTTTCCCCCCAGCCAGGTTGGCTTTTGCATTGTTTGTTACTGTTATTGTGTTTCCCTGTCTACCTTCCCTACACGTATCCCTTCCCCGCGAACCCCAAACCACTACTACCTGGTCGCCCCGAAGCTCCTCGCCACCCCTCCCCTCCCTACCTGCAAGCTCCTCCCGGCGCGTGAGGGAGCTGTTGGCAGCCCCCGAGTGTCTTGAGCTTTTCCGGGATGGGGGAGGTGGTGATCAGCTCCTTCAATGTGAAGGGCCTTAATATCCCTGAGAAAAGATCAAAGATTTTGTATAGCCTCCACAAACAGAAGGCCAAGATAATCCTTCTCCAGGAAACCCATTTTAAAACGGGCCACGTCCCCGATATTCGGGACAGATATTACACGACCTGGCACCATAGCTCCAACCCGGAGGGAAAGACGAAGGGGGTATCAATAGCTCTCCACAAATCGCTCCCCCACGAGATACTAGATGGTAAGGTCGACCCCCGGGGTAGGTTTCTATTCCTCAAAATTAGGATATTCAATAAGACCTACACTCTCGCAAATCTGTATGCCCCCAACACGGACCAGACTCGATTCTCTGCCCAGACCCTTAAATTACTGGAAGAATTTGCGGAGGGGGTGATAATTGCCGGGGGAGACCTGAATGTTCCACTTAACCCCACACTCGACACTTCATCCGGGAGAGCTTCCGTGTCGCTGAGCAAACTCAATAGCTTGAGGAAAGAGCTAACAAGCCTCCAACTGGTTGACGTATGGAGGGTCCTCCACGGCCAGAGGAGGGACTACTCCTTCTATTCGCATGCGGCAGGCTCCTACAGCAGGATTGACTACCTGCTTACGAGCCATCATGCCCTGGACTGGGACCCCGAGGCGTGGATAGGGCCTATCTTGTGGTCCGACCACGCCCCGATCTTTGTCTCACTGACCCTCCCCGGTCAGTCGCCTGCCTGCTGGTCGTGGAGGCTCAACGATGCCCTGCTCGGTGACGCGGTTTGCTCCTCCGCGATTGAAAAGACGATTGAGCACTTCCTCGAGGACCACAGGGCTGACCCGACCCCCCTGCCCGTCCAATGGGAAGCCCTGAAATGTGTTCTCAGAGGGGAACTTATTAAGCAGGGCTCTAGAATTAAACGAGAAAAGTCAGCGCTAATCCAGAAAACCCTAAACGATATCCACACTCTTGAAGCTGCACACAAAGCGAGACCCACTGACCTGGGGCTTCTGGAACTACAGGGCGCTAGGGAGAGGCTACAGAAATTGTATAACCAATCATACCTAAGCTACAGGGATAAGGGAAGGGCCCAACTCTACAGACTGGCTAACAAATGTGGCCGAACCTTGGCCAGAACCCTCCACCCTCGGCCGACGGCCGCGTATGTCCCTGCTATCCGGAAGCCTGACGGCTCCTTGGCGCAGGCTCCCTCGGACATAGCGGCCACCTTTAGAGAATTCTACAACTCCCTCTATAATATCCGGGACCCCGCCTGTTCTCCACCGGTTCGGGGGCCTCCACCCTCAGTGATTGACGACTACATCACAAGTACCCCATTACCCTCACTTTCCGTGGAGGAAACCGAGTCCCTGGAGAGACCTTTCTCTGCCCTGGAGGTTATCCAAGCTATTAAAGACTCACCAGCCGGTAAATGCCCAGGCCCAGACGGATATACCCCCAAATTCTACAAACAATTCGAGGCTAAGCTATCCCCCTTCCTAACGAGGGTATTTAACTCCATAGGCGATACCTGCCCTTTCCCCCGACAGACCCTTGAGGCCGCGATTTCGGTCATTCCTAAACCAGGAAAGGACACCTCGATTTGTGGAAACTACAGACCAATCTCAATCATCAACATCGACCTTAAGATCTATGCTAAGATAATAGCCATGAGACTGCAGGGTTTGCTTCCTGATAGGATCCACCTAGACCAGGTGGGGTTCGTGCCGGGGAGGGAGGCCAGGGACAATACAAACAAGCTGTTCACCCTGATCTCACATGTCGCCTCCTCCAAAATCCCAGCTTGTCTCCTCGCATGTGACGCCGAGAAGGCGTTTGACAGGGTGAACTGGGCCTTTATGTCTGCCACATTGAGACAGATCGGGATTGGCCCTGGCCTCCTCTCCAAAATCATGGCCCTATATGGTGGCCCAACAGCTAGAGTCAGAATCAATGGCCTACAGTCCGCCCCATTCTCTATAAGCAATGGCACGAGACAGGGGTGCCCTCTTTCCCCCCTCCTTTACGTGTTGACGATGGAGCACCTAGCCATAGCCATACGCAACAATCCTGATATTAAGGGCATCCAGGTTGGTGAGAATCAGTTTAAGACGTCTCTGTTTGCAGACGACTTGATGCTACATATCACAGCGCCACACATATCATTCCCGGCTCTCTTAAAGGAGTTCGAGCGCTTTAGCTTGGTGAGCAATTTCAAAATCAACCTTTCCAAAACTGAGGCGCTCAACCTCTCTCTCCCGCGCCAAGAGGTTAGCCTCCTTGAGGCAAACTTCCCATTCAAATGGAAGGCCCAGGCCATCAGGTACCTGGGCATTCTAATACCGGCGGATCTTTCCAAAATATACGACCTTAATTATTCCCCTCTTCTAGCTAAAATAGGAAAGGAATTAGAGGCTTACACAAAGAGACCGATCACCTGGTTTGGCAGGGTTAATAGTCTAAAGATGGACATACTTCCTAAACTTCTGTATGTGTTTCAGACTGTCCCGATAGGCCTGCCCAGCAGCTTTTTTAAAAAACTGAGCTCAATATTCTCAAAATTTGTGTGGGGGTCATCTAGACCTAGGATTAGACTAGCGACGCTCTCGAGAGGCAGAGGGGACGGGGGCATGGGACTCCCTGACATAAAAATATATCATGCGGCGGCGGTCCTACAACGTTTAGTGGACTGGACACATAGAGGAAAGGAAAAACTGTGGGTTCAGTTGGAGAAGTCACTCTCTCGGTTCAACCCTTCCACAATAGTATGGGCTGCCCCTCTAACCCGGCCACAGAAAGGGACCCTACCATATCTTATGCAACATTTCCTGGATGTGTGGGACCCACTCCAACACAAACACACCTTGGTTCGTAGACCCGGCCCCCTCACGCCGATCTTTGATAACCCAGCATTTGAACCAGGCATGCTTTCTAGGAGCTTCCTCGTTTGGGAGGCTTCCGAGGGTATAACGGTGGGCCAGGTGATGCGAGACGGAACCATCCCCACCCTGGATGACTTGAGGGCTAGAGCAGGGAACAAGCGTATCTCATGGCTACTGCACAGACAGCTATGTACCTTCCTATCATCCAATAATATGGTGGAAAGGGCCCGGATCCCCCCCACAACGCTAGAGTCCCTGATCCTGCAAGACACCTCCCCCGACCATATGATCTCAAGGCTCTATAAACTCTTATCCAAATCTCTTCACACGGGGCCACCCAGATTCATTGAAAAGTGGGAAAGAGAATTGGGTCTCCCGCTCTCTGAAAATGACTTAACTAAGATTTATGCCTGTACCCATGGCTCCTCCGTAGCCACAGCCACCAATGAGCGCAACTATAAAATCCTCTCACGATGGTATAGGTGCCCTGCAGATATCCATAGATTTGACAAAAGTACCCCCAGTGTATGCTGGAGATGCCAACAGGAGGAGGGGAATATGATCCACATTTGGTGGAGCTGCCCAAGCATTAAATCTTTGTGGGACGAAATCCTCTGCATCTATGGACAGGTGTCGGGCACACTCATTCTGAATACGCCCCAGCTGGCGCTCCTATCGTTGCTTCCCTGCTCTATATCCAGCGCTAAGAGGGATGTCCTCCGCTTCTTCCTGGCGGCCATGAGAGCAGTCATTCCTAGACACTGGAAGTCGGCAGACCCCCCCACACTGGCGGAATGGGTACAGGAGTTGGAGTCTATACGATATTTAGAGAGCCTAATTGCTGTCGACCCGGAATCCGCCAGCAGATATGTATTGGTTTGGGCGGGCTGGTTGGACTTCCGGGACACCCGCTTACCTGCGCTGTTGTGAGCAGCTACGAGTAAATAGATAGCCATATTACGGGGGTCCTCGAGGTCCGTCAGCTCTACCCGGATCATGAAATGTTCTGGAGACTCCACACAGGCTCGTACAGGAGGCGTAGTAGAAATCAAACCCAACCACCTCCGAACAATTGGGGCTGACCAGGTGGCCTACTACTCCGATCATCCCCCCCCCCCCCCTTCGCCCTTGTCCTTCTCCCCTCCACCCCTACGTACCCTTCCCCTCACTGTTATAACTTTGCACCTTTGCGGTACGTCTGTTTCCCAGTGGGAGATTACTTGGGTTATTTGTACGGGACCTGCACAGGCCCCCATGGAGCTTATCGAGTAATAGAGGTACGGCTGGGAAAACCCACCCACGGAACAGAGTCATGATGTATTGAATTGATGTTTGATGTATGCAATTCACCCTATGTGTCATAAAGCCGATCTCATATGTGCTACACGATATGTTGTTTCCATCCCCTTACCCCTTGCTTTCTGTATTCCCTTCCCCCACCCCCCTTGTGTTTGTATACAACTTGTTGTTTAGAAAATCAATAAAAACCGATTACATTAAACACTTTAGCTAATAAGGGGAGGGGTCACTTATACACCCAAATGGATTAAAACTCCCACCAAGCTTGTGGTTTTCTTCCCCTGGTAGGAATAATATCCTGGGGTTACAGGTTTAGTCTATGAGGGGTGACAGAGTCTGTCACCCGAGATGCCCTCTTCCTTCCATTAAAATAAAAAAAACAATCCTGGCAACCCCTTCCAGCATATTTATATGGATTTTTATTATTGGGCCATTTTTTTCGCGATAGTGCTCCTTTAACTTCCAAACATGGACTGCTGCTTGTTTTCATACAGATGTAGTGCTTAAAGTGGACCAACACCCAGGATTTTGACTATCCTGGGTCTTGGTCCACTTCGGTGGGGCACCCCCGATCGGGGTGCCCCGCTGTGTGAAACCCCCCCGAACCCCCCGAACAACTCACCTCTCCCCGCTCCCAGCGCCGACGTACAAGGTAAGAACTTGAACGTCTAAGCGGCGGCGGCCGCCGCCGCCTCCCTCGCGTCACTTTGAACGCGCGTGCCCCCGCGCCGGCCATTCGCAGACGGCCGGCGCGGAGGCGCGCACGCCTACAGGGGCGCGAGGGAGGCGAAGGCGAAGATAAGGTAGGTGAGTTGGGGTGTCTGGGGGGGGTTTCACCCCGCGGGACATCCCGATCTCGGATGTCCCGCGGGGTGGGGGGTGATCGGCCCGGGAATCTTATAGATTCCCGGGCCGATCACCCGTGGGTGTTGGTCCACTTTAAAGAAGAGGTTTCAAGTGCCTCGTAACATTGCAATAGTGCTTGTTATAGGGGCGAGAACCCTATGACATGAATAGTTAGGTCATGTAAACACACAAAATCAGAATTATAGCATTTTGTACTCCCAAATGTCTGATAGCATAAAGAAAGTGCTGAATTAGACGTGCAGGGAAAATGTTAGCAATGTTAGATATATAAGGTCAGGGGGCACAACCAGGGCCCCTTTCCTAAAATTCTCGTGTGTGGTCATTTTACTTTGTGTACAGATGTAAAGTCTACAACTATATATCCTTTGCTAAAGGGATAGTGGGGAGTGGCCACTTTTCGCGCACCGGGAGAGAAGGTTCTATTTGCAAACAAATAGAAAAGAAAAAATAACAGATAAGCTCAGCATCTTCATGACATAATTTTGGAACTTCATAATGGAAACTTTTAAAAATGCCATTCAAAGTGGAATTACCCTTTAAGTTTGTTTTTTTAAATAGTTACAAATGGTTGAATTGAGGGATGAGGTCTGTTTTATACATTTTTGATATTTTGTTATATTTAAAAAAAAAACTGCAGGAACCTTTAAAAAGGACCTTCGCCCTGAATAAGAGCCTATCTTATATGTTTCCCCACCCTGTACATACAGATTGTCCACATTAAAAATCATCCTACCTTTTCTAAGCTTTTAAACATCCAAGATGGTGGCCCATGGAGTCATAGGCTGCCTGCAGACAGGATCTTCTCATTATGCCACTCTGCATTCTGGGATTGCTGTCCTTTTCCTGACCTCAGCTCTGCTTTGTCTGTGCAAAGCACAGCTATAACCCACCCCCTGGACTTGCCCCCCTCTCCTCACCTCAGTATGTGATGCTTCTGAGTCAAGATGGCGGCGCCTGCATCCTGAAGTCCTGAACAGAGTTGCAGCCCAGTGGGGAAAAGAATAATAAGTAAGTGACTTAAAGCTTAAAATATAATAATTTTAGATGCTGACAATTTGGGTTTTCATTAAGTGATTCTGAAGGTCCAGTTTAACATGTCTAGTCATAAAAATGTATATACTCCAAAGTTCTCGCCCCTACTGTTTCTCTATGGGTGGTGGTTAGTCAAACTAGTTTTGCCCAATAGTGTGGTTGTTTAAAATGATAGAATTAAAAAGATGTCAGCAGACATAATGAAGCTTGTGTTGCGGGTAGAGGCTGGAGACAAGAAGGTTATATGTATGGGTATGTGGCGTCTCTAGATGCCACCCATAAGCACAGAATAACTATACAGTAATACCAAGTTTATTTCTGAACTGTTGCTAGGGACAACAGAGCTCATTTTATACAAATAACCCCTCAGTTTACATGGCTGGTCTATAAAAGCACAGGCAGGACCTATTTCCATATCTATCAGCAATCTGCAGACAGTAAGTACCTAACAGCCATTGCTACACAAAACAGGCCCTGCAGGAAGTCTGTCTTAGTCACTAGTGCTCTGGGTGTATGTGCTTCTTTTTTACTATTTATAAGTAATATAAATGTTTACTTACAGCTAAAGCTGAATTTATTCTAGAGTAAGCAGTCTACTGTATTCCACGCCATGTTTGCTGAAAACTGCTGAAGATTCCCCACCATCATGAACATAAATGTTAATGGCACAGAATAACAATGCTCCGATAAAGTACAGCATCATGCCAGCTCCAGACAGGGATAAAATATTATTACTATATATATAGATAGATATTACTATATTAATGGGAGCTAGATATTACTATATGAAAGGGGAATTCCACTTCCAAATGGCATTTATAAACACTTCTATTTTTGTGTGGCATGCTAAGCTTATATCTGTTATTTTTTTAATTTGCTATATGTTTGCAACAACTGTGTTATATAAGAAAACATGTTTCCATAGCAACAATGTGTTGGAGTACATAGACTTCATCACTCTAGCTTGCTAATCATATGATTAAGGAATGGGTGACTGGTTTAACCCATTCTGCTGAAATTCAGCTTGGAACGATCACAGTCTTGTGTTCCATTAGAAAGGGTTAATAGCGGGGTTCTCATCTGGAGAGGTCCTTAGGCGGCTTAGGGTTAATAGCTGGGTTCTCAGCTGGAGAGATTGTTAGGCGGCTTAGGGTTAATAGCTGGGTTCTCATCTGGAGAGGTCCTTAGGCGGCTTAGGGTTAATAGCTGGGTTCTCAGCTGGAGAGGTCCTTAGGCGGCTTAGGGTTAATAGCTGGGTTCTCAGCTGGAGAGGTCATTAGGTGGCTTAGGGTTAATAGCTGGGTTCTCAGCTGGAGAGGTCCTTAGGCAGCTTAGGGTTAATAGCTGGGTTCTCAGCTGGAGTGGTCCTTTGGCGACTTAGGGTTAATAGCTGGGTTCTCAGCTGGAGAGATCGTTAGGCGGCTTAGGGTTAATAGCTGGGTTCTCAGCTGGAGAGATCGTTAGGCGGCTTGGGGTTAATAGCTGGGTTATCAGCTGGAGAGATCGTTAGGCGGCTTAGGGTTAATAGCTGGGTTCTCAGCTGGAGAGGTCGTTAGGCGGCTTAGGGTTAATAGCTGGGTTCTCAGCTGGAGAGGTAATTAGGTGGCTTAGGGTTAATAGCTGGGTTCTCAGCTGGAGAGGTCATTAGGCGGCTTAGGGTTAATAGCTGGGTTCTCAGCTGGAGAGATCGTTAGGCGGCTTAGGGTTAATAGCTGGGTTCTCAGCTGGAGAGATCGTTAGGTGGCTTAGGGTTAAAAGCTGGGTTCTCAGCTGGAGAGATCGTTAGGCGGCTTAGGGTTAATGGCCGGGTTCTCAGCTGGAGAGATCATTAGGTGGCTTAGGGTTAATGGCCAGGTTCTCAGCTGGAGAGATCGTTAGGCGGCTTAGGGTTAATAGCTGGGTTCTCAGCTGGAGAGATCGTTAGGCGGCTTAGGGTTAATAGCTGGGTTCTCAGCTGGAGAGATCGTTAGGCGGCTTAGGGTTAATAGCTGGGTTCTCAGCTGGAGAGGTCGTTAGGCGGCTTAGGGTTAATAGCTGGGTTCTCAGCTGGAGAGGTCATTAGGTGGCTTAGGGTTAATAGCTGGATTCTCAGCTGGAGAGGTCATTAGGTGGCTTAGGGTTAATAGCTGGGTTCTCAGCTGGAGAGATCGTTAGGCGGCTTAGGGTTAATAGCTGGGTTCTCATCTGGAGAGATCGTTAGGCGGCTTGGGGTTAATAGCTGGGTTCTCAGCTGGAGAGATCGTTAGGCGGCTTAGGGTTAATAGCTGGGTTCTCAGCTGGAGAGGTCGTTAGGCGGCTTAGGGTTAATAGCTGGGTTCTCAGCTGGAGAGGTCATTAGGTGGCTTAGGGTTAATAGCTGGGTTCTCAGCTGGAGAGGTCATTAGGCGGCTTAGGGTTAATAGCTGGGTTCTCAGCTGGAGAGGTCATTAGGCGGCTTAGGGTTAATAGCTGGGTTCTCAGCTGGAGAGATCGTTAGGCGGCTTAGGGTTAATAGCTGGGTTCTCAGCTGGAGAGGTCGTTAGGCGGCTTAGGGTTAATAGCTGGGTTCTCAGCTGGAGAGATCGTTAGGCGGCTTAGGGTTAATAGCTGGGTTCTCAGCTGGAGAGATCGTTAGGCGGCTTAGGGTTAATAGCTGGGTTCTCAGCTGGAGAGGTCATTAGGTGGCTTAGGGTTAATAGCTGGGTTCTCAGCTGGAGAGGTCATTAGGTGGCTTAGGGTTAATAGCTGGGTTCTCAGCTGGAGAGATCATTAGGTGGCTTAGGGTTAATAGCTGGGTTCTCAGCTGGAGAGGTCATTAGGTGGCTTAGGGTTAATAGCTGAGTTCTCAGCTGGAGAGGTCGTTAAGCGGCTTAGGGTTAATAGCTGGGTTCTCAGCTGGCGAGATCGTTAGGCGGCTTAGGGTTAATTGCTGGGTTCTCAGCTGGAGAGGTCGTTAGGCGGCTTAGGGTTAATAGCTGGGTTCTCAGCTGGAGAGGTTGTTAGGCGGCTTAGGGTTAATAGCTGGATTCTCAGCTGGAGAGATCGTTAGGCGGCTTAGGGTTAATAGCTGGGTTCTCAGCTGGAGAGGTCATTAGGCGGCTTAGGGTTAATAGCTGGGTTCTCAGCTGGAGAGGTCATTAGGTGGCTTAGGGTTAATAGCTGGGTTCTCAGCTGGAGAGGTCCTTAGGCGGCTTAGGGTTAATAGCTGGGTTCTCAGCTGGAGAGATTGTTAGGCGGCTTAGGGTTAATAGCTGGGTTCTCATCTGGAGAGGTCCTTAGGCGGCTTAGGGTTAATAGCTGGGTTCTCAGCTGGAGAGGTCCTTAGGCGGCTTAGGGTTAATAGCTGGGTTCTCAGCTGGAGAGGTCATTAGGTGGCTTAGGGTTAATAGCTGGGTTCTCAGCTGGAGAGGTCCTTAGGCAGCTTAGGGTTAATAGCTGGGTTCTCAGCTGGAGAGGTCCTTTGGCGACTTAGGGTTAATAGCTGGGTTCTCAGCTGGAGAGATCGTTAGGCGGCTTAGGGTTAATAGCTGGGTTCTCAGCTGGAGAGATCGTTAGGCGGCTTGGGGTTAATAGCTGGGTTATCAGCTGGAGAGATCGTTAGGCGGCTTAGGGTTAATAGCTGGGTTCTCAGCTGGAGAGGTCGTTAGGCGGCTTAGGGTTAATAGCTGGGTTCTCAGCTGGAGAGGTAATTAGGTGGCTTAGGGTTAATAGCTGGGTTCTCAGCTGGAGAGGTCATTAGGCGGCTTAGGGTTAATAGCTGGGTTCTCAGCTGGAGAGATCGTTAGGCGGCTTAGGGTTAATAGCTGGGTTCTCACCCGGAGAGATCGTTAGGTGGCTTAGGGTTAAAAGCTGGGTTCTCAGCTGGAGAGATCGTTAGGCGGCTTAGGGTTAATGGCCGGGTTCTCAGCTGGAGAGATCATTAGGTGGCTTAGGGTTAATGGCCAGGTTCTCAGCTGGAGAGATCGTTAGGCGGCTTAGGGTTAATAGCTGGGTTCTCAGCTGGAGAGATCGTTAGGCGGCTTAGGGTTAATAGCTGGGTTCTCAGCTGGAGAGATCGTTAGGCGGCTTAGGGTTAATAGCTGGGTTCTCAGCTGGAGAGGTCGTTAGGCGGCTTAGGGTTAATAGCTGGGTTCTCAGCTGGAGAGGTCATTAGGTGGCTTAGGGTTAATAGCTGGGTTCTCAGCTGGAGAGGTCATTAGGTGGCTTAGGGTTAATAGCTGGGTTCTCAGCTGGAGAGATCGTTAGGCGGCTTAGGGTTAATAGCTGGGTTCTCATCTGGAGAGATCGTTAGGCGGCTTGGGGTTAATAGCTGGGTTCTCAGCTGGAGAGATCGTTAGGCGGCTTAGGGTTAATAGCTGGGTTCTCAGCTGGAGAGGTCGTTAGGCGGCTTAGGGTTAATAGCTGGGTTCTCAGCTGGAGAGGTCATTAGGTGGCTTAGGGTTAATAGCTGGGTTCTCAGCTGGAGAGGTCATTAGGCGGCTTAGGGTTAATAGCTGGGTTCTCAGCTGGAGAGGTCATTAGGCGGCTTAGGGTTAATAGCTGGGTTCTCAGCTGGAGAGATCGTTAGGCGGCTTAGGGTTAATAGCTGGGTTCTCAGCTGGAGAGGTCGTTAGGCGGCTTAGGGTTAATAGCTGGGTTCTCAGCTGGAGAGGTTGTTAGGCGGCTTAGGGTTAATAGCTGGGTTCTCAGCTGGAGAGATCGTTAGGCGGCTTAGGGTTAATAGCTGGGTTCTCAGCTGGAGAGGTCATTAGGTGGCTTAGGGTTAATAGCTGGGTTCTCAGCTGGAGAGGTCATTAGGTGGCTTAGGGTTAATAGCTGGGTTCTCAGCTGGAGAGATCATTAGGTGGCTTAGGGTTAATAGCTGGGTTCTCAGCTGGAGAGGTCATTAGGTGGCTTAGGGTTAATAGCTGAGTTCTCAGCTGGAGAGGTCGTTAAGCGGCTTAGGGTTAATAGCTGGGTTCTCAGCTGGCGAGATCGTTAGGCGGCTTAGGGTTAATTGCTGGGTTCTCAGCTGGAGAGGTCGTTAGGCGGCTTAGGGTTAATAGCTGGGTTCTCAGCTGGAGAGGTTGTTAGGCGGCTTAGGGTTAATAGCTGGATTCTCAGCTGGAGAGATCGTTAGGCGGCTTAGGGTTAATAGCTGGGTTCTCAGCTGGAGAGGTCATTAGGCGGCTTAGGGTTAATAGCTGGGTTCTCAGCTGGAGAGGTCATTAGGTGGCTTAGGGTTAATAGCTGGGTTCTCAGCTGGAGAGGTACTTAGGCGGCTTAGGGTTAATAGCTGGGTTCTCAGCTGGAGAGATCGTTAGGCGGCTTAGGGTTAATAGCTGGGTTCTCAGCTGGAGAGGTCATTAGGTGGCTTAGGGTTAATAGCTGGGTTCTCAGCTGGAGAGGTCGTTAGGCGGCTTAGGGTTAATAGCTGGGTTCTCAGCTGGAGAGGTCGTTAGGCGGCTTAGGGTTAATAGCTGGGTTCTCAGCTGGAGAGATCGTTAGGTGGCTTAGGGTTAATAGCTGGGTTCTCAGCTGGAGAGATCGTTAGGCGGCTTAGGGTTAATAGCTGGGTTCTCAGCTGGAGAGATCGTTAGGCGGCTTAGGGTTAATAGCTGGGTTCTCAGCTGGAGAGGTCGTTAGGCGGCTTAGGGTTTATAGCTGGGTTCTCAGCTGGAGAGGTCATTAGGTGGCTTAGGGTTAATAGCTGGGTTCTCAGCTGGAGAGGTCATTTGGCGGCTTAGGGTTAATAGCTGGGTTCTCAGCTGGAGAGGTCATTAGGTGGCTTAGGGTTAATAGCTGGGTTCTCAGCTGGAGAGGTCGTTAGGCGGCTTAGGGTTAATAGCTGGGTTCTCAGCTGGAGAGGTCATTAGGTGGCTTAGGGTTAATAGCTGGGTTCTCAGCTGGAGAGATCATTAGGCGGCTTAGGGTTACTAGCTGGGTTCTCAGCTGGAGAGGTCGTTAGGCGGCTTAGGGTTAATAGCTGGGTTCTCAGCTGGACAGGTCGTTAGGTGGCTTAGGGTTAATAGCTGGGTTCTAAGCTGGAGAGGTCGTTAGGCAGCTTAGGGTTAATAGCTGGGTTCTCAGCTGGAGAGGTCGTTAGGCGGCTGAGGGTTAATAGCTGGGTTCTCAGCTGGAGAGGTCATTAGGTGGCTTAGGGTTAATAGCTGGGTTCTCAGCTGGAGAGATTGTTAGGCAGCTTGGGGTTAATAGCTGGGTTCTCAGCTGGAGAGATCGTTAGGCGGCTTAAGGTTAATAGCTGGGTTCTCAGCTGGAGAGGTCATTAGGTGGCTTAGGGTTAATAGCTGGGTTCTCAGCTGGAGAGGTCATTAGGTGGCTTAGGGTTAATAGCTGGGTTCTCAGCTGGAGAGGTCATTAGGCGGCTTAGGGTTAATAGCTGGGTTCTCAGCTGGAGAGATCGTTAGGCGGCTTAGGGTTAATAGCTGGGTTCTCAGCTGGAGAGGTCGTTAGGCGGCTTAGGGTTAATAGCTGGTTTCTCAGCTGGAGAGGTCATTAGGTGGCTTAGGGTTAATAGCTGGGTTCTCAGCTGGAGAGGTCGCTAGGCAGCTTAGGGTTAATAGCTGGGTTCTCAGCTGGAGAGGTCGTTAGGCGGCTTAGGGTTAATAGCTGGGTTCTCAGCTGGAGAGGTCATTAGGTGGCTTAGGGTTAATAGCTGGGTTCTCAGCTGGAGAGGTCATTAGGTGGCTTAGGGTTTATAGCTGGGTTCTCAGCTGGAGAGATCGTTAGGCGGCTTAGGGTTTATAGCTGGGTTCTCAGCTGGAGAGATCGTTAGGCGGCTTAGGGTTAACAGCTGGGTTCTCAGCTGGAGAGATCGTTAGGCGGCTTAGAGTTAATAGCTGGGTTATCAGCTGGAGAGGTCATTAGGTGGCTTAGGGTTAATAGTTGGGTTCTCAGCTGGAGAGATCGTTAGGCGGCTTGGGGTTAATAGCTGGGTTCTCAGCTGGAGAGATCGTTAGGCGGCTTAAGGTTAATAGCTGGGTTCTCAGCTGGAGAGATCATTAGGTGGCTTAGGGTTAATAGCTGGGTTCTCAGCTGGAGAGGTCATTTGGCGGCTTAGGGTTAATAGCTGGGTTCTCAGCTGGAGAGGTCATTAGGTGGCTTAGGGTTAATAGCTGGGTTCTCAGCTGGAGAGGTCATTAGGTGGCTTAGGGTTAATAGCTGGGTTCTCAGCTGGAGAGGTCATTAGGTGGCTTAGGGTTAATAGCTGGGTTCTCAGCTGGAGAGATCATTAGGCGGCTTAGGGTTAATAGCTGGGTTCTCAGCTGTAGAGATCATTAGGCGGCTTAGGGTTAATAGCTGGGTTCTCAGCTGGAGAGGTCGTTAGGCGGCTTAGGGTTAATAGCTGGGTTCTCAGCTGGAGAGGTCGTTAGGCAGCTTAGGGTTAATAGCTGGGTTCTCAGCTGGAGAGGTCGTTAAGCGGCTTAGGGTTAATAGCTGGGTTCTCAGCTGGAGAGGTCGTTAGGCGGCTTAGGGTTAATAGCTGGGTTCTCAGCTGGAGAGGTCATTAGGTGGCTTAGGGTTAATAGCTGGGTTCTCAGCTGGAGAGATCGTTAGGCGGCTTAGGGTTAATAGCTGGGTTCTCAGCTGGAGAGGTCGTTAGGCGGCTTAGGGTTTATAGCTGGGTTCTCAGCTGGAGAGGTCATTAGGTGGCTTAGGGTCAATAGCTGGGTTCTCAGCTGGAGAGGTCGTTAGGCGGCTTAGGGTTAATAGCTGGGTTCTCAGCTGGAGAGGTCATTAGGTGGCTTAGGGTTAATAGCTGGGTTCTCAGCTGGAGAGATCGTTAGGCGGCTTGGGGTTAATAGCTGGGTTCTCAGCTGGAGAGATCGTTAGGCGGCTTAAGGTTAATAGCTGGGTTCTCAGCTGGAGAGGTCATTAGGTGGCTTAGGGTTAATAGCTGGGTTCTCAGCTGGAGAGGTCATTAGGTGGCTTAAGGTTAATAGCTGGGTTCTCAGCTGGAGAGGTCATTAGGTGGCTTAGGGTTAATAGCTGGGTTCTCAGCTGGAGAGGTCATTAGGTGGCTTAGGGTTAATAGCTGGGTTCTCAGCTAGAGAGGTCATTAGGTGGCTTAGGGTTAATAGCTGGGTTCTCAGCTGGAGAGGTCATTAGGTGGCTTAGGGTTAATAGCTGGGTCCTCAGCTGGAGAGATCATTAGGCGGCTTAGGGTTAATAGCTGGGCTCTCAGCTGGAGAGATCGTTAGGCGGCTTAGGGTTAATAGCTGGGTTCTCAGCTGGAGAGATCGTTAGGCGGCTTGGGGTTAATAGCTGGGTTCTCAGCTGGAGAGGTCGTTAGGTGGCTTAGGGTTATAGCTGGGTTCTCAGCTGGAGAGGTCGTTAGGCGGCTTAGGGTTAATAGCTGGGTTCTCAGCTGGAGAGATCGTTAGGCGGCTTGGGGTTAATAGCTGGGTTCTCAGCTGGAGAGGTCATTAGGTGGCTTAAGGTTAATAGCTGGGTTCTCAGCTGGAGAGGTCATTAGGTGGCTTAGGGTTAATAGCTGGGTTCTCAGCTGGAGAGGTCATTAGGTGGCTTAGGGTTAATAGCTGGGTTCTCAGCTGGAGAGTTCATTAGGTGGCTTAGGGTTTATAGCTGGGTTCTCAGCTGGAGAGATCGTTAGGCGGCTTAGGGTTAATAGATGGGTTCTCAGCTGGAGAGATCGTTAGGCGGCTTAGGGTAAATAGCTGGGTTCTCAGCTGGAGAGATCATTAGGTGGCTTAGGGTTAATAGCTGGGTTCTCAGCTGGAGAGGTCATTAGGTGGCTTAGGGTTAATAGCTGGGTTCTCAGCTGGAGAGATCCTTAGGCGGCTTAGGGTTAATAGCTGGGTTCTCAGCTGGAGAGGTCGTTAGGCGGCTTAGGGTTAATAGCTGGGTTCTCAGCTGGAGAGGTCGTTAGGCGGCTTAGGGTTAATAGCTGGGTTCTCAGCTGGAGAGATTGTTAGGCGGCTTAGGGTTAATAGCTGGGTTCTCAGCTGGAGAGGTCATTAGGTGGCTTAGGGTTAATAGCTGGGTTCTCAGCTGGAGAGGTCATTAGGTGGCTTAGGGTTAATAGCTGGGTTCTCAGCTAGAGAGATCATTAGGTGGCTTAGGGTTAATAGCTGGGTTCTCAGCTGGAGAGGTCATTAGGTGGCTTAGGGTTAATAGCTGAGTTCTCAGCTGGAGAGGTCGTTAAGCGGCTTAGGGTTAATAGCTGGGTTCTCAGCTGGAGAGGTCATTAGGTGGCTTAGGGTTAATAGCTGAGTTCTCAGCTGGAGAGATCGTTAGGCGGCTTAGGGTTAATGGGTATTTTTCAAAACAAGTCTTACAATATCAAACTGTAAAACAATGATTTGTGTGTAGGTGCGCTTTAGGGTGTACGTAGTTGGCGAGAATATGTGAAAGTATGAGAGGAAAGTTATAGCAGATATATCCCACAATTACTTCGCAAATAATTTCAGGTGATAAAATAGTGATAAATTAAGAACCATTAAAAACAAATATTAATTAATTTTTTGGATGCTCCTAATTGTGTAGGAGATCTTTAGAGTAAAGACAATAGTATGTATCCAGGTTTCTCACATTAAATCTAGCTTCTAATCTGTAAAACACAATTTATGTGTTTTAGGTGCGCTTTAAGGTGCGGATAAATGATCACAATTATTATTAATATATGTCAATAAAACCAAAGGATATTTTTCTTTGTGTAATCCAATTAAAACATTTCTATGACCAGAGCAAGTAGCTCTGAGCCTAAGATTTCCGGTAAATGTAGTTAGAAGCAATAAATAGGATTTATAATAATCAATGAAAAGAATCAGTAAAAATTCGATTGATTAAATTAATTAAATCAGATATATATAAACATAGGGAACGGAATGTTAAAACGGAGATCCACCATGTAAATAGGCTAAAAAGATGGTCTAAGGTTTAATTATAGCGGTAAGAGACTTTGAAGGTAACTCACCGCCGAGGCCCGGGGGTACTCAACCTGCCCAGGGCCTTTGAGGGTACTTCACGTGAATCAGGGATAGTGGGTTGCAACTGGGTTCTTCTTCAGGATCCTCCCAGGTTGTTTCACAATGATCACCCAAGCTTTTCTTTAATACTTCGTTGTTTATTTATTAAATAAATAAATAAAGGATAAAAGTCTTTGTGATAACTGGGGTAGGAGGGGGGGGACACGGGGGAGGCCAGTGAGTCCCTCTTCTTGGCTTCAGGATCTTCCAAGGCACGGGATCCGGAATGCAATATGGTGTGCTGGAGGCCGGTATTGGTGTTTTACTTCCTGTATGAAAATGCCGGTAATTGTTTCTGCTGATTGTGGCTCTCCAGTGAGTGATTCCAATCCTCGGCGGCCAGTGAAGAGGGAGCGTGGGATGGTGGAGGGGGGGTGGAGAGGTTGTGGGAGTTCAATGGAAGGGAGGGGGGCTTTGAAATCCTTGGTCTTCTGCGGGAGCGCGTTAATGCGTCTTTCCCGCTGTCTGTCTTTTTAAAAAATGAATGATAGAATCCACCGACGCGCGTTTCGGCTCCTGCCGTCTTCCGGGTGTGTTGGGGCGGGTGTCCTGGCTGTCAGTTAAGTACTGGTTGCCCGCAGGGTTTTCTGGGTAGTGTAGTTTTCTTCACCACAAATGGGCTATCAATTTCTTCACGTGAACTTCCGTTTGCGTACCTCATTGACAAAGTAATGAATGCATTAGAGTTAAACTGTAGTGGAACTTGCTACAAACATCTTTCTTCACTGTAGCGAAACTTATTACAAATGTGCTTCTCAGCTAGATACATTTTAGTGGAGCTTGTTACACGTTTGCTTCTTAGCTGGATACAATTTGTTAGTCTGTGTTTATGCATAGCTTCTAGAGAGCGGGGTTTGTTACATGATGATTACTCAGCGCTTCTGTTTGTATAAGGAAAACTATCTCCAGAAATGCTGAGTAACAGGTTAGCATAAGTAGAGGAATGGTTAGACATTTACTGAATGATTATAGAATTAGCATATATAAGTATAAATATAAATATATCAATAATAAATGAATGAATTATATAAATAAACAAATAAATATAAATAAAAGAGGAAGGAATATGATACATAGAGTATTATTTTCTATTAAAATGATAATAGTAATAATGGTAATACAGAAACTGAATCAATATTGTTGGACAAAGGAGACATGAGGCCTTATCTAATCACTATTGGTTAAATCAAAGTATAAGCCGATCTGAACAAATAACTTAGGGAGAGACTAAGCTAAAATGGAGACTAAAATTTAATATTTGGCTAAAATGGTATAAATTTTATGTAGAACTAAGATATTAATAATAAAATCATGATAAAAATGGTATTGTTAATAAATAATGATATTGTTAATAATGAGATAATATATAGAATAATAGAGGTAGTGATGACAATAATAGAGGCTAAAATTAATGATAAAAGGATGATAATACAAAGACGATGAAGAGACAGTGGGTCTTCGATATTGTGAGTATGTGTAAATTAAATTAAATGTAAAACGATTTCTTGGAATATATAGAATTCTACTAAGGATGGAAAAGTGAGTCATGTTTGTAAGATGGATAAGGGGAAGGTGGGGGGAAAGATGTATGGGATCCTAGGTGTAAGGAGAGGATGAAGTTATTTGTTTTCCAAAAAGCAGTTTAAATCAATCTCGATATTGAGTCCATTGGGGGTCATAGTGTTTAATTCGTATATCCAATATGTTTCTTTTTTGGCCAAGTAGTTGTCTGGGTTCGATTCTCTCCAGTTTGCAGTAACTTTCTCAATAACCCAGAATTCTAGCATATTTGGATCTGAGTTGTGTTTGTCCTTGAAATGTAAGGAGACGCTATGAGTTATTAGTCCTTTCTTTATGTTTCTTAGGTGTTCTGCCAGACGGATCTTGAATTGCCTTTTAGTGCGACCCACATATAGGAGTTCGCAAGGGCATTTTAGACAGTATATGACCCCTTTTGTGTTACATGATGATTGTCCCACAATTCTATATTCTTTTCCTGTTGGGGGATTAATGAAGGAATTCTTGACTGTACTGGATGCTGTGGATTTTATTGAAGCTTTACAGGCTTTGCAATTAGGGTTAATTACAGGCTTAGGGTTAATAGCTGGGTTCTCAGCTGGAGAGGTCATTAGGTGGCTTAGGGTTAATAGCTGGGTTCTCAGCTGGAGAGGTCCTTAGGCGGCTTAGGGTTGATAGCTGGGTTCTCAGCTGGAGAGATCGTTAGGCGGCTTAGGGTTAATAGCTGGGTTCTCAGCTGGAGAGGTCGTTAGGCGGCTTAGGGTTAATAGCTGGGTTCTCAGCTGGAGAGGTCGTTAGGCGGCTTAGGGTTAATAGCTGGGTTCTCAGCTGGAGAGGTCATTAGGTGGCTTAGGGTTAATAGCTGGGTTCTCAGCTGGAGAGATCATTAGGCGGCTTAGGGTTACTAGCTGGGTTCTCAGCTGGAGAGGTCGTTAGGCGGCTTAGGGTTAATAGCTGGGTTCTCAGCTGGAGAGATCGTTAGGTGGCTTAGGGTTAATAGCTGGGTTCTCAGCTGGAGAGGTCGTTAGGCAGCTTAGGGTTAATAGCTGGGTTCTCAGCTGGAGAGGTCGTTAGGCGGCTTAGGGTTAATAGCTGGGTTCTCAGCTGGAGAGATCCTTAGGCGGCTTAGTGTTAATAGCTGGGTTCTCAGCTGGAGAGGTCGTTAGGCGGCTTAGGGTTAATAGCTGGGTTCTCAGCTGGAGAGGTCGTTAGGCGGCTTAGGGTTAATAGCTGGGTTCTCAGCTGGAGAGATTGTTAGGCGGCTTAGGGTTAATAGCTGGGTTCTCAGCTGGAGAGGTCATTAGGTGGCTTAGGGTTAATAGCTGGGTTCTCAGCTGGAGAGGTCATTAGGTGGTTTAGGGTTAATAGCTGGGTTCTCAGCTAGAGAGATCATTAGGTGGCTTAGGGTTAATAGCTGGGTTCTCAGCTGGAGAGGTCATTAGGTGGCTTAGGGTTAATAGCTGAGTTCTCAGCTGGAGAGGTCGTTAAGCGGCTTAGGGTTAATAGCTGGGTTCTCAGCTGGAGAGGTCATTAGGTGGCTTAGGGTTAATAGCTGAGTTCTCAGCTGGAGAGATCGTTAGGCGGCTTAGGGTTAATAGCTGGGTTCTCAGCTGGAGAGGTCATTAGGTGGCTTAGGGTTAATAGCTGGGTTCTCAGCTGGAGAGGTCCTTAGGCGGCTTAGGGTTAATAGCTGGGTTCTCAGCTGGAGAGATCGTTAGGCGGCTTAGGGTTAATAGCTGGGTTCTCAGCTGGAGAGGTCGTTAGGCGGCTTAGAGTTAATAGCTGGGTTCTCAGCTGGAGAAGTCGTTAGGCGGCTTAGGGTTAATAGCTGGGTTCTCAGCTGGAGAGGTCATTGGGTGGCTTAGGGTTAATAGCTGGGTTCTCAGCTGGAGAGATCATTAGGCGGCTTAGGGTTACTAGCTGGGTTCTCAGCTGGAGAGGTCGTTAGGCGGCTTAGGGTTAATAGCTGGGTTCTCAGCTGGAGAGATCGCTAGGTGGCTTAGGGTTAATAGCTGGGTTCTCAGCTGGAGAGGTCGTTAGGCAGCTTAGGGTTAATAGCTGGGTTCTCAGCTGGAGAGGTCGTTAGGCGGCTTAGGGTTAATAGCTGGGTTCTCAGCTGGAGAGGTCATTAGGTGGCTTAGGGTTAATAGCTGGGTTCTCAGCTGGAGAGATCGTTAGGCGGCTTGGGGTTAATAGCTGGGTTCTCAGCTGGAGAGATCGTTAGGCGGCTTAAGGTTAATAGCTGGGTTCTCAGCTGGAGAGGTCATTAGGTGGCTTAGGGTTAATAGCTGGGTTCTCAGCTGGAGAGGTCATTTGGCGGCTTAGGGTTAATAGCTGGGTTCTCAGCTGGAGAGGTCATTAGGTGGCTTAGGGTTAATAGCTGGGTTCTCAGCTGGAGAGGTCATTAGGTGGCTTAGGGTTAATAGCTGGGTTCTCAGCTGGAGAGGTCATTAGGTGGCTTAGGGTTAATAGCTGGGTTCTCAGCTGGAGAGATCATTAGGCGGCTTAGGGTTAATAGCTGGGTTCTCAGCTGGAGAGATCGTTAGGCGGCTTAGGGTTAATAGCTGGGTTCTCAGCTGGAGAGGTCGTTAGGCGGCTTAGGGTTAATAGCTGGTTTCTCAGCTGGAGAGATCATTAGGTGGCTTAGGGTTAATAGCTGGGTTCTCAGCTGGAGAGGTCGCTAGGCAGCTTAGGGTTAATAGCTGGGTTCTCAGCTGGAGAGGTCGTTAGGCGGCTTAGGGTTAATAGCTGGGTTCTCAGCTGGAGAGGTCATTAGGTGGCTTAGGGTTAATAGCTGGGTTCTCAGCTGGAGAGGTCATTAGGTGGCTTAGGGTTTATAGCTGGGTTCTCAGCTGGAGAGATCGTTAGGCGGCTTAGGGTTTATAGCTGGGTTCTCAGCTGGGGAGATCGTTAGGCGGCTTAGGGTTAATAGCTGGGTTCTCAGCTGGAGAGATCGTTAGGCGGCTTAGGGTTAATAGCTGGGTTATCAGCTGGAGAGGTCATTAGGTGGCTTGGGGTTAATAGCTGGGTTCTCAGCTGGAGAGATCGTTAGGCGGCTTAAGGTTAATAGCTGGGTTCTCAACTGGAGAGGTCATTAGGTGGCTTACGGTTAATAGCTGGGTTCTCAGCTGGAGAGGTCATTTGGCGGCTTAGGGTTAATAGCTGGGTTCTCAGCTGGAGAGGTCATTAGGTGGCTTAGGGTTAATAGCTGGGTTCTCAGCTGGAGAGGTCATTAGGTGGCTTAGGGTTAATAGCTGGGTTCTCAGCTGGAGAGGTCATTAGGTGGCTTAGGGTTAATAGCTGGGTTCTCAGCTGGAGAGATCATTAGGCGGCTTAGGGTTAATAGCTGGGTTCTCAGCTGGAGAGATCATTAGGCGGCTTAGGGTTAATAGCTGGGTTCTCAGCTGGAGAGGTCGTTAGGCGGCTTAGGGTTAATAGCTGGGTTCTCAGCTGGAGAGGTCGTTAGGCAGCTTAGGGTTAATAGCTGGGTTCTCAGCTGGAGAGGTCGTTAGGCGGCTTAGGGTTAATAGCTGGGTTCTCAGCTGGAGAGGTCCTTAGGCGGCTTAGGGTTAATAGCTGGGTTCTCAGCTGGAGAGATCGTTAGGCGGCTTAGGGTTAATAGCTGGGTTCTCAGCTGGAGAGGTCGTTAGGCGGCTTAGGGTTTATAGCTGGGTTCTCAGCTGGAGAGGTCATTAGGTGGCTTAGGGTCAATAGCTGGGTTCTCAGCTGGAGAGGTCGTTAGGCGGCTTAGGGTTAATAGCTGGGTTCTCAGCTGGAGAGGTCATTAGGTGGCTTAGGGTTACTAGCTGGGTTCTCAGCTGGAGAGATCGTTAGGCGGCTTGGGGTTAATAGCTGGGTTATCAGCTGGAGAGATCATTAGGCGGCTTAAGGTTAATAGCTGGGTTCTCAGCTGGAGAGGTCATTAGGTGGCTTAGGGTTAATAGCTGGGTTCTCAGCTGGAGAGGTCATTTGGCGGCTTAGGGTTAATAGCTGGGTTCTCAGCTGGAGAGGTCATTAGGTGGCTTAGGGTTAATAGCTGGGTTCTCAGCTAGAGAGGTCATTAGGTGGCTTAGGGTTAATAGCTGGGTTCTCAGCTGGAGAGGTCATTAGGTGGCTTAGGGTTAATAGCTGGGTCCTCAGCTGGAGAGATCATTAGGCGGCTTAGGGTTAATAGCTGGGTTCTCAGCTGGAGAGATCGTTAGGCGGCTTAGGGTTAATAGCTGGGTTCTCAGCTGGAGAGGTCGTTAGGCGGCTTAGGGTTAATAGCTGGGTTCTCAGCTGGAGAGGTCGTTAGGCAGCTTAGGGTTAATAGCTGGGTTCTCAGCTGGAGAGGTCATTAGGCGGCTTAGGGTTAATAGCTGGGTTCTCAGCTGGAGAGATCGTTAGGCGGCTTAGGGTTAATAGCTGGGTTCTCAGCTGGAGAGATCGTTAGGCGGCTTAGGGTTTATAGCTGGGTTCTCAGCTGGAGAGATCGTTAGGCGGCTTAGGGTTAATAGCTGGGTTCTCAGCTGGAGAGGTCATTAGGTGGCTTAAGGTTAATAGCTGGGTTCTCAGCTGGAGAGGTCATTAGGTGGCTTAGGGTTAATAGCTGGGTTCTCAGCTGGAGAGATCGTTAGGCGGCTTGGGATTAATAGCTGGGTTCTCAGCTGGAGAGGTCGTTAGGTGGCTTAGGGTTAATAGCTGGGTTCTCAGCTGGAGAGGTCGTTAGGCGGCTTAGGGTTAATAGCTGGGTTCTCAGCTGGAGAGATCGTTAGGCGGCTTGGGGTTAATAGCTGGGTTCTCAGCTGGAGAGGTCATTAGGTGGCTTAAGGTTAATAGCTGGGTTCTCAGCTGGAGAGGTCATTAGGTGGCTTAGGGTTAATAGCTGGGTTCTCAGCTGGAGAGGTCATTAGGTGGCTTAGGGTTAATAGCTGGGTTCTCAGCTGGAGAGTTCATTAGGTGGCTTAGGGTTTATAGCTGGGTTCTCAGCTGGAGAGATCGTTAGGCGGCTTAGGGTTAATAGATGGGTTCTCAGCTGGAGAGATCGTTAGGCGGCTTAGGGTTAATAGCTGGGTTCTCAGCTGGAGAGATCGTTAGGTGGCTTAGGGTTAATAGCTGGGTTCTCAGCTGGAGAGGTCGTTAGGCGGCTTAGGGTTAATAGCTGGGTTCTCAGCCGGAGAGGTCGTTAGGCGGCTTAGGGTTAATAGCTGGGTTCTCAGCTGGAGAGGTCATTAGGTGGCTTAGGGTTAATAGCTGGGTTCTCAGCTGGAGAAATCGTTAGGTGGCTTAGGGTTAATAGCTGGGTTCCCAACTGGAGAGGTCATTAGGCGGCTTAGGGTTAATAGCTGGGTTCTCAGCTAGAGAGGTCGTTAGGCGGCTTAGGGTTAATAGCTGGGTTCTCAGCTGGAGAGGTCATTAGGCGGCTTAGGGTTAATGGCCGGGTTCTCAGCTGGAGAGGTCATTAGGTGGCTTAGGGTTAATAGCTGGGTTCTCAGCTGGAGAGATCGTTAGGTGGCTTAGGGTTAATAGCTGGGTTCTCAGCTGGAGAGATCGTTAGGCGGCTTAGGGTTAATAGCTGGGTTCTCAGCTGGAGAGGTCATTAGGCGGCTTAGGGTTAATAGCTGGGTTCTCAGCTGGAGAGGTCGTTAGGCGGCTTAGGGTTAATGGCCGGGTTCTCAGCTGGAGAGGTCGTTAGGCGGCTTAGGGTTAATAGCTGGGTTCTCAGCTGGAGAGATCGTTAGGTGGCTTAGGGTTAATAGCTGGGTTCTCAGCTGGAGAGGTCATTAGGTGGCTTAGGGTTAATAGCTGGGTTCTCAGCTGGAGAGGTCATTAGGCGGCTTAGGGTTAATAGCTGGGTTCTCAGCTAGAGAGGTCGTTAGGCGGCTTAGGGTTAATAGCTGGGTTCTCAGCTAGAGAGGTCGTTAGGCGGCTTAGGGTTAATAGCTGGGTTCTCAGCTGGAGAGATCGTTTGGCGGGTTAGGGTTAATAGCTGGGTTCTCAGCTGGAGAGATCATTAGGCGGCTTAGGGTTAATAGCTGGGTTCTCAGCTGGAGAGGTCCTTAGGCGGCTTATGGTTAATAGCTGGGTTCTCAGCTGGAGAGGTCGTTAGGCGGCTTAGGGTTAATAGCTGGGTTCTCATCTGGAGAGATCGTTAGGCGGGTTAGGGTTAATAGCTGGGTTCTCAGCTGGAGAGGTCATTAGGTGGCTTAGGGTTAATAGCTGGGTTCTCAGCTGGAGAGATCGTTAGGCGGGTTAGGGTTAATAGCTGGGTTCTCAGCTGGAGAGGTCATTAGGCGGCTTAGGGTTAATAGCTGGGTTCTCAGCTAGAGAGGTCGTTAGGCGGCTTAGGGTTAATAGCTGGGTTCTCAGCTGGAGAGGTCATTAGGCAGCTTAGGGTTAATAGCTGGGTTCTCAGCTGGAGAGATCGTTAGGCGGGTTAGGGTTAATAGCTGGGTTCTCAGCTGGAGAGATCATTAGGCGGCTTAGGGTTAATAGCTGGGTTCTCAGCTGGAGAGGTCCTTAGGCGGCTTATGGTTAATAGCTGGGTTCTCAGCTGGAGAGGTCGTTAGGCGGCTTAGGGTTAATAGCTGGGTTCTCATCTGGAGAGATCGTTAGGCGGGTTAGGGTTAATAGCTGGGTTCTCAGCTGGAGAGGTCATTAGGTGGCTTAGGGTTAATAGCTGGGTTCTCAGCTGGAGAGATAGTTAGGCGGGTTAGGGTTAATAGCTGGGTTCTCAGCTGGAGAGGTCATTAGGCGGCTTAGGGTTAATAGCTGGGTTCTCAGCTGGAGGGGTCGTTAGGCTGCTTAGGGTTAATGGCCGGGATCTCAGAGCTCCACCAATTGGAATGCAGCATTTAATGTCTTAAAAAAGTGAAAAAAATATATATATCTATAATTTATTTTAATATTCAACTCTAACTTTTTAACAGCAGTAGTGGAGTTTGAGTAATGCTAAATAAAATAGCTCATGTTGGCTTTACTTATTGTCTTTCATGCCATGTCATGAAAAATAAAAACAGACTCTTTCATCTTAATTTGGTCCAGTTACTTCCAAGCATGAATCAGTTGGATGCTAAAAGCATGACAACAGCTGGTAAAGTCAGCAGCACCGCCCAGCAACTTGCTTAATCAGAAATATCTCAAGGGTTTTTTGGCTAGTACTAGGAGTGACATAAAAATATCAGCCATTCTAAACATCTTAACACTGGCCCAGCCGATAAAAAATACATACCATGGACCAAAACAAGGTCTAAAAATATGGGGTATAAACATCACTGGTAGAAATAAAATTCCAGGATGACAGATTTCTGAACGTCCCATTACATTTTCACAGGGGTGATCCTCTCCATTCCATTACCTCAACCAGCCTGTGGGGAGCACTGAAGGCAGAGGTAATTGTTACACCATTGCGTCGGGCTACATTTGGCACTGTACTAAACTATTTTCTGTTTTTAAATTGAAGAAGAAATGCCTGAGATATCGAGGTTTACAGGTTCAGCTTATGATTTATGCTGACAGCAATGTGATGATTCTGGAGGAGAAGGAAGAGGAGGAGGAGGAGGGATGGACAAGCAATTCTGCCCTGCTCTGCTGAGGTGATTGGGGGAGGGAATGAAAAAGAGAATGTCATAAGCTGAACCTGTAAACCTCAATATCTGCCCATTCCTGCTTCAATTTAAAAACTGAAAACATTTTAGGACAGTGCCAAATGTGGCCTGATGCAATGGTGTAACAATTGCCTTCAGTATCACTTTAACCCCTCCAATATTTGCTCACAGCATTGCATGATGGTTAAAAGCATATTCACACATCAGAAGAATTGCATTAGTAATAAGCTGTTATTCCATCACAGACTGGCTCAGGATACAGGTCTTTGGAGATGAGAAGATCTTCCCAGTAAAAGCAACATGAAACGTTCAATATCTGTCACCTTGGATTAGGCTTAGCTGGAATGTTGGGTGTATAAGGGACCCCTCCTCTTTCTATTTAGTATGTGGATTTGTATTGTACTATTTTTTTGTGATACTGCTTCGCTATATAAAGTGAGTGAAGTCTAAAAAGACTTTACATCTGGCAAGCATCTTCCCCACAGGGGGATACACTGCTGTGAAAAGCTAAAGGCCAGTGCTGCCTCTGGCTTAGCCAGAGGTTAATATTAGTGGTCTGTAGTAGCCTCCCACTGATTATCTGGACCTGTAAGCCAAAGATGGATTGACTCTGGCCTCTAGCCCTCAGTCTCATGCCATTATAGCAAAACTAGGGTGCTCTGTACCTGTTTGGATCATAGCGCTTTGGCATCGTGTTTGGGATGCTGCACAGCTCTCTGACCTGCCAGCTCTTGTACCTTGCTTTGCTTTGGAATCTGGAGTCTCTGGCTCCTTGCTGGATCAGCTGTTCAGTTTAGCTTCCAGCTTCAGTCATTAGCTCATTGCAGTCACAGTAGCTGGCGTCAAAGCAGTCTGTACAGATAAGGCTGCATTACAAGCTTCAGCTAGGCCTGATTGCAAATGATGAGGGACCCTGGTCAAGTGAGACGTGACTTAAAGTACAACCTGAGACTATGGCTGGTAGCAGTAGTGTAGACATGGTCAGACGTGGCATTGATGGCAACAGGGCTTTACACTGTTGTGGTCAGCTGTGGCATGGGTTAACAGCTGGGCTTGGCACTGGATGTGGTCAGCCATGGTGCTAGGTCAGTATCAAGGCTTGGTACTGGACATGGTCAGACATGGCACTGGAATAGTATCAAGGTTTGGCGCTGGATAGTCAGACATGGCCCTGGGTCAATATCGGGGCTTGGCACTGGATATATTTAGACATCCCACTGGGCCAGTATCAGGGCTTAGCACTGGATATGTTTAGACATGGCACTGGGTCAGTATCAGGCTTGGCACTGGATATGATTAGACATGGCACTGGGTCAGTATTAAAGCTTGCCACTGCACATGGTCAGAAATGGCACTGGGTTAGTATCAGGGCTTGGCATTGGACGTGGTCAGAAATGGCACTGGGTCAGCATTAGATCTTGGCACTGGACTTGGTCAGACATGGAACTGGGCCAGTATCGGTGCTTGGCACTGGACGTGATCAGACATGGCACTAGGTCAGTATCAGGGCTTGGCACTGGACGTGGTCAGAAATGGCACTGGGTCAGTATTAGAGCTTGGCACTGGACTTGGTCAGAAATGGCACTGGGTCAGTATTAGAGCTTGGCACTGGACGTGGTCAGAAATGGCACTGGGTCAGTATTAGAGCTTGGCACTGGACGTGGTCAGAAATGGCACTAGGTCAGTATCAGGGCTTGGCACTGGACATGGTCAGAAATGGCACTGGGTAAGTATTAGAGCTTGGCGCTGGACTTGGTCAGAAATGGCACTGGGCCAGTATTAGAGCTTGGCACTGGACGTGGTCAGACATGGCACTGGGTCGGTATCGGGGCTTGGTACTGGACGTGATCAGACGTGGCACTGGGTCAGTATTAAAGCTTGGCACTGGACGTGGTCAGACATGGCACTGGGTCAGTATTAGAGCTTGGCACTGGACGTGGTCAGACATGGCACTGGGTCAGTATTAGAGCTTGGCACTGGACGTGGTCAGACATGGAACTGGGTCAGTATTAGAGCTTGGCACTGGACGTGGTCAGACATGGCACTGGGTCAGTATTAGAGCTTGGCACTGGACGTGGTCAGAAATGGCACTGGGTCAGTATTAGAGCTTGGTACTGGACGTGGTCAGACATGGCACTGGGTCAGTATTAGAGCTTGGCACTGGACGTGGTCAGAAATGGCACTGGGTCAGTATTAGAGCTTGGCACTGGACTTGGTCAGAAATGGCACTGGGTCAGTATTAGAGCTTGGCACTGGACGTGGTCAGACATGGCACTGGTCAGTATTAGAGCTTGGCACTGGACGTGGTCAGACATGGCACTGGGTCAGTATTAGAGCTTGGCACTGGACGTGGTCAGACATGGAACTGGGTCAGTATTAGAGCTTGGCACTGGACGTGGTCAGACATGGCACTGGGTCGGTATCGGGACTTGGTACTGGACGTGATCAGACGTGGCACTGGGTCAGTATCGGGGCTTGCCACTGGATTTGGTTGTACGTGACAATGGTCACCAACAGAGCTTGGAACAGCATATGTTCAGTCCCTATGGTTTGGAAACCGTGTATGTGGGAAGAAGCAGGTATGCCTCTCAAGGCAGGGCTGCAACAGCACGTACACTGCCATGATGAAATCCTATGAGCGTGTCTTATTGAATTAAATGAAATTACATTTGACCAGAATTTTGCTGGTACATTGTGGTTCTCCCAATACAGAAAATGAAAAAGATTTGTCCGGACTGAACCAGAAGACAACAGAGGCATTATTGAGCAACACTATCCTCTCGTACCTGTTGAATGCTAAATAGACCAACTGCCTTTTAGAATAGGGCATAGAATAAATGTCTGATTGTTGCTACTTGCTTTATATTGGTGCTTTAATGCAAACACAAGTGAGCCATGTTGTATCATGTACAAAATGAGGAAAAGGAAATGGGAAACTGCAATCGTGTGGAATAGCATCTAAATGGCAGGAAGTCTATATTCCAGTGTATCCATATCACCAATAATGTGGCGTTCATTTGTACGAGACACACAGGTCTACTGGAGCCTGCGCTTGTAATTACACTTCCTGATCTGTGCTCTTCTCTGTGGGGAACCCGAGGCAGACATTATCTAAATGAGGACAATAGCTTTTCACATTTTATTATATTACTTTCATATTCTTCAGTTCCAGCACGGCCACTCCTTGGAAAAGATGACGTAAATAATGCAATATTGTTCTTGCCAAAAATATGAAGTAGAATTAAATCCAGAGGCATGAAAGAAGGGGTATTACAATGTAACTACCTGTGTAGGGTTCTTCAAAGATTTGAAATGATTAGTTTGGATTGATCAGTCAAACTTCAACTGCCTTGCAGCTTACCTGAAGCAGGGTCAGTCCCACACTCTTTGCTCCAGTCACTAAAAGGGCAATTTCTTCTTCCTCTGCCTCCAGGGCCTCCCCCCCCCCCAAATCCAGATCCAGAGTACTTTTGAGTGTTCTTGGACAAAAACTTTAACCCTTTAACTGCCAAGCATGTGACATGTTTGTGGTTTTCTCTTGTTTAGAGCTCTCCTCCGCCCAGAATCTAATGCTGGGGTTCTCCTCATCCCCCCGCAGGACTCCGATCCTCGGCCTGAGGTCTTCAGCTGGGCAAAGAACACCAATTCTTGCCATGCGCAGCTTCTCAAACTTTGCTCCCCTCTGCAGGGAGGGTCCTTTTATATTGGAAAATATGCTGACCTCAGCTCACACCACTGATATAAAAGGACCCTCCCTGTAGTGCCAGTGTGGGACAGCACTTGGTGATGGAAGGAGGTAAGTAAAAAAAATATATATATTTTTTCGAAGGGCAGGAGTGGCTGGCGAGTGTCCTGCCAGCAAAGTGGGTTGTTGCCAAAATCTCCCCGCCCCATTACCTAAATCCCCACTACTGGTAATTGTAATTGCGGGTATACTTTTTCCATTCTCAATTACCAGTAAAGAAACAAACACCATCACAGCCAGGCCAGTGGGCATTAAAGTCCAAAAAAAATGAAAGGCCAGATGGCAGCCCTACCCTAAATGCCAAGAGGAGTGCAGAAGAGCCTGGTTTCCATGTCAGTTGGTGGCCTTCAGGTCTGGGGGTTGACCCCTCGGCCTCTGCGCCCTGCATAGCTGGTTCCCGGACTGGTTTCGCTGGACTCCTCGCAGATTTTAAAACATTTTTAAGGGTTTAACTGAAGGTGCAGTTAGTATTTTATTTGCAAATTCTTATAAAATGCTCTTTTCAGTTTGGGGGGGGGGGGGGGGTCTCCTGGGCAGGAACAGGTGTCTTCTGATACATACGTGATACCGCCGTAATTTGGAGGAATGGGTTTTTTACACGCAGTATGGTTTTGTGAAAAAAAAACATTTTTTTAAAGAAAACACTACAAAATATAATTTAAAAAATGTTCCCGTATATTTCACCCAAAAATATTAAAAATGACAAACAAGACACTGCATGTATACACCCCCCTGCTGCCTGGTTCAGGGACCTTCCAGTCTTATTTGACTGGGGGAGTCCCTTTAAAAACAGTCGAGGGGACATAACTTTTTTTATTTTTAGTTAATAAGAGATAAATCAAACTATATGCGGCACACAATTGATTGATATGTGATGTATTTGGTTATATCATTAGTACAAATATTTTTTGACTATTATTTTTCAGATTGACATTCACATATGGGATGTTGTTCTCATATTAGACAGCCACTGAATCATTAATAAGGACAAAACCGGTGTGGGCACGCTCCCTGGCCAGCATGGGCACGTTCCATTTTAAAGGGTAACAGGGGATGAAGGGACTCGAGCGGACCTGAGCACGCTCATTGGAACCGAAAGAAGTGAGTTTGTTCAGGTGACCTGAGAGGTTTTACACAGCGATCGGTGGTGCCCCGGGGGCAGGGACCAAAACCCAGAATAGTCAAAATCCTGGGTTTTGGTCCACTTTAAGGAGCTGAGCATAAAAATTGTTAGCAAGTATACAGTAGCGTAACTAAATGTGATGGACCCTGGTGCTAACATTAAATGGTCTCTTCCACAGCTCATACAGTAAACTTTTGTCTGTCTTTTAACTCTATTTTGAATGCAGCTAGTCAACAATTGACTGAAACAGCAGAGCATCAGAGAAATGGTGCTTCCTTTCTCTAAATGATGCCAAGTGGGCACAAATATGATAAATAAGGAGGAGGAGCAACAATGATGGGGCCCAGCTGGCCTCACACCTCACCTCACCCACACTTACATATGTCCACAGTGTTGTGTGTGTACAGGACTCACTTCTCTCTTCCTGTAGATCTTGGTGTACAGTTGCCAATTAGCACCAGATTGCAGATAATAACAAACTTCTTCCCTAAACACACATTTGCTAACATAAGAAAACAAACAAATATATACGCGGAATCTTGAGGCCATCATTTTGTCAAACAAAAATATACGCTTTCAAAAAAAGTGGCCTTTTTCTTGCTAGAACCTTCATGGTCACCGGAATAAGCCAGCTGCATGATAAGGGGAATAGGAGATGCAGAGGAAATGACTTGTTATATAGTGTGTCATTGTATGAACTTCTTGTTGCATGAAACAGAAGCCGTTTATTATTCTTACGATAGGACACTACAGGAATTCAATAGTATCATAAGAGCTCCTAGAAGCAGACGGCAGAGTAAACTGGAATTTCTATTGTCCTGCTGCCGTGCGGTTGCTGGCAATAATATCCGGACATTCACACTTAAACTTAGACACAATAACACTCATTGTATGTTATTTTTTGTTGTTATCTGCTAGTTCCTCTAGATATGTATAAATGTGTGATACAATGATTATGGCATAGCAGTCAATACATTTATTGTACATTAGTGCTGACCTAGATTTTCTGCGGCACTTCACAGAATTCTTACAATGATTTACTTAGCACACAGAAGGGGCCTAGATCCTGCCGCTGCTGCTTTAGTCATTTGCCAATTAAGAGACCACTAAGGAAACAGTTCTAAAGTTAATTATCTACATTGAAAATGAAAACACTGTAATTAAATTCCATCTCCAACTCTCCTTTTCAGCTGAATATTACTGTGAATTAAATTCTTTTTTTGTGCCCCATATTGTTTATACTGCTCCACCTAGTGGGCACTTGAGCTTTAAAATGAAAGTTCTCAATAGTCGGATTGTAGGCAAAGTTCTTCTGAATTTCTAGCGTATTTTTGTTGAAGATACGATACAGTACAACAGCTTCTTCTTGTTGGTTTGGCTGCAGTTTAGTTGTTGCTATTACCAATGCGTAACTGTAGTCTCTCTATGCATTTTTCTGCTGTGTTGTGTTCCCTGTACATTGAGGTGATCTCTATGACTTCTTTTTCCTGGCTATGTTATCCACCATGTAAGGTGAATTTCTCATACTGCACTCATGTTCAAGTAAAGTCAGTTCCTGTTATACCACAAATGTCTATATGGATTTGAATCTGCTGCACCCAGCACTTTGCAGAAATATTTATGTGTATTTTTTTATTCCACCGTCAAATGTTAAATGTTCAGGTTTTCTGTTTTCTGTTCCCCGTCTGCTTGCATGTGATAGGCCGAGCTCTCTCTGGAGGTAGGGCAGAGGGGTTACCACTAAATCATGATTCAGTAAAAGTTACATTTGAAAGTGGACAAAGACCCAGGATTTTGACTATCCTGGGTTTTGGTTCTTGCCCCCAGGGCACCCCCTAAAGGAACCCCCCAGGTCACCGAAACAAATCCCTTCCCGGTCCTACGGCGCATGCGCGTCCACTTGTCCAATCAGCGTGCTCAGATACGCTCACGTCAGCTCATCTAAGCCTTTGTCTTGGGCGAGTGGATCCGAGCGCACTGGCAGCCGCGTGACCCCCTACCCTCCAACAGGGAGCGTGCCCGCGCCGGCCATTTACAAGTGCCTGGAGCAGACACGCGCCTTGCTATATGGATAGAAGGTGAGTTTATGGGCGACCTGGGGGGTTTCACACAGCTGGGCACCCCCGATCAGAGTGCCCTGGGGGAAGGGAATTGATCGGCTCAGGAATCTTATAGAATCTCCGTGGGCTTTGGTCCATTTTAAGTGTGAATAATTGCTTTGTTCTATTAGATCCAGATCACATCAGTGGTTTTCAACCTTTTTTGCACATAACAATGTAGCATTTACTACCTTACCATTCAGTGGCACATTACACTGTTCCAGGGCCGCCACTAAGAATTTTGAGGCCCCATACAGCCACAATGCCCCCCCTACCCCTTCAGTTTTGATCCTACACAACCCAAAAAAGCAAGTGAGCAAAGCTTTTTCCCTGGTATACACAGTGCATGCATCGTTGGAGGCTGGGGCCCTTCTGTGCCACTCAGGCCCCGGGTTCGGGAGACCGGGTCCACTCCCCCCTCCCTCGATGGCAGCCCTGCACTGTTCTGCACACCATCCTAAATCAACCTTCCTGGCCCCATACCTCTGCTGGCTACAGTGCCACCATCTGGAATATTTTGTGCCAGAAAGCCCAGCTACTCCTCTGCCATGGAGTCTTGCAGCTCTCCAGCTTCAGTGCTAACAACGCTCTCCTGAGCTGGCCTCGCTTTGTGTCCTTCGTTAAGTACAAACCAGCAAAGCCTCATAAACAGTCAAGTGATGTGCCAGTTACTGACCATGGGATCAAGCCTGTGGGCCAGGTGGTAAGTTCCCTTTGTTTTTTTAGGAGCCTGGCCAGGGACTTTAATGCAGAAGAGAGCTTCTCATATGAGAGAGCACAGCACATTAGCAAGCTCAAGCTCAGAATACTGTGATGAGTTGCTATAGCTGATGGATTTTTAGAAAGAAAGCATTATTGCAATCATATAGGTTAGGGTCATTTTGACAGGAGGACTGGGTTTTTCAGAAGCAGGACTATGTAAATTGTGGCAAGACAGCTGACCCATGCAGTTCATTAGCATATAATCTGCATGCTATTCCCCAACATATTCATGGATAAGCCCTCTTAGCTCACAGCATTGATTGTGAGATGGGGGGTAGGGGAACAATTTACTAAACTTTGACTTGTTACTTGAGGTCCTCTTTAAAACATATATGCACCCCATCCATTAAACTTCTTCACCTCAAACTCCAGGTCTGCGAGTTAAAAAATAAGTGTCTATTTTTTCACTTTACTGTGTTTTGAGGTGGAGAGTTCTGCATTTTTTTTAAATACCAGCCCACTGGAGCTAAAGTACTGAGCCAATAGTTAAAGCTTTAAAATGTTATAAATGAAAGTTATTAATGAGAAGTCTGTATAGGGTCCCCACACACCCAAAAGGATTTTTTACCAAGACAAGATGGAAAAAATTAGGGCACTACCATCTCAATAAACAATATAAAATAATTTTATTTAGAGTTGCATATAAGTCTAAAAAACACAAAACAATACATCTTAAAAAAGACACACATTACTCATATACAAAAAATACCAGGGGGCGCCAGAATACTATTTAAAATTTCATAATGTCATAGTTCCATAGAGAGTATATACTCAGGACTGGAGATACTAAATATAGTGGTACAGATCCTAAAATAACTACTAAATTGATTATATACAATGTGTATAAGACTAAATAATGTGAAGAGAGCTCAAATAACCATAAATACAAGTGACAATAATAAAGTGCCTGTGCCACACAGTCTATCTAATCCAAAAAACAATCAGAACCAGCCGAGATAGTTGGAAGAAACATGGAACAAATCAATAGAAGATATATATACCAACTGGACCTACCCCTGCTCTATATCCGCCAACGCGTGTCGCAGCGTCCACTCGCTGCTTCCTCAGGGCGTTTATGTGACTAGAGCTATGTGTTTATCCCCTATATACACACTCCAGCTAGGTGGAATAAACAAACCCCCCAATGGGTATTCGTTGCTAATTAAGGCAAGGACCCTCCTCCCCCTACACATATGAGGATGAATGCGACGCCGCCAAACAGGTGCGGAGTAATAGATGTAAGCGTGACTACACATGTCTCATAGATGGCCAGCTCAAACACAGTTGCTGTGCGACGCACTCCGGACGGAAGTGCCTCGCCGCAACGCCTGCGCTCCAACGTTGCCATGCGACGCACCCGGCCGGAAGTGCGCCACACAGCAACAAGATAATAAAGTACAATGGCCAGACATGCCCAGCGGTCCCGCTATATATCCACACGGGAAGAGGAGTAAGCATGCCAGCTCTGAACAATAAGTTCAGAACCGCATCAGCTATATTAAATAAAAGATTAATCCGTATAGCTGCGCGCGCACCCAAAAATGGAAAGGAGGAGGGAAAAACAAAAAGGGGAGGGAGGGATAAAGTGTCAGCTATGCGCCCGCGTGAACGTGACGCCCCGCCGCGCGCCACACCACAGTATGCGGTGCCGGCGCGCGCACGCACGGCCAGGCGGCGCCAGCACGCAGGCGCGATAGGGACAGGAGTGAGTACATTAGGGAAACAAAGTTAAAATATACATAGAAACAAGATCATAAAAGTCTATATATATGACCTACTCTATATTACAATAATACTACAAAGTAAAATGATAATCTATAAGTAATAACAATTGCCTATTAAAGTCTATTCATACAAAGAATGACATCCTTATACAGACATGTGAAAGGTCCCATCTGGGTATTGTTTTATCAGTATATGCCCATCCACTTATTATCTGGCTACACTGTCACACTACAGACAATTAAATAATTGAGTGTAGCACTAGAGCCAGGACTCATCCAGGGTAGGGACGATCTTAGTCAAATACAATCCTCCAAGGGGGAACTAAGCCCCAGCAAAAATATCAATGAGGCTAATATCTGGTATTAAACCAGCCAAAGCTTATGTATGCAAGGCATAGTACAGGACAAAATAAAGTGAAAGGCCAACCAGAAAAAAGGTAAGAAAGAGAGGGAGGGGGGGAAGGGGAAAAAGGAACAAAGGGGGGGGGGGACAAAGGGAGAAAAAAGGGAAGGGGGAAGAGGGAAGGAAGAAGGGGGGAGGAGGAAAGGGGGGGAAGAGGGGGGGAGAGGAAAAGGGGGGGAGGAGGAAGGAACAGGTGGGGGAAGGGAAGGGGGAGGAGAGAGGGGGGGAGAGAAAAGAAAGGTATAAATTGCAAACAACTTCTACATCAACTTTCACGTCGCTGAAGGTCAAAGCAATAATTTCTCCAGCCGTGAATGGGGATCTCATCATCCAGGAAGATTTCATCATCCAGGGGTTCATAGGAGTGGCATATGTTGTTTCACCACCTAAACTAGGACTAAAGACATATACATTTAATCATTGTGGTAAGACAATAAAAATCAAACTAGTGAAAATACCATAAGTCTAAAAATGTGATCAACATAATTGACTAACAGAACCAAAAGTGAATAAATTAATATATAAGGAGTATGTGAAAAGCATGACACCCCACCAAAAAGTCACCAAGACAGAACCAACACCAATAAATCAAACAAGGCAGGGTAAGCCATGGCCATACCGCCAATCCATGCCAAGATACCACCAGTGAATAAGAGTACATAAACATATCATACCCAACCACCAAAATATAGACATACTAAATTAAGTGTCCCCTAAGAAAGGTGTGCGTATCACTTTATCCCTTATCATATATGGGCAGATTGTACATTTTCCACAGGGGTAATTACCTTCAAGGGTACTTTGCTCAGCCAACCAATTGGGGGCTCTTTTAAAATGACTGGAGCACAGGATGTCCCGAATGTTGGGTGCTCACTGTGCGAGCATACGTGGTCCCTTATGAATCCACCTATTAAGATCTGGATCTGATTCTAAAATGCCCCAGTGTTTTTGCAAGATCCGTCGAAGGTTATCCCAATCCCGATTATACCGGGTACAGAATCTAATTTCAGAATTGCAGGGTTTGTGTCTCTTGGGTACCAATAGGTCCTCCCTTGTTCTAGCTGCAGCCCGTTCTCGAGCCCTCCTAATCACTGGCTTAGGGTACCCCCTATTCTCAAAGCGTCGACTCAGGTCCATGGCCTGTCGTGAGAAACTTTCCTCACCTGAACAATTTCTGCGAGCCCGAAGAAACTGGCCGATGGGTATGCCATTCTTGAGAGAGGTGGTATGGAAGCTCTTATAATGAAGTAGAGCATTGGTAGATGTTTCCTTACGGTACAGGTCTGCCTCTATCTTACCGTCTTCTGAGATATTGATGTACAAGTCCAGGAATGTAACCTGGGTGTTTGAAGATTGAGCCGTGAGGTAGATATTATACAAATTATTATTGAGTATATCAATAAAGTCATTGAGTTCACCCTCGGTCCCCTGCCATAACATAAGTACGTCATCTAAGTACCGGAACCAACCCAGCACGTGCCGGCAATTCTCAACGAGTTCTTCCTGGAAAACAACCTTGCGCTCCCACCAACCCAAAAACAAATTGGCTATAGAGGGAGCACATCGTGCACATGAAAAAATTATTTGACAAAACAAAATTAAGAAGATTCAGTTATGAAAGTTATTAATGCACAAAGGTGCATTTTGAAATGGCTGTAAAGCAAGTCTTGTTTCCTGGAAGTTTTTAATAACCATTTCTAAGCTGCAGAGTGAAATCCACATAAAGGCTGCCCGTCAGGGTTCATCTGAATAATTGCTGAGAAATGGGTTTTGATCTGCTTTAAGGAATTAAATGGAGTAATTAACTAAAATACTTCAGGAGAAAAAGGATGTCAACCTATAAAAAAAGAAACAATTGTATTTAGTGAAGCCAAAATTCTTGGATGTTTAGAGTGGACCTATCACCAGGATTTTACTACCCTGGTGATAGGTCCTTATCCCTGTGGCATCCTGATTAATAATGGCTCACTGTGTCAAATCCACCAAACTGGCCTTTCTGCTGGTCTGTGTGGGCGCTCGTCCAATCAGCTCTGTATGGTGTGCAAAATAATGCACGGCATATAGCGTTGTTTACACACACAGCATAGTGGAGGGGGAACAGACACATTGCCGATCTACCTGTGGCGCGCTCCCTCCCTTTTCTATTCTTTTAGACTCCAGAGCCATCAAACAAGCTGTTAGGTCCATTTTAAGGCGCTGCTACAGCAAAAACATGCATTTTTTAAATTTTTAGACTTGGGAAAGAATATAACCAATTTAAAGTACATCTGTATCATCAAAGAGCAAACAGGCAATTTTCACTGGGCTAGCTGATTCAGCAATGAGCTGAAAGTAAAAGTCTCCATTTCATTATCTGAGCTTCCATCACTATCCTCCTGCACCCCCCTCCCCCAATGCTCACATAGGAGCCCTCAACACTAACAACACGAGATGGAAACAATTGCTTCCAGATCACTGCTGGATTGGCTGCCTAAAGCGTAGGGTGAAATTTCCTACTTGTTATTTCAAAGGGCAAAGGACCAATACTACTGTTGCTGCATGAGGCTCCCCTGCTTCCCTGCAACCACCTCCATGCTGTCTATCGTGGACTCAGAGACTTAGGGCCTTATTTATGATGTGTGGCATTTAGCATTTTTTTCATGGCTATAGTGCCAGTTCTGGAGCGCTGGCATTTGGGTCTTATCTGGTGCTGTGCTGTGTACTACACATTTTTGGATTTCTAAAATCGGACCCAACATGCCCCTGAGGCAAAAAAAAAAATAGCACTGTGTGGCTGGCGCTGACATTTCTTAAATAAGGCTCCCCATCACGCCAACTCCACCAATTTCAGCTTTGGTCTTGCTGGGTGTGTATAAAGGGGTGCAAGGTCCGGCCAATCTATCTATAGAGAATAATTTGCTAGTTGGACTGATCCCATAGTCCACACCACCTTGAGAACGGAAGTCAGAATTGCAAGACCTGGTGTGAAGATCACTTAGACACCAGACCTTCAAAAATGCATAGGAGCGGCTGCCAGGGAGTCTAGTTTGGGGCTGTTTGGAAAGTACTTTTAAGAGTCAAGAGTTGTACTTTGAAGTTAATCATTGGTTCACTTTCCTTCACTGCACCAATTTTAAAAACCATACTTACAGCACTATACCCCATCAAACATCCAGAAATATGACCCTCGTTTCCATTTGTGTTTTCCAGGAAAATGATTCCAGTTACTGAATTCCGTCAATTCTCAGAGCAGCAACCAGCCTTCCGGGTCCTTAAACCTTGGTGGGATGTCTTCACTGACTATCTGTCGGTGGCCATGCTGATGATTGGAGTGTTTGGCTGTACGCTGCAGGTAATTCATCTATTTGTTCAAAATCGACAAGGGTGTAATGGCCATGGCTATGTAATATGTATCTGCTATCACTCTTACTATCTGTTCCTCTCTTTAAGTGAGCCTATACTCCCCTAAACCCCATAGAGACACCTCCTGCAGGTCATGGTCCACAATAAGCTGGCCTAATCCACCCCCATGACATCACTGCATTAAATAGATACTCACCTTTTACCATCTAACAGAGAGCAGCTGCACACACGAGGACAAGTTTTGTGTGTTTTTTACATGTATGGCAATTCCAACATGATTTATGTGGCTTGCAGAGTTGGAGTCAAGATGGGAAGTGTTGGTAAGTGCATGGTGATGGTAGATCTTTGCACCGAGGAAGTGTGGATTCACATTGTGCTGATGAGAAAATATTGGTAAACTGAAAGCAAATTCTATTTATTTTGTGTTCTTTTTTGGGACTGTTTTAGCAGACATGTTTCCCTGAAGTGTGCAGCTGTTTCTTGTTGTCCTGTCATACAGAGCTCCATGCCCAATTTGTTCTCCTGGGATCTTTAACTTACATAGTTACATAGTTAGTATGCTTGAAAAAAGACTATCAAGTTCAACCAAAGGTCAGGGTTGGGCAAAGTTTTTTTTTAAGTTTTTTTTAATACCAGCTAATATTAACTGTTATTGTTATTGTCTTCTAAAAAAAAACATCTAATCATTTTCTGAAGCTGCCAGTGTATTCTTTTCATAATATGCATACATCAAAAGTCAAACCAGTAGGTAAATGGGTCAGTGAAATTCCTTTGCGGCCTCTCACGATGACCTCAGCTAAAAATGTGATGTTTGTGTGTTTTCATGGACTTGCCTGTGTTTCTATGGAGACTTAATTGCTCATTGTTGCGCTGGCAGATCATAATCTTGTTCAAGCAACAGGACAATCCGTCCTAATCAGAACCATATTACAAGATGATTCCTATGCACCACATAACTGATGTACTACAACGCCTAGAAAAGAAACTGCAGTTTCATTAAACTTTGATTGGCCTGCACTTTCCTGTTATACAAGCCCATTGTGTAATATTAATAATGTTATTCAAAATCATTCTTTCCATTTTGTCTGTGGCCTGCCATCCTGCTAATATAAAAGCACAGTGGTTAGGTTTCCAGCACTTAACCATTAACGCTCTGACCACATGGCTCTATAGACACGAGATAGCTGATGTTTGATTCTTAGCACAAGTTCTAAGCCACAAATTATAAGGGGGCAAATGTGTTAATAACACGAATTACAAAACACGAATTACAAAACAAATTGTTCTGGGGGAAAATGGTCATCCTTAGTTTTATTTTGCTTATCTCGGGAAAGTGCCTTACCTACAACTCTTCAGACTGATCCTTTTGCTTAATAGAATAATGGCAACTGTAGATCTTGCCATTGGACTGCTCACACATTTGCCCTCCAACTGACACCAAGTCGCACCAGGTCGCCCATAAACTCACCTTATTTCCCAGTCCAACGGCACAGGTGTGAGCAGCAGTCGCATCCCCGCTATCCCTTTAGCAGGGCGTGTGCCTGTGACAGGCATTTGTGAATGGCAGGTACAGGCATGCTCCCTTTTAGAGGGTAGCGGGGTATGCGTCCTCCAGCGTGTTCAGATCCGCTTGCCTTAGACAAAGTGGTGGGAACGGATCCAAGCGCGCTAACTGGCGCTGACTGGACGAGAGGCTGCACATGTGCTGTAGGACCTGGAAGAGGTGAGTTTATTTGGATGACCTAGGTGGTTTCACACAGCAAGGGCAATGACCAAAACCCAGTATAGTCAAAATCCTGGGTTTTGGTCCACTTTAAGTATTAAAATCTTTAATCTCCCTGCATTGCGCTGTTAACTTGATGATACTTTGCAAATTACATGCTTCTTATTTTTCTTCTTTTACTTGTAGGTAATGCAGGACAAGATCATCTGTCTGCCAAAAAGAGTACACATAGCTCACCACAATTCAAGCTATAATGGGTCAAGTCCTGTCCTCAATGTGGCTCTTCCAGCTCCCAAACCAGCAACTCCACCTGGAACAGTAGAGATGAAAGGTTTAAAAACAGACCTGGATCTCCAGCAGTACAGTTTCATCAACCAAATGTGTTATGAGCGTGCCCTACACTGGTATGCAAAGTATTTCCCTTACCTAGTTCTTATTCACACCTTAATTTTTATGGTGTGTAGCAACTTTTGGTTTAAGTTTCCAGGATCAAGCTCAAAAATTGAGCACTTTATTTCTATACTGGGAAAATGTTTTGACTCACCCTGGACAACTCGAGCATTATCTGAAGTGTCTGGTGAGGAACCAGAGGAGAAGGATAACCGAAAAAACAACCTGAGTAAATCTCTGGGTAGCCCTGCTGCTGTTGAGAGTCCACTTGTGAAGACTCAGTCACTAAGGTCAATTCCTGAAAAGTTTGTTGTGGACAAAGCAGCCGCAGGAGCCTTAGACAAAAAGGAAGGGGAGCAAGCCAAGGCCTTATTTGAAAAGGTGAAAAAGTTCCGTCTCCATGTTGAAGAAGGGGATTTGCTTTATGCCATGTATGTTCGCCAAACCATCCTAAAAGTTCTTAAGTTCCTCATTATTATCTGCTACAATAGTGCTCTTGTTTCAAAAGTACAGTTCACAGTGGACTGCAATGTTGATATACAAGATATGACCGGCTATAAGAACTTTTCCTGTAACCACACAATGGCGCATCTGTTCTCCAAGCTGTCCTTTTGTTACTTGTGTTTTGTTGGCGTCTATGGTTTAACGTGCCTTTATACTCTTTACTGGTTGTTTTACCGATCCTTGAAGGAATATTCTTTTGAATATGTTCGCCAAGAAACAGGCATCGATGACATCCCAGATGTCAAAAATGACTTTGCATTTATGTTTCACATGATTGATCAATACGATCCACTTTACTCAAAAAGATTTGCTGTCTTTCTATCAGAGGTTAGTGAGAACAAACTGAAGCAGTTAAACCTAAATAATGAATGGACACCAGATAAATTGAGGCAGAGGTTGCAAACAAATGCCTATAACCGATTGGAATTACAACTTTTTATGCTTTCTGGTCTTCCCGATACAGTTTTTGAGGTCACTGAACTCCAGTCTCTAAAGCTGGAAATTATTAATAATGTCATGATACCAGCAACAATTGCTCAGCTTGATAATCTTCAGGAATTGTCCTTATATCAGTGTTCAGTTAAAATTCACACAGCGGCCTTGGCATTTTTAAAAGAGAACCTTAAAATTTTAAGAGTAAAATTTGACGACGTCCGAGAGATTCCCCCATGGATGTACAGCCTGAGGAACCTCGAGGAACTCTGCTTGATTGGTTCATTGAGTCCTGATATAGCAAAAAATATCAACCTTGAGTCTTTCCGAGAGCTAAAGAGTCTTAAGATATTATTAATCAAAAGTAATTTGGCTAAAATTCCCCAAGGAGCTGTAGATGTTGCTGGACATCTTCAGAAATTGTCCATCCACAATGACGGCACCAAGCTGGTGATGTTGAACAATTTGAAAAAAATGGTAAACTTGACGGAGCTAGAGCTTATACACTGTGACTTAGAGCGCATACCTCATGCAATTTTCAGTCTGTTATCACTTCAAGAACTGGATCTAAAAGAAAATAATCTGAAGTCAATTGAAGAAATTTTAAGTTTCCAACACCTTCGTAAACTTACTATCTTAAAGCTGTGGTACAACAGCATAACTTACATCCCAGAACACATTAAAAAACTCACAAGCTTGGAACGGCTGTACTTCAGCCACAACAAGATAGAGGTGCTTCCTTCTCATTTGTTCTTATGTCACAAACTCCGATACCTAGACTTATCTTATAATGACATTAGGTTTATCCCCCCTGAAATCGGAGTCCTCCAAAGCCTACAGTATTTTTCCATTTCTTGCAACAAGGTGGAAAGTGTGCCAGACGAACTCTATTTCTGCAAAAAACTGAAAACATTGAAGATTGGAAAAAATAACTTATGCTCACTTTCACCAAAAATTGGTAACTTAGTATTTCTGTCTTACCTGGATATTAAGGGGAATCACTTTGAGACATTGCCACCAGAACTTGGAGACTGTAGATCACTAAAGAGAATCGGATTTATTGTAGAAGACACTTTATTTGAGACACTTCCATCTGATATTAGAGAACAAATGAAATCAGAATAGGACAAAATTACCAAAGAGGACAAGGAGGTGGAATCAGACTGCTGTTATGTTGGAATGGGACTTAATAAAACTTTTTGGACCTTAAGTTGCCTTATTTTTTTTTTTTATTTTAAATATAAAATGGCCTTCTCATATTGGTCAGTATTCCATTAATACTGGGTAATCCTGCAGCACTTTATGATGCTGAATAAAATTCTTATAAAACCTTAAAAATGCAGTATTTAAAAAAATTGCAGGACACTGTTTTATGGACATATTAAACTTTTGAAGGTCTTTTTTTCAAATGCTCAGGTACTGTCTGTAGCTCTGAGAAACGTTTCAGTTTTGTTATTCATATTTTGTTGGTCAGATATTTGGTGTTGTATTTTGTTACTGTTGCAGGGACCAAAATATCACTAGTAAATTCACTATATATTTTATTTTTATGAAAAAACCTAAACGGCAGAAAAATGTTTCATTCATGTAATGTTGTGCCTTAAAGGCCTAATGTGCAAAAACTCAAAGTAAACTGCTAATGTTAATGGCCAATGTTGTGTCTTGTAAACTATTGTCAGCATTTCATTGTGAACACAGCTTTGAGTGATGGGTATTTTCAGTATCGTATATGTCAAATGAAAGGCAAAAAGAAGCAAAACATTTTGCAGTGTATTCAACTTGGAACATATGAACCAGACAGGATGGTGCTGCACTGATATAGTTTATTTTTACTTATGTTTGCCATCATATCACTTTTACACATCAACTTAATGAGTATAAAATAACATGGGATGCCTGACCTCTAAAAACCCTTTGAAAATAACCAAATTGGGCTCCAGGAAGCCATGGTAGTGTTCCCCGTGAAGCACTTCAGCCAATGGGGGTAGGTCTAAATGATTGCCCATTTTTAGGCATTTTAGGTAGATGGGTATCTCAAATTGTAATGGCTAGGCAGTAGGGGACAAAATGGGCTTCTGCTGATTTTTATAGAGACAACACTCCAAAGGTTTGGATAAGAATAATCTACAACACAACACACGTTAGCAATGCCTATTAAAGGGACAAAAAAAAAACTTTACTAGCCATTTCTCTTGCCTTCACCCCCACAGGTGATCAATCATATTCCTGCAGTGTAAAACTTACTGGTATGCGAGACTGAGTTCCACACTGTGCAGATCTGTTCCCTATTCACCAGCAAGCTCCGGAACAACCCCCCTCTGCATCAATCACAGTGCCTGCGTACACCCACTCCATTCATTGCAATGGTGGAGGTGTGTCAGGCTTCAGAATGCACCCTCCAATTGAGCAAGCATGGCCAGTCACTATGACGTACGGTTGTCAATGCATTGCGTGGGAATTGATATCAAGAATCGGTAAGCTTTACAATGCAAGACTAGAACGTAAAATCTGCGGAGAGAGAAAGGGTGATTAAACCTTTTTTTCCATTACCTTGTACAGTTCTTTTGGACTGTTTTTTCTTTGGACATAGATGACCTTTCCCCTGGGTGGCAGACGATCCCCCCCCCCCCCGGGTCTTCATTGGGGCAGGGAATACACTTTTTATAGGCCTTTTATAGGAATGAAATGATGTCATGTCATTTATCCGGGCTGCTTCCAGTAGCGGGCAAGCTGTCAGAAGCTGGCCGTGATCCGTGAAGGGTGGGTATGAGAGAATCCTATCTGGAGCGAAATATGCATATGCCCAGCTTTATGTTGCTGAATTTCACAGAGGAGAAAAAGTGTTTACTCACAAAAAAGAGGGTAAAAAAATGGCTTCTGTTGCCCAAGCCAATTTTGGAAATGATAAAACTCAGGCGAGAATTCACCAACTATTTTTCCGGCCCGCTGTGTATCACAAGGTAAAAAAACTATTGTCATAAGTGCCCCGGTGTCTCATTTCTGCAGCCCTTTGGTTCCACTGCCAATTATCGAGGTGCGATTTGAGAGACTATCAATGGATTTAGTGGGGGCCATTGGTAAGGTCAGCCAGGGGGCACCAATACATTTTAGTTGTAATGGACTATTGTACCCGCTACCCTGAAGTGGTGCCTTTGAGGAACACGATGCATAAAAATATTGCAAGATAATTGTTTTACTGTACAGTAATGCTAACTAAGATTCTCACAGACCAGGGGACCCCCTTTATATCCAAGGATATGAAACAGCTGTGTAAGCTACTTAAAGTCTCCCAAATACGCACTTCAGTTTACCACCCGCAGACAGATGGCTTAGTAGAGTGCTTCAATAAGAACCTGAAGCATATGTTTAAAGAAGGTGGTAGAAAAAGATGGCCGGGATTAGGTTTGCCTGCTACCCTACCTGATGTCTGCAATCCAGGAAGTGCCCCAAGCTTCCATCAAGTTGGTCTATGGTCACCACCCCAGGATTTACTGGATATAGCTAAAGAGAATTAGGAAACTGAACCACTCCTTACAAATAGAGCATGTGGCTCAAATGCAGGACAGTATTGCTGATGTAATACAGATCCCAAAGGAACATATAATTACTCAAGGAAGGATCAGGAACTTTTACGTGGGGGGATAGGGTCCTGGTGTCTCCATAGTAGAGGGTAAATTCTTGGCAAAGTGAAAAGGCCCATATGAAATTGTTGAAAAGGTGGGTGAAGTAAATTACAAGGTACACAAACCTGACAGAAGGAAACCTTTACAAATGTACCATATAAACCTTCTCAAGCCTTGGAAAGAAAGAAGTCGCTAGTGGCCTCTAATGCAGAGAAATGTAATAGACCAGCAATCGCTCCTGTGAAAATAGATGAGACCGTTTTCTGCTTCACAGAAACAGGAAGTTAAATAGTTTCTGCAGTAAAATAGCAAGTTTTCTGACCTAACAGGCCATACACACCTCATCAAACATCACATAGTGACAGAGCCTGAGTGTAAGGCCAACCTTAATACCAGAGGCCCCACAGAGAGGCTTTATCAGCAGAGGTTAAAAAGAAGTTAGAATTGGGGGTAATTAAGGAATCCCAATGTGAGTAGGTAAGCCCAGTTGTCCTGGTCCCCAAACCTAATGGTACTTGGAGGTTCTGTAATGACTTCAGGAAGTTAAATAAGGTGTCAAAATTTGACACCTACCCCATGCCCAGAGTGGATGTTCGAGATGTTGGGAGGGGCGAGGTTCACCACAACTCTGGATCTCACTAAGGGTTACTGGCAGATCCCCTTGACAGAGGAGACAAAGCAGAAAACTGCCTTTTTAGTCCCAGATGGCTTGTTTCATTATCTAGTAATGCCATTTGGACTGCATGGTGTCCCTGCCACCTTTCAGAGGCTGATGGATCGGATCTTGCGACCACATCGGGACTATGCAGCTGCCTACTTGGATGATGTTGTCAATTTCAGTTCAGATTGAAAAAGAGAAAAAAAAAGAAAGTCACCTCTGAAAGGTACAGGCAGTACTGGATACCATCTGTGATGCAGAATCTATCCAGAGAATTGTGCCCTGGGTCTTGAGGAGGCCAAATACCTGGGGTACATCACTGGTAGAGATTTGGCTAATCCTCAAATTTGAGGCAATACAAAACTGTCCTAGACCTCTGACTAAGGAGTCAGAGCCTTCCTAGGCATCTCTGGGTATTATTGCAGGTTTGTACCGAACAAAGAATTTAACTAAAGGTCGGAAGTCTGTGATGGTAAAGTGGACTCCAGAAGCAAAGAAATGTCCTCCAAAAACTGAAGTCTACATTGTACCAACAGCCAGTGATGGTCACTCCTGATATTAAGAGTTCTTGGCACAAATGGATGCTTCAGATGCAGGTTTAGGAGAAGTACTGCCACAAGTTGTGAAAGGAGAAGAGCATCCCATCTTGTGTTTGAGCAGAAAGCTCAGTCCGGCTGAGAGAGACGACTCCATTAAGGAACAAGAGATGTTAGCAGTAAAGTGGGCACTCGAATCCCTAAGGTATTATCTAGGAATGAGCGAATCGATCCGGACGAACCCGAATTCGTTCCGAATTTCAGGAAAAATTAGATTCTGAACGAATCCGAATTTCCCCGCGATTCGATCGATCAAAGCTTTCCTTTAAACTCCATTTAATTCAATTACAGCCATTGTAAAATGGTGGATGGACATGTCCGGACATGTCCCCTGGGGCAAGTTATCATGGGAAGGTCACATGCAGCCTATCAGCAGCCAGGAAGCCCGGTGACGCCACAGTGCTAGATAAACGGCGGCCATCTTGCTTGTGCGCATTTCAGCGTTCTATTGCGGCCAGAACGGAGCTTGCTACAGACAGGGAGAGACTAACAGAGAGGCAGGGAGACCCACAGAAACCCACAGAGTGCCAGGGAGAGCCAGGGAATGATAGGGAAAATCGGGAAGGATCCAGGCAGGGACAGCAGAGAAAGTGACAGGGAAACTTTTTTTTTATTTTCATTTTACTTAATTTGCCAGATCAGTTTTAAATTGCTTTTGTTTGTGCTGTAAAATTCCTGGCCACTGTGCATCCCATCTTGGCAGTGGCATATTTAACCCTATCTGTTACACACAAGCATTTCTCATAACTCGATTAGTTTTAATTTTTTTTGTGTCTGCTGTAAAAACCCCAGCCCACAAGGGCATCCCATTTCATTTGACCCTATCTGTTACACTAAAGCAGGTTTTAAAGGCTATTTCTCATAAATATATTGCAGTTTGAATTGTTTTTGTGTGTGCTGTAAAAACACCAGGCCGCAGGGTATCCCAAACCTGCACATTGTACCCTATCTGTTACACTAAAGCAGCTTTTAAAGGCTATTTCTCATAAATATATTGCAAACACCAGGCCTCAGCGTATCCCAAACCTGCACATTTGACCCTATCTGTTCCACTAAAGCAGCTTGTAAAGGCTATTTCTCATAAATATATTGCAGTTTGAATTGTTTTTGTGTGTGCTGCAAAAACACCAGGCCTCAGGGTATCCCAAACCTGCACATTTGACCCTATCTGTTACACTAAAGCAGCTTTTAAAGGCTATTTCTCATAAATATATTGCAGTTTGAATTGTTTATGTGTGTGCTGCACGGTATCCCAAACCTGCACATTTGACCTTATCTGTTACACTAAAGCAGCTTTTAAAGGCTATTTCTCATAAAATATTGCAGTTTGAATTGTTTTTGTGTGTGCTGTAAAAAAAACAGGCCTCAGGGTATCCCAAACCTGCACATTTGACCCTGTTACACTAAAGCAGCTTTTAAAGGCTATTTCTCATAAATATATTGCAGTTTGAATTGTTTTTGTGTGTGCTGTAAAAACACCAGGCCTCAGGGTATCCCGAACCTGCACATTTGACCCTATCTGTTACACTAAAGCAGCTTTTAAAGGCTATTCCTCATAAATATATCGCAGTTTGAATTGTTTTTGTGTGTGCTGTAAAAACACCAGGCCTCAGGGTATCCCAAACCTGCACATTTGACCCTATCTGTTACACTAAAGCAGCTTTTAAAGGCTATTACTCATAAATATATTGCAGTTTGAATTGTTTTTGTGTGTGCTGTAAAAAACAGGCCTCAGGGTATCCCAAACCAGCACATTTGACCCTATCTGTTACACTAAAGCAGCTTTTAAAGGCTATTTCTCATAAATATATCGCAGTTTGAATCTTATAGATTCCCAGGCCGATCAGGGGAGGGTGTTGGTCCGCTTTAAAGGCTATTTCTCATAAATATATTGCAGTTTGAATTGTTTTTGTGTGTGCTGTAAAAACAGCAGGCCACAGGGTATCCCAAACCTGCACATTTGACCCCATCTGTTACACTAAAGCAGCTTTTAAAGGCTATTTCTCATAAATATATTGCAGTTTGAATTGTTTTTGTGTGTGCTGTAAAAACACCAGGCTGCACGGTATCCCAAACCTGCACATTTGACCCTATCTGTTACACTAAAGCAGCTTGTAAAGGCTATTTCTCATAAATATATTGCAGTTTGAATTGTTTTTGTGTGTGCTGTAAAAACACCAGGCCTCAGGGTATCCCAAACCTGCACATTTGACCCTGTTACACTAAAGCAGCTTGTAAAGGCTATTTCTCATAAATATATTGCAGTTTGAATTGTTTTTGTGTGTGCTGTAAAAACACCAGGCCTCAGGGTATCCCAAACCTGCACATTTGACCCTGTTACACTAAAGCAGCTTGTAAAGGCTATTTCTCATAAATATATTGCAGTTTGAATTGTTTCTGTGTCTGCTGTAAAAACCCCAGCCCACATGGGCATCCCAAACACTAGCATAAATATCTCAAGACTACCTGTCTAATAACTGCTTGCATTTTATAACTAACGTCACTTTTCCACAATCAAGGGAGGCCTCCTTTGTATGTGTATGTGCTTGTATGTGCTGCCAACTCCAGTGTGTCTTTCAAGCAATGTTTGGGCTCCTGCTGCTCCTGCTGCCAACTCCAGTGTCTCCTTCAAGCAATGTTTGGGCTCCTGCTGCTGCCAACTTCAGTGTGTTTTTAGGCCAATTTTTGGGTTCCTGCTGCCAACTCCAGTGTCTCTTTCAAGCTATGTTTGGGCTCTTGTTGCTGCTGCTGCTGTTTGCAACTCCAGGGTGTTATTCAGCCAATTTTTGGCCTCCTGCTGCTGCCAACTCCAGTGTCTCTTTCAAGCAATGTTTGGACTCCTGCTGCTCCTGCTGCCAACTCCAGTGTGTCTTTCAAGCAATGTTTGGGCTCCTGCTGCCAACTCCAGTGTGTCTTTCAAGCAGTGTTTGGGCTCCTTCTGCCAACTCCAGTGTCTCTTTCAAGCAATGTTTGGGCTCCTGCTGCTCCTGCTGCCATCTCCAGTGTCTCTTTCAAGCAATGTTTGGACTCCTGCCGCTGCTGCAGCTGCTGCTGCTTGCAACTCCAGGGTGTGTCTCTCAGTCATTTTTTGGGCTCCTGCTGCTGCTGCTGCCAACTCCAGTTTCTGTTTCAGCCAATGTTCGGGCTCCTGCTGCTGCCAACTCCAGTGTGTGTCTTCAGGCCAATTTTTGGGCTCCTGCTGCCAACTCCAGGATGTCTTTCAGCCAATATTTGGGCTCCTGCTGCTGCCGCCAGCTCCAGGGTGTGTTTTTAGGCAATATAGGGGCCCCTCATAGTGATGCCACCTCAACTCTCTGCAATTGTGCTGCTCTACGATTCTAATAGCGATGCCTCTGAGACCCCTTATACCAGTTCACAATGGGAGCGGGTGACTTGCCATTAACCCCCGGCACCCCCATTACCTGCCTCCCCAAAGCCCGGGGGGGGGGGGGCAGAAGAGCCCCGGCCCACACAGGCTATGTGGGCTCATAGGCTGCAGGGTGGGGGGGCCATAAAAGCTGGCCCCCCCACTCTGTTCCTACAAGCCCCCATAGCTGGTCCCGGGCTGGTAATGCTGGGTAAGGGGGACCCCATTTCATTTTTTTTGGGGGGGGGGGATTTTTAAGGGTTTTTAACCCTTAAAATTCCAAAACAAATGGGAGGGGGGACCCTATGTCATTTTTTTTTTAAATGAACCCTTTGTGTTCTGTCGCCTAGCAGCTATAAAAGGCTTCCAGCTGCAGCAGGAGAGCAGGAAGCCAGATTGATAAGCGTGGGACACAGGGATGGATGGGAGGTAAGTATTAAAAAGTTAAAAAAATAATAATAATAAAATATTTTTTCTTATGTGTCAGTGTCTTTTTTTTTTACACTTAACCCCTTGTGAACTGGTAAGGGGTCCATGAGACTCTTACCAGTTCACAAGGCTGGGGTCTGGCAAGTCACCTGCCGCTAGCAGGTGACTTGCCGTTAACCCCCGCACCCCAATTACCTGCCTCCCCAAAGCCCAGGGGGGAGGCAGAAGAGCCCGGGCCCACATAGGCTTGTAGGCTGCAGGGTGGGGGGCCACAAAAGGTGGCCCCTCCACTCTGTTCCTACAAGCCCCCATAGCCTGTCCCGGGCTGGTAATGCTGGGTAAGGGGGTCCCCATTTCAATTTTTTGGGGATTTTTAAGGGTTTTTAACCCTTAAAGGAGGGGGGACCTTATGTCATTTTTTTAAAATTAACCCCTTATGTTTATAGTGTGGATAGTAGTAGTATTTTATTTGTAAATGTTATAAAGTGCTATTTTCAGTTTGGGGGTCTCCTGGGCAAGAATGGGGGGGCTACCGATACATATGTGGTATCGTTGTAATCGGGAGAAATTGGGCTTTCACACGCAATATGTTTTTCTCTAATAAAGTAAATGTTTTATTTAAAACAATTGTCTAAAAAATATTTATTTATTTATTTTTACACAAAAATATAAAAAAAAACAGTAGAAAAATTACAAACAAGACATTTCATGTTCAAGCCTAAACTCTGCTGCAAAATATATATCTATAATTTTCCTGAAAATTCCGGCAAAAATCACGGTTAAACATGCCACAGAATGGGGAAAAATGACCTGTCAACAGAGGGTGACAAAACTTCAAGTAGGTTGGCAATTAAAAGGGTTAATAGTACCTATGCATGTTGGGTATTGTTCTGCTCGGGGGACCTTGCTCTTTCAGATTTAGCTTGTTTTTTCTTGTTTGCATATTTATATTTTAGGAAAACATGTTATTTATTCAGTTTTTTATTCATTTTTTTATGGAAACCATGTGCAACCTAAGAATTCTTTGAGGGATTACTTCCAGAAAGGTGAGCCTACTACAACAAGCTGGGTACTCTAAGAAAGCTTAACATGTGTACTTTCAGGGAATATATGGTTTATTGGGGACATTCCAAATGTAAAGGGTTGTTTTGGTTGAAAAATTGCAAGGTGCGCATTTTGTCTGCAGAGCTGAAATTTTCAAGTAAAATTACTGTTATGTGCATGCTTTACTTTGGGGTGTTTGCCAACTCTACCCTTGACAGTACCTATGCATGTTGGGTATCGTTCTGTTCGGGGCATGTTGCTTTTTGAGATTTTACTTGCTTTTTCTTGTTTGCATATAGTTTTTTTAGGAAAATGTGGCTTAATTCTTCCTTTTTATTCTTTTTTAGGGAAACTTTGTGCAACCAAAGAATACATTGAGGGATTACTTCCATAAAACTAAGCCCACATAAACAAGGTTGGTACACCTAGAAATCTTGAGGTGTGTACTTCCAGAGAATATATCGTTTGTGGGGAGTATTTTAAATGTAAATGGTTGTTTTTCTGGAAAAACTGCAAGGTGCGCAAAGCGCGGTTGTATTTTATCTGAAAATCTCCTAAAGCTCTGTTTCAGTTTCGGGGAGTCTCCTGGGCAGGAAAGGGTGTCTATCAATACATATGTGGTACCGCGGTGACTGGGAGAAATTAGGGCTTCGCACGCAATAAAATGTTATTGACAAACATATTTTTTATTACAAAAAACACTACAAATTGCAAAAAATAGATTTTTATATTTTTTTTTGCACATATTTCACCAAAAAATATTGAGAATACATCTAAAAAATGACAAACAAGAGATTTCATGTTGAAGCCCAGACTCTCTTTAAAAAAACAATATATCATTTTCCTGGGAAATCCCTGGAAATCCTTTCAAAAATCACAGTTGAACATGTGTAGCGCAAAATAGTGAAACATGGTCTGGCAACAGAGGGCGACAAAATCTGCAGGTAGGCTGGCAGCGAAAGGGTTAACCCCCGGAAGGGAAGGTCTTGCACATCTAAGCCGGTTCTATGGCGCCTTTTTTGCTCTTTCACTCCAGTTTCCATGGGAGGCAGCAAGCAGACAAGCAAAACGTTGCTCTGTTTCCAAGAATAAATGAATAGTGCTAATATGCGTCAATGTTTATTTGCCATGTTACCTGTCAATAAAAAAAAATACCTCTTTGGCACATCATCCAGAAAGGACTTCTGTGGGATTTAGCTGTGAACCAAACCACTTTAACACAAGCAATGGACAGATTATCAGAGCTGATCTTTAAAGGAAAACTCCCCTTTTCTCAGGTTTTCGGTGTGCTGCTTATATTCCTGTGGCTCGGTGTTGCTCAAGTGAGCCTTAAGTAAAAACTATTGAGTACAAGTCTTTTCTTCATCCTTCCACTGAAAAAGGTAATCTTATAAGCAGCTTTGGCTAAATCAAGCAGCAGTAATCACCTCCTCAGGTGAGCTCCCTGCCAGTAACCTTTTAGCTACTGGAACACAAGACTGTGATCCCTACATCCGAAGAAACGGAATTTGAGCAGGAGGGGCAAAACCTGTGACATACAAACATAGAGTTGCAAACATAGAAAAGAAAAAATCACATCATTTTGACACACAAGAATGAAAACTTTTAAAAAATACAATGGAAAGAGTGGAGTTACCCTTTATGTTTAATCTTATTTTATTGAGTTTTCAGGATATCACATATCACATAAACACAAAGTAACAATACACAGTACAAAATGCGAAACATATGACATTACATAGCAATACCACAACCTACATGACACTGCATTAACCTCGCACTCCTCATCACGTTCCCTTCCTCATTCGTTAAAGCCATCCATGTCTCCCATCATAATGTCTTTAGTAGGGCTAGCCAGTTCTCCTACTATGGGAGGGGGACATGGGAGACCCAACATTATCGTAATTGTGCTTTGTGAGAAGGACGTCCAGGCCCCCCAGAGTGGTCTGGGTTATTTGAAAGATGATCTGTCCTAGACCTTTGCTCACCCAGTCCGCTCTGGTTCCTTCTTGTATATCCATCTGTAGGGGCCAAACCAAATTTACAAGGATCATTGGAAAGGGGCACAGCTCCACAAATACCATAAAATAATAATATTTTATTAAATGTTACACTATAGCAAAATTAAAAACACACATGCAACACAAAGTCTTTTTGTGTCTTTGTGTTGCATGTGTGTTTTTATTTTTGCTATAGTGTAACATTTAATAAAATATTATTATTTTATGGTATTTGTGGAGTTGTGCCCCTTTCTTATGACCCTTGTCAATTTGGTTTGGCCCATGTTCTAGTAACTTGACGGGTCGGGCAGCACACTCAGTTATCAATATTAAAAGCTGTGCCTGCTATTTTGTATAAGTAGTATATCCATCTGTAGGTCGGGTAAACCCTACATACACAATGAAAGACAAACAAACGTACATCTCACATGGACACTGACACACAGGGGCTGGAGGGGGGTGTGTAAAGGAAAAGGGGAAACGGGGGGGACGGAAAAGGGACAAGGGAGGGGAAGCAAGGCCAGGGGAGAAGAGAAGGAGGACCCCACCTATTGTAACCCAGCTATCCTCCTCCTCCCCTGGTCCGAATCCTTGAACATTATCCAAGCTACCCATGTATTCCTGAACTTCTTGCCCTCTCCCCCCAGATCAGCCTTGAGTTCCTCCATTCTCATGATGGTATTAAGCTCTTCACACCATTCTATCAAGGAGGGAACCGCGGTTCTCTTCCAATATCTTGGAATCACTGATCTCGCCGCTGTCAAAAAGTGTCTCAGAACTCCCCTTTTACCTGATTGTCTGCTACCTGGAAGCAAGGATAGCAACGTTATCTCAGGGGTGTTTGGAATTGGGGAGAGATAAGCCTCTTCATATAACGAAAGGGTGCTGGCCCAAAGAATATTGATGCTGGGGCATTCCCACCATATATCCAAATAAGTTCCACGGGCTACGTTGCATCTCCAGCATGTATCCGGAACTGTGGGGAAAATCTGATGGATGCCGGCAGGACTTCTGTACCACCGTGAGATCAGTTTGAAGTTTTGCTCTTGGGCTTTGCATGGCCTTGCCATTTTATGGGTAAGAAAAAAGGCCTTCTCCCACTCCTCCTCCCCAAAGGTCTTCCCGATCTCTCCCTCCCATTCTGCTACAAAATCCAACTTCACATCCCCCCCCCATCATTATCCCATACAGGACTGAAATTACTCTCTATGGTCTCTCTGTTGCTTCCAGCAGATTCGCAAACTGGGAGCACTCTCTAGTAATCCTCTCTAAATCCCCTAGTGAACCCAGGTAATTTCGCAGTTGATTTACTGCCAGCCAGGAAACCCTGCCCCCTCCCTGGGCGCTTAACTCCGCTACCGTGGGCGCCCTACCCTGTACCAATGTGCTTGATACTCGGAGACGTGTTCCAAATCAGAAATTTCTGAACTCCCTTTCCTGGTTCAAACTCTGGATTATCAAATAGAGGCGTCATTGGGCCTGGTCTTGTTGCTAATTTCAAGTTTTTGAGACTGTCCTCCCATACCAGAAGGAGCTGAGCCGTCAAAAACGGCAACTTCTCCCTCGAGATCATCTTTGGGTCCACCCAGAGTAGAGATGTTACATTTCCTATCTGCATGTCCTGCTCTATCGTGACCCACTGTTTAAACCCTTTCCCGTGATACCAGTCCACCATCCGCATCAACACCGCTGCTCTATGATAGTTTTCTATATCTGGTAGACCAGCTCCTCCTTTCGCCTGGCCAGTTTCCGAAAGTTCAGTCTATGTCATTTCCCTCCCCATACAAACCTCACCATCTCCGATCTAATTTGTCTGAAAAAACATTTATTGCCGTGAATGGGAATCGCTTGAAAAATAAAAAAAATTGTATAACAATTTTGGTAGCATATCCATCTTTAGGACGTTTATTCTTCCCAGCCAGGAGATACCTTTTTTTCCCATACCACTCCAGATCCCTTGGATTTACCCTTTAAAGAACAACTGTCATTAAAGTAGACAAAAAGCATGATTCCCTCTCCCCTAGGGCATTCTGATTTGGGATGCCCCACCGTGTGAAACCCCCTCAGTCACCTGGTATGCTTACCTTGCCAACAAGCCTATGGCGTATGCGTGGCCAGCAGCAGCATTATTTGCATTCTTTTCTGGCTGTGCACAATCACGCCCACTGTAACTGAATGGTTGTGTGTGGCCGCGCACTGCTGAAGGATGCAAGTGATGCCGCGTGCAGATGTTGTGTGCTCCTGGAATTCCATTCAGCTTCTCCACTGAATAGATGAGAGTCGCGCTGCACTGTGGGCTCCCGGAAAGATAAGAACGGCGAGAGCTCTGGGGGGTTCACACAGCGGTTACCCCAAACTAATTAGCGGGAACAGAGGGAGGGTGAGTGATTCGTGGCAACACTGCACGTGTGCACTGCTTGTGTCTGCACAAGCATATAATGACTATATATGCATAAATAAAAAATGTAATAAAAAACTGTTCTCTGGCATCTCTGAAGAGGAGGGTGAATGGCATTTGATTTCTTTTTATCCCTCATCACAATAACAGACCGAACATCAACTGTCCCATTTTCTATTCAATCAACATTAGTCAGTTAGACAGAAGTCAGCTGGCACTAAATATGGATGAGATTTATCCAGATCTTTTGAATCTGTGAAATCTCTTAATATAGGTTGAGAAGGTCATTATCTTCCCATTTTAATTTCAGGCATCATTAGTTAAAGTGATGACCATCCATGACCGTGATGACCACCCATTTATAATTATTTCACTTGTATGTGTGGGAAAGTGTTTGGTGTAAAGTTAGAAACAGTTATGATAGTGCTAATAGTGCAACAGTGGCCATTGTGTGCCAACGCACACATGGAATTCTTCCTCCACATTTTACCCATTTGTGCACTTGTGAACAACACATCTCCATGAATATACCAGTGAATAAACACTCCATTAGTGGATGCACACAGGTGAATTACACACAGTGATCACACCAGTGAATAAACACCATAGGGTTGATTCAGAGACAGATACGCATGGACTTTCGCATGTGTCCGTGTATTTTTTTGAATGTTTGGCTTGTTTTTTACGTTACTTTTTCCATTCGTATGTTCGTTCACGCTAACGTGTATATACGCTTTCGATCTACGGATCTAAATCTGATCATTTGCGTTAGTTCGGATAAGTTATGATCAGATTTAGATCCATTTGCGTTAGTTCAGATAAGTTATGTTATTGGGATGGGCTTGCGTCTGATTCTGAGACCTGATTGCCGATGGACCACCGCTCTATAAAACGGTTTCATTTCCGCTCCACTTACGGGACCATTTTTGACTCGGATTAATATTGTTGAACATGCTTTGCGGCTATGTGGAGGAGTATGTCTAAATATATATGTGTAATTCCGCACTACAAGATTGTATATTCAATAGTAGTAGTAGAATCTGTGGCCGTGTGGTGGTGGGGAGCTATTCCTACGAGGGTAAAGCTATAAATATTATAGGGATGAACCCAGCCATTCATCCAATATAGTCCCACACCAGCGCACCTCCTCCACAGAAAAAATCACTAAGAACTAATTAATCATAATGAATTCATAAATAATTTATTAGGAGCTATCCACAAAAAATACACATAAAGACACAATTAAAAAACATATAAGACAAACCCGCACATTTTTCTCAAGGGCATCCCAATCTATCCCAAATACCCACAAAACTCATTTATAAAGTGCATAAGTGCTAAGAATGTGCAAATATAACATTAATAATAAGAATCAATAGTATGAAATGTGGCAAGACGTAGAAATATAACAGTTCAAAAATAGCAAAAGTAGCAAATACAACAACATCAATTAAAAAGCACACATCACCTGAGTGATAAATTCAAGTGTTTCATGGGAATGCCCCAGTCCAAATGCCGGTCCCCCAACGCGTTTCGTGGCCCCCCGCTCACAGGCCACTTTATCAAGGTCTGGGAGACTGCCCCATTACTGCCTTTTTATAGGAGACTTGATTTTCAAATGCCGGGCGCGCGTCTGGGCGTGCGGCACGGCCCCGGCCGGAAGCCGGCCACACGCACACAGAACGCTGGGTCCCGCGCTCCAATAGGAGTCCCTCTGTCTGCTGTCGTCATGACTCCACCCCCCAGACCGGCCCCCCAGCCAGCCGCACACATAAGCACGATTGATTACCCGTGCGTGTTGCGGCCGTAGGGGAGACGGAGGGGACGGAACTCACCCCGCCACCAGTCCAGGTCTCAGCATATGTCACAGACATAATGTAAAAGCCGGCAATACAATGTAACAGGGCAGTCTTCCACCAATGATCTATATAAAAATGATACATATGAAATACAATTCTAAACAAACATTTAAAAAAGCTTTTATTTTTAACAAATCTAAAATAATCATAATAACATCCATAATCGCTCCCACAAATAATTTATATCTACAGAATTCTAACTACATATCATTCAATACTACAAAATTATTAAATTATAGTTTGGAAAATATACACAATATAATGGACAATAAAGTATATCCCAAATCAGGGTATTTCATTCCCAAATATATTTAATTCTTTACGCGGCCACAGGTTAAATCCCGCTCCCTAGGGAGAGATGTTTAAACAGGGATTCAAATCAAGTTTCCAGATTACCATATTCTAGATTACTATATTACATTATTTTATATATTTTATTTTATTGTTGTTTTATTTTATTTTATTTTATTTTATTCCATTTTATTTTATTTAATCACATCCCATTTCATTGTTATTTATTTATTTATTCATTTATTGTGTCCCCCCGACCGTATGGATTTGAGATACCGATGTTATACATGCAATAAAAACTATATACTATATATACGCAAACAATATATACGTATTAATCCATGTCTATAAATTAAATAAATAAATACCATAAATTAACTTCAAATTAAGTTAATTAATAAATTCAAACAAATATATTTAAATTTAAATTAAAATATAGAGTGCACCCAATTAACCCATTATATTTTATAAATTATAAATCCACGAAATTAAATATGTGAATTGAAAATAAATAATTAATTAAATACACTGAACTATATAACCATAAATCATTAATTAATTAATTTATTTGTTATTATTTAATATAAATAATTATATAACTAATAATAATAATAGTAATAATAATAATAATAATGATAATAATAATAATGATAATAATAATGAAGATAATAATAATAATAATAATAATAATAATAATAAAAATAATAAATACCCAATTTGTGATCAATCAAAATCAAACCTGTCCCTATGCCCCTAAACTAAAATACACAATAATATTAGCAATTAAATAATCCACCTCAAAAATGAAAAATAATAATAAAATAATATTGTGATAATGAATAATGAAAAATAAATAAATAATTTGTAATAGAAAAATAGTGAGAGCAAACATATATACACATATATATATATATGTATATACATACACGCACACAATTATATGTGCATGCATACACACACATACACATACACAAGTATAAGGATAATAATAAAAATGAAAATTAAATTAAAAACAAAATAATATGGTGCAAATAATTACAAAAATCATAATAAAGAAAATAATAATAATACTATTAATAATAGTGAATGAATAATAAATAACAAAAGATAATAATAATATATATTCATAATAATACAAAAATTATATTAATAAAA